>CM046447.1:1752462-2352462 GCA_025506515.1 Flaveria trinervia | reverse complement strand
CTGAAAGTAAAAACATAAAACTACTGATATCACAACTACTGAAGAAGTACTCTTCAGCTGTTGTGACAAACTACTGATACTTCAGCACTTGATCTTCAGACTTGAACTTCAGACGTTTCATCAGCTGATGTCTTCAGTCTTTGTCTTCAGACTTTGTACATCAGTTGTTGATCTTCAGCACTTGTGAACTCTTCAGCTGTTGTACTTCAGTACTTTGGTCTTCAGCTTCAGCACTTGTATTCTTCAGCTGTTGAGCTTTAGCACTTTAGTCTTCAGTTGTTGAAGTCTTCAGTACTTGATCTTCAGCTGTTGAAGTCTTCAGCACTTGTCGAATTGCTGATGAAGCCTTCAGCAGTTGTTATGATATCATGTGGGACTTAGAGGTGTTCTGATCTTGGCTCATTGGTTCTTTTGGTCCAACATGCCTCATTACGCACAACCCCATGCCTTGCCAGAAACAAACCCCCGTGCTAAATTAACACACCCCCGTCCTTGGACATCAGATAGGACAAAAAGTACTGTGCCCTAAAAGTAGACAGGGGGCCATGCCCCATGATGCACGGGGTCGTGCCCCACCTCCAATACGGCGCCGTGCCACATTTAGCTTGGGGTCGTGCCCAACAGAACCTGCATGTACGAGCTACCAACTTTCGTAAGCATTGTACTACCACGGGGGTCGTGCCTTTTAGGCATGGGGCCGTGCTTAAACACTCCAGAAAGCCTATAAGTAGAAGCCTAAGTTCACCATTTTTGGAAAGCTTTGGTGGGAGAGTTACTCTGTAGAACTCTCTCAGGAATCAAGACTTGAAGGTCATTTGGAGGCTCGAGAGGTGCATACAAGACTTGGAAGAAGCTAGGGATCAGCTAAACGTCTTCCATTGTGGATTATCGGTTTAATTGTTCCATCTCACCGAGGTTTACATATCTATCTTCTTTGTTATCTGTTGTTATGTTCAAGCTCATTATGAGCTAAACTCTTTTTATCATCCTAACCGGATGAAACTTATGTAATTTGTGATGAACTAATGGTGTGATAAATATTATGTTAACGTTATGGTGGTCTTGGGAAAACTATTGAAGGGTAGCATCTACAATGGGAAGTTATAAATTTATGGTTTGTGATTGTGGTTGTCATATAAGGTTGAAAACAGTATGATTAACTTTCATTCGTGAAACCGGTCTTCATAATAAATCCATGGATAATAAACTAGAAATGGTTATATTACTTTAACTTTCTGATCATTTGCGGGTTCCCTTTTATTAGTTTGAGAAATGTTCAGTAATTGTTAGTGTTTTCAAAAATTAATGGTATGTTAGGAAGGAACTTGATCAACTCTCTTTTTAACATTAAGTTATGTTTTCAGAAATCATATGTCAAATAGTCACAAAAGATTTACTACATTACTAGGGCTTTGGTCTAAGCAGTAATACTCAACATGACGTGATCCTAGTCACTACGGCTACAGGATAGACGAGAAATCGCGTCAACTCATATTTATAAACATTAACATAATTACATTAATCCATATCTTTAATCACACCACCAATTCATCACGGTTACATAAGTGGAGTCTAACTAGGATGATAAATTTTATTCTCTAATTTTAAATCCAAACGCATCAAATCTTAGTTTACTTTATTTTTATCATTGTTCTTAAACCCTAAAAGAATCTTTCCAATGCAACTTATCATTTCCTTTAACAAAAACCAAATCTGATAGTCAATCGTCAAGTTTGTTGAGTAGGCTAGGTGTGTCCACGGATTGATACTCGGTTCTTACCAACACTATATTACCACATGATAGGTACACTTGCCTTTTATGTGTGTGGTTTAGTATTAGTAATAACCAATTAAAACTGAATCTGTGCAATAAATCTTTATCAAAATATATATACTATCCGCACCCATCATTGGTCAACCTAAGGCCAAATGGAACCTAAGATTCATTTGGAAGGTGATATGAGGACCGATGACCTAGCAACTGAAACAGTTGGGACAGTAGTCTATCCCCTCAGACTTCCGAAGCTGAACTCAGAGCATCGGAAGAACAATTTCAATCTTCCGAATCTGAGATGGAAGCTGCAGAAAGCCTGTTTTCCTTGTCCAAGGATCTAAGCATCACAGATGCAATTTTAGAGATGGCATCTAAGGTGAATAATGAGGACTTTCTCAACCAACCCCTAGCTCAAATAACTCATTATCTCCATCCACCATGTCTCAACCTGAACCCTCCATCCATGAACCACCAAAGTCTAGCACTTCCAAAGATATTTAAGGCAAGAAGAAGATGACTGCGGAAGAGCTTCAGGAGGAGGAGAGGATTAAGAAACTTAAAAGAAAAAGGTAGACACTCAATTGGAAAGTTGCTAGCTTCTAGCTCCAAAGCAGCTGCAGCCAACCAGGAGGCAGTTAACAACAAGAAAAGGGTGGAGATCATTGACAAGCTGTAAGGCCTCGTTCCCAAGACACTCACAGCTAGTCAATCATCGCACATAAAGCATATAACTTACATTAACTTTACTAAAACATAGCAGCGGAATCATTTTTAAACAACCATTTCATTTCATATAAATAATCTCTTTTGCAAAATAATGCAATATTTATTACAAAATATCGTTTGTTCGCATTACAATGCAAAAACATTATCCCCACATAAAATGGATGTCACCCAAAACAAGCCAAGTAGCCACCTCGTGCCATCCTCAGTAACATTCACATGACAACTAGAAAATTCATAAAATTCAGCTGTAGAGATTTATGGAGAGCCTGATGCAACCTAAACATCCAAAGTCTATCCTACATGCTACACAAGTGCTATGAAGAAGAATGCTTAGGAAGTTTCACACATGCAACATAAATATTCTAAGTCTGAAATCTTCTGAAGCCAAGACCAATATCTTTCGAAGCCAAATATGAAGTCTTCCGAAGCCTCGGAGACAAACTCTTCCGAATCTTCATCTCTTAAAGACAGATTTCTTCGAAGACTTTTGACACATGCTTTATCTGATGTACTTTTCCATAAAGTTGGACACCTTTCCGTTGCATCTCTGTAAGGTCACCAACTTACATGAGTTAGCGAAAAGGTTTATGCTTTTGGTAACTGTACATTGAGGTCTTGAGTCTGTAACCTTCTACTTCATGTACTTTATCCTTTTTGTAATAGATAAGGATGTGAACTATGGCATGTCATAGTCACTAGTCAAAAGGCAATCTAACTTATGACTCTACAATTGATTTTGTTTGTGTCCAGTCAATTGTATCCAGCTGGATTTCAAAGTATAGCCGGCTGTAGGATGTAGTATAAGTATCTCATGTTCTTGTATCTTTCTATTATGCTTTGTAACACTTGTAATAAAATATAGAGAAAGCAATATACTACATTCTTGAAAACCATATACTTGTGCTCTTGTGTTCTGTCTCTTACATTACTTGTGTTCTTAGTGTCTTATTGTGGTTAATCCAGTTCACTGTTTGATTAACTTTTAGTTAATCTCCTCTTTGTGTTGTTGTGTTGTAATTGACCCCCTTCACCGGTCCTGCATGTGGTATCAGAGCATTCCAGGCTCTTGATATAAGGTCTCACCATCTTAATATCCCTCACACACACAAATACTAAACTTTTCAAATGGCAACCATTTCCAAGACTGATATGGAAACTGGAACCATGAACAAGTCCCCACTAATCACTCTTGATGAGTTTGATACCTAGTGTTTGAGAATGGAAGGTTTCATCAGGTCTCTTGATTCAAAAATATGAGAGTCTATAGAGAATGGACCTTTCATACCTAGTACCCCTTCTGCTACTGGTGCTGGTATGATCCCTAAGGATGTGGCTAACTACTCTGATAAAGATAGGAAGAGAGTAGAGATTGACAGAAAAGCCATGACAACCCTTCAAACTGCCCTTCCAAACTCTGTGTACAAAGGTTCAAGAAGTGCAAAACAGCCAAGGTTTCAATGAGGGTTCCTCTGAAGCCAAGGAGAACAAGAAGGATCTCATGAAGCAGCAGTTTGAAAACTTCACCTTCAAAACAGGTGAAACCATGACTCAGCAATACTTCAGGTATGTTGAGATTGTAGATACCCTTGTGGAAGGAGGAGTTTCTCTTGAAAACAGAGATATTGTTAGGAAGTTCATGTCCTCACTTCCTAGGCAATGGACACACTACTGTGTGGTGATCAAGAGAACTGAAAATATGAAAACTCTTACTCTGACAGAGTTATATGGGATTCTCAATGGCTACCAGATGGAGATGAACATGCAAGGTTCATCTGGCAACAATCAAATGGGTTCAGCCCTACATGTGGTTGAAAGGAATAACATAGAACCCAAGCATCATCTCATATGCTACCCTGACAACTCACCAAAGGGTCCTTTCATCACCTTCCCAGAGACACCAAGGGAGAACTACACTCAAGGAAGCCCATTCCAAGAGACAAGTTCTTCTCAAGCTTTTATGTCTTCTGATGAAAACTGTGGCAACTCTCTTTTCACTCTTGAAGACCTGGACTGTATTCATCCAGATGATCTGGAATACATGGAAATAGTCCAGAAGATGGCTCTTCTCACTCATAGAGCCAAGAAGTTCTACAAGAAGACTGGAAGGAAGTTTCCAAGCAATGAAACTAGTGGAAAGTTTGGCCTGGACAAAGGCAAAGTCAAGTGTTACAATTGTAACCTGATGGGACACTTTGCAAGAGAGTGTAAGGCACCTAGAACAAATGGTGGCCAAACACAGTCCAGACGAAACTACACTGACAAAGCTCTCCAGAATGAGAAGTCAAAGCAGCAGGCTGCTGTTGCTGTTGAAGAAGGAGGCTTTGACTGGAGCTTTTAGGTGGAAGATGTTTCTCCTAACTAAGCATTGATGGCAGATCATGATGAAGCCAAGGTATTGGAACATCTCTGTACTCCTAAATACATTGCTAAAGTTAATAGATACATGTCCTATAACTTGGAGATGAGATCTGACCTTGAGTCCTTAAACATTTTAAAATCTGATTTTAGAAAGTCTAAAAATGATTATAAACTAAAGATAGAGGACTTAGAGAAAACCATTTCAGTTCTAAAACATGAACACATAGATTTTAGGACTCAAATCAAAGATCTTATAACCAAGCTGACTGAGTGCCAGGCTGAGCTTGTGATCAGCAAAGCCAGGGCAGAAAAGAGTGTTCTTGAAGAAGAGACCTTCAAGAACATGACATCCTCATCCCTGCACAACAAGGTGTGCTATCAAAATAGGCAGGGACTGGGATCCAATGAGATAGCTCCTCCACACACAATCTTGTCTGTAAGATCTCCTGGGTGTGGAACTTGTGAAGTTGAGCTTCCTCTCATAGCTCCTATGAGTAAAGAGGATGAAGAAGAGATAATGAAGAATTCCCTAAGAAAAGTGAAGAGGAGGATTCCAAGAAGGGCCACTATCCTTCTGAGGAGAAGTAGATGACTGTTATGATTAAGTCCATGAGAAAGAACTTGATGAGAAAGAACAATAGAAAGGCAAGGAAGGCTCAAGAGATCAAGGCTACTTTTGACTCTAAGCAAAAACAAGTTTTCATATCTGTAGGATTTGAAGTAGTAAGGACTGAAGACATCAACCAAAACTCTTCTGCCAAGAGTTCTGATTCTTGTTCAACTTATCTTAGTAGCAAGAAGAAGACTGATCTGCTGTGTACCACTGCTGCACACCCTGGACCATCAAACTCCAAGAATAGTTCTCAGCCTAAAAGGACTGTCTCAGCATCTAAAAAGATGAAGGTGGAGAAGGGAAGTGATCAAAGATAGTCTTGTTCCCAGCAAAAGACTCTTGTGAAGAAGAAAATGGTGTGTGTCATGTGTGAAAGTACCACTCACATTGCAAAGGATTGTCCTTACAATCCTAAAGGTACTATCCATATGACCAAAACAAAGACTTCAAAGGGTCTCAAGAAGATTCAAGCTTCGGATGGAAAACCTGTTTCCTTCAGAAGCTCCAAGTCTAAGAAGAAGGCAAGTGGAAATTACCTCAGAAGAGAAGTTGGTCTCGGAAGAAAGGAGTTCTTCCAAAGCACTGAAGTCTGCTACATTGTCTGCAGAATCTTCCAAAGGTTTAGTCATCAAAACTTCCAAAGTCCCAAAAGCATCCGAAGGTTTGAAGGTCAAGTCCAAGACTCCAAAGGTGGTGTGGAAGTCTAAGAAAGACCAAGTGACTAAAAATTCTCCATCAACAACAACTCAAGATCCTCTTAGTACAACCATAGGATCTATTACTGTTGCATTACCTTCTGATAACGAGCCCAAGACAAGCAAGGCTTGGGTTTCCAAATGTAACTAATTCCGTTCTTTGTGCAAGGATAGCTCAAGATAAACAAGAATGTCTGGATCATTGATAGTGGCTGTTCCAGGCACATGACAGGAAACAGGTCATTACTCTAGAACTTTGAAAGGATAGATGGAGTACCAATTTCTTTTGGAAGAGATGAAGGTGGTTACATTTCTAGAAGGGTCAAGGTAACAAATGGTAAGCTCAGCATTGAAAAGGTAAACTTTGTCAAGGAGCTTGGGTACAATCTTTTGAGTGTATCCTAATTTTGTGTTCAGAGTCATAACATGCTCTTTACTAAGCATGAGTGCATTGTTCTCAAACCTGGTGTGGTCATTCCTCATGAGCATATCCTGCTTAGAGCCCCAAGAAAAGGAACATGTACAAGATGGATTTGCAAGAAACATCTCCCTCTGGAGAAGTTTTATGCTTTCTGTCTAAAGCCAGTAGTGATGAGTCTTTCCTGTGGCATAAAAGAATGAGCCATGTAAACTTTAAAAACATGAATAAATTAATTAAGAATGATTTGGTAATTGGAATACCAAAGAAAGAGTTTACAAGTGATGATCATTGTGTTGCATGCCTGAAAGGGAAGCAACATAAGGTATTTCACAAGCCTAAGGAAAGGAACTCCATCACTACACCCCTACACTTGTTACATATGGATCTCTTTGGCCCCACCAGTGTAATGAGTCTAGGAAGGACCTCTTATTGTTTAATGATCATAGATGACTTTACAAGATTCACTTGGGTCTTCTTCCTTAGAACTAAGAATGAGACTCCTAAGATTCTGAAGAATTTCATCTTAAAGATTGAGAATCAATCTGATCAAAAGGTCAAGATCATAAGATGTGATCAAGGAACTAATTTAAAAACCAAATCCTTGATACATTCTGTGATGAAAAGGGTATTACAAGACAATACAATGCTCCCAGAACCATGTTATCGGACTCTAAGCTGCCCATCACCTTCTGGGCAGAGGTAGTCAACACTGCATGCTATGTGCAAAACAGAGTTTTAGTAGTTAAGACTCTTGGCAAGATTCCTTATGAACTTTGGCATAAGAGGAAACCTTCGATTGGTTTACTCAGGTCATTTGGATGTCCTTGCACCATCTTAAATACCAAAGATCAAATTGCCAAGTTTGCTGAGAAATAAGATGATGGACACTTCATTGGATACTCTTCTCAAGATAAAGCTTATAGAGTATACAATCCAGAACTAGAATTGTTGAGGAGTTAGCCAATGTGACTTTCAATGAAAACACACCCTGTGTAGCTAGTTTTGGTCCTGATTGGCTATTTGATCTTGACTTAGTTACCAACTGTTTTAACAAATCTTGTGAGAATGTTTCAGAATTTGTAGAAAATTTAAATACATATGATCTTGATCCAAGATTTGAGCTAAGAAGATCTTCAGCTCATACATCTTCAGCTTCTGCTAATGAGGTTCTATCAGCACTATAATGACAAACTCAGCTCATACATCTAGGGTGCCTTCAAATTCCAGCTCAGAGGCTCCACTACCAGATAAGAACATCTCAATTGTGGAAGACAACAATGGTGGTGGTGAGAGTGATCAAGAATTTCTTGATGCCTCTAACCACACCATAGATGAGAACATCAATTATGTCACACACTGCTTGGATCAAGTTTCTCTTGAAAAGTGTGCTGATATGGGTGGAGAAACATATATGCTAGATCTGAATTTCTCAAATTTAGATCTTTCTCAGCAACTTGTTGTGATCCCTTAGCTTAGGATCCACAAGTCTCACCCCACCACAAACATCATTGGAGATGTTGTCATAGGGGTAAGGACAAGAGGACAAACCATGAAGCAAATGTTTGTCTTCACTCTTATTTCTTATCCCAGATAGAGCCAAAGAAAGTTGATGAGGCTCTAAAGGATGAAAGTTGGGTTGAAGCTATGCAACAAGAGCTGCTTCAATTCAAAAGGCATAAAGTTTGGAACCTTTGTCCTCTTCCTTATGAGAAGACTACCATTGGAACCAAATGTGTATTTAGGAACACGAAAGATGATAGAGGCATCATCATCAAGAACAAAGCTAGACTAGTTGTTCAAGGATACACACAGGAAGAAGGGATTGGCTACACTGATGTCTTTGCTCTAATAGCAAGACTAGAAGCTGTTAGGATATTCCTGGCATTTGCTGCATCCAAGAACTTTAAGGTCTTTCAGCTTGATGTGAAGTGTGCCTTTTTGTATGGAGTGATTGATGAAAAGGTATATGTCAAATAGCCACCTGGTTTTGTAGACCCTGATCATCCTGATTATGTTTGCAAGCTTGACAAAGCTCTCTATGGGCTACATCAGGCACCCAGGAAATGGAATGAGACAATGTGTGAGTATCTTTGTAATATGGATACAGGAGAGGTACCATAGATGGAACTCTCTTCATCAAAGGACAGAGAAATGAATTATTGCTAGTTCAAGTGTATGTGGATGACATCATCTTTGGTTCAACTAATCCAAAGCTTTGCAAAGACTTTGAGAAGCTGATGTAAGACAGATTTGAAATGAGTGCCATAGGGGAACTCAATTTCTTTCTGGGAATTCAAGTGAAGCAAGTTGAAGATGGCATCTTCATAAGTCAGTCTAAGTATGTTCCAGACATACTCAAGAGATTCAACATGACTGATTGTAAGATTGCTAAGACACCTATAGCCAGAAATCACTCCTTTGGACCTGATCTTGAGGGGGAGTGTGTAGATGGGCACTTATACAGGGCTATGATTGGGTCTCTTATGTATCTTACTGGTAGTAGGCCTGATATTATGTTTGCTACATGCATCTGTGCAAGATATCAAGCCAACCCTAAGATGTCTCACCTCATCACTGTCAAGAGGATTCTAAGATACCTCAAAGGTGCTTCAACACTTGGTTTGTGGTACCCTAAGAATCCTGACTTCAATCTGTATGCTTATACAAATAGTGATTATGGTGGTTGCAACATGACTGCAAAGTCTACATCTGTAGGATGTTAGCTCCTTGGTGGAAGGGTTGTCTCATGGCAATGCAAGAAACAATCCCGTGTCTCTACATCAACTGTTGAAGCTGAATACATTTCTACTGCAAGTTGCTGTGCTCAAGTGCTTTGGATTCAGAATCAGATGCTAGACTATGGGTTAAACTTCAAGGAGACTCCCATTCATATAGACAACAATAGTGCTTTCTTAATCACAGAGAATCCTGTGCAACACTCAAGGACCAAGCACATCAATATCAGGTATCATTTAATAAGAGATAACTGTGGAAAGAGATTAATAAACTAGTCAAAGTTCATAAAGATGAACAATATGCTGATTGTTTACAAAGGCTTTTGATGAACAGAGATTTAAATATCTAATATGAGCTATTGGGATGATTAACTTTGAGTAGGTTTTTCTTAAACCTAATTCTTATTATTTCTTAAAATATGTGTGTCCTAAGTTGTCTAGTTCATCACTTTCATAAGCTCATGTTTCTTTGGATAAAAATTTATTTTTGAACACTTTCTTTAGATCTTTGAAAATTTCTAATACTTCGGAAGTTATGCTTTTAACTTCAGAAGCAAATCATGCTTTCAAAATAAATATCTGTCTAAGATTTTTACCTTCGGAAGAGGTTTCAGATCTATCTTCTGAGGCTTAAATACTTGTCTCGGACACTTACTTCTTTTCAAGGACCATTTACTTACGAAGCAAAATTAACTCTTGGAAGCTTTGTGTTTTATATACAAAGCAATCAAGTTTTAATCTCTCTTCCAAAGCAAAAATTTTCAAAACTCTCAGGAAATTCTTCTGAAGTCATTTTAGCTTCGGAAGCTTTTTAATTAAAACTTCCGAAGATAATTAACCTTCGGAAGCTTTTTGACTTCCAAGAAAACTACTTTTTGAGTAAAAGTAAACTACTTTTTTAGAGGTGGGACCGACATCCGGATTTCAAAGTTTATCCTCTTTCATTAAACTTTATCCGAAATCCCTCTCACATATAAACCCAACGGTTTCCCCCTCTTTCTATTATCTGTTCTTCCTCTAAACCTAAAAACCCAAACTTCTCTCTGAAATTTCTTTCTTCCTTCTTTCTTCATCTTTAATCTACCTCACAATGGCCAACCTTGCTCACAGAAATGATCCCAACATTACCATGCAGCTACACAGGCAACATAATCAGGTTGCTCTGTTAAGCTGTGAGAAAGATCCTCATTTCTTAGAGATTTGTTGATTCTTAGCCCTATCCAACTACTTCACCTCCCTAGCTATTGATCCTCCACTCTATAAGGATCATATGCTTGAATTTTGGAAGACCTGCCAAGAGGTTGTCATGAATGGGGAGAAGGCACTATCTGCCATAGTGTAGGGGAGAACAATGTTCATCACTCCGGCCATCATCAACACGCATCTTCAGCTAGATGATGAAGAAGGTGAGGTGTTCTTCCCAAAGGAAGCTATTAATCATTCCTTTGAGCAGATGGGATATGAGGGAGATTTCTCTGTAAAGATCTTTAGGAAAGGGAAGGTCTCATCCCAATGGAGATTCCTGCTCCATGTGGTCATCCACAGCTTATCAAACAAGCATGGTGGATGGGACTAGATTCCTAAGGATCTCTCCTTCATCATCCATGGAATGATTCAGGGGTCAAGTTCAGGTATTCTTAGTTTGTTTATACCAACTTGCTTACTAACTTATACTCCTTAGAATATTACATGTTTCCTAGATATGTCCAGTACATTCTTAACTATGAACTGGACTCACAGTTAAGGGAAACAAGTAACATTTTTAAATTGGGACAGATGAAGCCCGGCATCTTTAAAATACTGAGGAAGCCTACTATTGGGTTCTTTGGGGTAGAAACAACCCTAGTCCTAGAAATGTTAGAGCTCATTGCTCAAGGTGACAACCTATCAACACAAGCTAGTGTTGAGCCCATACTGCTACCTCCCAACCACTCACACAGCCTAAAATCACCCTCACCTACCAAAGAAAATCCAAACGAACCCCTGCTTAGCCTATCCAGTCTGTGGAGCCCCCATCTACTTACCCACACAGGAGGAAGTGGACACTGGAGCTCCCACTTCTCTTGAGGAGCAAACCACTACCATCTCTTCAAGGATCAGTGCTGAGGTTCCTCATGCTTAGCCTGATGATCTCATTAGCCAAATTGCCTTAAGCCATCACTCTGAGTCTCAACACTCAAGTGATCAACCTTCAGGGGACAGTTACCATCCCCAGCCTATAGATCTCAACCAACCAATCCCAACCTTGATTTCTATACCGATGAAGATCTAGGTTTCTGTGAGTATAATGAGTCTCTCTTTATTACCCCTACTCAAAGAGAGATGAATGCTCCTGAGTCTCCTATATCTATCCCACATCAGTCACCTATAACTGAGGTGGACACTTCTAAACCTGTTCAGGATGTCCATATGGAAGAGGCTCTCACTTCTGAAAGTGATTACATCATTAAGACCTCAACCATGGCAACTCAGCCCACTGACATCTCACTGAGATTGCCAGTGAGTAGAGGAAAACAGTAGCCAAGAACCTCAAGCTAGTGGTGAGAGAGAGGACTTTGGTCCGGTCATCTCATCCCCTATTGATTCTTCTTATGAAGATGAGAGGAATCTAAGACTAATGGTGCATAAACTGTCCAAAACATGCACTTATTTAGTCTTAAAGTTCAGTCACCATGAATCTCAGGTGACTACCTTACACAACAGGACCAATGATCAGCAACTTGAGATTTCATATCTTAAGAAAAAATTAGCTGGGAGACCCTTAAGAAGAGCTCAACCAGGAACACAAGAACTGTGGATGTGATTGACCTATCCTCCAGCTCACCTATGCAAGTGGGTGATGCTACCAAAAAGGGGGAGAAAGTCATTACAGCTACAGAACCTGGGAGTTCTTCAGAGAGAGTGGACATTGAGGACTCACCATCCTCACTTGCAATTGTGCATTCTCAGCAACCTCCTCAAATTCACATTGATGTGGACTACACAGACTCCTTCATACAGAGTTTGTTTGAGGATGGGATACCAAGGGCTATGTCATCTTCACCATTTTCCAATCACATCATTGGGTGGAGGTATGACAACATCAGGAAAGCCCTAATCATCATAAGAGTTCATGGATAACAAGAAGTCTTCAATTTTCAGACTTTGAACTACTATGAAGGTTTGGATCTAGTCAACATGCCACTTGTCAACCCAAGCAAATCAAGACAAGCTAAAAGAATCCAAGATAGGATCACTGTAGAGTTCAACTTAAGAAGGAGACTTAGGCAATCAGGCAATGCCATCGGTCAATTGGATGTTGAGGCAAACCCTAAGATTAGTTTCATAGGGGAAACCTTGACCGAAGCCTGAGTGGCAGAACCTGAGACCCCTATCTCATCATCATCAACTACTACAGAGATCCACATTCCTTCTGAGACACCTGCTGGTGAAGGTGCTTCTCAACCTCTCTCTGGCCAGAGCTTAGAAGCTACATCAAGCAATAAAGGCCAAAGCTCTCTCCACCCTCAGTCATAAAGGTCCGTGAGTGATAAAGGGAAAAGAAAGATGACATCTGAGGAGATTGAGGAGGAGAGAGAGAGAGAGAAAAAAAGGAGAC
Organism: Flaveria trinervia; assembly: GCA_025506515.1. Lineage (NCBI taxonomy): Eukaryota > Viridiplantae > Streptophyta > Magnoliopsida > Asterales > Asteraceae > Flaveria > Flaveria trinervia. Next base: position 2,339,542 of record CM046447.1, on the reverse strand, counting down.
TGAGGGGAGAAAGTTCTTTTGCTGAGTCTTCAAGACTCACGGAGTCTGCTATTAGGGCTGCCCCCAGACTAGATACTCAGAATGATGAATTAAGGGCAGTCAAGATAAATTATCTACAGACAAGGAACTATGACATAGACAATGCCATTTCTCTCCCCTTAGATTAGTTGAATAGACCGGTTGACCTGGAAAGGTCAAGGGAGAAGAAGGAGGCGGAAGATGCAGAGCATCTAGTACAAGTCAAAGAAGAGACAATAAGGAAAAGACCATAGAAGGATATGCCTACCCTCTCCCCAGTTCAAGAAAGTCCTGCACAAGAGGATGTGGTTCAATAAGAACCACAGGTAGACAAAGAAGAAGATAGGATCAAGATGATCAACTACCTGAGTGCCACAGGCTTCTATCAGGTAGATGCACTTCTTCCTTTGTCCTATCACTGTGTTGAGTTTGAGTACTTAAAACAACTTGAACTTGAGATAGTCAAGGACAGAAAGACAACTAAGAAAAAGCTAAAGGAAGAACTTGCAAAATCAAGAGCTATCATCCAAAAGAACATGAAGAAGTCTGCTGACAGGCAGAGGATGATGACCTTCTTGGAGCTATATGGATTCTCCAGAAGGAGACTTGGCCCCATGTCTCTATCCACTATGGATGAACATATTAGGGTGATCAAGCAGAAGATCAAAAGTTGAGAGCTCATTGACTTACACTCCACTCCAAGTCAAGGTTCACCTAAAGTGGAGGTTAAGGTTGAACAACCAGAGACTACACAACCTGGACCTCCTGCTGAAACTCAACAACCTTCATCTTCTGATCCATAGCAGGGTCAACCTCCCTCTCCTTCTGAGCCTGAGAGAGAAGAAGTCCCAACGGAGAAAGAAAATAAAGATCAATCTGGTACTGAAGGCCAGTCTTCTCAGTTCAAATCTGAAAAGAGAAAGAAAAGGATGGCTTCTAAACCAAAAGCCAAAGAAGAAGAAGAATGCACCCTCTTCTAAACCCCAGGATGGGTCAGAACATCCTAATGATGTGTAGCCAGAGGATGGTACATCAACTCCAATTCAAACAGCTCCTCTAGCATCAGGAAGACCCATCTTGTCTTGGACATACACCACAAATCCAGAAAGATGGCATGTCATTAGAGATCAAGGCACTAAAGACATTTACACATGGCAAGATATGTTTCAGTTGCCTCTAGATAACGTCTTTGATATGAGAAGACATTTTGACAGTCTGAAGGATCCTGATCACCTTATGAAGAAAGGAATGGTGATCATCCTAATGAGGACTGTTGATATCTGAAGTCTACTAAGTGTTTTGGTAGCATCAGCCTTGGGGGAGTTTGTAGAGATTCATGGAGAGGCTGATGCAATCTAAACATCCAAAGTCTATCCTGCATGTTGCACAAGTGCTAAGAAGAAGAATGCTTAGGAAGTTTCACACATGCAACAGAAACATTCTAAGTGTGAAATCTTCCGAAGCCAAGACCAATATCTTCCAAAGCCAAATATGAAGTCTTCCGAAGCCTCAGAGACAAAGTCTTCCGAAGCTTCAACTCTTGAAGCCAGATTTCCGTTGCATCTCTGTAAGGTCACCAAATATGAAGACTTTTAACACATGCTTTAACTGATGTATTTTTCCATAAAGCTGGACACCTTTCCGCTGCATCTCTGTAAGGTCACCAACTTACATGAGTTGTTGAAAAGGTCCATGCTTTTGGTAACTGTACATTCAGGTCTTGAGTCTATAACTTTCTACTTCATGTACTTTATCCTTTTTATAATAGATAAGGATGTGAACTATGGCATGTCATAGTCACTAGTCAAAAGGCAATCTGCCTTTTGACTCTACAATTGATTTTGTTTGTGTCTAGTCAATTGTATCCAGCTGGCTTTCAAAGTATAGCCGGCTGTAGGATGTAGTATAAGTATCTCATGTTCTTGTATCTTTCTATTATGCTTTGTAACACTTGTATAGAACATAGAGAAAGCAATATACTACATTCTTGAAAACCATATACTTGTGCTCTTGTGTTCTGTCTCTTACATTACTTGTGTTCATAGTGTCTTATTGTTGTTAATCCAGTTCAATATTTGATTAAGTTTTAGTTAATCTCCTCTTTGTTTTGTTGTGTTGTAATTGACCCCCTTCACCGGCCCTGCATCAACGCTACTGAGTGAGTTCTAGTTTTATAAAACTTTATATTACCTTTCATTCGTTAAACATTTTCTTTACTATCACACGTGATCACACATCATACGTACATCAAGGTAATAGTTATTATTTTTTCACTTCTATATACGTCTTGTCATGTACTTAATCCCCCACTTGAGCACAAACCTATCTCATCTAGGGTTAAGCGACAAGGACCATGGGACTGCTCTTCCAAACTCTGTATACAGAAAGAGAGTAGAGATCGACCGGAAGGCAACGCCAGCCCTTCAGACTGCTCTTCCAAACTTTGTATACAGAGGCTTCAAGAAATGCAAAAACAGCTAAGCAGCCGTGGGACGCATTGAAACTGATGTATGAGGGTTCCTCCGAAGCAAAGGAGAACAAGAAGGATCTCCTGAAGTAGCAGTTTGAAAACTTCACCTTCTAAGCAGGTGACCATGACTTAACAATACTTCAGGTATGTTGGGATTGTGGATGCCCTAGTGGATGGAGGAGTTGCTCTTGAGAAAAGAGACATTGTAAGGAAGTTCATGTCCTTACTTCCTAGGCAGTGGACAGAGACATTGTAAGGAAGTTCATGTCCTCACTTCCTAGGCAATGGACACACTACTATGTTGTGATCAAGAGAACTGAGAACCTGAAAGCTCTCACTCTCACAAAGTTGTATGGGATTCTCAGTGGCTACCAAAGAGAGATGAACATGCAAGGTTCATCTGGAAACTCCAATAATCAAATGGGTTCAGCCCTTCATGTGGTTGAAAGGGATAGCATAGAACCCTAACATCATCTCATATGCTACCCTGACAACTCACAAAATGGTCCTTTCATCACCTTCCCTGAGACACCAAGGGAGAGTTACACTCAACGAAGCCCATTCCAAGAGACAAGCTCTTCTCAAGCCTTTGTGTCTTCTGATGAAAGTTGTGGCAGCTTTCTATTAACCCTTGAAGACCTGGACTATATCCATCCAGATGATTTGGAGTACATGGAGGTAGTCCAGTAGATGGCTCTTCTCACTCATAGAGCCAAGAAGTTCTATAAGCGGACAGGAAGAAAGTTTCCCAGCAATATAACCAATGGAAAGTTTGTACTGGACAAAAGCAAAGTCAAGTGTTACAACTGTAACTTGATGGGCCACTTTGCAAGGGAGTGCAATGCACCAAGAACAAATGGTGGCCAGACACAGTCTAGACAAAACTACACTGATAAAGCTCAAAGAATGATAAGCCAAAGCAGCAGGCTGTAGTTTCTGTTGAAGAAGGAGGCTTTGCCTGGAGCTTTCAGGTGGAAGATGCCTCTCCAAACCAAGCAACAACGGCAGATCATGATGATGCCAAGGTATTGGGACATCTCTGTATCCCTAAATGTATTGCTAAAGTTAACAGGTATAGGTCCTACAACTTGAAATGAGAATTGATCTTGAGTCCTTAAACATTTTAAAGGCTGAATTTAGAAAAACTGAAAATGATTATAAACTAAAGATAGAGGACTTAGAGAAAACCATTTTAGTTTTTAAACATGAGCATACAAATTACAAGACTCAGATCAAGGATCTCATAACTAAGTTAACTGAGTGCCAGGCTGAGCTTGTGATCAGCAAAGCCAGGGCAGAAAAGTGTGTTCTTGAAGAAGAGACCTTCAAGAACATGATATCCTCTTCCCTCCACAACAAGGTGTGCTATCAAAACAAGCAGGGACTGGGTTCAAATAAGATAGCTCCTCCACAAACAATCTTGTCTATAAGATCACCCAGGTGTGGAACTTGTGAAGATGAGCTTCCTCTCATAGACCCTTTGAGTGAAGAGGATGATGAAGTGATGGTGAAGAATTCCTCTGAGAAGAGTGAAGAGGAGGATTCTAAGAAGGGCCACTATCCTTCTGAGGAGAAGAAGAAGACTGTGATGACCAAGTCAATGAGAAAGAACTTGATCAGAAAGAGCAAAAGAAAACCTAGGAAGGCTCAAGAGACCAAGGCTACTTTTAACTCTAAGCAGAGACAAGTTTTTATCTCTACAGGGTTTGAAGTAGTGAAGACTAAAGACATCAACTTAAACTCTTATGCTAAGATTTCTGGTTCATGTTCAAATAATCTCAGCACCAAGAAGAAGGCTGATCTGTTGTGTACTACTGCTACATAACCTGAACCATCCAACTCCAAGAACAGTCCACAGCCCAACATGACTGTCTCAGCATCTGCAAATATGAAGGTGGAGAAAGGATGTGACCAAAGTCAGTCTTGTTCTTAACAGAAGGCTCTTGGGAAGAAGAAAATGGAGTGTTTCATGTGTGAAAGTACTACTCATCTTGCTAAGGATTGTCCATACAATCCTAAAGGTACTTTTTATGACCAAGACAAGAACTTCCAAGAGTTCCAAGAACATTCAAGCTTAGGAAGGAAATTTTGTTTCCTTCGAAGTTCCAAAACTAAGAAGAAGGCTAGTGGAAAATTGCCTTCGGAAGAAAATTTGGTCTTGGAAGGAAGGAATACTTTCAAAGCACTAAAGTCTGCAGCAGTACTTGCAGAATCTTCCGAAGGTTCAGTCATTAAAACTTTCGAAGTCTTACAAGCTTCCGAAGTATTAAAGGTCAAGGCTAAACTTCCAATGGTGGTGTGGAAGTCAAAGAAAGACCAAGTGACTGAATGTTCTCCATTACCTCGTGCCATCCTCAGCAACATTCACCTGCCAACTGAAAATACATAAAAGTCAGCGTTACTGAATGAGTTCTAGTTTTATAAAACTTTATATTACCTTTCATTCATTAAACATTTTCTTTACTATCACATGTGATCACACATCATACGTACATCAAGGTAATAGTTATTATCTCCTTTCACCGTTTGTTTCGTACATTTCGCACGTTTCACACATTTTGTACTCATCGTACTTTTTGTACATTTATTATCTTTTCACTTTTATCAAGGTCCTGTAATGTACCTCACCCCCCTCTTGAGCACAACGCTATATCATCTAGGGTTAAGCGACAAGGACCCCATATCGCACGTATCACACGTATGGAGTAGTCAGAGACTAACTGCCCCTATGTGTGAACCCTTAAGGTTAGCCAAGATCGCACGCTATAAAAACATAGTTGAGCTAACAACTCTCAGTGAGTTGTGAACCTCCTTTCATTTGCTTGCAAGACTTTCATTCATTCATTCATTATGTTCCACTTTCATTATCCTAAATCTTTTGCTTCGTTAAGATAATACTTTATGTTCATTATCATAATCACACCATGTAAAGTCATATAATAATATGTAATAAGGAACAAAAGAAAACATATCATGTATAAGCATAACATCTTCACGCATCATCATACATAACATATACCATCACACATCATTATAAACATCATGCATCATATATTCACATACATACACATATGCACCACAAGCATAAGTCATCATAAAACATAACTGATCCTCCGCGGGACAGCAAGGGTTCGGGGGCGACAGCCCCTGACAGCGGGGTCCTAGGGACAGTAGCCCCTAGTGGGATCTAAGACGATCTAGTACATTTTGTTATAGAAAAATTGATCTTCCTGTAAAAACCTCTTAAAATCTTGGTCGTTTAAAACGTATATTTGGTATGCATTTCCTACCCCAGACTAGTTTAAAACCTTTAAAATAGGGGATCTAACTTGGACTCAGTGAGTAGCTCTTTAATCAAGCTTTTAAAACAAGGGTCACACTACATAGCCTGCAGATAAGTTAACACACGAAGGAATTAATTTCTGCCTAATTTCGCTGGAAGGTCAGCAGTTTTGCTACTAGTTTCGCCAGCAGTTTCGTTGCCACCTTTGCCGGCAGTTTCGCTGGCATCTTTGTTGATAGTTTCGTTACCAGTTTTGCCCATCTTTCGTTGGATGACCATGTATGCAAAAGTACGTGCAAAACTATAGTTTCACAGGAAGTCTTCATAGTTTGAGTGGACGCTACGCAATTTCGCTAGATGAACCCTTAATTTCGCAAAACGGGCTGAAAATTACTAACCAACCCATTTTTGACCCAAAACTTCAATCTTTTACATCCAAAAACTTGGTTTATCACCCATTATGCTATATCTAAGCTTCTTAGATGTTTTCTTACACAAAATCGTCAGTTTTGGGTGAATCTTTGCCACTTTGAAAACCCCATGCCCTAGAATCCGGTTTACATAAAAAGGAACGATTAAATGATGTTTCTTACCAAGATTCTTGGTGTTTTCTTGTTGTTTGGATGCCCACGGACACCGATCATCAATCCTGTGATCAACTGAGCCTTAAATCTTCAATTCTATCCACTTTCTCTCTCTACACACTCTCTCTAGAAATTGGGTGTTGAGTTGCAAATGAAAGTTGCTCAAGCTGATCCGTTTATATAGACCGGGCGTTCTTGGGACTTAATCACCAAACACATAACCCGCGAGGTCTACTCGATCCATACTCTATTACTTGCTTATTTTCATTAAATAATCTCAGCTAAGCCCCTTATTATTAACTGGCTCGTCTCTACTTTATTCCAGGCGTTACACAAGCTCATCAAGCTTGGAGTTGTCACTGAAGATATACTCCTACTACCATTAAAGGAGTTGGTAGAGATAGAAAAGGCAACCATACTGTAGATTGAGAGAAAGGAAGAAGCAACAAGGTTGGCCTTAGAGTTGGAAAGAGAAAGGAAGAAAAAGGAAGCTGATCTACAGCTTAGGAGGGAAATGATAACTTTCTTAACCTCTAGGGGTTTCTCTCTTAAAGACTATCTCAAAATAACAATGACACGATCCTATGGCTCTTCAACAAAGAGCGTCATCAACTGGAGAAGGAGAGGAAAAAAGTTGCAAAAGAGAAAATGAGGGAGAAGAAGAGAAGGAAGAAGAAGCTGGGGTCATTGCTGCGAAGAAGATAAGTGAGAAGGCCTAGATGAAGGGTTATCTTTGGGCTCATGGCTTCTCTGGTAGGCAAGTGGGACCCATGTCTAAAAAGACACTTCAACAACATGTTAGTGACATCATAGCTGACATTCGCTCGGGAAAAAGGAAATAGATCTACAAAAAGGGACATGGGATGATCTTCAAACCAATACCTCAACCCCAACCTATGATTTAAAGTCAACCCCAACCTCAACCTAAGCCTTTCCTATTTCCTTTCAGTATCAAACTAAACCTACTTTAGAACCTTACACCCCTAAACCCACACTAACCATCATACCTACCTCATCACCAGAACTACCTCAACTAATTACCCTTGAACCTAAAACACTACCCAATATCCAAACACCACCACCTACCCAACAACCATCTAGACCATCCTCTCATCCTTCTAAACATCTCTCCTTAAATGAGTTTAAGGAGATCAAGATAAAGCTCATTAGATGCACAACCTTGAGCGATATCTCTTATGAAGAGGATTTTGTCAATCTAACATTTGTTGATGGATCCTCATGTTCCCTCACAAGAGATAAATTCCTTGATCTGCCAAGAGGAACATTGGACCAAGCTATTAAACTTTTTGACCTCAATTCAGATTCACTCAATGATGAAGAGAAAAAGCTAAGAAGGAAGCTGGTGAATCTACTGGATACCAAGAAGGGGGACAAAGTACCTAGCAAAGCCCTTGTGCCAAGAAAGAAAATTGTCTAGTGGAGGTTTGAAGACTCTTCTCATAATTTTGTTGTTCAAAGAGAGAATGGAAAGCTGAACAAGCTTAATGCCTCATCTCTGTTACACATGAGTAGATTTGATATTATTGATTTAGCAGAGAAGCCATTCTCCAACCCCTCAAACTCTGAGGTAGCTGCCCACATTAGAAATCACTTGAGCAACCTTCACCTTGCTGAGCTAACCGCTAGGACAAGGATTGAAGAGGAGTTAAAACTGGAAGAAGAGAAGGAGAGGAAAGGATCAACAACCAAAGGCAAAGCCTTTCTCCAAATGGTTAGAGATCCTAAGCTTGAATCCATTGTTAGATGGGAGTATGACTATAACTCTCGTCAACTAACTCTCTTCCGGGGGGTACAACAAAGGGTGCATGTTATTAGGAGTGATAAACTAGATCTCCTATCCGTTGATGACTTGCACGGACTTCTCAACACAACTTCCGGACAGAACAAAGAAATAGAAAAATATCTCTTGTCTCTTGTGCAGAAAGTTTTGAGAAGCAAAAATAAGTGAGGTTTTGGTAGCATCAGCCTAAGGGGAGTTTGTAGGATCTTGAAAGGCTAGTTCAACCAAAACCAAACACTTAGACTATTTTTGGTGCAACTTATAAGGTACCTCCAAAGCTATGTATGGACTTCCGGAGGAAATGGAGTTCTTTTGTTGATGATGAACTTGGGGAATTTTGTTCTGATTTCTCAAACTCTTCCTCAAGTATCTTCTCTGTCATTGTTTGCTATTTTGACTTTGATGATGATCCTTGATTATTGAAAGTTTCATCATCCTCTGATTTTGAATGTGAAACATGAGTTCCTTTTTCAAAATTACCAAAGAAAGTATCATTAGCATTTAACTTCTTACTATTCAAATCCACCTTTTTGTGAGGTGTCTTTGATTGTTGAGGAGTCTTTGATTTCTGTTGAGGTTGTCTTTTCTTTAAAAGTTCACTATCAACAGATGATTTCTCTTGTAGTTTTGTCACCTTTTGTTTTTGTTTTTGTTGTTTCTTTAATCTTGAATCTTTTTTATCATCACTTGATTGAGATTCTGATTCATCCTTTTTGAAGTTTGTGAATCACTTCAAGTGAAGATCAAAAAGATAAAAAAATTCAGATTTATCAGTTGAAGTTTGTTGCATTGAGCTCACACCTTTTTGAGTTCTTTTCTTGTTGGTTGTTTCTTTTGCCTTCCGCATATCATCTACTGATTCAATAGATTTGTTAATCCGTAGTCTTGCTACTGAAGGATGTTTCTTCTTTCAGAGAAGTTCTGCTGATACTTGCTTCTCTTTTGTTTCTAAGGAAGATTTGTGTACTTAAGTAGATGTACACTTCTCAATCACTTCAATTGAAGGTTTTTATTGCTGATGAAGTACTTGAAGACCTTTAGTTAGCTGAGCTACTCTTTTGCAATAGTCTTCAACATGTTTCTTTGCTTTGGAGGATATGGCAACTTTTTTGCTTAAGTACTTTTGGAATGATTGTATCAAATGAAACATTCTTACCAATGTTCACTTGATCCGTTGAGTTATCATCATGTTCATCAGAATCATCCAAGTTATCATCAAAGTCAAATTTTGATTCATTTTGTTTGATTTTATCTTATTCAGAAGACTCAGTTTCACTCACCTCAGATTCATTGTTATTAACTTGTTCAGTACATTTTGTTTAAACTTGTTGCATGGCACAAAATGATTTGACAAGCTATCTGTCATTGGTTGAAGTAAAGTTCTTAGTTATCATTCAGAGGAGGTGCAACAACATTATATCCCAAGCCAAACGTGTTCTTTGAGAAATTCAATAATTTCTCATATTGCTAAGATGAAAGTTGAAACTTCTGAAGTTGCACTCTAGTTTATGCATGATCAACCATGGATTTAGTTAAGGAAGTGGTCAGATGCTCAACTTGGGCTTTTAAGCTGTAATTTAGTTAAGGAATTGATATAATTTATGTTCTCTTACCTGAGATTCATTCAAAATCATTATTTCTTTTACTTTATCAGCTAGTTGTTGAGCATGGACTCTATATCTTTCAACTTCCTCAACACACACTTATGAACATATTCTATCTCTTACCTCTCTATCCATAGGTGGAACTTTATTCTCTATGTGGGCCATTAAAGCTTGATTTTCTTCCAAAACTTCCTTCTCATACATGATCCAGTCACAGGTTCCATTATGGAGAATGATTAGCCTAGTTTCATTAGAATTACTATGTCCTGCTGATGCATTTATGGGTGGTGGAGATGATTTGGTTAGTTGTGGTTGTCTATAAGATCTTTGAGATGTTGTTTGATGAGATTGATGCTGATGAGACTAATGTTGATGCTGTTGTCTCATGTCAGAATTTGATTGTTGATTAGATTCTCGTGAGAAGTTCCCATAGAGATTGCATTTGAAACATATTACCTTTGACTTATTGACACCAATATTTGATGTTTGGCTTGCTGCAACCAAATTTTTTTTCTTCTCAAGTATTGTTTGGCTCTATAAGCAATCATTGCCATTTGCCATTGAAGATCCATCTCCTTTACTAATCTGGATGTAGTTCTTCAAAGTCTTATTGGCAGACATTTGCAGGTGTTAAGGTGCTTCCCAATTAGGATTGAAAACTTGAACTAAAAGCTGCAAATGTTGTATTTTGTTCTTCAGAATCCAGAATCACAGTGATGGGCTCTACTTGGTTGTTGTTCATTAAAGACTTTGCTGCTGATGTAGATGCATCTTTTCTATTATCATGTCTTCCTTTTTCTTTTCATGATTTACTATGATAAGATTTCTTTCAAGGTTTTGATGCATAAAAGCTTACTTCTTTTTCATCTTCACTCAATGTACAAGAGTTGTCTCTATCATTGTTAGAGATAAAAGCACTTCTAGCACTTTTGGTTTCTTTAAAATGATAAGGTGTGACATGTGTTCTCACACTCTTGTTTCTTGATTTTTTCATCCATTTTAAGAGTCTCAACTTCAGCTACCAATGTATTTAAGCCAGTTGCTTTGAGATCAATGGTATTATTGAACATGGATAGAGTTTGCTTCCAACTTTCAGGCAAATTATGGATCATCTTTTTTTTCAATTCCTCATTTGTATACTTTAACTCCATGATGTTCATCTTGGTTACTAATTTCATAAACCTATGGAGTTGTTGAAGAATTGATTCACCCTTATATGATGAAATGTTTCATATTGTGAGAGAAGTGTGTCCTTCCTAATGCTTTTGATTTCATGACTCCCTTCATAAAGAGTATGAAGTATCTTCCATAGGGAATTTTTTTTTTATAATTCTCACAACTGATTAGTATTTATTCAGGTAAAGCCATACTGAGCAAATGTATGCTCTAATATCAGCTTTAACCTTTTTAACATCATTAGGTGACAAATATTTTGTACTTATGGGATGATTTTTGTGTTTATAATCTGACCCAAGGGTGGGTGGAATATAAGATCCTTTAGTTATTGATACCCATAAGTCAGAATCAGTATATTTCACATGAAATCTGAACTTGATCTTCCAAGACTTAAAGTTTGATTTTGTTTCCAACTTTGGAGGCTCGTATGATGATCCACCAACAAAGCTACTCATTTTAGTCAAATATTGAAGTTTTAACTGAAACAAAGTTTCTTATGAGTAGTTAATAAAAGTCACCCAATAACAAAGATCTATGTTTCAATTAATTTGAATATAGATCAATGTTGATCGAGCTATGTAACAATACTCACTGAAAGACAAATCACTGATTTATTAAATTTTAAATCTTCACAACAAATTACTTTTGCTTAGAAACTATAGATCTAGTCAGAGAACTAATAGATCTATTCAATTAAACAATTCTATTTGGCTTTGATACCACCTGTGAATCTAAGAATCACAATGAGGAATTATCAATGTTAGATTGGTTTTGAATCAATGATCTCAGAATTACCATTCATCGTTGTTTAATTGATTAATTAATAAATATCGATGCCAGAAAAAATAAACAATAAATGCTCAAACGATATCATCAATATGCAAAGAATAAAGTTTTGAATCAAACATAATTCATTAAAACTAATTAGTGATCACAAAGAATCTAATAATAATTGCTAACAAATTTATTGCTATGATTGTCTTTATGATTTTTGGTCTGTTGATATGACAGCTGCTAGGGTTTGTGTTGATCGTTCGAAATGATGTGATGGTATCTTTTGTTGTCGTCTGTTGTGTCTTTTTATGTGAAACCTAAAACTCATATTTCTAGATACGCGTGTTTGTGTTAAGGAAACAACGAAACTCTTAGAGTCTGTGATTGACTTGTTGACTTGAAACACTTGTATGATATAAGTACAAGTGTCTGGTTCTTCCGCAACTACTTTGTTCTTCCAAAGGAACTTTGTTCTTCCGAAGGAGTCTTCACTTCAGTCTCTTCATGTGCGTTGTTTGTTCATCAGTGAATACCCATATTCATCCGTAGAATATCTTCGGATGAATATCTTGTAAGACAGATGTCTACGGATGAACAAAAATATTAAACCACAGATGTTTCTTACACTTAGTCAATTTCAGAAATTGACCAAGTATAATGTTTGTACCTGCAATCATACACATAAATAAACGCACATATCAGTTAACCTATATACATAATGCATGCATTAAAATAATGAATTACAAATATTCGTTTCATGTACTGAATTAAGTTCTAAGCCTATACAAAATGATCTATACCTATTATTCCTAGATCTAACAAAGTCAATAAATGAAAGAAAGCAAACTTTAGGGTAAAATTGTAAATTTTGAAACTTAAGGGACTATACTGTACATTCTGCCAAACCGCTATAAATCAACCCCTTTGGACTAATAATCACTTCGTTAGCTTAATTATACTTAAATAAATAGTAAAATATCGAAAAACCTAATGATTTCACTAAGAAACCATAACTTTCCATAAAAGGAAACTTTTAATGCAAGACTTAGCAAATCTAAGCTAGTTGAACATTCAACCTTTTTAACACACCTATTACACCTCTTATGACCTTAGAGCTAGTAGTTTATCAATTAATCTTGATGGTAGGGTGCTAGACTTGAAACTTTTCGCATACATGATAAATCTTTTGCTTGAGAATTAAGGTGAGTTCTAGTGTCCCCTTTTTACTATTGTTTTTGGGACAAAGCATGCTCTGTTTAAACTAAACTATTTATGTGCTTTAATATGCTGTTGTATTGTTGGATCAAGAAGAAGGCTGATGCAACCAAAACCAATCACTTAGACTATTTATAGTACAACTTGTAAAGGACTTCCGAAGCTAAGTATGGAACTTCCGAAGGATATGGAGTTCTTCCAAGACAAAGTGCAAAATCAACTTCCGAAGGAAAAGCTCCAACTTCCAAAGAAAAATTCTTCTCTTCCGAAGTTCAAGACTTAGAAGAATACAAAGACAATGACTTCCAATGTAGAAGTCTCCAAGCCTCGGAAGAAGTAGTCACTTCTGAAGTATAAGTGGCTTCGGAAGAACAACTTCTTCCAAAGCCAGTTAACCTTCAGAAGTTGCTGCTATGAACCAGTGGACATAAGTATGGTCTCTAACACTCCGTTGCAAACCTCTGATACTTCATGGCATTTTCTCAAAAGGCCATGTAGTTGACCATACTTTATTCCATGTTCACCTTTGTATGTCAGTAAAAGTTGCCAACTTTAGTTGGTGACAAAAGGCAAGTCATGGACATGTCATGACTACCATATCTGATAAAAGATTATCTAGGATACCTTAAACTATAGCTTTGTAGTATCTGCTTTAGTTAGAAGATTCCAACTAGTATCAAAGTATATCTGGCTATGGATAGTAGTATATATAGTTTCTCATTGTAACTCTTGTAGTAAGCTTGTAAGAGTCTTGTAAACTTTGAGTTGAGACATAATATATACAAGTATCTTGAAAATCATTCTCTTGTGTTTTTTATGTTACTTATTGTATTATAATCAACTCTTAGAAGAACTCTGCTTCTTGAGTGTTTGTTAGGGAAATACTTGTGTTGAGTTTGAAAACTGATCTTGCAATTGGTATCAGAGCTTCTTAGGCTCTTGATTGTGTGATCTAACCATCCTAATCAACCTCTTATTCACTCACTCTTTTACTACACTCAAAACATGGCCCTTAACCAAAAATATGAATGTTAAGTGGGGACGATGACTAAATCACCCATCATCACCCTAGAGAACTTCAGACAATGGAGCAGATGTATAGAATGGTTCGTTTGATATCAAGACAGCCGCATGTGGAAATCCATTGCCCATGGTCCCTACAAGCCAAAGGTGGCTTCACCTGCTGGTGGTGGTGCCATGATAGAGAATGTAGTGGATGACTATTCTGAAGAAGACCTCAAGTGGATAGATATTGATGAAAAGACAATGACTGTTCTGATGATAGCAACTCCCAACTCCATTATGGTGGGGTTTATGTATTACAAGACAACTAAAAGACTCTTTGATGCTTTAACCCTGATGTTCTCCAACTCCTATTATTCAAAGAAAGATTCCCTCAAGCAACAATTTGAGAACTTTACTCATATTGCTGGAGAGACCTTACATCAGCAATACTTCAGGTATATGGATGTTATATCTTCTGTTCAGTCTGTGTGAATAGCTTCTGAATTGAGAGATCTCTCAAGGAAAATCAGGAGTGCACTTCCCAATGAGTGGACGTTCTATTGTGTTTCCATCAAGAGAACAGAGAACCTGAACACACTCACAATGACTAACCTATATGGTATTCTAGATGGACACTATGTAGAGATGGAAAACAAGAGTGGTCATCAAGAAAGTAGACATTCAAGCCTTTCTGGTAGCAATGCTCTCATGGTTGCTGAAGGCTGAAGACTCCCTCAACCTCAGTAGTACCTGGAATACTCCCAGCAGTCATCAGCCTCTTCTAGGCCTTACATCATATTCCTTGAGACCCCAAGGTCTTAACAGGCTCAGTCCAGTCCCTTTCAGGATAGTTGTGCTTTTGTCTCAGGGAGTGGACACTCTAATTATAGTTCAATTCTGTTTTGAAGATCTAGAGTGTTTCGGCCTAGATGATGTGGAATACATGGACATAGTCCAAAAATGGCTTTGTTAACCTACAGGACAAAAAAGATCTTCAAAAGAACTAGAAGGCAGTTCCCTTAGAACCAACAAGCAACAAGTTCGAGTTTGACATAGCAAAGGCCAAATGTTACAATTGTAACCTGTTGGGTCATTTTGCAAGTAAATGCAAAGCTCCAAATAAAACCTTGGATTTGCTCGTGCCTCCTCATATCCTTCAACACCAAAAGCTGCCGGAAAATCAACTGAAACTGCTGTTGTGGCACAAGAAGTTGATTAGAGCTTTTATGGTACAAGATGTCACCCCTGCTCAAGCACTCATGGCTAGAACATAAAACTCTAAGGTATATGATCATCTCTGTACTCCAACCTCTATTGCTAAGTTAAAATATAGCAGGACTATAACTTGGTAATAAATCCAATATTGAGTCCTTAAACATCTTAAAAGCTAATTTTAAAAAGGCTGAATTTGACTATCAACATAAAATTGAGGAGTTAGAGAAAACAATATCACCCTTAAAACATGAGCACACCAATTAAAAAACTCAAATCAATGATTTAGTATCCAAGTTAACTTAGGCTCAAGCCAAGCTAGTAATAGCTAAGGCTTAAGCAAGAGAGCATGCTATTTTTGAGCAAAACTTCCAAGCCATTTTTGCCTCATCCTCCCACTCCAAAATTTGTTATCAAAACAAAGGTGGGTTGGGACTAATGAGATTTCTCCACCACACTCTTATGAGTCTATTAGACAACCAAGGTGTGGTACTAAAGAGCAAGAGGTCCCATCTACTGACCCATCTTCACTTGAGTTGAAGAATGATGCAATAATGGAGACCAACACTCCTGTCCTGCCAAAGGATCAAAAGTCAAAAGGGAAGGCTGCAGAAGAAGACAAGAAGATTAAGAAACCTCAGCCCTTAAAATCCACAAGGTTAACATTACAGCATAGTCTGCAAAACCACTTTGCTAAAGATTATTATTATAATCCAGCAAGCACACATTATGAAAACAATATTAACAAGGAAGCAACCAAGCAAGGATTCACATTGGACCTTATCACATGGTTCAAGTGATGACAAAAGGAAAGCTGGTTTCCAAAGCTAAGTTTCTGTCACAAGAAACTCATTCTTCCGAAGGGTAAATGGCTTCGGAAGTTAATCCAAGGAAAGCTCAAAAGAACAAAAGAGCCTCCTCAAAGACCTCTAAGAAGAAGGATACTTCGAAAGGGATGGTAATGAATGATTATTCCGAAAACAAAAAAGCTTCGAAAGAAGGTCATGTTACTCAAGCTTTAACAAGCTCTTCTAAACTGACTAACCATGGGATGGAATGGAAGATTAGACAAGATTTTGCAACCATACCTTCCACTTCAAAGACATCATTTGAATCCTTTACAATTCATTTTGGTTCAATTATGTCATCATCAATGGAAAAACTCAAGACTAGCCAAGCTTGGGTTTCAAATCAAAGCAAAATTTTCACCTTATGTGTAGGGACATTCACAAGACAAGAACGATAATGTATGGATAGTGGATAGTGGATGCTCCAGGCACATGACCGGAACAGATCTCTACCTCAAGAATTTCAACATTTTGATTGATTTTCTGTTGAATTGGAGGTGAGACCGAAGGATACATTTCAGGCAGAGGAAATGTATCCAATGGCTTGTTAAGAGTCGACAAACTGAACTTTATCAAGCATCTTGAACACAATCTCCTAAGTGTTTCTCAATTCTGTGATCAGAAGCATCAAAAGCTCTTTACAAAACATGAGTGCTTCATCCTCAACCTGGAATAACAATTCCTCAGGAATTGGTGCTTCTTAGATCTCCCAAAAAAGGGCATATTTACAAGATGGATATGAATATTGCTTCCCCATTAGATGAAGTATCATGCCTTCTTTCAAAAGCTGATGGTGATGAGTCTGCCTTATGGCGTAAACAAGTGTGTCATGTAAATTTTAAAACCATGAATAAATTGGTTAAAAATAACTTGGTACATGGTGTGCCTAAAAAGGAATTTTTTTGTACAGACAACTGTGTAGCTTGCCTGAAAGGAAAGCAACATAGAGTCTCACAAATCCAAAGAGGTTAACTCTATCACCACCCCATTACAGTTATTGCACATGGATTTATTTCGTTCAACAAGTATACTGAGCATTGGAAGGAAATCATATTTCCTTGTGATAGTTTATGATTTTACAGGATTTTCATGGGTATTCTTTTTCAGAACTAAAGATGAATCTACTAAAACTTTAAAATCTTTTATTCTTAAAATGAAAATCAAAGTGATCACAAGGTAAATATAATTAGGAATGATCAAGGGACTATGTTTAAGAATCAATTTCTTGACTCATTTTGTAACTCAATAGGGATTACGAGATAATTCAGTGCTCCTAAAACCCCTCAACAAAATGGTGTTATTGAGATGAGGAAGAGGACGCTGATTGAGGCTGCTAGGACCATGTTAGCTGATTGAAAGCTAACTTTAACATTCTAGGTAGAGGCAGTCAGCACTTCATGCTATGTGTAGAAGAGGGTCCTCATTGTCGAGCCATATGGAAAAACCCATTATGAACTATGGAATAAGAGGCCACCGTTCATTGGTTTTCTAAGGTCCTTTGGCAGCAGGTGTACCATACTTAACACGAAGGACAACTCGGCAAAATTTGCTGAGAAGTCGAATGATGCTATCTTTGTTGGATATTCTTACACCTCTATGGCTTATAGATTCTATAACATCAAAAATCAACAATTTGAGGAATCATCCAACATTGTTGCTAATGAGCACACTCCTTATGTTAGGGGGAATGGCCCTGATCTTATTATTGATTTAGAATTATTTCTAAGCTATTTTAAATCATCTTGTGAGAATATTTTAGCTAGAATAGGTGCTCAAAGTGATTCTGAAGAAGACCAACTATTTGAAGCTACCTAGACCTCTTCCAAGTTCTCCAAGAGTCTATGAAACCCAACTCCCATCATTTGTAGATTCGATAACATGACCATTTCAGGAACTAGTGAAGCTTCAACAAGTTACTAGCAAAGTACGCCAAATAACTCATCAGCTGATAACATACAAGCTAATGGAAGTAGTATTATAAAGGAACAAGCACTGTTAATACTACTTTTCAGTCAATTGATGCTGATGATGTTTCTCTTTCATTTATCAGTCCTCATTGAATGACATTGAAACAACAGCTAGACCAAGTGTTCATGTTCTTGAGCAAAATATGTACAACTTGGATCTATATTTGCAACTGGAAGTGATTCCCAGATTAAGGATTCGCAAAACTCATCCAGCTGAGAACATCATAGGAGAAGTCTCTGTAGGCGTGAGAACAAGGAGACAAACTCATCATGGGAATGTCTGCCTATACTCACGCTTCTCGTCTCAGATGGAACCAAAGAAAGTAGAAGAATCCTTAAGAGATAGTAGCTGGGTTGAGTCAATGCACGAATTTCAATTCAAGAGACAAAAGGTTTGGAACCTTTGCCCGCTACCATCTGGTCAAGTATCTATAGGCACCAAATGGGTTTTCAGTAACAAGAGAGATGATAGAGGCTTGTACATCAAGAACAAAGCCAGAATGGTTGTCCAAAGATACACCCAAGAAGAAGGAATTGATTATACTTATGTCTTTGCACCTGTTGCAAGACTTGATGCAGTTAGAATCTTCCTTGCTTATATTGCATCTAAGAATTTTACTGGCTATCAACTTCATGTCAAGTGTGCCTTTCTATATGGAAATATAGTTAAGGAGGTCTATGTGTGCCAACCTCTCGGATTTGAGGACCCACAACACCCCAACTATGTCTACAAATTAGATAAAGCTCTTTATGGGATGCACCAGGCACCGAGGCTATGGTATGAGACTTTGTCTCAGTTTCTCCTCAAGAATGGTTACACTAGAGGAACCATTGATAAGACACTTTTTATTAAGAAGTCTGAGAAAGACATATTGGTCATTCAGGTCTATGTTGATGATGTCATATTTGGTTCTTCAAATGACCAAATGTGTAAAGACTTTGAGGGCATTACAAAGAAGAAGTTTGAGATGAGTTCCATGGGAAAAATGGACTTTTTCCTTGGAATTCAGGTGAAGCAAATGAACGAAGGGTTCTTTATCATCAAGCTAAGTATGTCTCTGATATCTTAGAAAGATTTTATATGAAGGATTGTAAGCCAGCCAAGACACCCATACCCAGAAACCATGACCTCTGTCCTGACTTTAAAGGGGAGGATACTGATCAACATCAGTATAGGGCAACCATTAGTTTCTAATATATCTCACAACAAGTAGAATTGATATCATGTTTGCTACATGTATTTGTGCATGATATCAGGTTGTTCCAAAGGTGTCTCACCTAGTTGCTACCAAGAGAATTATTAGATACTTCAAAGGAGTACCAAAGCTTCGTCTCTAGTATCCTAGAAACTCCAACTTCAATCTCTATGGCTACTCAGATAGTTTACTATGGTGGCTATAACATTAACAAGAAATCCGCATGAGGAGGATGTCAATTTCTTGGTGGAAGGAACATCTCATGGCAATGCAAGAAGCAATCATGTGTCTCTACATCTACTGCTGAAGCTGAATATATATAGCCGCTGCAAGTTGCTATGCTCAGTTGTTGTGGATTAAAAACCAGATGCTAGATTATGGATTCAACTTCATGAGCACCCCTATCCACATTGACAACAACAGTGCTATCTCCATCACTAAAAATCCTGTGAAGCACTCGAAGACAATGAACATTGATATTAGGTACCATTTCATTAGAGATATTCATGAGAAAAACCTGATTAAATTTGTCAATGTTGACTCAAATGAACAATATGCTGATTTGTTCACCAAAGTCTTTGATAAACAAAGTTTCAAGTATATCACTACGGCTATTAGGATGATAAACATTGACTAATATATCTCATTTGAAAACCTTTTAAAATGTGTCACATCTTTTGTCAAATACAATCTAAGCCCTATTACAAAAGGTTATTCTTCCCAATTGATTAAGTGTGAGTATTTTCAAAGAGAAAATTACCCCCGGAAGAACTCTTCATTATCTTTCGAAGGCAATTTACTCAATTCAGGTTTTATCTTCCAAAGAGTTTTTAGTCTCGGAAACATATCTTCACTACTTCCGAAGCTTGGAAAACTTTTTCATTCGGAAGACATTATTATTCTCGGAAGTAAATTCATTTACCTTCAGAAATAAGTTTTGACTTTGAAAGTGAAAATCCTTCGGAAAAAATTTACCTTTGGAAAAAGACTTCTCTCTGTAGTTGAAACCTTTAGGCCCCACATAGTAAAAAGCAAAGATTTTATTAATGATGTCGGAATCTTTTGAATGGTTTTTCACCTTGTCGCTACTGTCACATCTAACCCTTAACCATCTTTTCACCTTATCCACCCAACACCGTCATTTCACCCATTTAAATAATCCCAACTTGTCACTTTAATTGTTTTACCAAAATTTATTTTCCAAAGCCTCTTTCACCCCAAATTCACCCTGCACAACCAAGTCGCATTCCTTGACTCTACCAAGGATGTTGACTTCTCAAATATCATATCCTTCCTTACCCAATCTCCTTACTTCACTACCCTAACCGTAAACACCCTACTTTTTACTCGAACCACATGGAATATTTTTGGAGGAATAGTCAGACAGTACTCCTAAATGGAGTTAGGGTTATTCGGAGAAGCATTTCTGGATAGGAGTTGATCATTACTAAACAGGTCATCTGGGAGCATCTGGAGCTCCATGATGATGGGACTCCTATTGAGTTCCCTAAATCAGACCTTGATGACACCTATCTTCAAATGGGATACGGTGGAGATGTGAATAGGTCTACAGTCTATAAGTTCAACTTTTCTTAAAACTAGAAGTTCCTACTTCATGTTGTTCTTCATTGTCTGTCAAACAAGTCTAGGGGATGGGATCAAATCCCATATGAACTGGGCTGCCTAGTTCATGGATTAGTGAAGAGCCTCCGCTTCAATTACTCAAGCTTTGTGCTAACTAACCTACTAGGAAACCACCAAAGGGACACATTCTTAATGTATCCTAGGTTTCTTTAGTAAATAATCAATTGTGAGCTGGACTAGAGTAAGCTTGTCTGTGCAGCTACTTTACATGTCCCTCAAATGAGGCTGACCATCTTCATAATCTTGAAGAGAGTGTACACCAACTTCACTAGAAGACATAATGACCTTCTTCTAGGTATAATTGAGCCAATGGCTCCTAGTGACATCCCTATTCACCCCACAGGAGATGAACCCACACCAGCAACTACCCTTGGTTTACCTGCTCACCCCCATCAAAAACACATATCAAAGACGCAAATGAACCCTTGCTCAGTCTACTCTGATTGAACAAGCCCCACCTATTCAAACGAAAAAGACTAGAGTGGAACCATGGGCTCCCAGTCAGTCAAAGGTCTCCCCATCCTTCTCTTTCAACCTTAATATTGGACTTGAGCCTTTTCAGTGTAAATTCCTTGAGCCCCAAACCTAGGCTGCAAGCCTTCAGGAAGAGTCCTAACACTCTCCTAAGAAACCAAAAAGGGACAATCCCACCAAAGGCTCAATGCCACTAGACATTGGCCAAAGTCCAGGGTCACTAGGCTACACTTCCCTATCCTTTACTGACCTTTTATTCAGAGCTGATGAGGAGATTACGTCTCTTCATGGCAATGATTTAGATCCAAAACACCCTCTAATAGATCAACAGAGCCTAGAGGGACCTCTTATCTGTAGCCCACATCAGTGAAAACCAACTGAGGTGAGTCCCACGGATGTGGAGGGGACTCATGTAGATTCAGCTGCCACTACAGAAGGAAACTTATTAGATCCTCAGGCTAGTGGTACCATCTCTGAGACTGAATCTATGACAACTGTGCCTTTTGATGACTCTGAAAGAGACATCCTTAGGCAAGGGAAACAAGGGTGCCATGAAACCACATCTGGTGGTGAGGGTGAATATACAAGGCATTTTACCTCATCTCCCCTTGATTCTTCAAAAGAAGATGATGGAAGTATGAAACTCGTCATTCAGGACCTACTTTCTAAAGTCTCAAATCTTGAATCAAAGGTTAAGACTTTAGAGGATAGGTCTACCACTCAGCAACTTGAGATTGAAAATCTGAAGGCTCAACTAGCTGAGAAACAGATTTATAGATCTGTTAGGCATGTACCAACTCAGGTCTCATTGACCTCATCTTGTAGCTCATCTAGCTCTCAAGATGATGATACCAAAGGAGAATGTGTTTAGAGACAAACAATAGAGGAACCATCGAGCCAAGCTTTAACTTCCCTATATACGACTCCCACTACAACTGTCTTTCCTTAGCCTCCCCAAATTGTCCTGCAAATGGACCCAAGGATGCTCAGAGATCTCAGTAGGATATTCTACAAGTTCCTATTGAGATCATGTTTAGATCAGCCTAGCCCTGATGCGGCTATGATATACTTTGGAGCTAAAGAGCTTTAGAGGTTAAGTGCACACTCTACCACTTTGGAAGAAGTTGGTCAACCTAAGGCCCAAATGGAACCTGAGATTCATTTCGAAGGGGAAATGAGGACTGATGGCCCACCAACTGAAATAGTTGGGACACATAGTGCATTCGCTCAAACTTCTAAAGTTGAAGTCAAAGCCTCGGAAGAACAAGTTAAATCTTCCGAAGCTCAGATAGAAGCTGTGGAAAGTCTGTTCTCCTTATACAAGTACCTAATCATCACAGATGCAATTCTTGAGCTGGCATTTGAGGTGAATAGTGAGGACTTTCTCAACTGACCCCTAGCTCAAACAACTTGGGTATCTCCATCCACCATGTCTCAACCTCAATCCTCCTTCCAAGAATCACCAAAGTCTAGCACCTCCAAAGATGATAAAGGCAAGAAGAAGATAACTGCGGAAGAGCTTCAGGAGGAGGAGAGGATTGAGAAATTCAAAAGAAAAGGTAGACTCCTAACTAGGAAGTTGCTAGCCTCTAGTTCCTAAGCAGCTGCAGCCTACCAGGAGGCAGTCAACAATAAGAAAAAAGTGGAGTTCATTAACAGGCTCATCAAGCTCAGAGCTGTTAGTGAAGGTATACTCCTCCTACCACTATAGGAATTAGTATAGCTAGAAAAGGCAACCATGTTGCAGATTGAACAAAGAGAGGAAGCAGGAAGGTTGGCCTTAGAGGAGGAAAGAGAAATGGAGAAGATGGAAGCTCATCTACAACTTATGGAGGAAAATATATCTTTCCTAACCTCCACGGGTCTCTCTCTTCAAGAACTATCTCCACATGATAATGACACAATCCTATGGCTCTTCAACAAAGAGCAGGATCAGCTAGAGAAAGAGAGGAAGAAAACTACGAGAGAGAAGATGAGGGAGAAGAAAAAGGAAGAATGTGAAGTCGCTGAATCTGTTGACATCCAAGCGTGTTCTTGATAGAAGGATAAACAACCAAGAGACAAACAATAGAACGAACTATAATAGAATGGTTTCATTGATAAAACCTAATGATTACAAGCTCATTACAACAGAACAATCACAACTCTTTGTAGCACCTACGCCTCGGGCACTCTCTCAAAACCCTTATCTATTTACATAATGAAACTCGCATTTATAGGCCTCAACCCATATCAGATGCGACTTGGCCCATCGTACGATTAGACCATGGGTATGGTTCAATCGTATGACTGGACCATACATACGGTTCAACTATACGACAAGACCATACTTATGGTTCAATCTTACGAATAGCCCAATAGCATCTCTCAGTTGCACGACTAGTCCATCAGCATGGCTCAGTCGTACGACTGAGTCTCATTCGCATATCTGCTGCGAATGACTCAGTTTCATGTATTTACAACATATCAAGTGTATTACATTAAGCCTAGACTCTTCGTTAAGTGAGGGATACACTATATATGACAATATGTGCTCCAACAAATTCCCCCTTGGACGTTGTTTGCGAATAGTAGATAACACCTCTTACAATCTTGAGTCAATCTTTGCTCTGGTTTCCAATAGAATCATACGAAAAACCATATTAGCCAACGTTGCTGATATGTCAGGTTGCTACAGTATCCCTGAAAATGAATTTAGGCATAATAGCTTTCATTTACTTTGCAGAACACCATCATAGCAACAAGATTCCCATATGACTCATTTTTCTAGATAATGACATGAACAATTTTCCATTACTTCAATCTTCACACATGCTAACTCGATTAACATTAACACCTGCAAAAGTTCCCCCTCAAATTTAGCATATCCCATATATAAACATTGTGCTCTCCTAGCTTCTTCATACAGTGTATTTGTTGATACATGTATGTCCCTAGATCATGATATGAAATGTAATAGGTCTTGTTTATCTGATTCTGGTGTAATTTGATATGATTAATGAAATGATATTTGTTGATGGTGATTTGTAATGATTAATATTTCATTAATGAGTTGATATAAAATTGGTTAATTAGGTTAGTGATTGGTTGAATGTTTACATATCATGTTTACTAATTAATACATTCAAACTTAACATAATGAAGTTCTCATGCGAATGGCCCATGCGAATGGACCATAAGCATGAACAACTTCATACGAATGACTCAGTCGCACGACTGAACCGGGTGACTGGATTAGTCGTATGATTGACACATAAGATTTGCTCAGTCGCACGACTGAACACTCAGTCGTGCGGATGAATCAACTGCATGGTTCAATCGCACGACTGAAGCATACTAATGGTTCAGTCGCATGATTGAATAATACCAACCTATAAATACAACCCAATTCGTGAAAAATATAACACTCGATTAATTACGATTCCATACGTACCCTAGCCGTCCAGAAGCCTCCCAATTCGTTCTCCAAGTTCATAGAACACATTAGATCGATTCCCAATCGATTTCTAACGTTAGTTCAATTCTTCATTGATTCTTCGTGTGTTCTCACTGATTGGATCGCCAATCAAATATGATTCCGCACTATTTGATCTGGTTTACACGCTAATCTCCAGGTATTTCGTTCAAATACCAGGTCCTAACAGTATTTGAAAGGATCGAGATCTAGTTTGATCAATTAGATTAGGATTTGCAGCGGAATAGCACACAAATTAGATTAAATTCTTGCAAGAATAGTATGAATATTCAATTAAACAGTAACAGTTATATAGAGAGAGTTTTCTGCAAAAAGAATGTTTTCATTCATGCACAAACTTCGCGTGGGCGAAATTAGGTCAACATTCCTTTTATAAGGAATGTGACATCAGCTGACGTCACTTGATAGTGACATCTAACTGATTTATACAAACAACTAAAAGTAAACTAAACTACTGAAGATGTCCATAACAACTGAGGACACCTTCATTAAAAGCTAAGTATAAACTAACATTACAACTACTCAAGTTATAACATCTGAAGTATAAGAACTTCAGATGTTTTACATAACATAAAACTACTGATTACAAACTACTGAAATGTAAACCATCACAACTACTGAAGAGAACTACTTCAGCTGTTGTGATAACTTCTGAGAACTTGATCTTCAGACTTTGTCTTCAGCAGTTGCCTTCAGACTATGTTTTCAGACTTTGTCTTTAGCAGTTGTTCTTCAGACTTTGTCTTCAGCAGTTATTCTTCAGACTTTGTCTTCAGCTGTTGTAGATCACTTCAGTTGTTTTGATGTTTGTGGGACTTAAAGGTTTCTCTAATCTCGCTCATTGGTTCTTTTGGTCCAACAAACTCCCCCTGAACCAATGCAACCAAAACCTTTAAAATTATTTAGGTCCCACTTATTGGCAGAAAAAAATCTAGATCAGCTCAGAATTCTTCAATATAAGCTCAGGCCAGGGAAGAGATTTCAGAAGGTTTGATTGGCAAAGGATAAATGGGAACTCTATCTTGGGGAATTGGACACAGAGTTGTTACCCCATACATGAAACCTACTTCCCAATGATAAGTTTGTAAGACTCTCTGACATAGGTCTCAAGGAAAACAACTTGTTCTTCCATTGTGAGTTCTTCCATTGTGAGTTCTTCAACTCCACTTTCAAAGAAGAACCCAGGCCCATAGTACTCAGATAAGTACTTAATATGCTTTCCATTTTTCAACTCCACATTTGTTATCTCTCCGTATGCAAACTCATAATAATGAGTGCCTTCAAGCAATAACTGGAGCTCATTTCTTCTTATTTCTTCAAGCTTCTTGTAGATTAACCCCTTCTTTACCATTTTGTTTTCTAGTAAGGTTTGTGGAGTCATCTTAGACTTGTAAGCTCTCTTGAAGTCATCAAGGATTTCCCAGGGTGACACTACAATGGCCAGCATTATTACAGCATCTACAATCTTCTTTACTTGGCCATTGTATCTACTTGGAATATTCATTTTGTGAATTATGTCACTTACTCTGGGGTCAGGCCAAATTCTCACTCTCTCTTTCTGATATTGGAATGTAAATCTGAGAGCATACAACCTCTGAGCATGTTTTTTCATAGCTTGTATGGATGAAGACTTGGGAAACTATTTATCAATCATCCTTAACAGTTGCTCATCATGTTGTTTGTGTTGTCTTCTTCTTTAAGTTTAACTTGTACCATTTGCCTTCGAAAGTCAGGTGTGATTTTTGTTGGTCGACTCCTAGGCTCAGGCATTTTTATTTTGAGAACAGTAGAGAGTGGCAAACTATCATCCTCATCATCTTCTTCTTCTTCTTCCATCCTCAACACCCTTCTCTTCCTCTTAGGTGCATCATTGGTAATGGGTTCAGTAGGTTTCTTAGGTAAAGGAGTTGGTTTTAAGGGTTGTGAAGGTGGTTGTTTTGGTTTGGGTGATAGTACAGGCTGCTCTAGCATCTTGGATGTGAGTGAAGTTTTGGATAATTTTGCCATATAGTCCTTTTCCCAGCACCAGCTTCATCAAGAGCTTCTATGATCAATCCTTTGTTAAATACTTCAGAAGAATAGATTCTGGTGGTTATCTCCAAAATACTATCTCTGGACCATGATTTTACTTCAATGATTGACCTGCCCAGATGTTTTGATATAAATCTTGCCATAGTTTCCAGCCTTTCTCTTTCTTTCTCACTCCAACTTGCCCATCTTTGTTCAATCTCTTCAATCTCTAACCTTTTGATCTCAGAGTCAAGTTTGGCAGTGTCAAATCC
This sequence comes from Flaveria trinervia, assembly GCA_025506515.1. Lineage (NCBI taxonomy): Eukaryota > Viridiplantae > Streptophyta > Magnoliopsida > Asterales > Asteraceae > Flaveria > Flaveria trinervia. The sequence continues at coordinate 2,312,514 of CM046447.1, read as the reverse complement.
TTGTTTGAAGAGTTGATCAATAATCTTATCCATAGATCTGCTATGTTTCTCATCAGTTTCTTTGATCAATTCTTCTAACTTTTTCTCAGTCTTTTCAGATCATTCAGTCTTTTCAGAGCTTTTCTTCCTCTTATAGGTGATCATTTCCTTTTTTTTCCTCTCTTTTTCTGCTTCCTCTTCAGCTCTTTTTCTTTTGTCTACTTTCACTGACATAGAGTCCCCCTTTTTGGGTGCATTGGGTTCTGGGTTGTGAATGTCAGAAAGTCTCTTAGAAACAGCAGCATCAACTAAAGATTGAAGATTTGAGGAAAGCCTCTCATCAATGGCTTGATGTATAGTGTTTGTGATTATGGAAGTGATGAGAGGTAAGGATTTTTGAAAGGCAGCAACCATTTGCTCAGAGGGGTTCTGTCCTTGAGAAATGGCACCTGAAGCAGAGGCTGGTGGCAAATTTGTTAAGAGTGGCTCAGTGTTTGTGATAGTTTCAGGAGAAACTGCCATCTGTGGGTGAATGTGGGCAGATGGACTTGATTCTTGTGACATTTTGGCAAGCAGTTCTTGTAGTCTCCATACCTCAGTCTCAAGAATAGTATTGTGGGCTAGAACATCAAAGAAAAAGCCCAGGTCATCATCAGTCTGTGTTGAATCAGCTGACCTATGATGAAATCAGGATGAACATGTGCTGAGTGTAGATCAGTATTCACATGTGCCCCTATTTCTGGAACTGGGGACTTCCTGGCTCAGGATGATGTCCTTCATTGGCAGTTGCCTCTGGTGAGGACTTAGAAATGATACCATCTTCATCCTGATCATGTGCTGAACAAGGAGAAGAGGCAACCTCACCAGATGTTCTAATCTCCTCCTCTACACGGGAGATTGAACTCTGTAATCCCTGTGTTGTGGGTTATCAGCTACATTATAATCCTCTCCTTTAATTGTTGAGGTTTTCCCAGTGGTAATAGGTTTCTGGGGAGGTGTAGAGGAATGTAGTTGTGTCAGCACTTGTGCAATAACCACAGTTGGGCTTGTAGGGGTGGCTTCAGTGGGAGATAGGTGTGAAAAGGATTGCACCTGGGGTGAATGGTGCTCTTCAATGGCAATCCTCTCAAATGAGAGAGATTCTAGTAATGTGGTTTCCCTATTTTTGGTTGCATCAGGATCCTGTTGAGAGGATTCCTGAGCGGTTTCAGCTGGTGGAGTCCTGGAAACTACAGGGGGATTACTACCCATAGTTTCAACCTGCCTTGTGTTGCAGGGGCATCATCAGGGGACTCAACTCCCTGAGTAGCCTTTTTGGTTTGTTTGGAATGAGGTTTGGAGGGGACTTTAGATCTGGAGGATGAGGCTGTGGGTACCTTCTGCTTGGGTTTTAGCAGTTTGGTAGCCTCTTTGAGGTGTGGGTCAGAGTTGTGCCTGGAGTATACCTCTGGCAAAATTACCACAGCAGGGACTCCAAGGCCAACAGGGCCATCAGATTTTAACTGATTCATGATAATGGCCATAAGAAACCTTGGATATAATAACCATCTATTAGCTACATGTTTCATTGCCAGATCTTTTAATTCTAAAAATATAATTTCAGAAAAATTTAAGCTTTGGTGTTCAAGAATAGAATACAATACCTGCTGCCACCTGGATGACATTTGATCCCATGAAGAGGTTTTGGGGGCAAGGCAAACATTGATCATGTGGAAGATTAGGCGTTCAACATCATGAAAGTGCTTCTTCAGAATGGTTGTAGCACTTAGGTTGCCCTCATATCCATGGTTAATGAATGAGAGATCAACGGTGCCCTTCGGGTGTTTGGTGACAAAGGTAGCATCATTCAGATCTAGCGTTTGGCGAATGATAGCAGGAGTGACTACCACATTCTTTTGGTTTACAAAAGACTGGAGAGTGATTGCGACATCATTCTCACCAGTATGGATGGTAACATTTGTCCAGAATTGACGAAGAGAGTCGGGATAGATGGTGGGATTCAAAAGAAAAGCAGTTTGATACTGGGAATCGGCCATCAGATCAATAGCATCATCAAACTTAGTCCAACAGGTCGATTTTGTGAAGTAGGCAACACAGTTGTGTCGAGGTTTGATTTGCATGGTCGCCATTAATGGGCGATGAACGTTCGGAAATCGATTTATGAAAAATTTGAAGTTAGGGTTAGGTATATATAGGTTTTGAAACGGCTGAAAGAAAACAGCTGAAAGTTTTGGTGTTAGTCATCAGTTGTTAGAAAACGACTGAAGACATGGTTTTAACTTTCAGATGTTGTAAACAACTAAAGACTTGGTGTATGTCATCAGTAGTTGAAAACTACTGAAGACTTGGTTTTGGCTTCAGTTGTTTTGAAATGAAACAACAGTTGTTTGAAACAATTGAAGAATAAACTTACTCATCAGTTGTTGTCGTCAATTCACATATCTCAGTTGTTTCATTTGACCTTAACACTTACTCAGCAGATTATTTGATTTTCAGATGTTTCATTGATCATCAGTACTTATATGTTAGAACAGGCGTCAGTAGTTGTAACCACTTCAGTACTTTGCAACAGATAAATTACTTTAGTACTTTAAGGAATTTAGTCTTCAGTAGTTATGAAAAACTGCTGAAGATAAAATAGCTTCAGTACCTATTTGTGATAGTTGTATACTGATGCTCATCAGTACTTGGGAGCTGAGATCATCAGTAGTTGTCAAATTATTCAAGCTGCAGCATACGAAGCCTTAGCACAAGATTTTGAAAAGTTGCACTGTCCAAAGGCTTAGTAAATATATCTGCAAGCTCATCGGCACTAGGAATAAACTTTGGATTAATCAAACCTTTTTCATAGCAATCCCTAATAAAATGATGTCTGATCTCAATATGTTTGGTCCTAGAATGCTGGACAGGATTCTTAACAATACAAAGAGCTAAAGCACTGTCCGTCAGTAATGGAGTCTTAGTCTCTGTAATGTCATAATCCAGTAATTGATCTGAAGCCAGAGTACCTGAGATGTACAACTTGCAGCAGCAATGTACTCTGCGTTAGCAGTGGATGTAGTAACAGAAGTTTGTTTCTTACTCTGCCAAGAAACTAAACAATTGCCTAGAAATTGGCATCCACTAGAGGTTGATTTTCTGGTTAATTTACACCCTGCATAGTCACTATTAGAGAAAACAACTAATTTGCAAGAGTGCCCAGTAGAATACCAAAGTCCTAAAGATCCTTTTGACTGCAATCATATGGGATACTTTAGGTGCAGCCTGAAATCTAGCACAGACACAAGTTGCAAACATAATGTCTGGTCTAGAAGCTGTAAGGTACATCAAGGAACCAATCATACATCTGTAAAGAGTTTCATCAACTGCTTTACCTTTCTGATCAGCATCTAGTTGTGTGGTGCTGCACATGGGAGTAGAACAGGGCTTACAGTTTTGTAAATCAAACTTTTTGAACAAATCTTTTGTATATTTTGACTGATGAATGAAAGTTCCATCAGCCTTTTGTTTGATTTGCAACCCCAAAAAGAACTGTAATTCTCCCATGGCACTCATTTCAAACTTTTGTTGCATCAACTTTGTAAAGGCGTCATACAACTGTGGATTAGAGGATGCAAAAATAATATCATCAACATAAATTTGAACAAGAAGTTTATGCAAGCCTACTTTCTTAATGAACAAGGTTTTATCTATGGAGCCTCTAGTGAAATTATTTTGAAGAAGAAAATTTGACAGTGTGTCATACTAGGCTCTAGGTGCTTGTTTTAGTCCATAAAGAGCCTTATCAAGCTTATACACCCAATCTGGATGTTTATGATCTTCAAAACCTGGTGGTTGACACACATAAACTTCTTCTTTTATTTTACCATATAAAATGCACTTTTGACATCCATTTGAAAAACTTTGAGATTATGAAAGGCAGCATATGCTAAAACAATCTGCTTGCTTCCAGTCTGGCTACAGGGGCAAAGGTTTCATCATAATCAATACCTTCTTCTGTGAAAACCCCTGTACAACCTGTCTGGCCTTGTTCTTGACAATTTGGCCTTTTTCATCAGTTTTATTCCTAAACACCCATTTAGTGCCTATGGCACACTTACCTTGGGGAAGAGGAACTAGTTCCCACACTTGCTGCTTTTGAAACTGAAGAAGCCCAAGTTGCATAGCTTCAACCCATCCATTGTCTCTTAATGCAATATGATAGTTCTTTGGCTCTTGCTGACTGACGAAGAGAGCATAGCGGCAAAAGTTGGACAATTGACTTCTAGTTGAAACCCAGCATTGATGTCACCAATGATCTGAGACATGGGGTGATTCTTCAGTTCTTGATATTCAATGAGATATGTGCAAGTGTTTATAGGTGATTCAACAGCATAGATGGTGATCCAGATTCTTGAAACCTAGAATGAGATGATAATTCAAATGAAGTAGAGGATTCAGAGATCTCATCAGCATTTGTTATGGATGGAACTGCTGAAGCTACAGGAACATCAAATTTAGTAGACTCAGGCAGTTGATCACTAAAACTTGCATTTATACCAACAGATGGATAACAGGTTGCAAAAGATGATGGATTCACAGAACCTGCAACATTGGAGACTGATAAGGAACATATTGCAGTATGTCTAGATCAAATAACTCCATAGGGTTTTGTGGGATTTTCTCCTTTGGAGATTCATTAAACTTTACATGCAAGGTTTCTTCTACAATCTTTGATCTGCAATTAAAAACTTTGTATGCCTTGCAAGTAGAGGAATACCCAACAAAGTACCCTGCATCCACCTTTGATTCAAACTTCTGAAGTGGATCCTTTGTGTTGAGAATATAACAGGGACACCCAATGCTCTAAAGAAGGAAATCAGAGGAGCCAAATGATGTAACACTTCATAAGGAGTCTTCATCAACCTTTGATTTACCAATACTTTATTTTGCACATAACAAGCTGTGTTAACAGCTTCAGCCCAAAAGTTAGTGCGAACCAGAATCACCAACATTGACCTTGTAGCTTCAATAAGGTCCTGTTCTTTCTCTCCACCACTCCATTTTGCTCAGTAGTTCTTGGAATGCTAAACTACCTTTTGATTCCCTTAGAGAAATAGAATTCATCAAGTGTGTGATTTCTAAATTCTGTGCCATTATCACTCCTCACACACTTGACAGAAAGAGAATACTGCTTTTCCACATGCAACACAAGTAGATGATAATTGACCAGCCTCATCTTTTGAATGCAGAAGAAGGTCCATACAAATATGGAATAATCATCCACAATTACCAGACAGTATTTTTTCTTTGCCATGCTCATCACTCTTACTGGACCAAAAAGATCCATATGTAGTAATTGCAAGCAGGCAGTGGACTTTGGTTCTTCTATTGGAGGGAATGATACTTTATGTTGCTTTCCTTTTAAACAAACAAAGTAGTTATCATCACATTTGAACTCCTTTAATGGCAGACCTCTCACTAAGCCATGAAGGATCAGGTGGTTCATGTTTCTAAGGTTCACATGACCAAGCCTTCTATGCCAAAGCTCAGATTCCTGAGGAGAGGCCTTGGAGAACAGACATGGATGGCCTTTTAGATCAATTTTCTTTGATAAGTCTAAGGCATATACTCTTCCAATCCTGTTGGCTTTCAGGAGAGTATGTTCATCCAATATCTTGTCAATCATATTCAAAACATTGAAAGATAGAATTCGACAGTTCTGACTGGTGAAAAGTGCAATATGCCCTTTATCACACATTTGACTGACACTCAACAAATTTTAATTGAGATTCTCCATATGGTTGACATCATCAAACCTTATTTCACCATTTGAAACAAAGCCTTTGCCGATGATGTAACCCTTAGCATCATTACCAAAAGATACAAATCCCTTCTTTCCTTGAGAGTAGTCATGAAGAAGAGATCTGCTCCCAGTCATATGCATAGATCCTCCACTGTCCACATACCATATGCTTCTATGGCATGTTGAAGAACCCTGCATATATCACAACAACTACTTAGCTTTTGAGACCCAAACCATTTTGGTTTTGGGTCTGTTCTCATCAACAGATTTTATACTAACTGATTTGTCATGATTAACAACCTTTGAAGATGGAGATGGGGCTAAAAAGGATTCCTTTGATTTTGGCTTAGTTTTTCTTTTCAGTGGTTTAAGCACAGGTACATCTATTTGGTTAACTCTCCCCAACAGATGTTGAACCATCATAACAAGTTATGTCTGATTGGTTGTTAAAGCCTTCAGTTCAGCAGACACATCAGTACTTGTTTTTGATTGGTTCTTGTGATACACTATGTCCTCCTTTTTGAAAGACACCGACTTAGTCTGTTGTTTTGATACTCCTTGAGGAATATTTTCAGCTGTTTTATGATAAACCTCTTTCTTCTGTTTAGATTTTTGTGAAGACTTGGGTTTATCAGGTTGAGATGTTTGTGGCACAAACTTGGTTTCAAATTCATCTTTCATTTTATTAATTTTCATTTTAAATTTGGAACTCTTTCTGTACCAACATTCATCAGTGAGATGATTGAATATACCACATATTTCACATGGCTTTTTCTTCATCTTCTGTTGATCAGCTGTTGAAGAAGATGAAACTACTGAAGGTGTGTTCTTCAGTACTTTCTTCCTCTCAGTACTTATGTGAAGTGCTGAAGGATTTGTAACAACTGAAGACTTGCTCTTCAAAAGTTTTCTATCAGTACATTTGGATTTCCTGATAGACTCTTCAGCAGTTGTCAAACCATGTTTGGTTCCATTTGGTTTGAAATGTTCTTCAGGTGTTATTACTTGCTCTTCTGTACTTTGAGTACCTTGTGAGACAACACCTGAAGTGCTCAGCTTTTCTTTGATCATGTGTTCATCAGCAGTAAGACCATCAGCAAATTGATTAGCTGAGGTACTATTACTGACTTCATCCTCTCATTGTACATTATCACTTAAGGATGAACACATGATGATGTGGTTTGGGAATTGATTTGACCTTCAGATTTTACTTCTGTCTTCGGAGTAAAATCTGTAGGAGGTTCAGTGTGATTATATCAAATCCCAAACTTCACATTTGAAGCAGTTTGCTTACTGAGAAGCATTTCAAACCCCTTGCAAGATGTTACCCAGCGTTCACACTCCACTTGAGTAGTTGCAAGTGTTTCTTTGAGACTCTTGTGATTTTCTAAAATGACCTCTACCTTAGCCTTTTCATCAGTGATTTGGCATTTTAATTTGTAAATCTCATCATCTTTTTCTTTTAAAAGAAACTCAAACTCAGCTTTTCTTTTGGAAATCACTTTCTCTAGGTCAAGATTTTGATTAACTAAAGCTACATTTGCTTCTCTAATTGAGGCAAAAGCAGCTATGCATGACTCAAAACACAACTTGGCCTTAGCCTCAGAAGATACTTGTGGTACCTGTGATGATGAAGCATTTGACCTTGAACCACCAGTAGACTCCAGGGCCATAAGAGCAAGATTTCCAAAAGGATTTTCACCACCATGTTGACCAGCACCAGAAAACATTTGTTCAGAATAACCAGAAAGATCATCTGGTAAACTACTCCAGTCAACAACACCAGGAGTGAAAAAGCTTTGATGTGATTGAGATTGAGATTGAGATTGTTGACTTGATTGAGATGGTGGAGGCTCAAGTAGGGCATGTGATTGTTGAGCTATGGGTACAGGAACCTGATTGGACTGTGGCATATAAAAATAGGGATAAGGATATGGCATTTGACCTTGAGGAACAAAATATGTAGGAGATTATTGATTTTGTGAATGATGACCTGGTAGAATGTTGCCCTTTGTTTTGTGAATTATTGCTTGGAAAGGTCACAAAGGGTGTAGAAGAGTTAGATCCAGATGATCTACACTCTCTGGCAAAATGTCCAAGTCTATGGCACTTGTGACACCTCAACTTGCTCTTGTCAAGAGCAACTTTGGTTTTTCCAGAGAGACCATGGAATTTTCTACCTGTCCTTTTGTAAAATTTTTGAGATCGGATATTAACTATTGCCATTTGGCTCAAATATCCATCTCTTCTAAATCATCATCAGCAATTCCTTTCAAATTATCCATCAAAAAGCATAGATTGTCACTATTGCATCCTGAATTACAATCAATACCAGCAAAAGCATGATCTGCATCGTTTGAAGAGAAATCAATATGCTCATCATAGGAACTTTCTGATGTAGCATATTCTGACTCATGACCAACCAGAGCAGTTTTCCCTAGTACAAAATAATCAGTGAGCTTCCCAGATGAAGTCAGTTTTCTTTTCTGTTTTATCTCTCTTTCAAATGTTAGCAGTTTCCCATGAAGTTGGGTGAGAGATAGATTATCTAGATTTGCACTGGAGCGTAGGACAATGGTATATGTGTCCCATCTCTCAGGCTGGGATCTGAGAAATCTGTTGTTCATCTGACTATTTGTATATTCATGTTTAACCATTTTCAACTCATATATCAAACAGGAGAATCGCTCAAACTGTTGAGTCAGTGACTCACCCTTTCTATGAGAGAATGTCTCATATTGCTGGGCAAGGATTTCTCTATTGTTTGCTAAGACCTCATCAGTTCCTCCAAATTGTTCTTTCAGAGCAACCCAGAGGTCATGAGCAGATTCATGATGCATAAGTCCAGAATAGATTTCATTAGGCAGTGCCATGGCCAGAATTCCATGGGCTTTAGCATCAATTTCAAACAGTTTCAGATCTTCATCTGAATATTGCTCTTTCTTCTTCGGAATCATTTCATTGGTTTCCGGATTACTCACCATAGGCTTATATGGTCCATGAACCACAGATTTCCAACAACATGAACTATTAACAGACAGGTGAGGGAGCATTCGTCGTTGCCATATGTTGTACTCACTCCTAACAAGCATCGGAGGCTTTGTTGAGGAGCCAGTATTGTGATGATGATTGATTGATGCAGCCATTTTTACCAATTCAAACAGGTTCAATAAGAGTTTAACAGATCTAAATCAAAAACTCAACAACACAATTTGAAACAAGAAGAATCTCAAATTGATTCACAAGAAGCCACAGAAAAACAAACTCTATAACCAATTCTTGCAAATTTGCTAACTCGATCAAACTAAGATATCAAAAGAATAGTTTCAATGATTAATTGTTAAATAGATCAATGATTAACCTGCTCTGATACCATTTGAAAGGATCGAGATCTAGTTTGATCAATTAGATTAGGATGTGCAGCGGAATAGCACACAAATTAGATGAAATTCTTGCAAGAATAGTATGAATATTCAATTAAACAGTAACAGTTATAGAGAGAGAGTTTTCTGCAAAAAGAATGTTTTCATTCATGCACAAACTTCCCGTGTGGGAAATTAGGTCAACATTCCTTTTATAAGGAATGTGACATCAGCTGACGTCACTTGATAGTGACATCTAATTGATTTATACAAACAACTGAAAGTAAACTAAACTACTGAAGATGTCCACAACAACTGAGGACACCTTCATTAAAAGCTAAGTATAAACTAACATTACAACTACTGAAGTTATAACATCTGAAGTATAAGAACTTCAGATGTTTTACATAACATAAAACTATTGATTACAAACGACTGAAATGTAAACCATCACAACTACTGAAGAGAACTACTTCAGCTGTTGTGACAACTTCGGAGAACTTGATCTTCAGACTTTGTCTTCAGCAGTTGTCTTCAGACTTTGTTTTCAGACTTTGTCTTCAGCAGTTGTTCTTCAGACTTTGTCTTCAGCTGTTGTAGATCACTTCAGTTGTTTTGATGTCTGTGGGACTTAAAGGTTTTTCTGATCTGGCTCATTGGTTCTTTTGGTCCAACAAACTCCCCCTAAACCAATGCAGCCAAAACCTTTAAAATTATTTAGGTCCCACTTATTGGCAGAAACAAAATCTGGATCAGCTCAGAATTCTTCAATATAAGCTCAGGCCAGGGAAGAGATTTCAGAAGGTTTGATTGGCAAAGGATGAATAGGAACTTTGTCTTGGGGAATTGGACATAGAGCTGTTACCCCATCCATGAAACCTACTTTCCAATGATGAGTCTGTAAGACTCTCTGACATAAGCCTCAAGGAAAACAACTTGTTCTTCCATTGTGAGTTCTTCACCTCCACTTTCAAAGAAGAACTCAGGCCTATAGTACTCAGATAAGTACTTAATATGCTTTCCATTTTTCAGCTCCACAGTTGTTATCTCTCTGTATGCAAACTCATCAGGATGAGTGCCTTCAAGCAATAACTGGAACTCATTTCTTCTTATTTCTTCAAGCTTCTTGTAGATTAACCCCTTATTTACCATTTTGTTTTCTAGTAAGGTTTGTGGAGTCATCTTAGACTTGTAAGCTCTCTTGAAGTCATCAAGGATTTCCCAGGGTGACACTACAATGGCCAGCATTATTACAACATCTACAATCTTCTTTACTTGGCCATTGTATCTGCTTGGAATCTTCATTTTGTGAATTCTGTCACTTACTTTAGGGTCAGGCCAAATTCTCACTCTCTCTTTTTGATATTGGAATGTAAATCTGAGAGCATACAACCTCTGAGCATGTTTCTTCATAGCTTGTATGGATGAAGACTTGGGAAACTCTTTATCAATCATCCTTAATAGTTGCTCATCATGTTGTTTGTGCTGTTCTTCTTCTTCAAGTTTAACTTTTACCATTTGCCTTTGAAAGTCAGGTGTGATTTTTGTTGGTCGACTCCTAGGCTCAGGCATTTTTACTTTTAGAACAACAGAGAGTGGCAGACTATCATCTTCTTCCATCCTCAACACCTTTCTCTTCCTCTTAGGTGCATCATTGGTAATGGGTGCAGTAGGTTTCTTAGGTAAAGGAGTTGGTTTTAAGGGTTGTGAAGGTGGTTGTTTTGGTTTGGGTGATAGTGCAAGCTGCTCTAGCATCTTGGATGTGAGTGAAGCTTTGGATAATTTTGCCATATCAGTCATTTTCCCAGCACCAGCTTCATCAAGAGCTTCTATGATCAATCCTTTGCTAAATACTTCAGAAGAACAGATTCTGGTGGTTATCTCCAAAATACTGTCTCTGGACCATGATTTTACTTCAATGATTGACCTTCCCAGATGTTTTGATATAAATCATTCCATAGTTTCCAGCCTTTCCCTTTCTTTCTCACTCCAACTTGCCCATCTTTGTTCAATTTCTTGAATCTCTAACCTTCTGATCTCAGAGTCAAGTTTGGCAGTGTCAAATCCTTGTCTGAAGAGTTGATCAATAATCTTATCCATAGATCTGCTATGTTGCTCATCAGCTTCTTTGATCAATTCTTCTAACTTTTTCTCAGTCTTTTCAGATCCTTCGGTCTTTTCAGAGATTTTCTTCCTCTTATAGGTGATTATTTCCTTTTCTTTCCTCTCTTTTTCCGCTTCCTCTTCAGCTCTTTTTCTTTTGTCTACTTTCACTGACTTAGACTCCCCCTTTTTGGGTGCATTGGGTTCAGGGTTGTGAATGTCAGAAAGTCTCTTAGAAATAGCAGCACCAACTAAAGATTGAAGATTTAAGGAAAGCCTCTCATCAATGGCTTGATGTACAGTGTTTGTGATTATGGAAGTGATGAGAGGAAAGGATTTTTGAAAGACAGAAACCATTTGCTCAGAGGGTTTCTATCCCTGAGAAATGGCACCTGAAGCAGAGGCTAGTGGCAAATTTGTTGAGAGTGGCTTAGTGTTTGGGATAGTGTCAGGAGAAACTGCCATCTGAGGGTGAATGTGGGCAGATGGACTTGATTCTTGTGACATTTTGGCAAGCAGTTCTTGTAGTCTGCATACCTCAGTCTCAAGAATAGTATTGTGGGCTAGAACATCGAAGAAAAATCCCATGTCATCATCAGTCTATGCTGAATCAGCTGACCTCCTGATGAAATCAGGATGAACATGTGCTGAGTGTAGATGAGTATTCACATGTGCCCTTATTTCTCGGAACTGGGGACTTCCTGCCTCAAGATGATGTCCTTCATTGGCAGTTGCCTCGAGGACTTAGAAATGATACCATCTTCATCCTGATCATGTGCTGAACAAGGAGAAGAGGCAGCCTCACCATATGTTCTAATCTCCTCCTCTACATAGGGAGATTGAACTCTGTAATCCCTGTGCTATGGGTTATCAGCTACATTATAATCCTCTCCCTCAATTGTTGAGGTCTTCCCAGTGGTAATAGGTTTCTGGGGAGGTGTAGAGGAATGTAGTTGAGTCAGCACTTGTGCAATAACCACAGTTGGGCTTGTAGGGATGGCTTCATTGGGAGATAGGTGTGAAAAGGATTGCACCTGGGGTGAATGATGCTCTTCAATGGCAATCCTCTCAAGTGAGAGAGATTCCAGTAATGTGGTTTCCCCATTTTTGGTTCCACCAGGATCCTGTTGAGAGGATTCCTGAGCGGTTTCAGCTGGTAGAGTCCTGGAAACTACAGGGGGATTACTACCCATAGTTTCAACCTGCCTTTGTGTTGCAGGGGCATAATCAGGGGACTCAACTCCCTAAGTAGCCTTTTTGGTTAGTTTGGAATGAGGTTTGGAGGGTTCGAATCCACAGTTGACAATCTCAAACAAGTTAGCATGCACGTAAATTCATCATCAGAACCCAGCTCACATCATCACTTTCTGATTGCGTCTTCAATTTTCTATACATGGATTCCCCTAAGAATCAGAGTCCCATCTGTGCGGATAAATATAACTTGATTGACCCATAAATAGTTAGATTCTCCTAACTACCCCACAAAATCAACACCGACTGCTGACATCTTCTCTTCTATCTTTTGTGTTCTAATTACATTCATCTATTTTGTAAGTCCAATGAATAATGGGGTATCTATCGAACTTATTTGACAAAAGAACCTCAGGATGAATGTGCTTTGCTCATCCTCAAATCTGTGCAAGAGGTAGTTCAAGACCTTTTTTTTGGTCTGGAACACCGTTTATTTGTATGACATGGAGGATAAATATCACATTTGTGAGAATGGATGAGACGAATGATATATTCGTGCGACTGGTCATAAGATTGGTCCAGTAGCATGACTGGACATACCACTGGTCGAGTAGCATGACTGAACATAAAACTGGTCCAGTAGCATGGTCCAGTCGTACGAATGGTCCATTAGCACGGTCCAGTCGTACGAATGGTCCATTAGCATGGTCCAGTCGTATGAATGGTCCTTTAGCATGGTCCAGTCATACGAATGGTCCATAAGCATGGTCCATTCATACGAATGGTCCATTCACATGGTCCAGTCATACGAATGGTCCATTAGCATGGTCCGGTCGTACGAATGGTCCATTAGCATGGTCCAGTCGCCTGAGCGGATCTGCACGCAAATTTTCAGATCTGCAGCCGCCATGGCTACCAAAAACCCTAACCTGATGAATTTTACATGAACCAAAACAAAATAGACATCATCATATTCGCAAGGGTGATAAGAACGTCATTTCGAGTTCGATTTTAATCAAGAAACAACACACGTAACAAGATCTAAGCAAAACACGAAGAACACGAAGTGAGTTTAGCATCAAAGAACATGAAATAGATCCAGAAATCAAGAGCTCGGGTTGCTAGAATGATTGTTAGATCATTCCAGTAGTAACTTTGCTCTGATACCAATTGTGAAGTCGCTTGATCGGTTGACATCCGAGCTTGTTCTTGACGGAAGGATAAATAACCAAGAGACAAACAATAGAACGAACTATAATAGAATGGTTTTATTGATAAAACCTAATGATTACAAGCTTGTTACAACAGAAGAATCACGACTCTTGTCATGGGGAGATGGAGCATGGTCTCCCCTCTCATCGGGCAGTACCTAGGCCCCAGCACTCTCTTAAAACCCTTATCTCTCTACACAATGAAACTGGTATTTATAGGCCTCAGCCCATATCAGATGCAACTCATCCCATTCGTACGATTGGACCATGCGTCTGGTTCAATCGTACAACTGGACCGTGCCTATGGTTCAATCATACGACTGGACCATATGTATGGTTCAATCGTACGACTGGACCATACTTATGGTTCAGTCTTACGAATAGCCCAATAGCATCTCTCAATTGCACGATGGTCCATTAGCATGGCTTAGTCGTACGACTGAGTCTCATTCGCACATGCTCTTGCGAATGACTCAGTTTCATGTGTTTACAACATATCATGTGCATTACATTAAGCCTAGAATATTCGTCAAGTGACGGACACACTATATATGTGTAGGGATTAATGAAGAGGCTGATGCAACCCAAACATCCAAAGCTTATCATGTATGCATGTTGCACAAGTACTGAAGAAGAATGCTTAGGAAGTTTCACACAGGCAACAAAAATCTCTAAGTATGAAATATTCCGAAGCTAAGACCAGTATCTTCCGAAGTCAAAGATCAAGTCTTTCGAAGCCTCAGAGACAAAGTCTTCTGAAGCTTCAACTTATGAAGACTGATTTCTTCGAAGACTTTTAGTAACATGCTTTATCTGATGTACTTTTCCATAAAGCTGGACACCTTTCCGCTGCATCTCTGCAAGTCACCAACTTATATGAGTTAGTGAAATGGTCCATGCTTTTGGTAACTGTACATTGAGGTCTTGAGTCTGTAACTTTCTACTTCATGTACTTTATCCTTTTTTGTAATAGATAAGAAATTGAGCTATGGCATGTCATAGTCATAAGTCAAAAGGCAATCTGACTTTTGACTCTACAATTGATTTTATTTGTGTCTAGTCAATTGTATCCATCTGTCTTTCAATGTTTAGCCAGTGGTAGGATGTGTATAAGTATCTATGTTCTTGTATATTTTCATTATGCTTTGTAACACTTGTAATAGAACATAGAGAAAGCAATATACTGCATTATTGAAAACCATATACTTGTGTTCTTTGTGTTCTATCTCTTATGTTACTTGTGTTCTTAGTGTCTTTATTGTGGTATCTAGTTCACTGTTTGATTAAGTCTTAGTAAATCTCCTCTTTGTGTTGTTGTGTTGTAAAGTTGACACCCTTCAATGATCCTGCATTTGGTATCAGAGCTTTTAGGCTCTTGATATAAGATCTCATCATCTTAAGATCCCTCACACACACAAATACTAAACTTTTCAAATGGCAGCCATTTCTAAAACTGACATGGAAACTGGAACCATGAATAAGTCCCCACTGATCACTCTTGATGAGTTTGATGCCTGGTGTTTGAGAATGGAAGGCTTCATCAGGTCTCTTGATTCAAGAATGTGGGAATCTATTGAGAATGGACCTTTCATACCTAGCACCCCCTCTGCTACTAGTGCTGGTATGATCCCCAAAGAAGTGGCTAACTACTCTGATGAAGATAGGAAGAGAGTAGAAATTGACAGAAAAGCCATGACCGCCCTTTAAACTGCTCTTCCCAACTCTGTGTACAGAGGTTTCAAGGAGTGCAAAACAGCCAAGCAGTTATGGGATGCACTGAAACTGATGTATGAAGGCTCTTCTGAAGCCAAGGAGAACAATAAATATGCTCTGTAGTAGCAGTTTGAAAACTTCACCTTCAAAATAGGTGAAACCATGACTCAACAGTACTTCAGGTATGTTGAGATTGTGGATACCTTTATGGATGGAGGGGTTGCTCTTGAGAATAGAGACATTGTAAGGAAGTTCATGTCCTCACTTCCTAGGCAGTGCACACTCTACTGTATGGTGATCAAGAGAACTGAAAATCACAAAACTGTCACTCTGACTGAGTTATATGGGATTATCAGTGGCTTTCAGATGGAGATGAACATGCAAAACTCCTCTGGAAACTCCAACAATCAAATGGGTTCAACCCTACATGTGGTTGAAAGGGATAGCATAGAACCCTAACATCATCTTATATGCTATCCTGACAACTCACCAAAGGGTCCTTTCATCACCTTCCCAGAGACACCAAGCGATAACTACACTCAAGAGAGCTCATTCCAAGAGACAAGTTCTTCTCAAGCTTTTGTGTCTTCTGATGAATGTTGTGGCGACTCTCTTTTCACTCTTGAAGACCTGGACTGTATTCATCTAGATGATCTGGAATACATGGAAATAGTCCAACAGATGGTTCTTCTCACTCATAGAGCCAAGAAGTTCTACAAGAGGACTGGAAGGAAGTTTCCAAGCAATGCAACCAGTGCAAAGTTTGGCTTGGATATATGAAAATTCAAGTGTTATAACTGTAACTTGATGGGCCACTTTGCAAGAGAGTGTAAGGCACCTAGAACAAATGGTGGCCAAACACAGTCCGGACCAAACTACACTATCCAGAATAAGAAGTCAAAGCAGCAGGATGCTGTTGCTGTTGAAGAAGAAGGCTTTGACTGGAGCTTTGAGGTGGAAGATGCTTTTCCTAACCAAGCACTAATGGCAGATCATGATGAAGCCAAGGTATTGGAACATCTCTGTACTTCTGAATGCATTGCTAAAGTTAACAGATACTGGTCCTATAACTTAGAGATGAGATATGATCTTGAGTCCTTAAACATTTTAAAATCTGATTTTAGAAAGTCTGAAAATGATTATAAACTGAAGATAAAGGACTTAGAGAAAACCATTTTTGTTCTAAAACATGAACACATAGATTTTAGGACTCAAATCAATGATCTCATAACCAAGCTAACTGAGTGCCAGGTTGAGCTTTTGATGAGCAAATCCAGGGTAGAAAAGAGTGGTCTTGAAGAAGAGACCTTCAAGAACATGATATCCTTATCCCTGCACAACAAAGTGTGTTATCAAAACAGGCAGGGATTGGGATCCAATGAGATAACTCCTCCACACACAATCTTGTCTGTAAGATCTCCTAGGTGTGTAGCTTGTGAAGATGAGCTTCCTCTCATAGATCCTATGAGTGAAGAGGATGAAGAAGAGATAGTGAAGAATTCCTCTGAAAAGAGTGAAGAGGAAAATTCCAAGAAGTTTCACTATCCTTCTGAGGAGAAAAAGAAGACTGTGATAAGCAAGTCCATGAGAAAGAACTTGATTAGAAAGAGCAAAAGAAAGGAAAGAAAGGCTCAAGAGATCAAGACTACTTTTGACTCTAAGCAGAAACAAGTCTTTATCTCTGTAGGGTTTAAAGTTGTTGGGACTGAAGACATCAACCAAAATTCTTCTGCTAAGAGTTCTGGTTCTTGTTCAACTCATCTCAATAATAAGAAGAAGACTGATCTACCGTGTATCACTGCTGCATAGCCTGGACTACCAAACTCCAAGCATAATTCTCAGCCCAAGAGGATTGTCTCAGCATCTACAAAGATGAAGGTGGAGAAGGGATGTGACCAAGGACAGTCTTGTTCTCAGCAAAAGGCTCCTATGAAGAAGAAGATGAATTGTGTCATGTGTGAAAGTACCACTCACAATGCTAAGGATTGTTCCTACAATCCTAAAAGTACTATCCAGATGACCAAAACAAAGACTTCAAAGGGTCTTAAGAAGATTCAAGGTTCAGAAGGAAAATCTGTTTCCTTCGGAAGCTCAAAGTCTAAGAAGAAGGCAAGTGGAAAATTACCCTCGGAAGAGAAGTTGGTCTCGGAAGAAAGGAGTTCTTCCGAAGCACTAAAGTCTGTTGCAGTGTCTGCAAAATCTTCCAAAGGTTCAGTCATCAAAACTTCCAAAGTTCCAAAAGCTTCTGAAGTTTTGAAGGTCATGTCCAAGACTCCAAAGGTGGTGTGGATGTCTAAGAAAGACCAAGTGACTGAAAATTCTCCATCAACAACAGCTCAAAATCCTCTTAGTACAACCATAGGATCTATTACTGTTGAATTACCTTCTGTAAATGACCCCAAGACAAGCAAGGCTTGGGTTTCCAAATGTAACTAATCATTTTCTTTGTGCAGGGACAGCTGAAGACAAACAAAAATGTCTGGATCATTGACAGTGGCTGTTCCAGGCACATGACAGGCAATAGGTCACTACTCCAGAACTTAAAAAGGATTGATGGAGGACCAGTTGCTTTTGGAGGAAATGAAGGTGGTTACATTTCTGGAATGGGCAAAGTCACACATAGTAAGCTCAGCATAGAAAAGGTAAACTTTGTTAAGTAGCTTGGGTACAATCTTCTGAGTGTATCCCAATTTTGTGATCAGAGTCATAACATGCTCTTTACTGAGCGTGATTGCATTATTCTTAAGCCTGGTGTGGTCATTCCTCATGAGCATATCCTGCTTAGAGCCCCCAAGAAAGGAAACATGTACAACATGGACTTGCAAGAAACCTCTCCCTCTGGAGAAGTTTAATGCTTTCTGTCTAAAGCAAATAGTGATGAGTCTTTCCTATGGCATCAAAGAATTTTCCATATAAACTTTAAGAACATGAATAAATTAATTATGATCTGGGAACTGGAATACCAAAGAAAGAGTTTACAAGTGATGACCATTGTGTTGCATGCCTGAAAGGGAAGCAGCATAAGGTATCTCACAAGCCTAAGGAATGAAACTCCATCTCTACACCCCTACACTTGTTACATATGGATCTCTTGGGCCCCACCAGTGTAATCAGTTTCGGAAGGACCTCTTACTCTTATAGTGATCACTTATGACTTTACAAGATTCACTTGGGTCTTCTTCTTTAGAACTAAGGATGAGACTCCTAAGATTCTGAAGAATTTCATCTTAAAAGTTGAGAATCAATCTGATCACAAGGTCAAAATCATAAGATGTGATCAAGGAACTGAATTGAAGAACCAAATCCTTGATATATTCTATGATGAAAAGGCTATTACAAGACAACACAGTGCCCCCAGGACTCCTCAGCAGAATGGTGTTGCTGAAAGGAGAAACATGACATTGATTGAAGATGCAAGAACCATGTTGTGTGACTCTAAGCTGCTCATCACCTTCTGGGTAGAGGCGGTCAACACTGCCTACTATGTGCAAAACAGAGTTTTAGTAGTTAAGACTCATGTCAAGACTCCTTATGAACTTTGGCACAAGAGGAAACCTTTCATTGGTTTTCTCAGGTCATTTGGATGTCCTTGTACCATCTTGAATACCAAAGATCAAATTGCCAAGTTTGTTGAGAAATCAGATGATGCACACTTCATTGGATACTCTTCTCAAGCTATAGCTTATAGAGTATACAATCTCAGAACTAAAATTGTTAAGGAGTCAGCCAATGTGACTTTCAATGAGAACACACCCTGTGTAGCTGGTTCTAACTCCTGATTGGCTATTTGATCTTGACTTAGTTACCAACTGCTTTAACAAATATTTTGAGAATGTTTCAGGATCTACAGAAATGTTAAATACAGATGATCCTGATCCAAGATTTTAGCTAAGAAGATCTTCAACTCATACATCTTCAGCTCCAGTTGGAACTACTTCTGCAAATGAGGTTTCTATCAGCACTACAATGACAAACTCAGCTGATACATCTGGGGTGCCTTCAAATTCTAGCTCAGAGGCTCCACAACCAGATAAGAACACCTCAATTGTGGAAGACAACAATGGTGGTGGTTACAGTGATCAAGAATTTCTTGATGCGTCAAACCACACCATAGATGAGAACATCAATGATGTCATACACTGCTTGGATCAAGTCTCTCTTGAAAAGTGTGTTGATGTGGTGGGAGAAACATCAATGCTAGATCTAAATTTCTCAAATCTAGATCTTTCTCAACAACTTGTTGTAATCCCTCAGCTTAGGATCCACAAGTCTCACCCCACCAAAAACATGATCGGAGATGTTGTCACAAGGGTAAGGAAAAGAGGACAAACCCATGAAGAAATGTTTCTCTTGACTCTTGTTTCTTATCCCAGATAGAGCCAAAGAAAGTTGATGAGGCTCTAAAAGATGGAAGTTGGGTTGAAGCTATGCAACAAGAGTTGCTTCAATTCAAAAGGTAGAAAGTTTGGAACCTTTGTCCTCTTCTTATGGGAAGACTACCATTGGAACCAAATGGGTTTTTAGGAACAAGAAAGATGATAGATGCATCATCAATAAGAACAAAGCTAGACTGGTTGTTCAAGGATACACACAAGAAGAAGGGATTGACTAGACTGAAGTCTTTGCTCCAGTGGCAAGATTAGAAGCTGTTAGGATATTCCTGGAATTTGTTGCATCCAAGAACTTTAAGTCTTTCAGCTTGATGTGAAGTTTGCATTTTTGTATGGTATGATTGATAAAGAGGTATATGTCAAACAGCCACCTGGTTTTGTAGATTCTGATCATCCTGATTATGTCTGCAAGCTTGAGAAAGCTCTTTATGGGCTGCATCAAGCACCGAGGAAGTGGTATGAGACACTATCTGAGTATCTTTGCAAACATGGATATAGGACAGGTACTATAGATGGAACTCTCTTCATCAAAGGACAGGGAAAAGACATATTGCTAGTTCAAGTCTATGTGGATGACATCATCTTTGGTTCAACTAATCCAAGGCTCTTGAAAGACTTTGAGAAGCTGATGAAAGACCGATTTGAAATGAGTTCCATGGGGGAACTCAATTTCTTTCTGGGAATTCAAGTGAACCAAGTTGAAGATGGCATCTTCATAAGTCAGTCTAAGTATGTTCAGGACATACTCAAGAGGTTCAATATGACTGATTGTAAGATTGCTAAGACACCCATAGCCAGAAACCACTCCCTTGACCTGACCTTGAGGGGGAGTGTGTAGATGAGCACTTATACAGGGCTATGATTGGGTCTCTTATGTATCTTACTGCTAGCAGGCCTGATATCATGTTTGCTACTTGCACCTGTGCAAGATATCAAGCCAACCCTAAGATGTCTCACCTCATCACTATCAAGAGGATTCTAAGATATCTCAAAGGTGCATCAACACTTGGTTTATGTTATCCCAAGAATCCTGACTTTAATCTGTATGCTTATACAGATAGTGACTATGGTGGTTGTAATATGACTGCAAAGTCAACATCCGGGGGTGTCAATTCCTTGGTGGAAGGGTTGTCTCATGGCAATGCGAGTAACAATCTTGTGTCTCTGCATCAACTGCTGAAGCTGAATACATTGCGGCTGCAAGCTTCTGTGCTCAAGTGCTCTGGATTCAGAATCAGATGCTGGACTATGGGTTAAACTTCAAGGAAACTCCCATTCACATAGACAACAATAGTGCTATCGCAATCACAGAGAATCCTGTGCAGCACTCAAGGACCAAGCACATTAATATAAGGTGTCATTTAATAAGAGATAACTATGAAAAGGGATTTATTAAACAAGTCAAAGTTCACACAGATGAATAATATGCTGATCTGTTTACAAAGGCTTTTGATGAATAGAGATTTAAATGTCTAATATCAGCTATTGGGATGACTAACTTTGACTAGGTTTTTATTGAAACAAATTCTTATTATTTCTTAAAATATGTGTGTCCTAAGTTGTCTAGTTCATCACTTTCATAAGCTCATGTTTTCTTTGGATGGAAATTTCTTTTTCAAGACTTTCCTTAGATCTTTGAAAATTTTTGATACTTCGGAAGTTATGCTTTTAACTGCTGAACCAAATCATGCCTTCAAAATAAATATATGTCTAAGAAATTTACCTTCGGAAGAGGCTTCAGATCTATCCTCCGAAGCTTAAATACTTCTCTCAAAGACATTTATTTTCAAGGACCATTTTCTTCCAAAGCAAAATTGACTCTTGGAAGCTTTGTATTTTATATACAAAGCTCTCAAGTTTTAAATTTCTCTTCCGAAACAAAATTTTAAAAACTCTCAGGAAATTCTTCCGAAGTTTTTTAGTTTCCGAAGCTTTTTAATTAAAACTTCCGAAGATAATTAACCCTCAGAAGCTTTTTGACTTCCAAAAAAACTACTTTTTGAGAAAAAGTAAACTACTTTTTCAGAGGTGGGACCGACATCCGGATTTCAAAGTTTATCTTCTTTCATTAAACTTTATCTGAAATCCCTCTCACATATAAACCCAACAGTTTCCCCCTCGTTCTATCATCTGTTCTTCCTTCAAACCTAAAACCCAAATTTCTCTCTGAAATTTCTTTCTTCTTCTTTCTTCATCTTTAAGCTACCTCAAAATGACCAACCTTGCTCACAGAAATGATCCCAACTTTACCATGCAGTTACGTAGACAACATAATCAGGTTGCTCTATTAAGCTCTGAGAAAGATCCTCATTTCCCAGAGGTTTGTCATTTCTTAGCATTGTCTAACTACTTCACCTCCCTAACCATTGATCCTCCACTTTATGAGGATCATTTGCTTGAATTCTAGAAAACTTGCCAAGAGGTTGTCATGGATGGGGAGAAGGCACTGTCTGCCATAGTGCAGGGGAGAACAGTCTTCATCACTCTGGTCATGATCAACATGCATCTTCAGCTCGATGATGAAGAAGGTGAGGTGTTCTTCCCAAAGGAAGCTGTTAATCATTCCTTTAAGCAGATGGGATATGAGGGAGATTTCTTTGTAAAGACCTTTAGGAAAGGGAAGGTCTCATCCCAGTGGAGATTCCTACTTCATGTGGTCATCCACAGCTTATCAAACAAGCATGGTGGATGGGACCAGATACCTGAGGATCTCTCTTTCATCAACCATGGAATGATTCAGGGGGTCAAGTTCAGGTATTCTCAGTTTGTTTATACTAACTTTCTTGCTAACTTAGACTCCTTAGAATATTACATGTTTCCTAGATATGTCCAGCACATTCTTAACTGTGAACTAGGCTCATAATTAAGGGAAACATGTAACATTCTTATATTTGGACAGATGAAGCCTGGCATCTTTAAAATACTAAAGAAACCCATTGTTGGTTTCTCTGGGGTAGAAACAGCCCCAGTCCCAAAAATGTTAGAACTTATTGCTTAAGGTGACAACCTAGCAGCACAAGCTAGTGTTGAGCCCACACTTGCTATCTCCCACCACTCACACAGCCTACAATCACCCTCACTTACCAAAGAAAGTCCAAACGAACCCCTACTCAGACTATTCAGTCTATGGAGGCCCCCATATACTCACCCATAAATGAAGATATGGACACTAGAGCTCCCACTTCTTCTGAGGAGCAAACCACTCCCATCTCTTCAAGGATTAGTGCTGAGGTTCCTCATGCTTAGCCTGATGAGCTCATAAGCCCAACAGCCTTAAGCCATCACTCTGAGTCTCAACACTCAAGTGATCAACCTTCATGGGACAGTTACCATCCCCAGCCTATAGATCTCAAGCAACCATTCCCAACCTTGACTTATCTACTGATGAAGATCTAGGTTTCAGTGACTATAATGAGTCTCTCTTCTTTACCCCTACTCAAAGAGAGATGAATGCTCCTGAGTCTCCTATATCTATCCCACATCAATCACCTACAACTAAGGTGGACACTTCTGAACCTGTTCAGGATGTCCATAGGGAAGATGCTCTCACTTTTGAAAATGATTACATCAATAAGACCTCAACCATGGCAACTCAGCCCACTGTCATCTCAACTGAGACTATCAGTGAGCAGTGGAAATCTAGTAGCCAAGAACTTAAAGTTGGTAATGAGGAGAGGACTCTGGTCCAATCTTCTCCACCCCTAGTGATTCTTCTGATGAAGATGAGGGGGAGCTGAGACTAAAAGTGCAAAAACTATCCAAAACATGCACCTATTTAGTCTCAAAGGTTAGTCACCTTGAATCTCAGGTGACTACCTTGCACAACAGGATAAATGATGAGCAACTTGAGATTTCTTATCTCAAGTAGAAACTAGCTGGGAGACCCTTAAGAAGAGCTCAACCAGGAACACAAGAACATGTGGATGTGATTGACCTAACCTCTAACTCACCTATGCAAGTGGGTGATGCTACCAAAAAGGGGGAGAAAGTCATTACAGCTGTAGAACCTGGGAGTTCTTCAGAGTGAATGGACATTGAGGAATCACCATCCACACTTGCAATTGGGCATTCTCAGCAACCTCCTCAAATTCACATTGATGTGGAATACACAGACTCCTTCATACAGAGTTTGTTTGAGGAAGGGATACCAAGGGCTATGTCATCTCCACCATCTTCAAATCACATCATTGGGTGGAGGTATGACAACATCAGGAGAGCCTTAATCATCATGAGAGTTCAAGGGCAGCAAGAAATTCTAAATTTTCAAACCTTGGACTACTATGAAGGTCTAGATCTAGTCAACATGCTACTTGTCAATCCAAGCCAATCAAGACAAGCTGATAGGTTGGCACAAAGTCTTCAAGACCTGATCAATGCAGAATTCAGCTTTAGAAGGAGGCGCAGGCAATCAGGCAATGTCATTGGTCAACTAGATGTTGAGGCAGACCCTAAGATTAGCTTCATAGGGGAAACCTTGACAAAAGGCCCAGTGATAGAACCTGAAAGTCTAGTCTTATACCAAAAAATGTTGCAGAGATCAATGTCCTTTTTGAGACACCTGCTGGTGAAGGTGATTCTCAACCTCTCTCTGGCTAGAGCTCAGAAGCTGCATCAAGCAATAAAGGCCAAAGCTCTCTCCACCCTGAGTCACAAAGATCTGTGAGTGACAAAGGGAAAAGAAAGATGACACCTGAGGAGATTGAGGAGGAGGAGAGAGAGAGGAAAAGGAAGCTAAGGGGAGAATGTTCATCTTCTGGGTCTACTAGACTCATGGAGACCGCATTTAGGGCTGCCCCCAGACTAGACACTTATAATGATGAATTAAGGGCAGTCAGGATAAACTACTTGTAGACAAGGAACTATGACATTGACAATGTCATTTCTCTTCCCTTAGAAGACTTAAATGAACTGGTTGATCTAGAAAGGTCAAGGGAGAAGAAGGAGGCAGAAGATGCAAAGCTTCTAGTACAGATCAAAGAAGAGAGAAGAAAGAAAAGGTTATACAAGCATGTGCCTACTCTCTCCTCAGTTCAAGAAAGTCCTACACAGAGGATGTGGTTCAACAAGAACCCAAGTAGATAAAAAAGAAGATAGGATCAAGATGATCAACTACTTGAGTGCCACAGGCCTCTATCAGGCAGAAGCACTTCTTCCCCTACCCTATGACTATGTTGAGTTTGAGTATCTCAAACAACTTGAACTTGAGATAGTCAAGGAAAGAAAGAAAACCAAAAGAAAGCTAAGGGAAGAAGCTACTAAATCAAGAGCCATCATTCAGAAGAGTATGAAGAAATCTACTGACAGACAAAGGATGATGAGCTTCTTGAAGATGTATGGATTCTCCAGAAGGACACTTGGCCCCATGTCTCTATCCATTATGGATGAGCATATTAGGGTGATCAAGTAGAAGATCAAAAGTGGAGAGATCATTGACTTACACTCCACTCCAACTCAGGCTCCACCTAAAGTGGAGGTTAAGGTTGAACAACAAGAGACAACACAACCTGGACCTCCTGCTGATACTCGGCAAGCTTCATCTTCTAATCCATAGCAGGGTCAACCTCCCTCTCCTTCTGAGCATGTGAGATAGGAAGTCCCAACTGAGAAAGACAATAGAGATCAATCTGGTACTGCAGGCCCGTCTACTCAGTTAAAAAGAACAAAGAGAATGAAGAGGATGGCTTCTAAACCAAAGCCAAAGAAGAAGAATAATGCACCCTCTTCTAAACCCCAGGATAAGTCAGAACATCCTGAGGATGTGCAGCTAGAGGATGCTCAATCAACCCCATTTTAGTAGCTCCTGTAGCATCAGGAAGACCCATCTTGTCCTGGACATACACCACAAATCCAGAAAGATGGCATGTCATTAGAGAACAAGGCATTGAAGACATCTACACTTGGCAAGACATGGTTCAGTTGCCTGTACATGATCTCTTTAATATGAGAAGATATTTTGACAGTTTGAAGAATCCTGATCATCTCACGAAGAAAGGGATGGCTATCATTGTAATGAAGGCTGTTGATATCTGAAGTCTACTTAGTGTTTTGGTAGCATCAGCCTAGATGGAGTTTGTAAAGATTAATGAAGAGGCTGATGCAACCCAAACATCCAAAGCTTATCCTGTATGCATGATGCACAAGTACTGAAGAAGAATGCTTCGGGAGTTTCACACATGCAACAAAAATACTCTAAGTGTGAAATCTTCCGAAGCCAAGACCAATATCTTCCGAAGCCAAAGATGAATTCTTCCGAAGCTTTAGAGACAAAGTCTTCCAAAGCCTCAACTCATGAAGACAGATTTCTTCTGAAGACTTTTAGTAACATGTTTTATCTGATGTACTTTTCCATAAAGCTGGACACCTTTCCACTGCACCTCTGTAAATTCACCAACTTACATAAGTTGGTGAAAAGGTCCATGCTTTTGGTAACTGTACATTAAGGTCTTGAGTCTGTAACTTTCTACTTCATGTACTTTATCCTTTTTGTAATAGATAAGGATGTGAGCTATGGCATGTCATAGTCAATAGTCAAAAGGCAATCTGCCTTTTGACTCTACAATTGATTTTGTTTGTGTCTAGTCAATTGTATCCAACTGGCTTTCAAATTATAGCCAGCTATAGGATGTAGTATAAATATGTCATGTTCTTGTATCTTTTGAGTACCTCAAACAACTTGAACTTGAAATAGTCAAGGAAATAAAGACAACTAAAAGGAAACTAAAAGAAGAAGCGGCTAAATCAAGAGCCATCATCTAGAAATGTATGAAGAAATTTGTTGACAGGCAGAGGATGATGAGCTTCTTGAAGTTGTATGGATTCTCCGAAAGGAGACTTGGCCCCATGTCTCTATCCAATATGGATGAGCATATTAGGGTGATCAAGCAGAAGATCAAAAGTGGAGAAATCATTGACTTACACTCCCTTCCAAGTCAAACCCCACCTGAAGTGGAGGTTAAGGTTGAGCAACAAGAGACAACACAACCTGGACCTCCTGCTAAATCTCAGCAAGCTTCATCTTCTATTCCACAGCAAGGTCAACCTCCCTCTCCTTTTGAGCCTGAGAGAGAGGAAGTCCCAACTGAGAAAGACATTGAAGATCAATCTGGTACCGCAGGCCAGGCTACTCAGTTAAAAAGTGCAAAGAGAAAGAAGAGGATGACTTCTAAACCAAAGCCAAAGAAGAAGAAGAAGACTACACCCTCATCTAAACCACAGGATGAGTCAGAACATTTTGAGGATGTGCAGCCAGAGGATGCTACATCAACTCTAACTCTAATAGCTCCTCTAGCATCAGGAAGACCCATCTTGTCTTGGACCTACACCACAAATCGGGAAAGATGGCATGTCATTAGAGATCAAGGCACTGAAGACATTTACACTTGGTAAGATATGTTTCAGTTGCCTCTGCATGATCTCTTTGATATGAGAAGACATTTTGATAGTCTGAAGGTTCCTGTTCCTCTTATCAGGACAGGAATGGTGATCATCCTAATAAGGACTGTTGATTTCTAAAGTCTACTAAGTGTTTTGGTAGCATCAGCGTAGGGGAAGTTTGTAGAGATTAATGAAGAGGCTGATGCAACCCAAACATCCAAAGTCTATCCTGCAACAGAAATACTCTAAGTGTGAAATCTTTTGAAGCCAAGACCAATATCCTCCGAAGCCAAATATGAAGTCTTCCGAAGCCTCAGAGACAAAGTCTTCCGAAGCTTCAACTTATGAAGACAGATTTATCGAAGACTTTTAGTAACATGCTTTATCTGATGTACTTTTCCATAAAGCTGGACACCTTTCCGCTGCATATCTGCAAGTCACCAACCTACATGAGTTGGTGAAAAGGTCCATGCTTTTGGTGACTGTACATTGAGGTCTTGCATCCATAACTTTCTACTTCATGTATTTTATCCTTTTTGTAATAGATAAGGAAGTGAGCTAGGCATGTCATAGTCACAAGTCAAAAGGCAATCTGCCTTTTGACTCTACAATTGATTTTGTTTGTGTCTAGTCAATTGTATCCAGCTGGCTTTCAAAGTATAGCCAGCTGTAGGATGTAGTATACGTATCTCATGTTCTTGTATCTTTTCATTATGCTTTGTAACACTTGTAATAGAAGATAGAGAAAGCAATATACTGCATTCTTGAAAACCATATACTTGTGTTCTTTGTGTTCTGTCTCTTACATTACTTGTGTTCTTAGTGTCTTTATTATGGTATCCAGTTCACTGTTTGATTAAGTATTAGTAAATCTCCTCTTTGTGTTGTTGTGTTGTAAAGTTGTCACCTTTCAAAGAAGAAGCTAAGGTCAATGCCGCCAAGAAGATAGGTAAGAAGCCTGGATGAAGGATTATCTTCGGGCTCATGGCTTCTCTAGTAGGCAAGTGGGACCTATGTCTAAAAAGACACTCCAACAACATGTCAGTGACATCGAGGCTGACATTCACTTAGGAAAGAAGAAAGAGATGTACAAAAGGGTATAGGGGATGATCCTTAAACCAACACTTCAACCCCAACGTCAACCTGAACCTCTCCCATTTCCTTTCCCTATCAAAACTGAGCCCATTTCTAAACCTTTCACCCCTGAACCTACACCAACCATCATACCTATCTCATCACCACAACCTCCTTAACTAATTATCCCTAAACCTAAAACCTTACCCAAAACCCAAACACCACTACCTACCTAACAACCATCCAAACCATCCCCTCAGCCTTCTAGATATCTCTCCTTATAGGAGTTTAAGGAGATAAAGATGAAGCTCAACAAATGCACAACCTTGAGTGACATTTCCTGTAAGGAGGATTCTATCAAGCTAACTTATATTGATGCATCCTCATGTTCCCTCACAAAAGATCATTTTCTTGATCTACCAAGAGGAACACTGGCCCATGCTATTAAACTCCTTAGCCTTAACTCTGACTCACTAAATGATGAAGAGAAGAAGCTAAGAAGAAAGTTAGTGACTCTACTAGATACAAAGAGAGGGGACAAGATTCCTAGTCAGCCCCTTGTGCCTAGAAAGAAAATTATCCAGTGGAGGTTCAATGAAGCCTCTCACAACTTTGTTGTGGAAAGAGAGAATGTAGAGAGAAATAGGCTGAATGCCTCTTCCCTGCTACACTCTAGCAGATTCGATATTCTTGAGTTAGCACAGAAGCCATTCTCCAATCCCTCCAACTCCAAAATAGCTGCTCACATCAGAAATCATCTAAGTAGCCTTCATCTTGCTGAGCTAAGTGCAAAAGCCAAGACTGAAGAGGAGTTTAAGTTGAGAGAAAAGGAAGACAAGGAAAGATCAACTACCAAAGGAAACACCTTTATATAGATGGTGGAAGGTCCTGAATTGGAAACAATAGTTAGATGGGAGTGTGACTATGACTCCCATCAACTAACTCTCTTCAGAGGGCCTCAGCAGAGGGTACATGTCATTCAAAGTGACAGACAGGATCTCTTATCCACGAATGATTTGTACAAACTTCTCAGCACCATTTTCGGGAAGAACAAAGAAACAGATAAGTAGCTACTTTCCCTGGTGTTAAAAGTTTTGAAAAGCAAGAACAAGTGAGGTTTTGGTAGCATCAACCTAGGCGGAGTTTGTTGGATCAAGAAGAAGGCTGGTGCAACCAAAACCAAACACTTAGACTATTTCCAGTATAACTTGTAAAGGACTTCCGAAGCTAAGTATGGAACTTCCGAAGGATATGGAGTTCTTCCGAAGAGAAAGTGCAAAATCAACTTTCGAAGGAAAAGCTCCAACTTCCGAAGATAAAGTCTTCTCTTCCGAAGTTCAAGACTTAGAAGAATTCAAAGACAATGACTTCCGAACTAGAAGTCCCCAAGCCTCGAAGAAGTAGTCACTTTCGAAGTATAAGTGGCTTCGGAAGAAAAAGTTCTTCTGAAGCCAGTTAACCATCAAAAGATGCTAGAATGAACCAGTGGACATAACTATGGTCTTTGACACTCCGCTGTAGACTTCTGATACTTCATGGTGCTTTCTCAAAGGCCATGTAGTTGACCATACATTATTCAACTGTTCACCTTTATATGTTAGTAAACTTTGCCAACTTTAGTTGGTTACAAAAGGTAAGTCATCGTCATGTCATGACTACGATGTATTAGATAAGACATTATCTAAGATACCTTAAACTATAGCTTTATAGTATCTACTCTAATTAGAGGATTCCAATAGGTATCAAAGTATATCTAGTTGTAGATAGTAGTATATATAGTTTCTCATTGTAACTCTTGTAGTAAGCTTGTAAGAGTCTTGTAAACTTTGAGTTGAGAAATAATATATACAAGTATCTTGAAAATTATTCTCTTGTGTTTTATTGTCTTACTTATTATATTATAATCAACGCTTAGAAGAACTTTGCTTCTTGTGTGTTTGTTAGTGAAATACTTGTGTTGAGTTTCAAAACAAATCTTGCATGTATGTTGTGGTAAATATTGATACATGCTCATACTTTTATCACAGTCATTAATTCTTGTGTGAACCGTTTGTTTAGACGGGTAGATCTACTTGGGGAATACCCCACACACAGTGCCTTCCATGATGAATGGGAAGGGTACCACCCTGAGATCATGTAGGGTCGTTTGTAGTGTGTAACAGGTTTCATAAGATACTATGGTGAACCATCCGGCAAATATGGTGCACTGATTTGAGGCTCAGTTCTCCCAATGGGATTGAACCGGTAACGCAAATTTTGAAGAGGTTAACGGGGCGAAATAAAGCGTTGATTATGATCTGTACAATAATGATACTATGACTTTTAAATCAAATGTGGATTTTATTGAATCCTTTTGTTTTTTAAATTAAGTACTTTAATTTACCAACTTTTTAGTTGACATGAATTTTTTTTGAGCATGTTTGAGGTAATCCTTGATGGAGGTCTTGCTTATGTAAAAGACTTATGCTGACCTAGCACCATGATCCATGACAATGATTTGTTGGGTTTTTAAGACATTTGGAATAATTTAAATTTGGTTGTTTTGGAAGAGTTTATACTGATGAATTATGTACTTGTATTTGGGCTATGCCTTTTTCCAGCTTGGTTTTCTTTTAAAATGTAATGCCATGTGATGTTCTCTCCTTTTATGCTCTTATGATAGTTAATTTCCGCTACCATATGTTGTTGCTAGTCTATCACGTCCCACCCTACTTGGGCCCGGGGTGTGACAGTAATCTTCTTCCAAAACAAATCTTATTTCCGAAGGTAAAGCTTTTACATCTGGGAGTAAAAAGGGCTTAAATTGTATTGAAAACGATAGATTTGATATTTTATCTCTTCCAAGACTAAAAGTCTTCCGAAAAGAAGATTTCCCTTGGAGGAAGTTTGCTTTAGAAGATATATTTAACATCTTCCAAAGGTTAATTTTTCTTTGGAAGAACCTATACTTAGTGAAATTTTGAAGAAAAACCTTTTTTAACAGGGCTTAAATTGTATTGACAACGTAAAGACACATTTAAAAAGGTTTTCAAATGAGTTAGCCTAATCGATGTTTATCATCCCAATAGCTATAATAAGATACTTAAATCTTTATTCATCAAATGCTTTAGTGAACAAATCAGCATATTGTTCATTTAAATCAACTTTAAATTGTTTAATCAGATTTTTCTCATGAATATCTCTAATGAAATAATACCTTATGCCAATGTGTTTTTTCTTGGAGTGCTTGATTGGATTTTCAGTAATGGATATAGCGCTGTTGTTGTCAATATGGATAGGAGTACTCATGAAGTTGAATCCATAGTCTATCATCTGGTTTTGAATCCACAGCAGTTGGGCACAACAACTAGCAGCAGCAATGTTTTCAACTTCAGCAATTGATGTTGAAAAATATGATTGATTCTTGCATTGCCATGAGATGATCCTTCAACCAAGAAATCAAGATCCTCTTGATGTTGATTTATTATTGATATTGTAGCCACCATAGATAGTATCAGAATAGCCGTAGAGATTGAAATTGTTTTTCCTTGGATACTAAAGACCTAGTTTAGGTGCTCTTTTGAGGTATGTAAGGATTCTCTTGGTAGCAACTTGGTGAGACCCCTTTAGAGCAACCAAATATCTTGCATAAATACAAGTTGAAAACATGATATCAGGTCTACTTGCTATGAGATACATTAGAGAACCATTGAATTCCCTATCATTACCCTCCCCCTCAAAGTCAAGACAAAGATTGTGATTTCTGGGTATAGGTGTATTGGTTGGTTTATAATCTTTCATATCAAATCTTTCTAAAATGTTAGATACATATTTAGATTGATTGATAAAGAACCCTTCCTTCATTTGCTTTACCTGAATTCCATGGAACAAGTCTTTTTTTCCATGGAACTCATTTCTATTTTCTTCTTCATGATGCTCTCAAAGTCTCTGCACATTTGTTCATTTGAAGAACCAAATGTGCGACTTGGACGAGCAAGATGTCTTTCCCAAACTCCTTATGAATAAACTCTTGTCAATGGTATCTTTAGTGTAACCATACTTCAAGAGAAATTGAGACAAAGTCTCATGCCACAGCCTAGGTGTTTAGTGCAGCCCATAAAGAGCTTTCTCCAATTTATACACATAGTTGGGGTTTTGTAGTTCTTCCTATCCCGGAGGCTGGTATACATAGACTTCCTTATCTATATCCCTATTTAGAAAAGCACACTTGACATCAAGTTGGTAGAGAGTAAAATTCTTGGATGTAGTATAAGCAAGAAAGATCCTTACTGCCTCAAGTCTTACAACTGGTTCAAAGACATTAGTGTAATCAATTCCTTCCTCTTCGGTGTATCCTTGAACTTCTTTGCCTTGTTCTCGATAATCAAGCTTGTATTATCTCTTTTGAAGATCATGTGTAAGTTAGACTCACCTTAGTTTAGTTTGTTTACTTTTACTTGTAATAGGTCTTTTGTAAGTTTCCTTTTGTAAGTACTTATATTTATGTAGTCCAGCGAAACTGTGAGCGAAACTATAAGTTCGCTCACAGTTACGTGTTTTGTTTGCCTGGCGAATCTACTGTTCGCCTAGTGAAACTATAATTTCGGCAGTGCAGTTTCGCTGACAGCGAAATTGTCTTCGAAACTACAGACTGCTATATTGTTATGTTTCTTCTCATTGTAGGTAAGCTTGCAAAACCTAATCAATTATCATTGCTGCAAGTTACCATTTCAAAGAAGTCAATACACAGAATTATCCTTGTGCTTTATGTTATTGATTGTCGTTGATCATTGTCTTATTATGAATGAGTTCTTATTGTGTTCAATCCTCTTTGTTATTGTTGTTTAGTATATGTGTTGAATATTGAACGATTCTTAATATCATTTGCATTGTAATACCATCACATGGACTAACAATATGGTATCAGAGCCTTAGTGCTCATGATTTGTTGACTTTTCTTAGTGGTTTGTTCAATATCGTTTTTCAATCAATTTGGGACACTTACTGGATGTTTTTGATGTGGAAATTGATTGAGTTTACCTTGTTTTTGGCTGTGAATGCCTTGCTAATCATTAGATCTCAAATTCATTGAGTTATTGATGATTTCAGACTGATTATGTGTTAAAAAAGGGTTCTAGGATCGATCAGCGAAACTGTTGTTCTTTCAGCAAAACTGCAAATCATCTTCCAGCGAAACTATGGGTTATATTGCTATGGAAATCGTGTTCTAGTTGTCTTGCGAAACTAGTCTTTTTGAACGAAAATTCATCAGTGATTGTGAAGGATTAACAAGTGAAATTGCTGCCGAAAGTGTTTTTGAATGAAAGTTCAAGCTTGTTTCGTGCGAACTTACTAGCGAAACTAAGCCTGTTGTGACAATCGGCTAGCGAAATTGCTGCCGAAATTGTCAGCGAAATTAGCTTCCTCTGCGAAAGTATGAGCAAAAGTAGTTCTTTTGCGAAATTATCTGCGAAGTTACCTTTTTCTGCAAAAGTGTTAGCGAAATTATCTTTTCTGTTGCCGAAACTACATCAATCTCTACGAAACTACCATGTTTAAGTTAACATCACTCACACTTGCTGATCTTGAAAGCGTTGCTCCTAATAGGCCTCCGAGACTCATTAACAGAGACAATTTTGAAGATTGGAAGAGATGTCTCAAAGCCTTCTTCTTCTACACTAATCACAACCAATGGGAATCGATTATTTTTGGTCCTCACATACCAACGGTTACTGTTGGTGATGTTGTCTCTCAAAATAAGGACCCATCCTTCTTCACTAAAAAGGATTTGAAGTTGATTGGCCGTGATCAAAAGGCTTTTAGTGCTTTAACTCTTTTTCTGGCACCAGACATTTACAATCGTTTTGCAAAGCATAAAAATGCTAAATCTCTTTACGATGCATTATGTGAGTTTTATGATGCCAATGCAGATTTGGTAAAGGATAAGAGCATTCAGGCTGAGAAGGAATTCAATTCTTTTGTTGGATACAAGAACGAGAGTTTGACAGATCTCATAAATCATTTCTTAACTGTTTCAATCACCTTAAAGAAATATAATGAAAAGCTTTCCAACAGTGAACAAGTTAACAGGCTTCTAGATTCTCTCCCACCTCAGTGGAGTCTTCAGGTGAGGATGTTTTAACAAGAAAGAGGGTTCATAGACTACAAACGGATGGATATTATCAATAAGCTGAAATCCTTTGAGTTGGACATGAAGAGACAAGAATTTAACCAGACTATGATGCCCACATTTAGTTTTTCACAAAATGCTGCTTTACTGTCATCCACTGCAAGCTCTCAAATACATAATTCAACTCAAGGAGGAATTAATACAAGTACTTTCTCAGGTGGAAATAGTTGTGTTGGAAGATATCTGGGTAATTCTAAGGCCAATATTGAAACTTCAATCCCATTAGAAACAATGGCTCTTTTTGGAATGTTTGTTCAAAGTTATGAAGCACTTGTAGCTGGAGAGTTGAATGGAAAGGGAATGACTATGGAAGACATGTATCAGGTGGATCCTGATGATCTTGAAGAAACTGAAATTCAATGACAGATGGCTATGTTGACACTTAGAGCTCGAAGATTATGGAAAGAAGTGGACAAAAGAACTTTGGTGGTCAAACATCTAATTCAAAACTGAGATTGGATAAGTCCAAATTGAGATGCTTCAACTGTAAACATTGGGATACTTCAAACGTGAATGTCCATCACCAATTGTCACTGATTCTAGTAATTCAGGAGTTCCTAGATTAACAGTTGAGAAACGGAAGGAAGATGTGAATCACAAAAAGGAGACTGCATTGATTTCCAACTTTGATTGGAGTGCTGAGGTTGAGGAAACAAGAACTGAGATAAATCATGCTTTGGTTGCTGAGCTTGTTGAATGGAATGAGAAGGAAGATGGTAAAGATAGATTTGACCTTTTCAAGGAATTCAAAATGGAAGTTGTGTCATTTGTGAATAAGAAAGAAGAGAAAGATGGTGGAATAGGGGAAGGTAAATCTACAGGTCTAAGGGAGGAAGGAAGTTCATGCACTGGGCAAAGAAAGGATTATGATGATGATGCTACCACCATAGAGGAAAAGAAGTCAAGTACTTCGGTGTGCTAATGTGAAAAAGCTTTAGCTGCTGAAAGGATGGTGATGGGACTTCCATATGAGGTAATTCAGGATATGTGCTCATCTGCTTGTAAAATTAGATTATTTGGGATTTATAAAACTGATCAACTATTAATTGATAATGAAAAAGATTTAAAGCGAATCAATGATGAACTTAAAGTCAATGAATCAAAATACTTTGTTAAATTAAATGAGGCTTTAAAAGAAAATGATCATTTAAAACGAATTGTTTTGGAAAGAAATGTTGAGATTAACACTTTGACTGAAACATTACCCTTGCTGAATTTGAAACAAGCAAACTTCAGTCAAAGTTAGACAAGTGGACCATATCAGGAATGAAACACGATGATCTATGTAAATCTCAATGGGGAGCTAGGATTAAAACGGGATTGGGTTATGAAAACGTAAAGGTCTATCCTCCGCCTAGTACAACTATTATTCTTCTATGCCTGTTCCTCATCCTTCTAATGATTAATCAAAATAGATACTGACAGTATGCCTGCAGGTTTAGAGGATGTTAACTCTAAGCACGTTCATGAAAACTACCACCATGGATCAACTAGTGGGCTTTGATGCACTAGTATTAGTACACCTGGTTGTCAGCAGTCTGTTTTTTATCACAAGTCTAGTTTAAATTCTGTTTTTGTTTCTAGTTCTCCTGTAACAGACTTTGTTGTCTCATGTTCTCATGACAACTCTATTTCATCTTTTAATTCAGTACATTGTCGTGATGTCTTTTGTTCTGGTGATGATAATGATGCAACTGATCTTTCTACAAAATCAACCGAGCAAATTAAAACAAATTGTTTTGAAAAATTCTTTTCTCATCCTATTCCATCTTTCACTCCATCAATATGTCTTTATCTAATGAGAGAATTACCTCTTCATCTGAAACTAGCACCAGTGGAATTAGTTCTACTGGTACGTCGGACGAACATTCATCCATTTCTATAAATAATAATTCTTGTTTAAATAAACCTCATCCTCGTGGCATGTATGAGACATTTAATGACATTGATTCTAGCGTATCTGGATGTGATGAGGAAATTATCATTGATCATATTCTTACCTCATCATATCACAGACCTAGACACAAACCTCATTGTTTCAGTGTGGTCAAGAGGACCATCTTGTCAAGAATTGTCCTACATTGCTTCATAGACATCTTAATAGGAACTATTTTGGAAATAAATTAAGAAAATTGGTTAATAATTTCTTTTGCAAAAAATCTGCTTCATCTAAAGATAAAGTTATTCAATCTTGGGTTCCTATTACACCGGTTAATCTGTTCATTATTTCATTTTAGGAGTCATCCACTAAGATTGTAAAGAGCATATGGCATGTAGATAGTGGTTGCTCCAAACATATGACAGTGCTGAAAGACTTACTGACCAATTATCGGATTATTGATGGAGGATATGTTGCTTTTGCTGGTGAAAAAAGGGTGGAAAAATGATTGGGCAAGGAGAAGTTACCAATGGTTCTTTAACCTTGGAAAAAGTCAACTATGTTCCTGAGCTAGCGTTTAATCTTCTAAGTGTTTCTCAAATCTACGATAAAGACATTCCGGTCTTGTTGATATTCCAGATGAATTGATTTTTATGCGTGCTCCAAGAAAACATGAGACATCTTCTTGATATGAACTCCAGCGAGTCAAAGTCTACTTCAACTTGTCTTCTTTCTAAAGCTTCAACCTTTGAATCTCCCTTATGGCATCGTCGATTAGGCCATGTTAATTTTAAAATAATAAAAAAATTAGTAAAAAACAATCTCGTGAGAGGACTCCCTTCAAAAAAGTTTCTGTTAATGAAAAATGTATGGCCTGTGCCAAGGGAAAACAACACAAGAAACCACATAAGCCCAAACTTGAAAACAGCATAACTTGTCCTCTCGAGTTTACATACTGATTTGTTTGGCCGAATTAGCGTTAAATCTATTGGGAAAAAATCTTTTGGCCTTGTTTTTATAGATGATTTCTCTAGATATTCATGGGTGAGATTCCTTGTACACAAAGGAGAGGTTGCTGAAGAATTACAGAGATTAATTTTTTCTATCGAGACAATAAGCAAGAGAAAGGTTATGGGTCTGAGAAGCGACAACGACAGTGAATTCAAAAATCATATTCTTGATTCATTCTGTGCTCAAAAGGGGATTGTGAGACAGTTTAGTGCCGCCAGGACACCTCAACAGAATGGTGTAGCTGAATGAAAGAATCACACACTCATTGAAGCCACATGTACAATGCTGATAGAATCTTCTTTACCCATTATCTTCTGGGTGAAGCAGTAAATTGTGCCTCATATGTTCTAAATCGAGTGTTGATTGTCATGGATAAGATGAAGACTCCTTATGAAGTTTTTCATAAAAGGAAATCTTTAATTGACTTCTTTTGACCATTTAGATGTTTTTGCACTCTGTTGAATACTCAATCATAGAAGACAAAGTTTGGTGCTATGTCTGACGAATGTTACTTTGTCAAATATTCTTCTTCTTAAAAGGCCTATCGAGTTTATAACAAGAGAACACGTATCATTCAAGAGTCGTTCAATGTTGATTGGCAGGAGTCTAACTCTTCTGATGTTAAATCTGAACCAACATGGTTCTTTGACTCCGATACCATGTTTAATTCTTTCAATCTTCTAGTTTTCGATGATGATACATCCACTCCAAATGCTCAAACCAATATTATCTCCTCCACTCCATCACCTGTCCATTCCACCTTGTTAGCACATGATACCACTTCAACTGATGTTGGATCATCTTCTCCATCACTTGATCTTTCTCCAACACCCATTTCTTCTTCACCACCACCTGTTACACCTTCAATATCTCTTCCTTCATCATCCACTTCTATCCCATCTCAGCATGTTCCATCTCTCTCACCTTTATCTAATAATTCACAATCTGTGAGTGAAACTTCTCCAAACATCTTCCCTTTAGCCACAGAATTCGAATCTTTGAAAGATCATCCTTTTGATAATGTTATTTGCTCAATCACTGATGGTGTCCGGACGTGGAGTCAATCTGGTTTGATTAATGTATGCCTCTTTCCTTGCTTCATCTCTTAAATTGTCCCAAAAAATATGCATACTTCTCTACATGATCCATGCTGGGTGGAGTCAATGCAATTGGAGTTTCAACAATTCAGGAAGCTCAAAGTTTGGACTTTAGTTGACTTGCCTCCCAACAAATTCCCGATTGGTACAAAATGAGTGTTCAAAAACAAACCTATTAATCATGGTGTGGTAGTACGTAACAAGTCTAGATTGGTTGTTCAAGGATTTGCTCAAGAAGAAGGGATTGACTACACTAAAGTCTTCGCTCCTGTCGCCCGTCTTGAAGCAATCAGGATCTTTCTCGCTCATGCTGCCTATAAATAGTTCAAGGTCTATCAGATGGATGTTAAGTGTGATTTCCTTTATGGAGACATTAAGGAGGAGATATTTGTGTGTCAACCACCAGGTTTTGAGGATCTTGACTTTCCAGATAAAGTCTATAAGCTTGACAAGTCTCTGTATGGTCTTCATCAAGCACCTAGGATCTGGTATGAGAACCTAACACAGTATCTCTTAAGCATGATTTCTCTCGTGGTACCATCGATATGACTCTCTTCAAAAAGGAAGTGAATGGTGAAATGCTTTTTGTCCAAGTTTATGTTGACGATATTATTTTTGGATCTACCAATTCACTATTATGTCAGGAGTTCGAAGAAGTCATGCATCAACGGTTTGAAATGAGTATGATGGGAGAAATGTGCTTCTTTCTTGGTTTACAAGTTAAACAAAAGCAAGAAGGAATTCTTATTCATCAGGAGAAGTATATTAAAGAAATCTTGAAGAAATTCAAGATGGACGACGCCCCTCTTGAAATGACTCCCTTTACTGCTCAGACTTGTCTCACTCCTGATGAGAACCGGAAACCAGTTGATCCTCATCTCTATAGATCTATGATCGGTTCCCTCATGTATCTTACAACAAGTCATCCTGATATCACTTTTGCTGTAGGATACTGTGCTCGATATAAGTCGGCCCCAAAGTGTCCCATGAGAAAGTTGTCAAGAGAATATTTCATTATCTCAAAGCCTCATTCCGTTTAGGCTTATGGTATCCATATGGAGGGCATTTTGATTTACATGCTTATTCTGACAGTGATTCTAATGGTTGTAGGTTAAACAAAAAATCGGTGTCCGGAGGGTGTCAATACCTTGGTAATTGTATGGTGTCATGGAAGAGCAAGAAACATACCACTGTCTCTCTTTCTACAGGAGAAGCAGAATACATTGCTGCCTCTAGCTGTTGTTCCCAAATTCTTTGGATACAACACCAAATGATTGACTACGGAATTAACTTCTTCCACATGCCGTTGTTTTGCGACAACGAAGCAGCCATTGGGATTGCAAAAAATCCTATTCATCATTCCCGAACCAAGCACATCGAAACACATTCATGCCATTCGTGATGCTTAAGAAAAGGGTTTTATCGATATTATACCCATTGACACAAAAAATCAGAAGGCAGATCTTTTCACAAACTTTTGATAAACCCCGTTTTTATGAATTGATCTCTATGCACGGATTAATATCCTTTTAAACCTCCATTTAAAAAATAATAATTATAATTATCATTATCACCTTATTAATTTTTATCTTTTAAAATAAAATTTTGGGGGAGCCTTACAATAATCTGGGTGTTAATATTGAAATGACGAGAAATGATTTTATATCCTCTGGATATGTTA
Organism: Flaveria trinervia; assembly: GCA_025506515.1. NCBI lineage: Eukaryota > Viridiplantae > Streptophyta > Magnoliopsida > Asterales > Asteraceae > Flaveria > Flaveria trinervia. The sequence continues at coordinate 2,272,494 of CM046447.1, read as the reverse complement.
TTTTTTGCATGATTGGTAGTTAAAATGAGAAATGATAGTAATTGATGTTGTTATCTGTTTCACATCTTTTTTAAAAAAGGAGCACATATAATGCTCAAACAAACAGATTTTGTAACGATATGCTTGATAGACTCAGCCTAACAAATAAAGTAAGCAACAACATTTTGAGTTACATTAAAATATATGCTTAAGGATGTTTGGATTTACGCGATCATTTTGGCCTGCACGAAAACTGAGTCCCGACAAAAATCGGATTAAGAATTGATCTTCCTCATGCCATGATACAAATCATATAAGCCCTATCCATAAATGATGTTTTGTAAGGCCCCGTTCCCGAGTACCTCACAGTCGGTCATTCACAGCAATTAAAAACATTAAACACTATAACTATACAATCTTAAGCAGCGGAATTAGTTTATCAAAAACCATTCATTTCATTTAAACCACTGTGGTTGAGCAATACAACACTATTTAACTAGTTACTAAAGAATTCTTTTATTGTATTACAAAACAACAACAACATAAAGTACGAATGGATGTCAGACTTTCCCTGCCGAGTAGCTTCACCCTCGTGGCATCCTCAGCAATAATTACCTGCCAACTGAAAATTTATAAAAGTCAGTGTTGCTGAGTGAGCTCTAGTTTTATAAGTAATAAAATACTTTCTATATGTAGTATAAGAAAATACTCTTTTCTGTAAAATAGAACTCTGTACTGTATATGCGAGCACGCATCAAGTATATGAACAATCATTGTCCGTTCTCATTACTGTATGCCTTGTTTACTCTCTAATCTTTTATATTTATCTTTCACTGTCTATGTGGACCAATGAGCAATACCCCAACTATGTGCGCGATGGAAAACGGGTGATGGGCCATCTATATCCCACGAAAGGATCAACTGTATCCCCCAAAGGGGCTCTGTGTACTGTGTATAAGGCCGACCCAATCACCCAAGGTACGCTACAAGGGTCTTGCCAATCTCAATTGTTTGGCCCTCTGTGCACAATAGGGTAGCTAGCCCGCAGCACAGTTGAGCTAACGACAACATGGTTGTGTCCCTCCTATGAGCTTGCAAGACTTGTTAACATTTTCATTAATGTTCCTCTTCTTTTCTTTATTGCTCTTTCACTTTATTATTACTAGATACTTTACGTTACGATAATAACATACCACGTAAAGTCACATACTATAAGTAATAATAATAATATCAATAATAAATAATAAGGAACATCATATGTAATCATAACATGCATGGAACATCATCATTAATAAGCCCTTAGTCAACCTCGGTCAAAACCCTAAAGCACAGACTCCCAGAAAATTCAGTAAAAATTTCTAAATGCTTAGGCGCATGGGAACTATTTGGGCGCATAAGCCCTGTTTGGGCGTTTCACGACTATGTAGGCACATCAGCCAACACTTCAATCATTTTTCACTTTAGGCGCATGAACTATTCAGGCGCATGGGCACTACTTGTGCGTATGAACACATAGACGCATGGATAATTTGGACACATGGACACTTAGGCGCATGAGCCACTTGGGCGCATGGGCACTATTGGGACGCATGGATTACACTTAAATCTTTCTAAGGCAAATTCAGACGTATGAGCCTCTTGTATATCATGTTCCTAGTATGTTTTCAAACCCAATCATCAAACCCATTTGTTTTAAGCTTAATGTGACTATTCGAAACATGAACAACCTATAAGCATTCAAGGATTCAACAATTAACAAGCACAAAACATACGGGTAACATACATAAACTTTGCAAAAACATTTTAATACATTTTCAGCCCCAAAGATAGTTTGAAACAAGTAAGAACCAAGGTCTAGAACTCACCTCGTGCAACTTGGGTGTTCTTCCTTTTTACCCGCTTGCTATGAGTTCAAAACACCTAAAAACACACCAAATACACACACACGAACACACACACAAACACATAAGCATATAACCGGGATAAAACCCGTCATAAACATATGAAAACCTTGAATTCTTACCTTGAATTCGACTTCTCTTCTTCTTCTTATCTTCAACCGAGAGTTTTTTCTCTGCTCTCTCTCTCTAACACCGAAGAAGATGGTGATGTGAAGTGAGGGTGGGCGGCCATGCCCACCTTTACACCAACTTTTCAAAGATTTTTGTCCTTTTTACACTTTTAGTCCTCCACTTGGACTGAATTGCCTTTCTTTCTTTTATTATTTATTTCTTGTCTTTTAAAAATAACCGTGTTACAAGTCCATCCCTTATATAGGTTTCGTCCCCGAAACCTGTTATTCATCAAACAGACGAGGATAATGTTGCCTCATCTCCTCCTCAGTTTCCCACGTAGATTCAGATCCCTTCATGTGCTTCCACTGTACACGCACAAGAGGAACCACTTTATTTCTCAGCCTCTTCTCTTTGCGATCGATGATTTCCACTGGTTGCTCCACATAATTGAGCCTTTCATCAACTTCAATGTCCTCCAATGGAACAATCATGCCTTCATCGGCTAAGCACTTCCTCAAATGAGATACATGGAATGTCGGGTGAATTCCACTTAACTCATCTGGCAACTCCAATCTATAGGCCACCTCTCCTACTCGAGCAATGATTCGGAAAGGGCCTACATATCTTGAGCTCAACTTACCCCGCTTCCTAAATCTGATAATACCCTTCCAAGGTGAGACCTTCAACATAACCCGGTCACCCACCTGGAACTCAATTGGTCTACGTCGTTTATCGGCATACGACTTCTGTCCATCTTTGGCTGCCTTCATGAAGGCTTTGGTCCTCTCAAGCTTCTCAGTCGTAGCCTCAATTACCTCGATGCTTCCCAACTCTTTCTGACCAATGTCACCCCAACAAATGGGCGTTCTGCATCTCCTACCGTATAACATCTCGTATGGTGGCATGCCAATGCTGGCATGATAGCTATTGTTGTACGAGAATTTAGCTAACGCTAAGTGGTCATCCCAACTTCCCCCAAAGTCAATCACACATGCCCGAAGCATTTCTTCCAGTGTCTGGATGGTCCTTTCTGACTAACCATCGGTTTGGGGATGATAAGTCGTGCTAATATGTAACCTCGTCCCCATAGCATCGTGGAATTTCTTCCAGAATTTAGATGTAAATCGGGTGTCACGATCAGACAAAATGGACACCAGCACCTCATGACGAGTTACAATCTCCTTGATGAACAGGTCAGCCAACCTCTAGGATGAATATGTCTTGCGGATCGGTAGGAAGTGAGCACTCTTCGTCAAGTGGTCAACAATCACCCATATGGCATCGTATCCTTTCGGAGTACGGGGCAGTTTCATAATGAAATCCATGGTGATGTGCTCCCACTTCCATTCTGGTATATCCAAAGGTTGGTTCTTCCTATACGGCTTTTGGTGTTCCGCCTTCACATGTAGGCAAGTAAGGCACTTACTCACATACTCCCCCATGTCACGCTTCATACCCGACCACCAATAATCTTTCTTCATATCTTGAGACATCTTTGTTGCGCCAGGATGAATGGAGTATCGAGTCTTATGAGCTTATCCATAATCCTCACACGTAGATCCCCGAAACGAGGAATCCACACCCGTCCAAATTGAGTTTTAACACCAAATATGTTTTCACCCAATTCCCCAACCAGACCTCTCATTCTTTCAGAGTTTAGATGATCTTCTCTTAATGCCTCATATTGAAACTCCTTGACCTGCTTCATTACGTCAGAGGTCATGATTAGTTGGTATGCTTTCACCCGAATCGGCTCGGCCCTCTCCTTCCGGCTAAGAGCATCGACCACCACGTTGGCCTTGCCCGGATGGTAATGGATCTAGCAATCGTAATCCTTTATAAGCTCCAACCATCGCCTCTGCCTCATGTTCAAATCTTTTTGCTCGAAAAAGTACTTCAAGCTCTTGTGTTCCGTGAAAATGGTGTACTTCGTCCCGTACAGATAGTGCCTCCAAATCTTTAGCGCGAAGACCAAGGCTCCTAGCTCCAGGTCATGAGTAGGGTAGTTAACCTCGTGAACCTTCAACTGTTAGGATGCATAGGCTATAGCCTTCCCTCTTTGCATCAATACACACCCCAACCCCGTGTAAGAAGCATCAGAATATACCACCAAGTCCTCGCCCCCTTCGGGTAATGACAAGACAGGAGCTTGAGTTAATCTTACCTTTAACTCCTCGAAGGCCTGCTCTTGAGCTTGACCCCACGTAAACTTTACATCCTTTCGGGTCAACTTGGTAAGTGGAGAAGCGATTTTGGAATAGTCCTGAATGAACCTTCGATAATAACCCGCCAACCCCAAGAAACTACAAATCTTGGATGGTGTCCTTAGAGACTTCCATTGCATCATATCCTCCACCTTAGCAGGGTCTACCATAATCCCCTCTGGGTTTATCAAGTGACCCAAGAATTGAACTTCGCGTAACCAGAACGCACATTTGGAGAATTTGGCATACAACTTCTCCCTTCTTAAGGTCTCTAACACCACCCGAATGTGATCGGCGTGCTCCTCCTTGCTCTTTGAGTAAATAAGGATATCATCAATAAACACAATCACTGATTTATCCAACATTGGCTGACACACTCGATTCATCAAATCCATAAAAGCAGCTAAAAGCAACAGACGCATTGGTCAGGCCAAACGACATAACAAGGAATTCGTAGTGACCATAGCGCGTGCGAAAAGCTGTTTTAGGGTTATCCTGCTCCTTCACCTTCAGCTGATGGTAACCAGATGGAAGATCTATCCTCAAAAACCAACTAGCACCTTGGAGCTGATCAAACAGATCATCAATCCTTGGTAGGGGGTATCGGTTCTTCACCGTTAACTTGTTCAGCTCTCGGTAGTCAATAGACATCCTTATACTACTGTCTTTCTTCTTCACAAACAGGACCGGAGCACCCCAAGGAGAGATACTCGGTCTAATGAACCCTTTATCGAGCAGCTCTTGCAACTATTCCATGAGTTCTTCCATTTCTGTGGGAGCTAATCGATACGGTGCTTTAGCAATGGGTTGAGCACCGGGTATCAGGTCAATTTGGAACTCAATCTCGCGATCCGGTGGCACACCGGGTAAGTCTTCCGAGAATACGTCCGGAAAGTCACACACAACTGGTACATCTCATAGTTGCGGTGTTGGCGCGTCCAAATCCTTTACGTAGGCCAAGTAGGCACTACATCCACGCCTCATGCACTTTCCTGCCACCGCCATCGAAATCACTTTCGGAATCATCGTGATGCGATCTCCGTAAATCCTAACCAAAATCCCATTGGGCGCAACTAGTTGAATCATCTTCTTGCGACACATGATGTTTGCTTCATAAGTTGCTAACTAGTCCATCCCTAGTACTACATCAAATCCACCTAGGGGTATCACGTGTAACCTAGCAGCAAACCTATGACCTTCTAGTTCTATGGCACAATCCTCTATCACATCAATAATTCTAGTGGACTTACCAATAGCAGTTTCTACATCGAATGTAGTAGAAATAAAACTCCTACTAGCACCAGAATCAAACAATATAGAGGCACAAGTTTGGTTGACCAGAAACATACCTGACACAACATCGGGATCAGGTCTGGCTTCCTCCCGGGTCATAGTGTAAGCTCTAGCACTTGCCCTCTGCCCTCCTTCTTCAGGCTTCTTATTCTATGCCTCAGAGCTCTCCGCCCTCGGCTTCTTACAGTCTCTAGTGATGTGGCTAGGCTGACCACACCTGAAGCATACATTCATCCCCATCCTACACTCTCCAGCATGCTCCCTTCCACATTTGCCACATTTCTTCCTCCCTACTCTAGCTATGACCACACGTCGGTCACCTACCTTCGCCACTTTATTGTTTGGGGCGGCTCCACCACATCCAAACCATTTCCCATTCCAGTTACTTCCATCCCCACTCGTTTTCTTCACCTCACCCACCACCACCACCTCGTGCTCATCATATAATCTACCAGCCAGATCAACCGCCGACCTAAAAGTGCTCGGCCGGGCAACAATCATATGCCTACGAATATCCACTGGCAGCCCTTGGATGCATCTCTTAATCTTTCGTGACAGTGGTGTCACTTGATAGGGCACCAGCCGTGCCATTTCATTGAATTTAGCGGTGTACTGCTGGTGTGTCATTGTTCCCTCCTCCAACTGCAGGAACTCCCTTTCCACCTTATCCATCTCTCTGTGAGGACAGAATTCCTTAATCACTAATTTCTTCAGTTTAGGCCATCTCATTCTTCCCACGGCCCTGCTACCGTCGACTTAGACAATGTTGTCCCACCAGCACAAAGTCGAGTCCACAAAGGAGTGGGTAGCGAATTTCACCTTCTGATCCTCACGGCACTCACTGATATCGAGGACAGCCTCCATCTCCCTTACCCACCGGTGAGCAGCTGCCGCAGTACCGTTCCTATCGAATGTAGGGGGCTTGCATCTCATAAACACCCCATAGTTACAACCTCGAGTCGCCTCCGGCCCAGGCTCCTCTTCTTCCTCCTCCTCATCATCAGAGAGAACCGTCTTCGGCTCTGGTTGATCCCGTCCTCCCCATGACCTGTTTCTTTCCTTTCATTCCCCATCCCTTATGGCCTTAATCACTTCGGTCACCACAGATGGTAGAATCATCTGCATGACCTGGTGAACCTCTTCCACCATAGCCTCCTTTACTCAGGCTCTCAGATTGGAGCTCTCGTCGCCACCCTCCGGATGAGGGGTCTCTGGTTCTACATGAACAACTTTCTCTACTCTAGGTCTCCCTCTCTTGGGTCGTGGAGCAGCACCGTGACCTCCACCACGAGAGGCTTTTGAAGATCTACCGCCAGCCATCCTCTGTAAGCACACTATAAGATTCAAACACTAACACGGTCATTCAAGGTAATACTCAGTTTATGTCAAGTATAGTAAGTCCCTAATTACAGTGGCCAGTTGTGATTAGCCACTTACCTTACTCTTCATACCCCAAGCATCTCCTATCCTGACTTAATTAGTATCTAAATCTACTAAGAGCACATAATCAAATAGCATGCGCACATAATACCGGATAACATTAGGAAAAGACATACGTGATGGCACGTAGCTACTCGGGCTGACATCCCTCCATTTGTCCCATTTTCAGTTTAAGTTTAGGTTTTAAAAGGCTTTGATACCAACTTGTAAGGCCCTGTTCCCGGGTACCTCACAGTCGGTCATTCACAGCAATTAAAAACATTAAACATTATAACTATACAATCTTAAGCAGCGGAATTAGTTTATCAAAATACATTCATTTCATTTAAACCACTATGGTTAAGCAATACATCACTATTTAACTGGTTACAAAAGAATTATTTTACTGTATTACAAAACAACTACAACATAAAGTACAAATGGATGTCTGACTTTTCCTGCCGAGTAGCTTCACCCTTGTGCCATCCTCAGCAATAATTACCTTCCAACTGAAAATGTATAAAAGTCAGCGTTGCTGAGTGAGCTCTAGTTTTATAAGTAATAAAATATTTTCTATATGTAGTATAAGAAAATACTCTTTTCTGTAAAATAGAACTCTGTGCTGTATATGCAAGCACGCATCAACTCTATGAACAATCATTGGGTGTATGAGCCCTGTTTGGAACATCATATGTAATCATAACATGCATGGAACATCATCATTAATAAGCCCTTAGTCAACCTCAGTCAAAACCCTAAAGCACAGACTCCCAGAAAATTCTGTAAAAATTTTTAAATGCTTAGGTGTATGGGAACTATTTGGGCGTATGAGCCCTGTTTGGGTGTTTCACCACTATGTAGGCGCATCAGCCAACACTTAAATCATTTTTCACTTTAGGCGCATGTACTATTTAGGCGCACGGGCACTATTTGTGCGTATGAACACTTAGACACATGGATAATTTGGACGCATGGATACTTAGGGGCATGAGCCACTTGAGCGCATGGGCACTATTAGGACGCATGGATTACACTTAAATCTTTCTAAGGCAAATTCAGACGTATGAACCTCCTGTATATCATGTTCCAAGTATGTTTTCAAACCCAATCATCAAACGCATCTGTTTTCAGCTTAATGTGACTATTCTAAACATGAACAACCTATAAGCATTCAAGAATTCAACATTTAACAAGCACAAAACATATGGGTAACATACATAAACTTTGCAAAAACATTTTAATACATTTTCAGCCCCACAGATAGTTTGAAACAAGAACCAGGGTCTAGAACTCACCTGGTGCAACTTGGGTGTTCTTCCTTTTTATCCGCTTGCTATGAGTTCAAAACACCTAAAGACACACCAAATACACACACACGAACACACACATAAACACATAAGCATATAAGCATATAACCAGGATAAAACCCATCATAAACATATGAAAACCTTGAATTCTTACCTTGAGTTCGACTTCTCTTCTTCTTCCCATCTTCAACCGAGAGTTTTTTCGCTGCTCTCTCTCTCTAAAACCGAAGAAGATGGTGATGTGAAGTGAGGGTGGCCGGCCATGCCCACATTTACACCAAATTTTCAAAGATTTTTGTCCTTTTTACACTTTTAGTCCCTCCACTTGGACTGAATTGCCTTTCTTTCTTTTATTCTTTATTTTTTGTCTTTTAAAAATAACCGGGTGTTACATGTTTAGTGTATTTGTATGTCTTGTGTTTGTACTAATCTCCTCTGCTGTATGGTGGTACTGACCTGGAGTGATGATCTCCTCTACTGTATGGTGGTACTGACCTGGAGCTCTCATTAGCACATGATTAAATGGTCATCTCCTTTGTTATAACCCTTTCGAGGGATACAATTGATCCTTTCAAGGGATATAGATGACCCATCACCCATTTTCAATCATGCACATAGTTGGGGTATTGCTCATTGGTCCACATTGACAGTGAAAAATAAATATAAAAGGATACCGAGTAACAAGGCACACAGTAATGAGAACAAACAATGATTGTTCATATAGTTTATGCGTGCTCACATATACAGTACAGAGTTGTATTTTACAGAAAAGAGTATTTTCGTATACAACATATATAAAGTATTTTATTACTTACTAGAGCTCACTCAACAATGTTGACTTTTATACATTTTCAGTTGGTAGGTAATTATTGCTGAGGATGGCACGAGGGTGAAGCTACTCGACAGGGAAAGACTGGCATCCATTCATACTTTATGTTGCTATTGTTTTCTAATACAGTAAACCAATTCTTTTGTAATCAGTTAAATAGTGCTGTATTGCTCAACCACAGTGGTTTAAATGAAATGAATGGTTTTTGATAAATTAATTCCGCTGCTTAAGATTGTAAAATTATAATGTTTAATGTCTTAATTGCTGTGAATGACCGACTGTGAGGTTCCCGGGAATGGGGCCTTACAAAAACAACCAAATCAATTAGTGAAGATCTCATTCCCTGTTCAGCATGGGAAACTTCAAAACAAGCAAGAATTGCTACAAGTTCAAAGCAATCCTCATCCCTACCTGCACAACACGGGACTACAAAGAATCAAAAGCCTTTCAAGGCTTGTTTTGAGTGTGGAAAATGTTTGGACCTGGTATTTGAACAAAATACCTAGTGATTAGCGTGTAAACCAGATCAAATTGTGCGGAATCCTATTTGATTGGCGATCCAATTAGTGAGAACACACGAAGAATCAATCAAGAATTGAATCTAACATTAGAAGTCGATTGGGAATCGATCTAATGTGTTCTGTGAACTTGGAGAATGAATTGGGAGGCTTCTGAACGGCTAGGGTACGTCTGGCATCGTAATCAATGAATGCTCCATTTTTTTCACGAATTGGGTTGTATTTATAGGTTAGTATTGTTCATTCGTGCGGCTGAACCATTAGTATGGTTCAGTCGTGTGATTGAACCATGCGGTTGATTCATCCGCACGACTGAGTGTTCAGTCGTGCGACTGAGCCAATCTTATGTTACAATCATACGACTGATCTAGTCTCCTGGTTTAGTCGTGCGACTGAGTCATTCGTATGAAGTTATTCATGCGTATGGTCCATTCGCATGGGCCATTCGCATGAGAACTTCATTTTGTTAAGTTTGAATGTATTAATTAATTAATATAACATTATGTGTAACAATTCAAACAACCACAAACCTAATTAACCAATTCAACGTCGACTCATTAATGAAATATTAAACATTATAAATAACAAACAAACAATATCATTTTATTATCATTCCAAGCATTACCTCAGAATCAGACAAACAAGATCTATTACATTCATATCATGATCTAGGGACATACATGTATCAACAAACTCCCCCTTGGACCTAGATCTCTCTAATCTCTTGTTTTTGCATAACCTCCTTGTATTTCTTGTACTTCTCCTCTTTTGTGACTCCCGTGTGAATCTCAAACGCGAAGCAAAGTCGTATAACGTTCTGGAACTGGAGGGCTTGTACAATATCTTGCGTATCATAGAACAGTGGCCACTTGTATAGCGTATAGACATCATTATCTGACAAGTTTGTAAGCCACATCGGGTCGAATACTCTGATCGTATCCATTTGTCCCTCTTTGCTTAGGACTATGACCGCTTCAGCTGCTCTCCAATTGTAGTACCACCACTTAAAAATGTGAAGTGAAGTCCTGTGGCATTTCCCTGAGTGGGATTCTTGACATTATGCGCGGAGGATTCCACTTCAACACTATCTTGGGCTTGCCAGTAATGGCATCAACCTCAGACCTTCTAATATACCTAGTAGGCTATTGGGGTCTGAAGTTAACCCATCTGGTGTGGTACTCCTTCTTTAGGGCAGCCTCAAACCAGCCTGACATCTTCCTCGGTTCAGCATACAAAAGCTTTAGCTTAGCCAGCTGGTTGAGCTCAAAACCTGGTAGAGTCTTCAGATCATGTGGGAATCTGAAGTACTTTATGCCCTGTTCTCTCTTTACCGCATAAGCATTAAGATCCTCAAAATACGCCCATGCTATGATCCTTCCTGACACCTTGTGATGTTTCTTGACACTGTAGAGTTTGGTGTAGGCATCCTTCTTTGGTGCAACACGTTGGGCTCTAACTTCTTCAAAACATGCAGCCCACTCAGCCTTTCGAATGTCGATATCATCATTTGAGGCTTGGGTTGTTCCTACTGCTTTCTCTGTTTCTTGCTCCATCTTGTTCAACACCTCAAAAATATCGCTGACAAGGGATTCACCCAGATTGGGGACCACATTACCCTCATTGTCAGCATAGTACGAGTAATCCTCGGCAGTGACATCTTCGATCTCGACTTCATCAACATCGTTGAGCTTTTCGTCACTAGTCAAATCACATGTCGGAGCATCTTTCACTATCTCATGTGGATTTAGCTTGAACAGCTCTGCGAGTTGCTCGTTTGATAGGTCATGAATTATTTCCCCTTCTTCATGGGTATAATTCACTGACCTCCTAACAATCCCTTGCAGATCAAGAATCATTGTTAGCTGAGTCTTGACCTGCTGAAGGGGAGCAACATCAAACTTATCTCTTTGGTAATTTGGATCTGTTTGATTTAAACATTCAACACATAAATTATTAGTAAATAATCAAACAAAAATGCATTAACTTAATATAAACATTCAATATATCTTTTCAATACAGGATTCAAATACACAAGTAAATAAATACATAAACATCTAGTCTTTACTTTTATCCTGTATCATCGTCTCGTCACTTGGAGGAGCAGAAGTAGAAGCTGTTGGTCTTGTTTGTTCTTTGACCTTTTCTCTTGACCTGAAGCAGAGGCTGATGCAGCTGCATCCCCTCCTTCTGCTTCATCATCATCGTCCTTCTCTTGTGTCCTATCTCCTTCGGTTTCCTCATTCTCCTCTGTATCACTCTCATCATCCTCATCATCATTTTCATCATCATCATCTCCGTCCCCTTCCTTGATCTTCAAAGGCTCCTCCTTAGATCCTTTCAACTTTAACATGATAGTCTTCTTTGCATCCTCCAACTCCTCTATTTTCTTGCTTGATGTGACACTATGTGCTTGGAGTTAGGCTGTCTCCGTGCTCTGAGCAGCCATCTGTTGGGCCTGCTCCTCTATAACTTGAGCCTGCTCTGCAATCTGGTGAGATTGTGCAGCAGTCAGGTCAGTAAGCTGGCGGATCTGGGCCGCCTTCTCCTCATCTACAGCCAGTAAGCGCGTCACCATCCTGTTGAGCGCAGATAGCTGTTCCTCTACCCTGATTGGAGGTAGAGGTGATCCATAAGTATGTGAGGGATGGGCTGAGGGTCCTGCTTGGTGTGAAGTGGTGATGGTGGTGGTTGTAGTGAAGATAGGTTTGTGAAATAGTGGAGGTGATGTGGGAGTAAAGGATATGGTGGTGGATGGAATCTGTACTGTGGTGGGAGGTATGGTGGTGGCTGTGGTAGCTGTGGTGGATGTGGTGGCTGTGGTGGATGTGATGGCTGTGGTGGATGTGGTGGTTGTGGTGGTGACGAAGGTCAACCGACGCTTCTTCTTTTTATGACCATGAGACTTAGCCATCCTCTTCCTCCTCGTCCCCGTTGAGGTGGATGCTCCCCCTACAGCCCTGCCTGCTGACCCCGATGCATAGCTTGGGTCAGTATCAGTCTCTCTAGAGTCTCTCGAGTGTTCACCAACCACCCTTAGCCCATGTTCTGTGGGAACAACTTTGCTTCCCACAGTTCGCGTTAGGGGCTCCTCATCCTCCTCCTCCTCCTCCGCACCATGAACAAAATCCTGATGAAATCCAGCTGACTTGGCTACTTCTCCACCTGGGACGGACACTGGAGGTACAACATTAGACACAGTGCCTCTAGGTGGAATAGGCATACCGTCTCCAGCATCCCCACTGTCATCATCATCCGAGTCATGAGTGGGTAGAGCAATCTGCTCCACATCAGAGTCACTATCATCGTGGCGCCACTTTCTCTTTGCTGGCACCACGTAGTCCTCCCGGGCCAGATGCCCAAACAACCTCCTGACAGGGGGTTTCACCTGCTTCCCCCTATACACCTTCATCCTCCCCAAGGTAGTGTCATCCATCACCTCGAGGACTACCGCATCCTCCTTCTCCTTAGGCAGGGAGGGAAGCTTCTGATCTATGATCATCTGCATAAACCTCGGGTACATACATAAGCCTTCCTTCCCTTTCCCCTCGATGTTCTCCACCAGGTAGGTGAAGATCATCTTGGAGAAGCTGAACGGGTGGTTCAGCACCAACGCAACATACGCGTTCTGTATCTGGTCGGATAGCTCATCAAAACCTCCCTTTCTGGAAGCTATGCACTTAAGCAGCACATGCGCAAGATACTTAAACGGGGACAGAAGTTACTCTTGTTGAGTACCCCAGCATTGATGTCCCCAGAGTACTTGGCTCTAAGAAAGCATCCTCTGACTGTGAGGGGGTGTAATCGAGTCGGACAATCAGTGTCATCCCCCAACTGTCATACGATCCTTAGATCCTCCTCTGAGATAGTAATAGCCTCTCCAAAGATGGTACTTCTGATGCAATGAGGCTCAGACGATCTATCAACTGTAGCGCCTTCCCAGAAGGCCTGCTGAATGGATCGATATGGAGTACAAGGAGTAGATATGGCATGCGTAATCCTCGATCTCAGTAGAAATGTGATGATTCCAGAGAAATCAGCAGTGTTTCTAGATGTCAAATCCAGATGAGCACATATATTCTGCTTCATGCTCATAGTCCATCGACTTGCCATCTGTTACACAAGGATAGTAAACGTTAGTACCATTGGCTAAGAAAGTCATGAAACACTTAACCTTGAAGAAAATCTTTCTGTCATGCGATTGAGATTGTGCGACTGAGATCAGTCGTGCGATTGAACAGTGCGAATGGGGTCAGTCATGTGATTGATCCCATGCGTACCACTGAGTGTGCGACTGGGCTCATACGTATATACCCTCAAGCGGTTACACTAGTCGTGCGATTGAACTTCATACGCATGGTTCAGTCGTGCGTTTAAGCAGTTCGCACCCTTCAGTCGTGCGACTGAAGTTCATCAAGCTGTCCATTCGCATGATGTACTGACTGTTCAATTCAAATTCACTTTTTCACCAATTTTGATTTTAGACATCGTTGTCTGGTTCATTTGACTCGCAATACATTCTTATAACACCTAACATCTTTACTTTCTTTGTTTGAGTCATTTAGTTAGGTTATTTAGTCACTTAAGTCTCGGTTCTTTTGCGAGTCCGAATGTACCGATTTTGCATCCAATTGAAAGTTATGGGAGTGTTCTTTACCGTAAATTACCTGTAGAGTCGATGTATATGGTCAGTAATCAAGAAACGGGGGATTTAGAGATCAAATGAAATTTGGGCAGAGTGGTGTTAAGTCGTGCGATTCAGGGTTAATTTGAGGGTGATGAGTCTCTGCGACCGACTCCCCCTCTATTTATACTACCCTAGATTCAATCGTGCGACTGAGCTCATACGCACCTTTTAGTCGTGCGAGTGGGACTCAGTCGTGCGATGGTTCAGTCGTCGTCCGACTGGATCTCAGTCGTGCGACTGACTCACTCTCCGCCCTTAAGCGTCCGACTGGGCCAATCGTATGGGCCATTCGGTTGGATGGTCCATATTCATGGTCCATTCGTACGAATGGCTTCCATTCGTATGATTGGTCCATACGTATGGTCCATTCGTGCGAATGGGTCATACTTATTAAATTTTCTGCCAATTTGAATATTTAACTTTTAAACCCCTTTAATTGTAGAAATTAACGTTATGAGCATTTGATCATCTCAGCCATGATCGTTTTGACTTGACAACTTTTTGATCACCTCAGACGTGACTGTTTTAAACTTTTAAAACACATGTGGTCATCTTAGACATGACCCTTTTAGTGAGTTGATCCCTTGCTGATTTTCCTGATGTAACTGAAACGACTAACTAAATTAGAAAATTAAACTAAAGAATAAAAATAAGAATTGTTTTTGCTTTTTGTGAGAGATAAGTCCTGAGATGGAAATCTACTATATTTGGTTCTGAAATAGACAGCTTCAACTTGGATTGACCATACCTGGACCAATTCAATTTTGGAATCATACAGGCAAGTCAAATCATTTTGGACTTGTTATCAAAATCTTTTGATGCTCAATTCTTGGTGTTCATCCAGAGTCGTTAGCAACGTTAGGAAATCATACTGGAACTCTTAGATTACCATATTGATTTGAACTTTCAAGAATTGCAGCCACAATGATTGTCAATATGTTTGTCCACTTAAATCCAGACACAGACTTTTGACACAAACTGGTGATTCTTTTAGGTTTAATTATTTCAACTAACATTTGTGGATCCCACACTTATATGGTAATCAACATTTCTCAGGAGCTTTTGAGCGGTCTACGAGTATTATTACAAGGTGAGACTATTCTTACAGCTTTCAAAGAGAAGCCAGTCCTCAGGTCAGTGCCATCGCACAGCAGAGAGGCAGCAAACAACAATGACTTCTAGAATATCTAGGTTGTGTTTATCCTCAGGTCAGTGCCATCGCACAGCAGAGAGGCACACAACCTGTCTCCTTGTTAGAGCAGCTTAATATTATTTTGCACAAAATGCACCACCAACATAAGTCGTTAGCTTTATAGCATTTGTCTTTCATTTTTCTTGCTTTGCTCTATTTATGGTCATCCGCACACATTTGTGGCGCTTAGATGCTCATTTCCCCTTAATTGAATATGTTGACTGTGTTAACCAGTGATAAGATGGGAGCCCATAGTCAGTTGAACAACTTAGTTTGATCTTGAAATCACCGGTCAAGTCTAACCATCTATTGTGTTGAATCTACCGACATATCATTTGTGGTCTAGCAACCTCTAGGTCTACTCTCGTTGTATTGCCTTAGGAGTTACTAGTTTTTCTATCATCTTCCCTTTTATATTGCTTAGACTACACAGACTTATACTTTGAGTCTTTGCATCTTTTCTAAATGTAGATTTTACAGTCCTTCTTGATTTTTTCCTGTATACTATCATTTTCCAAAGGGTTTGAATCGGTATCACAGTTACGGTCTACCTTATATTAGCTATCCACTCCTTCTCCCTCGTTTTTTTTGTTTAAATGTTACTTGCTGACAAATTCTCCCCCTAAAATACTAAAATCATAACTTGTTTAATTATTTTAGGATTTTTAATAAATAGCAAAATAACATTAGTTTAAATTAAACAGATTAAAATAAACAAATAAAATAAAAAAATAAAACTTTAACTAAACTACATCAGACTACCCATTATCATTATCAGGAATAACCTCACGTTTCTTTTTAACGCCGTTGACCTCTAGCAAAT
Source organism: Flaveria trinervia (assembly GCA_025506515.1). Taxonomy (NCBI): domain Eukaryota; kingdom Viridiplantae; phylum Streptophyta; class Magnoliopsida; order Asterales; family Asteraceae; genus Flaveria; species Flaveria trinervia. The sequence continues at coordinate 2,256,231 of CM046447.1, read as the reverse complement.
GTTGAAAACATTGTTTATCAAAGGCTTTAGTATAGAGGTCAGCGCGTTGAAAATCAGTATTAATTTTTACCACATCAATTAAGTTCTTTTCAAAACAGTCTCTTATGAAATGGTATTTAATACCGATATGTTTGGTCTTAGGATGTTGGACTGGATCTTTAGTTGCTGCAATTACAGCAGAGTTATCAACACAAATAGGAGTAGAGGAGAACTTTAAGCCATAATCCCGCATTTGTTGTTGAATCCAGATGATTTGTGAAGATCAACTTGCTGCAGCAACATATTCGGCTTCACAGGTTGACAATGCAACCGATGTCTGCTTCTTACACTGCCAAGTAACTAGTCTTCTCCCAAAGAATTGACACCCTGCGGATGTAGACTTGTAGTTCATCTTGCAGCCTCCGTAATCCGAGTCACTATATGCCGTGAGCTCAAAGTCATCATGATGAGGATACCACAACTCAAGTGTGGGTGTACCCTTCAGATAGCAAAAAATCCTTTTGACACCGATCAGATGGTTGACCTTAGGCTTAGCTTGATATCTAGAACATAAACATGTAGCATACATGATATCAGGTCTTGAGGCAGTGAGATACATGAGGGATCCAATCATTCCTCGGTACATCGTGGCATCTACAAGATCTCCATTTTCATCAACTGCTATGTCGTGATTCGTAGCAAGTGGAGTCCCAGCAGCAGATGCATTCTCCATGTCAAAAAGGCTGAGAATGTCTCCTACATACTTGGTCTGATGTAGAAAGATCCCATTTGGTGTCTGATCCACCTATAACCCGAGAAAGAACTTCATCTCCCCCATAGTACTCATCTCAAACTCTTTCTTCATAACTGCTTCAAACTCTTTGCATAACTCTTCGTTCTTTGAACCGAAGATTATGTCATCAACATATATCTGTACGAGCAGTAGGTCGCGATCTTTTCTTTAATGAACAGCGTGTAGTCAATGACTCACCTGTGAAAGTTGTGTTTCACAAGATGAGTTGAGAGTTTCTCATACCAAGCTCTTGGAGCTTGATGAAGCCTGTATAAAGCCTTGTCGAGCTTGTAGACTCTATCTCGATGATAAGGATCTTCAAATCCCTCGGGTGACTGACATAGACTGTTTCTCTGATTTCCCCATGAAGGAATGCACTCTTCACATCTAATTGATAGACTTTAATCTTCATGTACGATGCATAGGCAAGGAAGATACGAATGGCTTCCATCCTTGCCACGGGTGCAAACACCTCATTGTAGTCAATTCCCTCGACTTGGCGAAAACCTGAACCACCAATCGAGCTTTATTCCTGATAATGACCCCTTGGTCATCCTTCTTGCATTTTAGAACCCATTTGGTGCCAATGACCTTAGCACCTTTAGGTCTATCAACCAGAGTCCATACACCTAACTTCTTGAACTGAAGAAGTTCTTCTTGCATGGCACTCACCCACGCCTCATCATTTAGTGTATCACTGACGTATTTTGGCTCAAACTGTGAGACAAAACACCGATAAGCACATCATGAATATATCCCTTTTCCATAACTGAGGCGTAATCAGTTGAGTATAGCTATTTCGGGTTTGCACTCCTGATCTGACATCCCCAATGACATTGTTTAGGGGATGATAGACGTTTAGTCGTGATCCTAGAGTAATAGGAACAGCTACCTCAGAGCCAAGATTATGAACATTTGGTTCTGCAGCTGAGGTAGTTGGAGTTTGAGGCTCCGAAGTTGAGGGTACATCACTGGTAGATGCTTGTGGACTTTCAGGAACTGGAACCTGTTCCTCCTGACTGTTCTTGTCATCTTCTTCAGCTTCATCTCTAGAGGAGGAGTCACTGTCGTCGACTACTCCCCCTGACTGAGTAGATGATCTCCCAGTGAGCTTGATGTTGGTGTATTCAAGATATCATACATCATCCGTGTAGCTAACTCGTCATCCGAGGGAGAGAGAGGTATGTTGAAGGACTTGAAGAATCCATCATAGTCGAAAAAGTAGGCGGGTCCTTTGCCAGTAGGTGGTGTGGTATATCTCTGAACGTCAACATTACACCACACTTCTACTAGACCCGTTGAGTTGTTGTAAACTCGCTTGTTCAGTATGTTGTATCCTAGAAAGATTCTTTCATTGCCTTCTCACTGAATTTACCTTCTTGTGTCTTCTTCAGAAGTGTGCACGACACGCCAAATGGTTCGAGATACTCCAAATTCGGTTTGCGTCTTTGTAGTAGCTCGTAACATGTCTTTCCGTGGCGCTTGACTATCAGGACTCGATTCAGTGTATAACATGCATTCGCCACTGCCTCATTCCAGAATTGGATAGGCAGTTTCGAGTCTGCCAGCATAGTCTGTGCTGTCTCTATCAAGCTTTTGTTCTTTCTCTCAGCAACGCCATTCATCTGAGGCGTGTAGGCAGAAGTGATTGATGCACAATTCCCTTTTCCTTGCAGTATGCCTCCATCCACTGGTTCTTGAATTCTGTTCTGTTGTCTAAGCATACTTGTCTAACCTTCAGCTTGTAGAGAGATTCCAGTGTGGTTACCAACTCCTTGAATGACTCAAATGTTTCTGATTTGGATTTCAGAAACATTGCCCAAGTGAACCTTGAGTAGTCATCAGTGACCACAAAACAGTACAAGTCGCCTGCAATGCTCTTTGTACTGACTGGACCAAACAGATCCATGTGAAGAAGTTCAAGAGGAAGATCTATTGAATGAACTTTCTTTTCTGTATGAGACTTCTTTGTCTGTTTGCCTTTTTTGCAAGTTACACAAAAGTCAGGAAGCTGGAAGTTCTTGACATTGACTCCTCTCACCAGATCCTTCTGAATCAAGTGATCATCTTCCTTTGACTAATGTGTCCCATTCTCCTATGCCAGGAGATGGAATCCTTCTCAGTAGCTTTAGATAGAAAACACTGAACCTCATGATCTGTTGTAGAAGCTGTTGACAGATCTAAAACATAAAGGTCTTTATATCTTGAAGCAGTCATCAGAACTTGGTCCTCTGGGATCACATAGTCTTTCTTTAGCATGTAATACTTCTTGTTGTCAAAGATTACTTTAAATCCCTTATCACATATTTGGGAAACAGAAAGTAAGTTATTTTGTAGTTGTTGAACGTAGTTCACCTTATCAAACTTAACTTTTTGATTCCCCACTTCTCCCTGGGTTGTGATATAGCCTCCCTTGTTTCCAGCAAACAAAACATGCCCTCCTTTTATTTGCTTGACATTTGATAAAAGAGCCCTGTTTCCGGTCATGTGCCTGGATGCTCCACTGTCTACAATCCACGTGTTAGTTTCAGCACTGTATCGAACACCCTGCACATACAGAGTAAAGGATTAGTTTGGGTTAGGAACCCAAGCCTTTACTGGCTTGGGTTTCCCGAAGGCATCACATATCATAAATTCCACCCATTGACCCTTAGAGGATGAGGGTAGCTCAGGTTCCTTCTTGTCACCATTATCAGAAACAGAGGATGTCTTCTCCTTCCTAATCAGATTTGTGCAAGGCCTGTTTGTGATAACAGTAAATTGACTTACAGGTTGAATTTTAGGTTCACTAGTTCTTCTAGGTGGAGTCGGAGAATTCCTCTTAGAAGACCTAGGCTTTGAAACCTGAGGTTCAATCTTCTTCCTAGGTGTCTGATAGAAATGACAATAGGAGGCAATGTGTCCATATTCACCACAGTTGTAGCACGACCTGCTATCAACTTTATAATTAAACTTTCTTTGTGGAGAAGTGTGTGACACTCTAGTAATATCACTCACTCTAGCTTTTGACTCTGGTTCTTTGGATGTTTTCTCTGGTTTAACAAAGTTAACTGTTTAACCTGTTTAACATCTTTTTCTTTTGGTTAATTGGTTTTTGACTTGAAATATGTGAAAGATTAACCTTAGAAGTCTTTTTAGGTTTTGATTTGACTCTGTTTGACCCTGACTTTAAGTTAACCTTTTCAAATTCCTTTTCCAGATTAACACAGGCATTTACCCTTTGTCTTTGAAGTGGCCTCCTTTTGTTTGTTTCAAGAGTCAATAGATGAACTGAAGGAATCTGGCATCACTAACAAGAGGATTAGACACCACATGATCCTTGATGGGATTATTATTTATTGGTCTAGTCTTAGTGTTCATCAAAGTCTCAGATGGTGGTGGAACCACTTTATAACCCAATCCCTCCCCGTGTGTTTCTTTCTCACTAAGTGTTGGACTATGTGTGAAGAACTAGTTCAACTGTGCAGTTTCTGTTTAATGAATTTACTTCTACTTCTAGAACTGCCTTTTGCTTCTTAGTGTCTTCTATGGAGTTTAGATAATACCTAATGTCATTAGCTTGGTTAAAAGCACTACTTCAGTTTCCCTAAGCTGTTTATAAAAGGTCTATCTTTTCTTTATAACTATGCTCATTTTGTTTTAATACCCTATTAGCCTCAGTGCACAGTTGCAAATCTTTTACTAGTTATCATTATGATCTAATAACCTAGCAAATTTTCATCTATGCTATTCCTAAAAGTATCACAATCAAAACAAGCATGATTATCAAATATTTGGTCAGTAGTACTTACCTGAGTTGATTTAGAAGAGTTAGCCATCAATGCAGCATCAGATGTCTCTCGTTTTGGTGATTCTGTCTTTTCTGTCTCTGACATGGTAGTCTCCTCTTTAGGCTTGTAACTGACCTCGGTAGCAGTTGCTTCTTCACTATGTGACATCGCTATCTCAACTGCTAGATCTCCTTCACTAGCGGAATCATTGTCAATATCTTCTACACTTGCAATGTTTGATTACCCTGGTGAGACAAACCTAAAGCTCCAATCCTGTCCTTCATCATCGTGAGCAGTCAAGGCTTTTGGATCCTTGCTTGATGAAGTAAAACTGGTAGCTTGCTTGTCTTGACGAGTGAAGGACGAGAATGGGTTCCCGTTACCCGTCTTCTTAGGCTTCACACATTTTTTTTGGAAGTGCCCCTTCTCTCCATAGTTGAAGCAGGTCACTTTTCTCTTGTCAAAGCCAAATGTGGTATCCTTAGTAGCTACCAAGTTCTGTCCGGTTTGTTTTACAAACTTCTTTGCCCTCCGGACAGCACTAGCTAAGGCCCACATTATGTCCATCCTCTCAAGCTCCATTTCGTCCACCTGCTCGTAGTCCTCGTCTGCCAGATGGCAGTTTCCAATCTTCCAGCAACAAGTTCATCATAAGAGATGAACCACTGCAGCACAAGATCCATGTGTTCTCGAGCTACTTCCACAGTCACATTACCGAGATTCTCGGTCTTCAGTTTAGTAGCACTTGCTTCGGATCCATTATAGTGGGTACAAGAAGGTCCCGTCGTGTCTGATCCTGAAGGAGACGCATGTGAAGGACCCGATGAGCTAGACACAAATGCAGTCTGGAGAGGTGCTCCAGATGTCTTAGCTTGAGGCGTGGCGTTGTACAAAGCTGGATTTTGATTGTACGAAGAGTTCTGAGCTCTGTACTTCATCCTAAGTGCCTCTTCTCGCAACTTAAGAATGAATTCATTAATATCCAGTTTTGCCAGCATTCCATTCTGTCCAAGGTTAGACACGAATGAAGCCCACTTTTCAGGCAATCCGTCTGCAAAGTTAGTAACTTTCTCTTCCATGGTAGTAGCCACCCCATGTGTATGCAGTTCACTCATCAGATGGTAGAATCTATCTATAACGTCGTCTAAGCTCTCGTTTCCCATCGATGAGAAGTTATCGAATTCTTCTTTAACTCCTTAGCCTTGATTGCCTTCAATGAAGCATTCCCGTCATACCTCTTTTCTAGCTCATCCCAAAGTTTCTTGGACTGCTTATTCTCTGAGTACTGGTGGAATATGTCTTTAGGAATAGACTGTGTAATCAATGCATAAACTCTTTTCTCTGCATTGTAATTAACTTTCTGCACGTCCGTCATCCCTCCTAACGTTAGCTTAACTCCATCAGCTCCCACCGGTGTACTATATCCAATCTCGATGGCTTCCCACAGATTCGGATCCACTCCATTGAGGTAGATCTCAAAACGTTGTTTACAGTGGGGAAACTCATCTAACGTCAAGAGCTTTGGTGGTTTATTATGATTACCCACCTCACTCTCAAGCAACAGCAGGTTCTGTATCCTAGAGTCCTTCCCAGCAGTAAAGGCTGACATTTGATCTTCCATGGCGAATAACTTTAAGTCTAATAAAACAAGCTGTCACTGGTGCGACTGAAGGATGCGAATGGTCTAGTCGTGCGTATGAACTTGATGCATATGAGCAATGCGAACGAACGGTTCAATCGTATGAATGGAGATGCGACTAGGTCCAATCGTGCGTGTGGACTATGCAAATGAAGTCCAGTCGTGCGAATGGACTCTCGTGCGACTGAAGCTGCTATTTTGCGAAAATTTCTAGGTTAAACGTGTTTCAGCCGTAAAAATTTGAATTTTCGCAAGGTCTAATCGCCTAAGTCCATAGAAACCAAACTTTGATGAGCAGGAAACGTCCAAGATCACTTTTGACACCAAAAATTGCGTTTTAATGCAAAAACACAAATTTTTTTATCAATCTTGATTGAATCACACATAATCAAAGCTCTGATACCACTTGTTTGGACCTGGTATTTGAACGAAATACCTAGTGATTAGCGTGTAAACCAGATCAAATAGTGCGGAATCCTATTTGATTGGCGATCCAATCAGTGAGAACACACGAAGAATCAATCAAGAATTGAATCTAACGTTAGAAGTCGATTGGGAATCGATCTAATGTGTTCTGTGAACTTGGAGAACGAATTGGGAGGCTTCTGAACGGTTAGGGTATGTCTGGAATCATAATCAATGAATGCTCCCTTTTTTCACGAATTGGGTTGTATTTATAGGTTAGTATTGTTCATTCGTGCGAATGAACCATTAGTATGGTTCAGTCGTGCGATTGAACCATGCGGTTGATTCATCCGCACGACTGAGTGTTCAGTCGTGCGACTGAGCCAATCTTATGTTACAATCATACGATTGATCTAGTCTCTGGTTCAGTCATGTGACTAAGTCATTCGTATGAAGTTATTCATGCGTATGGTCCATTCGCATGGGCCATTCACATGAGAACTTCATTTTGTTAAGTTGAATGTATTAATTAATTAATATAACATTATGTGTAACAATTCAAACAACCACAAACCTAATTAACCCAATTCAACGGGAATCATTAATGAAATATTCATTATTATAAATAACAAACAAAAAATATCATTTCATTAATCACCAGCATTACCTCAGACAGACCACAAGATCTATTACATTCATATCATGCTAGGGGACATACATGTATCAACAGAAAAGAAGGTCATGTGGTAAAGAAATGTCCTTAAAGCTTGTTTTGAATGGTAAATGTAACACCTCGAATTTCTATTTAAACGGAAGAAAAGAAAAGTAACTGGAAAGAATAGAAATGTGCACATGTGGAGGGGGATAAAGTGTACAAAGTACAAAACCTTATTACTTAAGTTTAAAGGGGCATGGTTGCCCATTTCTTCTTCATCTTCTTCAATCAGCTGAAAAGACGAAAGAAGAGGAGAAGCCCGGTTCTAGAGAGAGAAAGAGGAAGAAGCAGCTGCATAGGTAAGTCTTCTCTTCTGTGAGCTCGGTTTTAGCTGGGTTTCAAGTTCTTAACCGAAGTTCTGGGTTTAGTGTTGTTTCGGGATCAAGAGCTGAATCGACGGTGGGTCTTGAACTGGAAGAGTATTGTCAAATGAGCTGCTCAAGGGGAGTTTCTAGAACCCCTCTTGTATGATTTTCACTGATTTAGGGCTATAATGCATTCTAAGTAAACATTTTGAAAGAAACCGTGGGTTTACAAACCTTATGTTCGAAGTGATGTATGTATGTTATGGTTGATTATGGGTTAGTGATGATGATAGCATGCTAGATGGCCTTAGTATGTTAGATCTGTGTTTGGGTATGATTAGACTGATAACAGGTGATGTTGAAACATAGAAATATTTCAGAATGGTCTGATGATGTAACACCCGGTTATTTTTAGAAGACAGATATGAGGAACAAAAAGAAAGAAAGGAAAATAAGTCGAAGTGGAGGGACTAAATGTTGGGATTTTAACATGTTTATCAAAGCTTCATACAACATGATTTATATGAAAACGCAGCGGAATAATATTTTGAAACATATTAAGATCTGATTATAAAACCCATTTTATAATAACCCCAAGCCATGGATCTTTATACATAATGCATACAAATGTAAAAAACAAAAAAATCAAGGAACTACAACCTTTGTAGCTACTTAACCGAGCTTTAAGATGAGGAGGATGGTGATGATCTTGAAGGCTAGATTCCAACAAGCAATCCTCAAGAAGATGATACCCCAGCACGTGCAAAACACCTCTCTTTGCTAGGATTGAACACCAAGTTGTAGTCTCTCTTCCTAGTGAAGTTTTTCAGCCAAGAACAAAACTTGAAGCTGAAAATCCTTCTTCTCTTGTTCAAATCCGAAAATCTTGAAGAGAGAGAGAGAGAGATCTTGTGTAGGTTGAGTGTGTGTGTTAAAATGAATTGATTAGAAGCTAATGCATGTGCTTGGAACAATAAAAGGCATTCCCAAGACATACATAAAGGGCGGCCGAATGGCTCCCTTTTTCTCACCAAATTCAAATTAATCCTTTTTAAGGAATACACTAGTAATCAACCCTTTTATAAAATTGAACCACTTAATTTTATAACACAATACATATGTTATTTGTCATTCTTTAACTAATTTAAACAATGAACAAATAATCCCTCATGAACAAATTAATACATATAATAATGTTCATCTACAAAAGCAATAATTTAGAAAATCCAATTTTCTAAATTGGTGTCACTTATTATTTGTATGATCTTATCAACAAATAAATTTTCTTTCGGTGTTTGTTTGGCTTGTTATTGGGTATGACCCGACTTGGATCATATCACACTAGCCACATCAATTAATATGAATCTTGGGCAGATCAAATCTTTTAATCTCCCACTTGCACAAGATTCATAGTAGATTGATGCAAGCAGCAAATAACGCCTAGCAACGGTTTGCTACCCCTAATGTATATGACTAAGTCATTCAATAACATCATCCTTTTCAAGTACCTTACTTGAATATGTTTTAGGTGAACTAATCATTTATCCTTTTGTTCAGATGTCATGTTAAATCCAAGAGACACAGAATTGTCATTCTCTGATGATTTAACTTTAATAGGCCTTAGACATCTACTCTCAACGAATAAGAGGAACAAATCCCATCTTGACTACATACGTCTCTCACAATCACTTCGTATCATACCCGAACTCAGCCTTATGTACTGCCAATATTCAGAACAGCAAAAAACTAAGTCAAAATACAATATTTGGTGAATATCAAGACCCAATATGTATCTCAGGTCTGAGGATACTATGATATTCGCCTTTACTCAATATTTCTTATGACTAATCACAAGGATTCCATGCAGAAATAATTGAGTGCGGGTCAGTCCAATATCTATATCCCATAGATATCAATGAACCTTGCTAGCAACCTCTTGCTCTATATTCATACCTTATGAATATCAACCAATCCAAGTTCATTATAGTCTTACATTCATAATTGTTCCCACAAGTATGATCGACTACGAACGTTTAGAATAACTTATTTATTCACGGATTTAAACATGCTAAAATAGAAGAACAAATGAATATTATAACCATGTAATTAAGTCAAATAACATAAGTTCCAATATTCAAATATAAAGTACAACATTAAACCCAGTCACTAGAATATCTAAGTCCCATGGCACAAGCATGACCTTCATGCTTTGCCTTTTCAAGGAGTTTTGTGAGTGGATCCGCAATGTTTTTATCAGTGTGGACTTTGCGAATACATATCTTTCCCTTTTCAACTTCATCCCTTATGTAGTTGAATCTCCGTTCAATGTGCCGAGTCTTTTGATGAGCACGAGGTTCCTTGATTTGAGCAATCGCACCTTCGTTGTCACAAAAGATCTCTAGGGGATCCTGAATGGAAGGGACTACCCCTAGGTCGGCTATGAATTTCTTCAGCCATGCAGCTTCCTGTGCTGCCATTGAAGCGGCGACATATTCTGACTCTGTAGTGGACAACGCTACGACTTCTTGCTTTGAGCTTTTCCAAGAAACAGCTCCGCCATTTAGAATAAAGATGTACCCTGATTGAGATCGTGAATCATCTCGATCGGTTTGGAAACTCGCATCCGTGTAACCTTTTACTACGAGTTCCTCTTCACCAGACCCGTAGATCAAGAACATGTCCTTAGTCCTCCTTAGGTATTTCAGAATGTTCTTGACAGCCATCCAATGACTATACCAGGATTTTGCTGGTATCTACTTGTCATGCTCAAAGCGCATGACACATCTGGTCTAGTGCATATCATTGCATACATGATGGATCCTATAGCAGATGCATATGGGATTGCCTTCATTCTATTTTGCTCCTCCTTCGAGCTTGGACATTGAGTCATACTCAATATTGTCCCTCTTTGAATAGGTACAGTACCTTTCTTAGAGTTTTCCATTTTGAACCTTTTCAAGATTTTGTCAATGTATGCACTTTGATTCAAACCTATCAGCCGCCTAGATCTATCCCTATAGATCTTTATTCCCAGAATATAGGTGGCCTCACCAAGATCCTTAATGGAAAAACAACTTCCAAGCCAGGTTTTTACACCTTCCAAAGTTGGAATGTCATTTCAAATAGTAGTATGTCATCGACATACAATACTAGAAGGTTATTGTGCTCCCACTAGCCTTCTTATACACACAAGCCTCATCAGCGTTTTTGATGAAGCCAAATTTCCTTACTTCATCATCAAAACGGTGATTCCAACTTCTCGATGCTTGTTTCAATCCATAGATTGATTTCTTTAACTTGCATACTTTGTTAGGATGTTTTGGATTGACAAAACCTTCAGGCTGAACCATATAGACATCTTCCTCAAGATATCCATTTAGGAATGTGGTTTTGACATCCATTTGCCAAATCTCATAATCATAATGAGCTGCTATGGCAAACAATATCCTTATAGACTTAAGCATTGCAACAGGTGAGAAGGTTTCATCAAAATCAACCCCTTGAGTTTGAGTGAAACCCTTTGCTACAAGTCTAGCTTTGTAAGTATCCAAGTTTCCATGCATATCGGTTTTCTTCTTGAAAACCCACTTACTTCCAACTACTTTGGAATTAGGAGGTGGTACAACAAGTTCCCAAACTTGATTGTCATACATGGATTGCATCTCAACGTTCATGGCCTCAAGCCATTTGTCACATCCACAATTGGACACTGCATCATGATATGTGGTTGGTTCATCAGAGTCAACCACGTAGCATCCATCCATAAAAAATCCATATCTTTCAGGTGGATTACTTGTTAACCACTTCTGCGAACGTTTTGTGTGTATTGATCAACCGCTTGATCATCCTCAACATCCTCATGTTGAGTGCTAGTTTCAACCAAACGTGTATTAGGCTGTGGTTCTTGTTCCTCCTCAAGATCCACTGTTCTACTACTAGCTCCTTCCATAAGGAACTTGGCTTCTAAGAACTCACCCTTTCTGGAAACAAACACCTTTTGTTCCAGTGGATCATAGAAATAATATACAAATGATAAATTGGATCGGATTCGTTTGGGGTGGAGTCCACATAAGATACCAAACCCTTGGATAGGGGGATTCTCTTGTTGCCATCTGGGAGTCCTTAACCACCTTCTTGTTGGGGCCATATCAGAATACGAGCCGCGGAGAGCAAAGCGAAACCCCAAAATGATAGAGGCAATGTGCTTCTAGCCATCATAGATCGGACCATATCCAATAAGGTTCGATTCCTCCTCTCAGACACACCATTATGTTGTGGTGTTCCAGGTGGAGTGAGTTGTGAGACAATCCCACAACTCCTAATATGATCTTGAAAAACATCACTTAGGTATTCACCACCCCTATCGGTGCGGAGAACTTTAATTGATTTGTTGAGTTGATTTTCTACTTCATTCTTGAAGATTTTGAACATTTCAAAAGCTTCATCTTTGTGTCTTAATAAATACACGTACCCATAGCGACTATAATCGTCGGTAAAGGTAATGAAGTATCTTTCACCATTCCTAGTCATTGGCTTAAAAGGACCACATACATCCGAATGTATGATACCTAATAAATCTTTTGCCCTTTCGTTAGTTCCACTAAGGGTGCCTTAGTCATTTTTCCTTGTAAACAAGATTCACATACATCAAATGAATCACATTCATTTGTTTTTAAAAGACCATTCTTTTGAAGTGTTTGTATGCGTTTCTTGTTTATATGACCAAGACGACAATGCCAAAGGTAGGTATCACTCAAATCCAATTTAAGTTTTTTGGTGGTTGCTTGGTATATTGAGCTATCATATGTTGCGTTTTCATGAACCAATTCATAAATACCATTACAAGGTATAGCTTTAAAATAAAATACATGATTTAAAGAAACTGAATATCATTGTCAACAAACTTGAAATCATAATCATATTGTCTTAAACGGGAAACAGAAATATGTTCCTAGTCAAACTAGGAGCATATAATACATTACTTAAAATAACTTCCAAACCATTTGGAAGTTTCAAAATATAGTCTCCTTGGGCTTCCACATGAACCTTTGCACCATTGCCCATGAAGAGACTTATTTCCCCTTTCTCATAATGCTCATTTCTTTTGAACCCCTGCAACAAATTGCAAATGTGAGTTCCACATCGGTATCTAATACCCATGTGTTAGAAGAAATAACATTTAATTCTATATGTATCATGTATATTATACCTGAGGTTTGCCCCGCATCCCTCTTTTCTCTCAACTCTTTGAGATAGACTGGACAATTTCTCATCCAATGCCCTATCTCACCACATTTGAAGCATGGGTCGTTCACAGCAACCTTTTGCTTCTTCTCCTTGGGTTTTGGAGGTTCCGCCCTAACAACCATCTTCCCCTTTCCCAAACGTGCCCCCTTTCCTTTGGCAACAGTTGCCTTGGGAGGGGGTAGAGACCTTCTCCTTCTCCCACCTTCATTAATGGTGAGAACGGGTAAAACCCTTTTACCCATTCCCGCCTCAGCTGATTTGAGCATCGAATGAAGTTCATTTATGCTCTTGTCCCATCCGTTCATGTTGTAATTCATGACGAATGCCTCAAACCTTTTAGTTAGGCCATTAAGGATCAAATCCGTGGCCAACTCCTTTGAGACGGGACAGTTCAGCCTTTGAAGGCGGTCGATGTGGCTTTTCATCTTAAGAACATAAGATGAAACTGATTGGGATTCCTCCATCCTACATGCATGAAGCGCTCGAACCGTTTCGAAGCGCTCCACTCTAGCTTGTTGCTGGAACGTTTCCCGCAGCTGAGTGATCATGTCATAGGCTCCATGGAGCTCATACTCCTTTTGGAGTTCGGGTGTCATACTTGCCAACATTAGACAAGAGACCTGGATGGAGTCCTCCACATATTTAACCAATCATTATAGGCTTCCACATCCTCCTCGTTAGGTTCATCGGGGATGGGATCATCAAGGATATAGGCGCTTTTCTTGCTTGAGAACAATTCTCAAGTTGCGGTACCAATCCATGAAATTGTTAGGTGTTAGACGATCCCTTTGAAGAATCGCCCTTAGGGATTGGTTGTTCTGGTTTGGTACATCATTATTAGCGTTGTTGTTGTCGGCCATCTACAAGATGTTACAAAGTTCTATTTTAGTAATCGTTGATAATTATATTTCATTTATTAATACCCTTTATGTCTCATAGACTAAAAAAAATTTTAGAATCCAACGTTATATTTAAATATTGGTTAGGTGACCTTTATCCCATTATTCAAAAAAAACAAGGTAGTCATAAATGACAATTGCAACCTATTGCAACTTCTAGTGGTATGGGATCGTTTAAACATCATATGTTTATCACGGCATGTTTATCCCATCAACACCTTTTATAAAACATATTTTAGGTGATCCATTCATATATTTTACAAATCAAGTCGTCCTACTTACACACACGTGAGTTTACTATATAAGTGGTTAGGTGACCTTTATCCCCACAAACATGGTATTCTCACCTCAAATTACAAGTTCCCTCAAAGTGGTTAGGTGACCTTTATCCCACTAAGAGTTTGCAAGTAACCTAAGTGTTGTGAAAAGGATGGTGTTTAACTTGTTTTTCAAAAGGGATATACGATTTCACAATTCTTGTTAAGAAAAGTCTATGTACCATATGATTGTATGCATTCAACCATATGGTACCCTATGGTTCTTATGAATAAAACCCATTTTATTTTGCAAACCATTAATTCTTTTGTAGAACCATTGAATTTTGCTTAATGATTTGAGAACCAATTACTTGTTTATAGTTTGTTTTAGTTGATGGTTTGTTAATCACATCCAAATATTCAAAACAAACATCATCATATGCATTCAACCAAACATTAAACAAAACATTCAAATATGCATAACAAAGCATACAAAGTTGAGCACACTTGTTTAGCCAAAACAAGTGTGTCAAATGGTCTTGTCCTAAGGGTTAAGAACATGACACATGGTTGACCCAAAAAGGACTCCCACTTGAATCCATAACTTCAAGCCCTCTTTGTCCATCTTTTCTTCAAGTCTTGATCTTGAGCTTCCTTACAAGATATGTATCCTAATACATTTTACTAGTAAAGATAAACTCCTAATCTATTTATTACAAACCATGTGAATAAATAAATTACAAGACTAGACTTGAAACAAAATTAATTATTACATGCCCAAATGAATACAACATGACGATCAATCATACAATCCAAGTGGTCTAGGCTTTGTTATGCATAAACAACAACAATATATCCAAACATACATAAGAAGTCGATTTTTGGCAGCCCCTTAAAACCCATGTTTTTGGCCAACATAACCAAAGAACAAATGGGTTTAGTCCAAGCAAACAATAATCTTATAAACTAGAGTTTTAAAGATCCTAATATGCATAATATAGCATCTTTAAAACATCAAAAGGGGCACCAAAATAGCCCCTTAAACCCACGGTTTGGGCGGTACAAAAGAAAGCAAAGTGTAATACATGTATGCATATGTATAAGTGGCTCTTGATGCCATTGTTGGGATTTTAACATGTTTATCAAAGCTTCATACAACATGATTTATATGAAAACGCAGCGGAATAATATTTTGAAACATATTAAGATCTGATTATAAAACCCATTTTATAATAACCCCAAGCCATGGATCTTTATACATAATGCATACAAATGTAAAACAACATAAAATCAAGGAACTACAACCTTTGTAGCTACTTAACCCGAGCTTTAAGATGAGGAGGATGGTGATGATCTTGAAGGCTAGATTCCAACAAGCAATCCTCAAGAAGATGATACCCCAAGCACGTGCAAAACACCTCTCTTTGCTAGGATGGAACACCAAGTAGTAGTCTCTCTTCCTAGTGAAGTTTTTCAGCCAAGAACCAAAACTTGAAGCTGAAAATCCTTCTTCTCTTGTTCAAATCCGAAAATCTTGAAAGAGAGAGAGAGAGAGAGAGAGTCACTTGTGTAGGTTGAGTGTGTGTGTTAAAATGAATTGATTAGAAAGCTAATGCATGTGCTTGGAACAATAAAAGGCATTCCCAAGACATACATAAAGGGGCGGCCGAATGGCTCCCTTTTTTCTCACCAAAATTCAAATTAATCCTTTTTAAAGGAATACACTAGTAATCAACCCTTTTTATAAAATTGAACCACTTTAATTTTATAACACAATACATATGTTATTTGTCATTCTTTAACTAATTTAAACAATGAACAAATAATCCCTCATGAACAAATTAATACATATAATAATGTTCATCTACAAAAGCAATTATTTAGAAAATCCAATTTTCTAAATTGGTGTCACTTATTATTTGTATGATCTTATCAACAAATAAATTTTCTTTCGGTGTTGTTTGGCTTGTTATTGGGTATGACCCGACTTGGATCATATCACACTAGCCACATCAATTTAATATGAATCTTGGCAGATCAAATCTTTTACTAAACGTGTCCAAAAGGACAAAATTTTGTAAAAGTTGGTGTAAAGGTGGGCATGGCCGCCCACCCTCATTTCACATCACCATTTCTTCAGTTTTAGAGAGAGAGAGAGCAGGGGAAACTCTCAGCTGAAGAAAAAGAAGAAGAAGTGAACGAATTCAAGGTAAGAATTCATGCTTTTTATGTGTTTATGACGGGTTTTATCCCGGTTGCATGCTTATGTGCTTATGTGTTTGTGTATGTGCTCGGGTGTGTGTGTTAGGTGTTGTTTTTAGGTGTTTGAACTCATTGCAAGCGGGTTAGAAAGGAAGAGATACCCAAGTTGCATCAGGTGAGTTCTAGACCCTGGTTTTTACTTGTTTTAAACTATCTTTGGGGCTGAAAACGTATTAAAACAATTTTACAAAGCTTATGTGTGAATACCCGTATGTATTATGTATGTTGGATGTTGGTTCTTGAATTTTTATAGGCTACTCATGTTTAGAATAGCCACATTATGCTTAGGACAGATGGGTTTGATGATTAGGATGAAAACATCCAAGAAACATGTTTCACAGTAGCTCATGCGCCCAAAATTTGCCTCAGGAATGTTTTAAGTATAGCCCATGCGCTTGAACAGTGGCCCATGCGCTTGAACAGTGGCCCATGCGCCTAGACATATAAGTCGGATGACTAAGTGTAGGGCTATGCGCCCTAATAGTAGCCATGCACCCAAGTTGCCCATGCACCCAAGTGGCTCATGCGACTGAATAGTACCCATGCGCCTAGAAATTGGGCAGGAATTGACTAAGTGTCCAGACGTCCAGGATTCCCATGCGTCTAAGCACCCATGCACCTGCATAGTGCCCATGTGCCTGCATAGTGCCTATGCGCCTGCATAGTGCCCATACGCCTGCATAGTGCCCATACGCCTGAATAGTGCCCATGCACGTAAAAGTTGCCCACATGCCTAAGTATTCCCCATGCACCTGCATAGTGCCCATGCGCCTAAGGACTTAGAATATTTTTCTGATTTTGGGAAAATGTGTAAAGTAGGCTTTAACTTGGGAGATTCCCGGGGGACTATATAAGTTGACTTTTTGGGTCATAGATGGTATGATGGGCATGTTATGTATTGTGATTGATGCTAATGCGTGATGATGATGATGATGATGTTGCATGGTTATACATGATGTATGTTATGTATGTATAATGCCCTGCATGATGATGTATGAATGATATGTTATGTTCCTTATGATGATGTATGTTTATCTTTCCCTTGGCTTTACGTGTTATGTTAATGAATGTAATGAAAGTATTATGTAACGTAAGGTGAAAGATAAAGGAAAGAGGAACATGAAGTAAGAATGAATGCATTAATGAATAATGAAGTAGTGATAGTCTTGTAAGCATGGCATGTACATCAAAGTCTTTCTTTGTGATTGACCATTTGCATAGAACTATTGCTGCATACCTTAGGTATTGTGACCACGAGGTACGATGCACCGTTATAAAAGGTCTATGATAGGCCTAGGTCCAGAACCACAAACAGAAAGGTATTGCATATGGCAATGGTAAACCTGCATTCATACCTTAGGTATTGTGACCACGAGGTGCGATGCACCGTTATAGAAGGTCTATGATAGGCCTAGGTCCAGAACCACAAACATAAAGGTGTTGCATAGTAGACAGACATTCATACCCTAGGTATTGGATCATGAGGTGTGATGGACCGTTATAGAAGGTCTATGAGGGGCCTAGGTCCAAAACCACGAATAGAAAGGTATTACATATTGCATAGTAAACCTAAATCTTACCCTAGGTACTGGGACCACGAGGTGCGATGCACCATAATAGAAGGTCTATGATAGGCCTAGGTCTAGTACCATGAACAGAAGGGAAGGGTTTATGGATTTTTGAAAGGAAAAGTAAAGCATGGAAGATTAAAGAAGATAATGATGATAGTATCAGTATGTACGTATAACGTATGATCACGGATGAATGAAAAGTATAGTATGATTTTGAAAGAAAGTAATGAACGGTTTCGTAAGAAAAGTATATTTTATTTAAAAAAGTAGAACTCACTCAGCAACGCTGACTTTTATACATTTTCAGTTGGTAGGTAAAGGTTGCTGGGGATGGCATGAGGCGGCTACTCGGCTCTTTTGGATGGCATTCTTTTGTCAATGTTTTTGCATTGTAATGCGAACAAACGAAATTGTATTATGAATGTTGTATTATTTTGCAAAAGCATCTATAATGAAAAAGTTATTTTAATGTTCCGTTGCGAGGCTTTATGAAAGTTAAATGTAATTATATATTTTATGAGCAATAAATGACCAACTGTGAGGTCTCCGGGAATGGGGCCTTACAGATGAACATGAACAGTGGTCCATGCGCCCAGAGGTGGCTCGTGCGCCCAAACAGTGGCCCATGCGCCCAGCATGAGAGGCCAGATGCCTAAGTGTTGGCCATGCGCCCAGAGGGGTTCCATGCGCCTAAACAGTGGCCCATGCGTCTAAGTGTTGGCCATGCGCCCAAATGTTGGCCATGCGCCTAAATAGTACCCATGCGCCTAAATAGTGCCCATGCGCCCAAATGATTGAAACGGCTAAGTGTTGGTGATGCGCCTGAACAGGTGCCATGTGCCTGAACAGGGTAGAAGCGCCCAAATAGTGCCCATGCGCCCAGACTGTTTTACACTTAGAATTTTTATGCCCATGCGCCTGGAAGGTCCCATGCGCCCAATTTGGACTTGAGGTTTTCTAAGTGGATTTTAAGGGGTACAATGGGGAGATAGGCCTGGTTATAATGTGATGGCTTATGTTTGATGTGTGTTATGCATGTATGATGTTACCTGTATGGTGATGGTGTATGTTTATGATTATGTGTATGTTTGTTATTATGTATGTATGTCTTCCCTTGGCTTTGCGTTGAGCATTAATGAATGTAATGAAAGTATTATGTAACGTAAAGTGGAAGATAATGAAAAGAGGAACGTAATGAATGAATGCATGCATGAATAAATGAATAAAAGAGAAAGTATAGAAAGGCTTTCAAGCACATGTATGAGGTGAACGACTCTATGTCGCAACAGACTCGAAAGAAGTCTTTGTCGCGTATCCTGATACTATGTCAGTCTTCGGATATGAGTTGGGGGTTTGTGAGCAGGCCCCGGCACAGTATCAGTCTTCGGACATGAGTCGAGGGTATTGCATGAGACAGGATACAGATCGCGTACTCAGGTACTGTGTCAGTCTTCGGACATGAGTCGGGGGTTTGTGAGTAGGCCTCGGCACAGTATCAGTTTTTGGACATGAGTCAGGGGTATTGCATATGACGGAAGTGACGGATGATGAGATCTATGTCGCGTATCCCGGTACTGTGTCAGTCTCCGGACATAAGTCGGGGTTTTGTTTATCAGGCCCCGGCTCAGTATCAGTCTTCGGACATGGGTCGGGGGTATTGCATGAGACGAGATAATGAGGTGAGCGACTTTTTGTTGCAACAGACTCGGATAGAGTTCAATCCATGTGATTGACTTATATGGGATCTTTGTCATGTATCTTAGTGTTGTGTCAGTCTTTGGATATGAGTCGGGGGTTTGTGAGCAGGCCCCGACACAGCATCAGCTTTCGAGCATAAGTCGGGGATATTGCACAAGACAGGATTCGAGTAATAATGAGTAATGAACGAAAGATAATGTATGAAAGAACGACGTATGAAATGAACGTTAATGAATTATCATAATAATGTACTAAATAGGATCCTTCTCATTCGACCTCAGTAAGCGTGGCTGAGTGGCACGAAGAGGGTAAAGTCTTATTGGATCTAGAAAGAGAAGTGAACGATAATGTAATACGTTGAATGAACAAAGTTAATGAACATAATGACGAAGATAATAATGATATTATTTGTATGTATGTATGATCCATGATCATGAACGATTGTAAAGTATAGTACGATTTGAAATAAAGTAAATGACGGTTTTAACGAAAGTAAAGTATTTTATTATAAAAACTAGAACTCACTCAGCATCGCTAACTTTTGTATGAATGATTGTTGGCATGTATTTGTTGATGCTGAGGAGTTGCAGGCATGGATACGTAAGCTACTGGGAGCATTTTAAGGCTAGCATCCGTATTTTGACATGTCTTTGTATTTTGAGATTAAAAATAAATGTTGTAAATGAATGAAATGACATGTTTTTAGTTATTAATGAAAGTTTTAAATTCCGCTGCAAAATAAATGTACGTTTTAAAATGTTTTTGTGCAATGAATGACCAACTGTGAGGTGCTCGGGAACGGGGCCTTACAGTAAAGGCAAATCAAATTGCTTCTCTGGATGTAAGTCTAAAGAATGTTCTAGATGGTAAAGGCAACATGGGTTGCTTCTCTGGTTCAAAAGGTAAAAAGCAAACATCTTTGAATGGTTGGATGAAAAACCCTCCATTCAAACTTTTCATGTGAAGCCGGTTTCACATGATACAAAGATGAAAATGACCAAAAGTTCAAAACCAAATTATTTTCCTGGTCTTCAACAGAAAATGATTTCCAAATTTAATTCATTCACATCCAAATTAATTGAACCAAAGCAAATTTGGCAAATTAAAAAGAAGGATA
The DNA here is from genome assembly GCA_025506515.1 of Flaveria trinervia. NCBI lineage: Eukaryota > Viridiplantae > Streptophyta > Magnoliopsida > Asterales > Asteraceae > Flaveria > Flaveria trinervia. The sequence goes on along the minus strand of CM046447.1, from coordinate 2,235,574 downwards.
TTGCAATCCCCGATTCTTTAAACGGTTATGTGTCGAAACAGGTTTCTTATATCGATGAAAAAGGAACTTCCAGGACTACGATGGCTTGGGTTCCCCTTCCAAACTAATTTGTTTATGAGTGTAGGAATAATTCAGGAGGACTGTTAGTTATCTGGTTTACTGACAGAGATTGTTCCTAATTAAATTTTGAGGCGGAACATGTCACACCCCAACCTTGACGGCGGAAACGTCGAGGAGTGAGAGTTAAGATCGTTCACAGCCACATAACGCTATTAATAATCCCAAATATATATATTAATCATAAATTCTAGTTGTACAATTAAAATAAACATAACAAGTCATTTATCTCATTTATTTATCTAGGTTCATCCCTAGATGTGTAAGCTTCAAAGAGTAGAAATCAAGCTTGAGTATTTCCTGAAACATGTTAAAAATAAAAGGGTCAACAATTATGTTGGTGAGATTCCATAGTTTGTAATACATAAGTATATAAAAGATGGAAATTCATGTTGTAAATTAGGGAACAAAGTAAACTAGGGATGTAAGACAGAAATGCACAATCAAACCTCGACAAAGTTTTACTAGTCTCAAACGTTTAAAAGTATATACGATTAGCTAAGTGTACTTGGATCAACCAAGCAGGCTTGTCTGGCCCATAGATCTATGACTTCGCTAGGCTAGCAATAGTTAATGATTGTACATATAATCGACATTACATGATAGCTACAAGGTTCAACTAACTACAACATACAGATGAAATGCCATAAGATTACAAGAATCAAACGTGTTTACAAGTGCAAAGTCTATAATGTAACATGTTTCACCCCAAAAGTGTAAAAATACAAAGAAAGGGTATAGAAATACTCACTTGATCAAATGTATATAAATGACGATTAATAAGAATAATAATAGGCAACGTTTCAACGTAGTCCTTCACAATGCTCCTATAATAAATATATTTACAAGGTTAAAGTTTAATTGTATGATTAACATTTCAACGCGAGCTAGGGTTTCGATGGAAATTTGGGGCTTGTCAAATATAACAAAATGGTATCATTTATATTTAACAAACTCAAAGAAATTTGTTACATGCTATATATATATATATAAGAATATAGCATTTATAACAATTTTAATACATGTATAAAGATTAAATAAATATTGTAACCGTAATTTAGAACAACAATTTGAAGATAACGGATGAAATAATAATATTTAAGTAAAAAAAATTTATTATCTAAAGTCTACCTTTTTATAAAATTAAACTATTTATATATCTCTCCTTTATTTTATATTTAACAAAATATAAATGCGTTTCCTTTTAAGTATCAATTTACAGAAAAATTATTCAAATGATTTGAAATGATCATAGTTTATAAAATGACATTTTATAATTTTTAGAAATTTTTAGTATTTAATCTAAAGGCCAAAAAGGCCTAAAAAATATGTGAGGCTCCCCGGGTTCGAACCCGGGACCTCTTGTGTATGGGCCTTGCATCTTACCAGCGTACCAATGGCCTCAACCGTGTTAAGAAATGATTATAAAAACTTATAAACACAATCCCCATGCATTTCCCTCAACTCAAGAACCCTAGATTCGATTTATTCCAAATTAAACCATAAAATGATGTTGTTAATCGAGTTAACCATGGGGCTTTTGTTCCCCATGTTTAAATGAATGTGTAGATGTATGAATTACCTGTTAATTTGTTTGATTGTTGATACCACGACTCAAAGGTTAGCCGCGACTGACGTGGGATTCAATGGAGGATCAAATGAAGACAACAATTAAATTAACTTCGTGGGAAGCTTCTTCGATGGTAAATGATGATTTCCCCTCAATCAATTCGAACTAGGAGAGCTTGGAAGGTTAGTTTCGACAAGGTTGCAGGTCCCAGGTAAAAGGGGTTGTCAAAATCGATGTTAGTGTTTGTTTAAGGTGAAATTGAGACTGGTAATCTTTCACAGATAGTTAATCTATTGTTTATGTGTGATTAATTGAATCATTATTGGATTTTAATGTTCGAATGACTATAGAGTAAAAGCTTCGGTTATGAAGTCGTTTGATCTTAGTAACCGATGTTTTAAACCACGATTATATTGTGCATTGAGTTCGAGACATCTACACGAAGCGTTTAGGAGCGGTTTTATTACAAATTTGAGGGTTTCAAGTAGTTTTGGAGGTGGCCGGAGCCGCAGCCGGCGGTGGCCAGAGGGCCGGACGGAAATACGCGAAAAGGGAAAGGGGAAATGGTTATTTACATAATTTACCCCTGTAGTTTGTTTTATTGTCATTTTATGCACAAAACTTCTATTTTAAGTTTACAAATTTATATAAATACCCCTTGAACTCAATTTAAGTTTAAATTTTTAACTAATTTATTAATTTCAACGCTTTTATAATTATTATTAATATTATTAATGTTATTAACATTATAGTTATTATTATCATTCATTATTATTGTTGTTATTGCCATTATCATTAGTGTTATTACTGTTATGATTATTATCCTTGTTACAATTATTATTATAATTTTAACTTAGTAGCAAGGTTATAGTCTTTTACATTAAAATTTTAAAGGCAAACCAATAATTAAACATAAGTAACCCATACGTTTCATAAATGGCAATAATGGCCCTTACAAGAAATTAACGATGTTAACTTTTAATTAACTCAAAAATACACAATGTTACAGTCTCCCCAACTTAAAAGAATTTCGTCCCAAAATTAAAAAAATTGAACTAAGCAAACAAATGCGGGTATCTCTCCTTCATATGATCCTCACGCTCCGAAGTGAACTCAGTTCCACGTTTGTTTTCCCAACGGACTTTAACGAGAGATGTGGTAGTTGTTTGGGTCTTCTTCAGGGTTCGATCCATAATCTCAACAGGCTTCTCAACGAAATGCAATGACTCATCTATTTGAATTTCTCCGGTGGAACATGCAAATTTTCATCAGCCAGACATTTCCTCAAGTTTGAGACATGAAAGACAGGATGAACTCCGCTAAGTTCAGAAGGTAGCTCCAGTTTGTAAGCCACTTTCCCAATTCTTTTCAGAATTTTGAAAGGTCCTACAAAATGTGGGGCTAACTTACCTTTCTTCCCAAAGCGAACAACACCCTTCCATGGAGAGACCTTAAGAAGAACCATGTCGCCAACTTGGAACTCCAATGGCTTACAACGCTTATCGGCGTAACTCTTTTGTCGGCTTCTTGCCACTTCAAGGTTCTTGTGGATTGTGGAAACTTTATCGGTCGTTTCTTGTATAAGTTCAGGACCAGTGATGAAATTTTCACCAACGTCGGTCCAGCACATCGGTGATCGGCATTTACGACCATACAAAGCCTCGAATGGTGCCATCTTGATACTTGAGTGATAACTATTGTTATACGAAAATTCCGCGAGCGCTAAATGCGTATCCCAATCACCACCAAAGTCAAGGACACAAAGACGCAGTAGATCCTCGACGGTTTGAATTGTTCGTTCGGTTTGATCATCGGTTTGAGGATGGTAAGCCGTACTTAAATCTAATTGAGTACCAAAGAGTTCTTGCATCGAAGAACAAAAGTGTGAGGAGAAACGAACATGTCAATCGGAAATAATGTGTAAAGGTACGACATGACGACTCACAATTTCATCAATGTAGATTCGAGCTAGCCTTGAAACCTTGTACGTATCTCGTATGGGTATGAAATGTGCTGTCTTGGTCAAACGGTCAACAATGACCCATATACTATCATGACCACCAGGTGTACGAGGTAACTTGGTTATGAAATCCATGGATATATGTTCCCATTTCAACATAGGAATTTCTGGTTGCTCAAGTAAACCACTTGGTCGTTGATGCTCGGCTTTGACTCTTGCACACGTGAGACACTTGGAAACGTAAGACGCGATATCTTTCTTCATTCCAGGCCACCAATATTGACCACGCAGGTCCATGTACATCTTATCGGAGCCAGGATGAATGGAATATCGGGTTTGATGAGCTTCGTTCATAATGAAGTGCCGAAGGTTATCACGATTTGGGATCCAAAGTCGATTCAAGAAATACCACATACCATTCGGTTTTGTCTCCAGTTATGACCAAACGTTAGGCATCAAATCTTCATCCTTCCCTTCATCGGTTAATGCCGCTTGTTGAGCCTCGCGAATGCATAACTCAAGGTCACTATCGATCCTTATGTTTTGAAGCATGATAGTAACCTCGTTGACATCCACATGAATTTCGGTATCAAATTCTCCTAGCGTATCAAACCATTGCCTTCAATCTCGAATTTCTTGGAGCAAGACAGTCTTGTTGTGGACCTTGCGGCTTAGCACGTCGGCTACAACATTCGCCTTTCCAGGGTGATAGCGAATGTCACAGTCGTAGTCGCTAATAAACTCAATCCAACATCTTTGTCTCATGTTAAGATCCTTTTGGTTGAACACGTGTTGGAGATTCTTATGGTCAGTGTACACTATGCATTGCATCCCATATAGATAGTGTCGCCAAATCTTCAATGCAAAAACCACTGCACCAAGTTCAAGATCGTGAGTCGTGTAGTTCACTTCATGAACTTTCAATTGCCTCGACGCGTATGCTATAACTTTGCCTCGTTGCATGAGAACACAACCAAGACCTTGATTAAAAGCATCGCAATACATGGTAAAGTCATCGTTTCCATCGGGAAGTGTGAGAATAGGAGCGTTACACAACTTGCGTTTTAATGTCTCGAAAGCCTCTTCTTGCTCGGGTCCCCATTCAAAAAGTCGATTCTTTTAGGTTAGCGTTGTTAATGGTTTAGAAATCTTCGAGAAATTGCTATGAACCTACGATAATATCCCGCTAAACCCAGAAAAGAACGAACCTCGGTTGGGGTTGTGGGAACACACCAATTCTTCACGGCTTCAATTTTAGCAGGATCAATGTGAATTCCTTAAATATTCACCACATGCCCTAAGAATTGAACCTCCTCCAACAAAAATTCACACTTGGAAAACTTGGCGTATAATTACTCCTTTTTCAAAAGTCCAAGAACTTGTCGCAAGTGCGTCTCGTGATCGATTTTCGTCTTGGAATAAATAAGAAAGTCTTCAATGAACACGATCACGAACTTATCCAAATACGGTTTGGATAACTTTGCCTCGTTGCATGAGAACACAACCAAGACCTTGATTAAAAGCATCGCAATACATGGTAAAGTCATCGTTTCCATCGGGAAGTGTGAGAATAGGATCGTTACACAACTTGCGTTTTAATGTCTCGAAAGCCTCTTCTTGCTCGGATCCCCATTCAAAAAGTCGATTCTTTTAGGTTAGCGTCGTTAATGGTTTAGAAATCTTCGAGAAATTTGCTATGAACCTACGATAATATCCCGCTAAACCCAGAAAAGAACGAACCTCGGTTGGGGTTGTGGGAACACACCAATTCTTCACGGCTTCAATTTTAGCAGGATCAACGTGAATTCCTTAAATATTCACCACATGCCCTAAGAATTGAACCTCCTCCAACAAAAATTCACACTTGGAAAACTTGGCGTATAATTACTCCTTTTTCAAAAGTCCAAGAACTTGTCGCAAGTGCGTCTCGTGATCGATTTTCGTCTTGGAATAAATAAGAAAGTCTTCAATGAACACGATCACGAACTTATCCAAATACGGTTTACATACTCGATTCATGAGATCCATGAACACGGCAGGTGCATTGGTCAAGCCAAAAGGCATGACCATGAACACGTAGTTGATGATACCCAGAACGTAAATCGATCTTTGAGAATTGAGTTGCTCCTTGAAGTTGATCAAAGAGATCATCGATTCGAGGAAGAGGGTATCGGTTTTTAATAGTAAGCTTGTTGAGTTCTCAGTAATCGATGCACATACGAAATGAACCATCCTTCTTCTTCACAAACAGTACAGCTGCACCCCACGGTGATGAACTAGGGCGAATAAAACCCTTATCGGTCAACTCTTGCAATTGACTAGCTAGTTCTTGCATTTTCAGATGGTGCAAGACGATAAGGTGATTTAGCCACAGGGTTCGCACCAGGGATTAAGTCAATCTTGAACTCAACCTCTCGCACGGGAGGTAACCCATTAAGATCCTCAGGAAAAACCTCGGGAAAATCCCGCACAATAGGAATGTCTTTCAACTCCTTAGCCTTGGCTTTCGTATTAACTACATATGCCATGAAAGCCATGTAGTTTTTACTTAAGCATTTACGGGCCTTGATGCAAGACATGAGTTTGAGACTTTGGGATGATTTCTCCCCAAAGACCTTCAAAGTATCACCAGTCGGTAAAGGAATTCGGATACACTTCTCGAAACATAGAATTTCCGCACGATGCTTGGCTAACCAATTCATACCAATGATAACATCAAAGCTTCCCAATTGCATAGGAATAAGGTCGACGAAGAACTCGTGTTCGTTAAGGCTTAAGGTGCAATCGCGTATTACAACATCAGCGACAATAGATTTTCCATCGGCGACTTCGACTGTGAAAGATCTTTCCGGGTTAACACGGTTTAGAAAGTAAAGGCTCGAATTCCAAGGACACGAAACTCCTATCCGCACCCGAATCAAACAATACAGATGCATAATGATTATTTACAAGATACATACCTGTTTGGTAATGACCCATTATTGGTATGATGAACACAGATAGGAATTTTTATAAAACAAGCAACGATTTTAAAAATTTCAACGACGTACCGTTCACCACATCGTTGTTTGCTTGGGCTTGATTGGCGTTGATGTTGAAAGCCCTTCCACGAGCCGGTGGCACAGTTCCCGCATTGCGAGGACATTGTGGACGAATATGACCAGGCTCGCCACAGTTATAGTAGGTTCGGTTGGTAAGTATGCGCACGAAGGCAAGTAGTTACCAAGTGTCCATACTTCCCACATAATGAGCAAACTCCGCATGGAATGTTGCTTGAATGATGGTACTTGCATGTGTTACACATAGGGTGTGGACCAGCATATGCATTAACAATGGGAGCTTGATTTGCAACCACCATTGTTTTTAGGAGCATATGGGGCGGTCACAGCATAGTTACGTGTTGGGGTGAACTTACGCTTCTTGTTTTGAGAAGATGACTCGGCCTTTATCTCTTTTGTTGCCTCGGGTGTCACCTTCATAGTACATTTGGACCCTTTGCCGACATAGTGCCAGCTCTTATATGATTCTCGATGAGCTGTGCAGTAATAGTAATCGTCTCCTCCAAAGTTGTGGGCCTAATACCCACCACAGCATCTTGAATTTGAGGTGGCACCCCCTTGATAAATTTCTCGATCTTACGGAGCACGATGTCCATCATGTGTGGTAGGAGCATACTCAACTCATGATGCCGGGTGGAATAACCCAAGTGATTTCCACCATCTTGTTTGAGGTTCCAGAACTCCTCCTCCAACTTTTGCAGCTCGCTCCTCGAACAGAGCTTTTGGATCATGATATCCTTAAATTCTTCCCAGGGCAACGCCATTGCAGCCTCAGTTCCACGGTTTCTCTTTTCACTATTCCACCATGTTAGTGCTCGTTGTTGAAGAACACTTGTGGCATAGCGAACCTTGAACTCGTCGGGGCACTCGCTAACAATGAATGTGTTCTCCATACTTTCAAACCACTCAAGAAGTCCAGTGGCTCCTTCTTTCCACTAAAGCCAGTGGGTTTGCACGAGTTGAAGTGTTTGAAAGTGCAAGTACGATTGTTCCCGTTTTGGTTATTGCTATTCTCTCCATGACCATTCTATTGTTGCTGGAGTTGGTCACTAAGTGCGATTGAGTTCAGCAACCATGGTCGGGATGACAACAGCCATTTGTCGGGCGATCATGGCGGCTAGCTTACGATCGGAACTTCCACGCTTGAACTCAATTTAAGATTAAATTTTTAACTAATTTATTAATTTCAAAGCTTTTATAATTATTATTAATATTATTATGTTATTAACATTATAGTTATTATTATCATTCATTATTATTGTTGTTATTGCCATTATCATTAGTGTTATTACTATTATGATTATTATCCTTGTTACAATTATTATTATAATATTAACTTAGTAGCAAGGTTATAGTCTTTTACACTAAAATTTTAAAGGCAAACCAATAATTAAACATAAGTAACCCATACGTTTCATAAATGGCAATAATGGCCCTTACAAGAAATTAACGATGTTAACTTTTAATTAACTCAAAAATACACAATGTTACAGTCTCCCCAACTTAAAAGAATTTCGTCCCGAAATTAAAAAAAAATATATGTTTAAGGATGTCTGGATTACTCAATCATTTTGGCCTGCAAGAAAACTGAGTCCTGAAAAAAATTGGATTGATAATTGATCTATCCCCCACCATGATACAAATCATATAAGCCATATCTTTGAGCCATGTTTGGTGTATTTATATGTCTTGTGTTTGTGTTAATCTCCTCTGATGTACGGAAGTACCGACCTAGAGTGATGATCTCCTTTGTTGTACGATAGTACTGACCTGGAGCTCTCATCGACACATGATTAAATGGTCATCTCTTTGTTAAACGTGAGTATAGACCTGGAGCTCTCACCATTTTGGTCTAAGTAGTGTCAAAACATTTAATGATGAATTCATCATAGAATGCAATATCTTGTTGATAATCACTTGTACGGTAATGCACAAGCCTTGTTCTATAAAGATCGTAACAAAATTCAAGAAATCCTGAGGTTGGGTGAGGGTTTTTGTTAAATGATTGTGGCGTCCTAGCACTCTAAAGTATTTAATCGAACCATAACGAATCATCTGCTGCTTGTTGAAAAAGATAGGGCATGAGTTTAAGTGGACAAACATATTAGCAATTGTTATTGATCTATTTGTGAATTTCACAATCATTCAAGGACTGTGATTAGATTCAGTTATTAGTGTGATCTCATTGCTTGTTGATGATTAACATCATCTTTGTGCTAAAGTATATCTTGAGAATATTATCTCATGATCGAATTAGTTCTCGGTTATCAACAAATTTAATAGATTAAAAAAATTGTTATAATAAATGTATATAATAAAGAAATTATAATAAGTTTTCATTTCAAATTTTCTTTTAGGTCTTCCATATTATGTTGTTACATTTTTCATGCATTCTTAGAAATTGTGCTCAAACGAACACGGGTTCGCTTGTTTTCATACACAGATAAACACGGGTTTATTTTGTTAGAATGAAATGATCTAATTAGAAATGTTGAGATTGTGTTTGTGAATGTGTTTCAGATTTCTGCTGCAAGTGATGGCCTATCATCAGTTGAGCAATGTATCTGATCAGATTTCTGTTCCTCAAAAAGAATTGTAAGGCCCCGTTCCCGGAAGCCTCACAGTTGGTCAATCATAGCAATTTAAACATTAAACATTACCACTAAACAAGCTTAAGCAGTGGAAATAATTTATCAAAATCCATTCACTTCATTTAAAACACTGTTGTTAAGCAATACATCATCATAGACTATTTACAAAAGACTTGTTTATATGCATTACAAAACAATAGCAACACAGAGTACGAATGGATGTCAGACTTTCCCTATTGAGTAGCTTCACCCTCATGCCATCCTCAGCAATAATTACCTGCCAACTCAAAATGTATAAAAGTCAACGTTGCTGAGTGAGCTCTAGTTTTATAAGTAGTAAAATACTTTCTATATGTTGTATATGAAAATACTCTTTTCTGTAAAATACAACTTTGTACTGTATATGCGAGCATGCATCAACTATATGAACAAATATTGTGCGTTCTCTTTACTGTATGCCTTGTCTATTCTGTAAACTTTTATCTTTATGTTTCACTTTCTGTATGGACCAATGAGCAATACCCCAACTATATGCGCGATGGAAAACAGGTGATGGGCCATCTATATCCCTCAAAAGGGTTAACTGTATCCCTCAAAAAGGTCAACTGTATCCCTCGAAAGGGTCAACTATATACCCCGAAAAGGTCAACTGTATCCCTCGAAAGGGTTCTGTGTACTATGTACAAGGCCAACCCAATCACCCAGGACATGCTGCAAAGTTCCTGCCAATCTCAATTGATTGACCCTGTGTGCATAATAGGGTAGCTAACCCGCAGCACAGTTGAGCTAACGACAACATGGTCGTGTACCTCCTGTAAGCTTGCAAGACTTGTTAACATTTTCATTAATGTTCCTCTTCTTTCTTTATTGCTCTTTCACTTTATTGTTACGATATACTTTACATTACGATAATACAATACCACGTAAAGTCACATACTATAGTAATAATAATAATAGCAATAACAATAATAAGGAACAATCATAATCAATCATATCATGCATGAAACAACATCATTAATAAGCCCTTAGTCAACCTCGGTCAAAACCCTAAGGCAAAGACTCTTAGAAAAATTCTGTAAAAATTTCGAAGTCTTAGGCGCATGGGAACTATTTGGGCGCATGAGCCCTGTTCGGGTGTTTCATCACTATGTAGGCACATCAGCCAATACTTAAGCATTTTCACAATAGGCGCATGAGCTATTCAGGCGCATGGGCACTATTTGTGCGTATGAACACTTAGACGCATGAGTAATTTAGGCGCATGGACACTTAGGCGCATGGGCCACTTTGGGCGCATGGGCACTATTGGGGTGCATGGCCCTACACTTAGTCGTCCAGCTAACATTTCTAGGCGCATGGGCCACTGTTTGGGTGCATGGATTACACTTAGTTCCTTCTAAGGCATTTTCAGGCGCATGAGCCTTATCTAGGCGCATGGACCTTCTGTTCGTCATGTTTCCGGTATGTTTTCAACCCAATCATCAAATCCATCAGTTCTAAGCTTAATGTGGCTATTCTAAACATGAATAACCCATAAGCATTCAAGAATCACATTCATTCATGCACAATACTTAGGGGCATACATACTCAAACATTTGAAAATCTTTTACGTACATTTTCAACCCCAAGATGTTTGAAATCGAGTAAAAACTAGGGTCTAGAACTCACCTGATGCAACTTGGGTGTTTCTTCCTTCCTAACCCACTTGCAAGGAGTTCAAACACCTAAAAAAACACCACACACACACACACACACGAGCACAAACACAAACACATAAGCACATAAGCATGTAACCGGGATAAAACATGTCATAAACATGTAAAAACCACGAATTCTTACCTTGAATTTGACTTCTCTTCTTCTTCTTATCTTCAACCGAGAGTTTTCTCTGCTCTCTCTATCTAAAACCGAAGAAGATGGTAATGTGAAGTGAGGGTGGGCGACCATGCCCACCTTTACACCAACTTTTCAAAGTTTTGTCCTTTTGGACACTTTTGGTCCCTCCACTTGGACCTTATAGCTTTTCTTTCTTTTATTCTCAACTTCTTGTCCTTTAGAAAAATAACCGGGTGTTACAAGAATGCACTCAAAAAAAGGGAGCATATAAATAGGGGAAGCTTATGAGATGAATAAATTTTCTTATCAAATTCAGAAAACTTTAATTTGAAGATCTTTATAATGTTGAGTTCTTGGTGCTCATTTCATTTGAAGACGTTGATATTGATAGACTAAGGGGGAGTATTGTTGGAGTTGTACAAGATAGTCTATATTATCAACACAGTCAAAGTCAACAAAAGTCAACTTCACGGTCAAAGTCAACAAAAGTCAAACCAGACACGTTCGAGACGAAGAACCAAGACGAGACGTTGAAGATTTAGATGACTAGGAGTTTTATTGTAATAAATATATTTTGTGTGAACAAAATATATTTTATCATGTTTTTAGTCATTTTTATGCTTAATATGCAATTTTGCATTAATTAGCCTAAGTTTAGGGGGTTAAATGCAATTAGTGAATATTAGTCTAGACTATAAATAGGTTAATTGTCATTAGTGTTGGGCATGGTTGCATGACCAATAGATTGAGGGATTACTTGTAAACATTATTTGCAATATTATTAAAGATCAAAGGGGTTTTAGTGTGTTTATTATATTTTGATCTATAATCTTCATGATTTGATTCAAGTTTGATCATCTTAGATTTACAAATAAGTAGTAATAAACACAGAAAGATAATTTTCAAGGTACTTACATATATTGCTTCCTAAGTCAAAGTATTACAAGACTCTTACAAGCATGATGTTATGAGTTACAATGAGAAAGTATATATAATACTACCTACAGCCGGATATACTTTGATACGAGCTGGAATCCTTTATCTAAAGCAAATACTACAAAGCTATAGTCTAAGGTATCTTAAATAATGTCTTATCTAAGATATGGTAGTCATGACATGTCCATGACTTACATTTTGTCACCAACTAAAGTTGGTAACTTGTACTAACATAAAAAGGTGAACAGTGGAATAATGTATGGTCAACTACATGGCCATAAGGGAAAGCACTATACGGTATCAAAGGTCTACAGGGAAGTGTCAAAGACATACTTATGTCCACTGGTTCATAGTAGTGTCTTCCGAAGGTTAAATGGCTTCAAAAGAATAAGTAGTTCCTAAGCCACTTATACTTCGGAAGAGGCTACTTCTTCCGAGGTTTGATGTACTTCTTTTCTTCATACTTTGGAAGTTGTCTTCTGATCTTTTCTTTTGTCTTGATCTTCGGAAGTGAATACTTTGTCTTCGGAAGTAGAGTTTTTCTTTGGAAGTAAAACTTTTACTTTGTCTTTAGAAGTAAAACTTTTTCTTTGTCTTCGGAAGAACTCTATTTCCTTCAAAAGTCCTATACTTAGCAGAAGTCCTTTGTAAGTTGCACCAAAATTTATCTAAGTGATTTGGTTTTGGTTGCATTAGCCTTCTTCTGATCCAACAAACTCCCCCTAGCCTAATGCTACCAAAACCTCACTTGTTTCTGCTCCTCAAAGCTTTCAGCACCAGGGAAAGCAGATATTTATATGCTTCTTTGTTCTTCCAAGAAGTGGTGCTAACAAGCTCGTACAAGTCATTAGTTGACCGGAACTCCATTCTGTCACCCTGATGATATGTACCCTCTATTGGGTTCCTCTGAAAAGAATTAGTTGATGAGAGCTGTAGTCATACTCCCATCTAACTATTGGTTCCAATTCAGGACCTTCCACCATCTGTAGAAAAGTTGTGCTTTTGATGGTTGACCTTTCCTTGTCTTCCTTCTCTCTTAGTTTCAACTCTTCTTCAATCCTTGTCTTTGTGGTCAGCTCGGCAAGGTGAAGGCTGCTAAGATAACTTCTGATGTGTGCAGCAGTTTTGGAGCTGGAAGGGTTAGAAAATGGTTTCTCTGCTAACTCAACAATGTCAAATCTGCTAGAGTGTAGCAGAAAAGAGGCATCAGCCTGTTGCTTTCACCATTTTCTCTTTCCACAACAAAGTTGTGAGAGGCTTCATCGAACCTCCACTGGATGATTTTCTTTCTAGGAACAAGAGGCTGACTAGGAATCTCGCCCCCTTTCTTTGTGTCCGCAGAGTCACCAGCTTTCTTCTTAGTTTCTTTTCTTCATCATTTAGGGAATCAGAGTTGAGACCAAGAAGTCTAGTAGCATGGTCCAGTGTTCCTCTAGGCAAATCAAGAAATTGATCTTGTGAAGGAACATGAAGATCCATCAACATAAGTCAGTTTGATAGAATCTTCTACACAAGAGATGTCACTCCTGGTTTTGCAGTTTGAGAGCTTCATCTTGATTGCCATGAATTCCTCTAGGGATAGATGTTTGGAAGCCTTAGGGGATGGTTTGGAAGGTTGGTGGATAGGTTGTGGTGTAGTGGTTCTGGATAGTGTTTTGGGTTGGAGGATGGGTAGTTTGGGTATGGAGAGTGGTGTAGGTTCAGGTATGTAGGGTTCCGTTTTGATGGTGAATGGAGAGGGAATTGGTTCAGGTTGGGGTTGAGTGGGTGGCTTAAAGATCATTCCCTATACCCTTTTATACATCTCCTTCCTCTTACCCAACCGAATGTTAGCCTTGATTTCGCTGATAATTCGTTGGAGTGTCTTTTTAGACATGGGTCCCACCTGCCTGTGAGAGAAGCCGTGAGCCCGCATATAGTCCTTCATCCAGGCTTTCTCACCTATCTTCTTGGTCGCAGTGTCCCTTGCTTCTTCTTCCTTCTTCTTTTCCCTCAAGTTCTCTCTTGCAGTTCTCTTTCTTTCTTTCTCCAGTTGATCCTGCTCTATGTTGAAGAGCCATAGGATCGTCTCATCATTTTGTTGAGATAGTTCTAGAAGAGAGAAACCTCTGGAGGTTAGAAAAGCTATCATTTCCCTCCGGAGCTGCATATTAGCTTCCCTCTTTCTCTTTCTCTTTCTTCCTCTAAGGCCAATCATGCTGCTTCCTTCTGTTGTTCATACCGTAGTTTGGTTGCCTTTTCCAGCTCACTAACTGATCTAGTCGTAGCAGGAATATGTCTTCATGGAAGCTCCAAGGTTGATGATCCGGTCAATGATCTCTACCCTCTTCTTATTCTGACTACCTCCTGGTTGGATGCAGTTGCTTTAGACTGGCAGCTAATACTTCCCAGTTGGAAGTTTGCCTTTTCTTTTAAGTTTTTCAATCTTTTCCTCCTCCTAAATCTCTTCCGTAGTCATTTTATTCTTTCCTTACCATCTTTTGAAGTGCTTGAATTTGGGGGTTCTTGGAGAGAGGATCAGATTGTGAGAGAGGTAGTGAAGGTGTCTAAGCAAGAGGTTGAATGAGAAAGTCCTCACTATTCACCTCAAGCAGCTCTAGAATTGCATATGTGATGATTAGATCCTCAGACAATGAGAATAGTTCTTCCGCAGCTTCCATTTCAGCTTTAGAAGATTCAGCTTGTTCTTCTGAGGCAATTGACTTCAGCTTTGGAAGTTTAAGGGAGTGCAGTTTCTATCCAAACTATTTTGGTTGTTGGGCCATCAGTCCTCATTTCCCCTTCAAATTGAATCTTAGGTTACATTTGGACCTTAGGTTGACCAACTTCTTCCATAGTGGTAGAAGGTGCACTTAGCCTCTAAAGCTCTTCAGCTCCAAAGTACATCATAGCCGCATCAGGGCTAGGCTGATCTAGAGAGGATCTCAACAGAAACTTGGAGAAGAGTCTATAGAGATCTCTGAGCATCCTTGGGTCTATTTTTAGTATACCTTAGGATGGCTCAGAAAAGTTGGTTTCAATGGGAGCCGAATATTTGGAAGTTGAAGTTTGGCTTAGTGGTTCCTCCGATGTTTGTCTCTGAACATTCTACCCCTTTTCGGTAGCGTAATCTTGAGAGCTAGATGAGCTAGAGGAAGAGGTCAAGGAGACCTGAATGGGTACATGCCTAACAGATCTCTCAATATGTTTCTCAACTAGTTGAGCCTTGAGATTTCCAATCTCAAGTTGCTAAGTAGCAAACCTACCCTTTAAAGTCCTAACCTTTGATTCAAGGTTTGAGACTTTAGAAAGCAGGTCTTGTATAGTGAGTTGCAGTCTTCCCTCATCTTCTTTTGAAGAATCATGGGGAGATGAGGTAACATACCTAGTATATTTAGCCTCACCACCAGATGTGGTTTCTTGACACCCTAGTTTCCCTTGCTTAAGGATGTCTTTTTCAGAGTCATCAAAAGACATGGTTGCCATAGATTCAGTCTCAAAAATGTTACCACTTTCCAGAAGATCCATTGAGGCATTTTCTGTAGTGGCAGTTGAATCTGCATGAGTCCCCTCCATATTAGTGGGACTCACCTCAATAAAGGTTTGCTGATGGAGGCTAGAGATAAGAGGTCTCTCTAGGCTCTGTTGATCTTTGAGAGAGTGTTGTAGATCAACTTCATTGCCATGAAGAGACGTAATCTCTTCATCAGTTTTGAAAAGAAGGTTAGTGAAGGATACAGAAGTTAAACCTACTAACCCGGGACCTCGATCAATGTCTACAGGCATTGAGCCTATGGTGAGGTTGTCCCTTTTTGGCTGCTCAGAGGAGTATAGATACTCACCCAAAGGGCTTTCAGCTTGGGTAATGGGCTCATGGGTTTGAGACTGAGGAGATGCCAGACCCATATTGAGGTCAATGGTAAAGGATGGTGAAACCTCAGAAAGAATGGGAAGCCAATGTTCTACTCTAGTCCTTTTGAATTGAACAGGAGGATCTTGTTCAATCAGAGTAGATTGAACAAGGGTTCGTTTGGGGCATCTTTGGTAAGTGATGATGATGGGGTGAGAAGGTAGAGTTGGCATTGTGGGGGGTAGTTGTGGGTGTGGGTTCATCACCTGTGCAGTGAACAGATATGTCACCAGGAGCTATTTACTTAGTCATACCTGGATGCAAAGAGTGTACCTTCCAGTGAAGTTGGTGGACACCTTCTTCAATGTCTTGAAGATGATTGGCCTCATGTGAGGGACAATCAGAGTAGTTGCACAGACAAGCCGACTCTGGTCCAATTCACAGTTGATTATGTGTTGGAGAAATCTGGGATACATAAAGAATGTTTCCCTTTGGAGATTTCCCATGAGATTGGTCAGCACAAATCTTAAGTAGTTGAATCTAAGGCTTCTTACCATTCCATGAACTAGGAACCCTAGTTCATATGGAATTCGATCCCATCCCCCAGATTTGTTGGACAGACAGTGAAGAATGACATGTAGCAGAAACTTCCAGTTGTATGAGAAGTTAAACTTGTAGACTGTGGATCTGCTGACGTATCCATCATATCCCATTTGGATGTAGGTGGTGTCCAAATCTGCTTTGGGGAACTCTATGGGTGCACCCTTATCATGAAGCTCAAGATGCTCCCTGATGAGTTGTTCAGTATTGACCAACTCCTGGCCATAGATGCTCGAACGAATTACATGACTCCCATTTAGGGTTTCAGTCTCACCACTTCCCCAAAATTCAGCCATATGATTGGAATATACAGTAGGGTTAATAGTCAAGGCAGTGTAATAGGCTGATTGGGTAAGAAAGGAGATAATATCAGAGAAGTCGGCATCTCTTGAAGAATCAAGAAGTGTGACTTGGTTGTGTTAAGGGTTAAGAGCCATTTGTGAAAGCCGAAGGTGGGTGAGTTTGGACTTGGGTAAGATTGAAGATGAAGAAAGCTTTTAGGGCATTAAATGTGGAAAGAGTATAAAATTGAGAAGTCGGGATTATTTAAAAGGGTGAAATGGCAGTAGAAGGGGTTGGATAAGATGATGTGATGTTTAAGTGGGAGATGTGGTAGGGGCGGTAAAGTTTTTAGTGGGTTAAATAATCTGACATCATTAACAAAATCTTTACTTTTTACAGTGTGGGGCCCAAGAGATTTTTGTTACATAGTAAAGTCTTTCTTCTGAGTATAAGTTACTTTCGAAGGTAGGATCCTATTCCGAGAGTAAAAATTTCTTTTCAAATGGAGAGTTTTATAAGTTTCGGAAGTAGATTTGATATAAAATCAATCGCTTCTTCCAAGACTAAAAACTCTTCTGAGAAGAAAAGTGTCCTTGGAGAAATTTTGCTTCGGAAGATATGTAAAACATCTTCCGAGGGTTAATTTCTCTCGGGAGAACTTATACTTGGTAAAAATTTCAGAGAGAGACTTTTGTAACAGGGCTTAGATTGCATTGACATAAGACATTACATATTTAAAAAGGTTTTCAAAAGAGGTAGACTAATCAATGTTTATCATCCCAATAGCTGTATTGAGATACTTAAATATCTGTTCATCAAAAGCTTTGGTGAACAAATCAGCATATTATTCATTTGAATCAACTTTGATTAGCTAGATTAGATTTTTCTCATGAATATCTCTAATGAAATGATACCTGATATCAATATGCATTGTCTTGCAGTGCTTCACCGGATTTTCGGTGATGGAGATAGCACTATTATTGTCAATGTGGATAGGAGTGCTCATAAAGTTGAATCCATAGTCTATCATCTGGTTTTGAATCCATAGCAGCTGAGCACAGCAACTTGCGGCAACAATGTATTCAGCTTCAGCAGTTGATGTAGAGACACAGGATTGTTTCTTGCATTGCCATGAGATGATCCTTCCACCAAGAAATTGGCATCCTCTTGATGTTGATTTCTTGTCAATGTTGCTGCCACCATAGTCATTGTCATAGTATCCATAGAGATTAAAATTGCTATTCCTTGGATACTAGAGACCTAATTTAGGTGCTCCTTTGAGGTATCTGAGGATTCTTTTGGCAACAGCTAGGTCAAACACCTTTGAAGCAGCTTGATATCTTGCACAGATGCAAGTTGCAAACATTATATCACGTCTACTTGCTATGAGATACATCAGAGAACCAATAATTGCCCTATACTGACGTTGATCAGTATCCTCCCCCTCAAGATCAGGACAAAGATTATGGTTTTTGGGTATGGGTGTCTTGGCTGGTTGCAATCTTTCATATCAAATCTCGCTAAGATGTCATTGACTGTTAGGACCGTGTACGGGATGGAGTACTAACTAACGTGTGTACCAACTCAAATAGTGTGGAATCCTCTTTGATTGGCGATCCAATCAGTGAGAACGCACGTAGAATCGATCTTAGATTGAATCTAAACGTTAAGAATGACTGAAAATAGATTTTGTACGACCTATGAACTTGGAACAAGTTCATAGAAGTCTCTAGATAGCTAGGGTACGATTTATGATGTAGGTATTCGAAGTTTTTTTATTTTCCACGAAATAAGTGGTATTTATAGGTTAGGGTCTCTCATTCGTGAGACTAAACCATTAGCATGGTTCAGTCGTGCGACCGAGTCATGCAGTTGATCCATTCGCACGACTGAGTGTTCAGTCGTGTGACTGAGTCCATCTCATGTCACAATCGTGTGGCTGATCCAGTCTCCTGGTCAGTCGTGCGACTGGTTCATTAGCATTAATTGTTCATGCGTATGGTCCATTAGCATAGGCCATTCGCATGAAAACTTCATACAACTAAGTTTGAATATGTTTCTCAATCATTACCCTACTAAGATTAATTCAAATAACCACAAATCTATATAATTAGTTCAATATGCGTTAATAAACAATAAACATTCAAACATACACTAAAACATTCAACATTAAGATCATCAATCACATATTCTGTTTCATTCAACTCATATATTTCATTTAAATTAAGGACATGATAGACATATTACATTAAGATCGTAAACTAGGTACATATGTATCTACAAACTCCCCCTTGGACCTAGTTTCTATCATTGTCTGGCATCCTTCATTAGTTCGTCAAACTTCTTATGCCTTTCCTCGACTGTGACTCCAGCATGTATCTCAAAAGCAAAGAAGATTCTTATAACGTTCTGAAACTAGAGGGCATGTACGATATCCTGCGGATCATAGAATAATGGCCACCTGTATAAACTATAAACATCACTAGCTGACAGGTTGGTTAGCCACGTTGGGTCAAATACCCGAATGGTCTCCATTTTGCTCTCTTTCTACAACACTACGACCGCTTCTCCTGTTTTCCAGTCATAATACAACCTCTTGAAGTGGGGAGTGAAGTCTTGTGGCATTTCTCTCAAAGGGATCTTAGACATAGTGCGCGGAGGACTCCACTTCAGCACCACTTTGTGTTTCCCAGTCCTTGGGTCCACCTCTGACCTTCAAATGTACCTCGTAGTTGTTGAGGCTTGAAATTAACCCATCGAGTGTGGTATTCTCTCTTCAACTCAGCTTCAAACCAGCCTGACATCTTCCTAGGATCAACAAACAGCAAGTTCAGGCGTGCCAACTGGTTGAGCTCAAAACTAGGGAGAGTCTTCAGATCATGTGGAAATCTGAAGTACTCGATTCCCTTCTCCCGCTTCACAACATATACATTTAGATCCTCAAAGTAAGCCCACACTATAATCTTGCCAGACACCTTTAGATGCTTCTTTACTCTGTAGAGCTTGGTGTAGACACTTGGCTTTGGCGCTGTGCGTTGGGCACGAATCTATGCAAAACAAGCCGCCCACTCAGCCTTTTTGGTCTCAACATCGGCTTCCGAGGCTTGGGCTTGGCTTTCTGATTTCTCAGTCTCCCTCTCCATTGTATCTAGCTTAGCATACATGTCACTGTTGAGTGTATCTGCAAAATCAGGGACCATGTTTCCCTCTCGATTAGTATATTTCGGATAGTGCTGTGTTATGACATCTTCAATCTCTATCTCATCAATATTGTGGAGCTCGTCATCACTAGCAACATTGACGGTAGGGCATCTTTGACCAGTTCATTGGGATTTAACAGGAACATCTCTGCCAGTTGCTTATCAGTGAGGTCATGAATGATTTCTCCTTTTTCAGGAGCATAGCTCACTGACCTCCTGACAATCCCTTGCAGATCAAGTATCATAGTGAACGGAGTCTGGATCTGCTGCAGGGGAGCAACATCATATTTATCTCGTTGAAAGTTTGGATCTGCTTGATTTAAACATGCAACACATCATTCATTAGTAGATAATCAAGACAGTTAAATTATCAAATATATACATAAGCATTCATTACATAAGTTTTAATACATGATTCAATTACAAAAATGATCAAAGTACATAAATATCTAATCATTACTCTAATCTTGAATCATGTGCTCCTCTACTATCGGGGTTGATGTTGAGGCACCCTGATCTTGATTTCTTTTGGTCCGCCTCTCACTAGCTTCTTGGGCACCCAAAGCAGATGGATCTCTCCTTCGTCATCATCTCCTCCATCCTCTGTGTCATCCTCATCCCCTTCATCATCATCCTCTTCCTCATCGTCATCACCATCATCATCACCTTCTCTGATCTTCAGAGGATCTTCTTTGGATCCTTTAAGCTTAAGCATGATAGATCTATTAGATGACTCTAACTCTTCAATCGTCTTTGCTGATTCAGCTTTATGCTCTTTGAGTTGGGCGATCTCCTCTGCCTGCTGAGAGACCTGCTG
Source organism: Flaveria trinervia (assembly GCA_025506515.1). Lineage (NCBI taxonomy): Eukaryota > Viridiplantae > Streptophyta > Magnoliopsida > Asterales > Asteraceae > Flaveria > Flaveria trinervia. Next base: position 2,214,777 of record CM046447.1, on the reverse strand, counting down.
TGATTGTGTAGCAGTTAGCTCCATCAGCTGTCGTAGTTGTGCAGTCTTCTCGTCATTGGCAGCTAACAACTTCAGAACCATATGATTTAGTGCCAACAGCTATTCCTCTATCCCACTGGGAGGTAAAGGTGATCCAGTGGTGAATGTGGTATGGGATGACGGACCGGCTTGGTGGCTGGTTGACGTGGTGTATATGGGTGGTGGTATATGCGTGGGTGGTGATGGGTAAACTATAGTGGTGGTGGAAGTGGTGTAGATAGGTAGTGGAATGGCTATGGTAGTGATAGTGGGTGAGGTCGTCGCTATGGTGGTGAGTAAGTGAGTGGTGGTGGTAGATATAGTGGCAGTGGTGGTAGATATAGTGGCAGTGGTGGTGGTAGTGTTGGATCTTGTATGCCCAAGACACATACAAGATTGATGTGGTTAGTACATCATGATCCAAGTCAGGTCATACCCAATAACAAGCTATACAAACACCAATAAATGTTTATTTATTGATGAGATCATACAAATAACATTGACACCAATTTAGAAAATGGGTTTTCTAAAACAATGCTTTGTAATAGAACAATATTATATGCATAGTTTGTTCATGAGACATTATTTGTTTCATTATTTAAGTTGGTTAAATAATAACAAATAAAAGTGTGTTATTGTTATAAAATTAAAAGAGGTTTTAATTTCATAATGTTAAGGGTTAAGAGAGTAACTTTTTATAAAACTAAAATGGGGGGAAACCCATTTTGAGTGTGAATTTTCGGCCGCCTAAGGGGCCTTGGGCCCAGCCTTTTATCTTGGTCTTTGCAAGATGTTTCACTACTCTTACACTCTTCCATCATTCACACTTTTCTCTCTTACAACACAAGCAATGGAACCTCCAAAACTAGGCTGATTTTCAGAGTTTACAAGCTGAAAAAGGGGCTGAAGATTTTCGGTTTTTGGAGGAGCTAAAGAAGAGGTTTCTTTGGTGTTGCATCCTAACAGGCAAGGTGTTTGAAGAGCTTGTGGGTATTACAAGCTTGAGGTCTTCTCCTTGAATGCTAGCCACTCAAGAACATCATCTTCTTCATCTTGAACATCTACAATACTTGTTCAAGAAAGGTTGTTTCTATGAACACCCTATGGTTGTTTTGTTTTGTTTAATAGCCCACTATTTCACATATGTTTATCATCATTATTCTTGGGTTTTGTTTGTGTTTTAAATGGTGAAAATTTTCAGATTACTAACCATATCTTAAACCTATATTCCGCTGCGTTTATTTAAGTTTAAATGGTTAACCATATCTTAAACCTAGTTAGTTTTACATGTGACAAAAGCCAACAATGGCATCTAGAGCCGGTTATGTGGAATATGTGCTTCAAAAGGTCTTGAAAAGTTAGTTTTCATGGACATTTTCAACCCATTAGGGGCTGTATGTTGTGGGTGTATGAATCCCTTATGTTTCAAGGTTTAATCTTGCATGCTTTAGTATAAACCTTGAAAGATTTACATCAAATGGTTGATTGTGTTGTTTGGACAAACCTTAAAATTTTAGTTCATGTAGGCTGAAATTTTAGGGCTGAAATAAGGGATTCATTGTTGTTCTTGGATGTTGAATATGTTTCTCATTATGGTGCATAATATAGCCTTGGCCTTATGTGTTTGGTTTTGGTTGGTTGTTGTATGTCATGTTGGTTTTGATCCTTGTAAGGGTTGTAATTTGTGTTTTGTATCTTTGGTTGTAATTTATTTATTCATTTGGTTATGTAATAAATAGATTAGGTGCATTTCTTTTATTAGAAAAAAAATTGTATTAGGATATGATTTTGTAAAAGAAGATGCATAAGATGAAGACTCAAAGAAAGACACAAAAGACATGGACACTTGAAGCTTTGGATGTGGATTCAAGTGGGAGTTCATGGACATATTTTGATGTATCATCTCTACCCTTAGAAGACCTTATGACAACACTTGTGATGGCAAACAAGTGTGGTCAACTTAGTGGCTATGGTTATGCACTCAAGTTTGTATGTTTATGCTTTTTTGGATGTTTGTTGTTTGATTGTTTGGTTGATATTTGGATATGCATTACAAATTCATTAACAAACTTTACAAGCTGAAAATTTGATGGTTATTTATCATTAAGTAGTTAATAAAAGGTTATTAAAAGGATTAATGGTTTTAATAAAAGAGGTTTTATTAAAAGTGAACCATAGGGTACCTTGTATTTGAAAGCATGCAAATATAAGGTACATAGAGTTTTCTAAACTAAGATTATGAAAACTTAAATTCCTTTTATAAACAAGTTTAAAACCATCCTTTTGCACAACACTTGAGTCATTTGGAAACTCATAATGGGATAAAGGTCACCTAACCATTTTGAGGGAACTTGTGACTTGAGATGGGGACGCCATATATGTGGGATAAAGGTCACCTAACCACTAAGTTGGAAAACTCACATGTGTGTGCAAGTAGGGTAACTTGATTTGCAAACCATGTTAAATGGATCACCTACAATATGGTTTACAAAGGTGTTGATGGGATAAACATACCGACTATACATATGATGTTTTAGAGTCGATCCCATACCCTAGAAGTTGCAAAGGGTTGCAATTGTCAAAACATTGACTACCTTGTTAATTTAAATAATGGGATAAAGGTCACGTAACCACTATATAAATGTAATGTTGGATTCTAGATTTAAAACTGTGTAAGACACTTAAAAGGGGTTTTAATTATTAAAATATGAACAATATGAAATTACTAAAATTGAACTTTGTTATATTTTGTAGATGGCCACCAACAATAATGATAACAATGAAATCTCGTCCGCTCACTCACTATCACTTATTACATTCTCCAAAAGGAGCGTCTAAATCATAATAACTTCATTGATTGGTTTCGAAACTTGAGAATTGTTCTCAAGCAAGAGAAACGATCATACATATTAGATGATCCGATTCCTGATCAACCTAGTCAGGATGATGAGGAGGCCTACAATAATTGGGTAAAATACACTGAGGACTCGGTCCAAGTGTCTTGCCTCATGTTGGAAAGTATGACTCTAGATCTCCAAAAAGAGTATGAACATCATGGAGCATACGACATGATAACCCAATTGAAGGAAACGTTCCAACAACAAGCACAGGTTGAGCGCTTCGAAACGGTTCGAGCACTCCATGTGTGTCATATGGACAACACCCAATCTATTTCATCTTATGTACTTAAGATGAAAAGCCACGTCGACTGCCTCGAAAGGGTGAATTGTCCCGTCTCGAAAGAGTTGGCTACGGATTTGACCCTCAACTCTTTGTCAAAAAGGTTTGACAACTTTGTCATGAACTATAACATGAACGGGTGGGAAAAGAGCATCAGTGAGCTTCACTCTATGCTCAAAACTGCTGAGGCAGCCATGGGTAAAATGGTTTTACCGTTCTCACCATTAATGAAGGTGGGAACAAGAAGAGGCCTCACTCCGCACCCAAGGCAAATGTTGCGAAGGGTAAAGGGCACGTTAAGGGAAAGGGAAAGGACTGGTAAGAGCGCCACCACCAAAACCAGCGGAGAAGAAGCAAAAGGTTGCTTCGAATGCCCATGCTTTAAGTGTGGGGTGGTGGACATTGGGCAAGAAATTGCCCAGTCCATCTCAAAGAGTTGCAAGCAAAGAGGGATGTCGGGCAAACCTCAGGTACAATTTTCATGATCCATATTGATCAAAATTTAATATCCTCTAACACATGGGTATTGGATACCGGATGTGGAACCCACATTTGCAACTTATTGCAGGGGTTCAAAAGAAGTAAGGACTTCAAGAAAGGGGATGTTAGCCTCTACATGGGGAATGGGGTAAAGGTTCAAGTTGAAGGCCAAGGGGACTACATCTTGAATCTTCCAAATGGTTTGGAAACAATTTTGAACAATATTTTGTATGCTCCTAGTTTGACTAGGAACATTATTTCTATTGCCCAATTAAGACAATATGGTTATGTTTTGTCATTTGTTGAGAATGAAATTCATGTTTCTTTAAATGGCACGTTTTATTTTAAAGCTATTCCTGTTAATGGTATTTATGAATTGGTTCGTGAAAACACATTATATGATAGCTCATTGTACCAAACCACCACTAAGAAACTCAAATTGGATTTGAGTGATACCTATCTTTGGCATTGCCGTCTTGGTCATATAAACAAGAAGTGCATACAAACACTTCAAAAGAACGGTCTTTTAAAAGCAAATGAATATGATTCATTCGATGTGTGTGAATCTTGTTTACAAGGTAAAATGACTAAGGCACCTTTTAGTGGCAAGTCCAAACAGGCAAAAGATTTATTAGGCATCATACGTTCGGATGTATGTGGTCCTTTTAAGCCAATGACTAGGTACCATGAAAGATACTTCATTACCTTTACCGACGACTATAGTCGATATGGTTATGTGTACTTGTTAAGACACAAAGATGAAGCTTTTGAAATGTTCAAAATCTTCCAAAATGAAGTAGAAAATCAACTCAATAAGAAAATAAAAATTCTCCGCACCGATAGAGGAGGTGAATACCTGAGTGATGCCTTTAGAGACCATCTTAGAAGTTGTGGTATTGTCTCACAACTATCTCCACCTTGAACACCACAACATAATGGTGTGTCCGAGAGGAGAAATCAAACTCTATTAGATATGGTTCGATCTATGATGGCTAAACGCTCACTGCCTCTATCATTTTGGGGTTTCACTTTGCTCTCTACAACCCGTATTTTGAATATGGCCCCAACCAAGAAAGTGGAAATGACACCTTTTGAAATATGGCATGGAAGAGTTCCATCACTGTCATATTTAAAGGTATGGGGTTGTGAGGCTTATGTTAAGACTCCCACCTCTTACAAGCTAGAAAACCGTTCCACTAAGTGTATATTCATTGGATATCCCAGAGATTCTATGGGATATTATTTCTATGATCCATTGGAACAAAAGGAGTTTGTTGCCAAGAAGGCTGAGTTCTTAGAAGCTAAGTTCCTTATGGAAGGAACTAGCAGTAGAACTGTGGATCTTGAGGAGGATCAAGAACCACAAACCGATTCACGTTTGGTTGACACTAGCACTCATCATAAGGATGTTGAGAATGATCAAGTGGTTGATCAATATACATAAAACGTTTGTAGATCTAGTAGAATTAGTAATCCACCTGAAAGATATGGATTTTTCGTAGATGGGTGCTATATGGTTGATTCCGATGAACCAACCACCTATAATGATGCAATGTCCAATTTCGATTGTGACAAATGGCTTGAAGCCATGAACGTAGAGATGCAATCCATGTATGACAACCAAGTGTGGGACTTGCTTGAACCACCTCTTAACTCCAACATAGTTGGAAGTAAGTGGGTTTTCAAGAAGAAAACCGATATGCATGGAAACTTGGATACTTATAAAGCTAGACTTGTAGCAAAAGGTTTCACTCAAACTCAAGGGGTTGATTATGATGAGACCTTCTCACTAGTTGCAATGCTAAAGTCTATTAGGATATTATTTTCCATTGCTGCTCATTATGATTATGAGATTTCACAAATGGATGTCAAAACTGCTTTTCAAAATGGATATTTTGTGGAAGATGTCTATATGGTTCAGCCTGAAGGTTTTGTCAACTCAAAACATCCTAACAAAGTATGCAAGTTAAAGAAATCAATCTATGGATTGAAGCAAGCATCAAGGAGTTGGAATCACCATTTTGATGAAGAAATAATCAAATTTGGATTCATCAAAAACACTGATGAAGCATGTGTATATAAGAAGGCTAGTAGGAGCATCACCATTTTCTTAGTATTGTATGTCGATGACGTCCTACTATTTGGAAATGACATTCCAACCATGGAAGGTGTAAAAGCCTGGCTTGGAAGCTATTTCTCCATTAAGGATTTTGGTGAAGCTGCCTATATTTTAGGAATAAAGATCTATAGGGATAGATCAAGGCGGTTGATAGGTTTGAATCAAAGTGCATACATTGATAAGATCTTGAAAAGGTTCAACATGGAAAACTCTAAGAAATGTACCGTACCTATTCAAAGAGGAACGATATTGAGTAAGACTCAATGTCCAAGCTCAAAGGATGAGCAAGACAAAATGAAGGGAATTCGTATGCGTCTGCTATAGGATCCATCATGTATGCAATGATATGCACTTGACCGGACGTGTCATGCGCTTTGAGCATGACAAGCGATACCAACAAAATCCTAGAAGCAGTCATTGGACGGCTATTAAGAACATATTGAAGTACCTTAGGAGGACTAAATATATGTTCCTAATCTATGGATCTGGTGAGGAAGAACTTGTAGTAAAGGGTTACACGGATGCGAGTTTCCAAACTGACCGGGATGATTCACGATCATAATCGGGGTACATTTTCATCTTGAATGGAGGAGCAATCTCTTGGAAGAGCTCTAAGCAAGATGTGGTGGCATTATCAACTACAGAGTCAGAATACATTGCCGCTTCATTAGCAGCTCAGGAAGCTGCATGGTTAAAGAAGTTCATTGCCGATCTAGGGGTGGTCCCGACCCCCTAGAAATTCTTTGTGATAACAAGGGTGTGATCGCTCAAATCAAGGAACCCCATGTACATCAAAAGACTAGGCACATTGAACGAAGATTCAACTACATAAGGGATGAAGTTGAAAAGGGAAAGATATGTATTCGCAAAGTTCACACGGATCAAAACATTGCCGATCCACTCACGAAGCTTCTTGAAAAGGTAAAGCATGAAAGTCATGCTTGTACCATGGGGCTTCAATATTCTACTGACTGGATTTGATCTTTAATTTCGTAATAAGATATTGTAACCCTTTATTACTTGAATGAATTATTCGGTTATAATGATTCAACTAATATTCCTATTTTGCATGTTTAAAATCCATGTGTAAAGTATTTACTCAGAATGTCCATAGCTGTTCAATCTTGTGGGAACAAGCATGAAGGTAATGCTATTATGAACTTGGATTGGTAGACATTCATATAGATGAATGTAGAGCAAAAGGTTGCTCCCAAAGTTCATAGATATTTATGGGATGCAAATATTGGACTGACCTGCATCTCAAATATTACAACATGGAATCTTCCTTATTGATCATAAGTAATTTTGAGTAAAGGCGAACATCATTTGGTATCCTGTGACCTGAGATACATATTAGGTCTTGATATTTACCAATATTATACTTTGACTTAGCTCTTCGTTGTTCTGAAACATGGCAGTACATAAGTCTGAGTTCAGGTATGATATAAGGTAATTGTGAGAGATGTATGTTGTCAAGATGGGATTTGTCCCTCTTATTTGTTGAGAGTAAGATGTCTAAGGCCTGATAAAGTTAAATCAATGGAGAATGATCACTCTGTGTCTCTAGGATTTAACATGACATCTGCGACAAAGGATAGATGATTGATTCACCTAAAACATTTCAAGTATGGTACTTGAAGGAGATGATGTTATTGAATGGCACTTAGTCATACGTATTAAGGGTAGTAAACTGTTGTTAGGCGGTATCGACTGCTTGCATCAATCTTTTATGAATCTTATGCAAGTGGGAGATTGTTGGATCTTGTATGCCCAAGACACATACAAGATTGATGTTGTTAGTACGTCATGTTCCAAGTCGAGTCATACCCAATAACAAGCAATACAAACACCAATAAATGTTTATTTATTGATGAGGTCATACAAATAAACATTGACACCAATTTAGAAAATGGTTTTCTAAAACATTGCTTTGTAATAGAACAATATAATATGGATAGTTTGTTCATGAGACATTATTTGTTTCATTATTTAAGTTGGTTAAATAATAACAAATAAAAGTGTATTATTGTTATAAAATTAAAAGAGGTTTTAATTTCATAATGTTAAGGGTTAAGAGAGTAACTTTTATAAAACTAAAATGGGGGGAAACCCATTTTGGGTGTGAATTTTCGCCGCCCAAGGGGCCTTGGCCCAGCCTTTTATCTTGGTCTTTGCAAGATGTTTCACTACTCTTACACTCTTCCATCATTCACACTTTTCTCTCTTACAACACAAGCAATGGAACCTCCAAAACTAGGCTGATTTTCGGTGTTTACAAGCTGAAAATGGGGCTGAAGATTTTTGGTTTTTGGAGGAGCTAAAGAAGAGGTTTCTTTGGTGTTGCATCCTAGCAGGCAAGGTGTTTGAAGAGCTTGTGGGTATTACAAGCTTGAGGTCTTCTCCTTTGAAGGCTAGCCACTCAAGAACATCATCTTCTTCATCTTAAACATCTACAACACTTGTTCAAGAAAGGTTGTTTCTATGAACACCCTATGGTTGTTTTGTTTTGTTTGATAGCCCACTATTTCACATATGTTTATGATCATTATTCTTGGGTTTTGTTTGTGTTTTAAATGGTGAAAATTTTCAGATTACTAACCATATCTTAAACCTATATTCCGCTGCGTTCATTTCAGTTTAAATGGTTAAACTAGTTAGTTTTAAATGTGACAAAACCCAATAGGTAGATATGGTGGTAGTGGTGGTGGAGGTAGAGATCAGTGTGAACCTCCTTCTTTTTGGCTTCATTCCATGGGGTTGAGCCATCCTTTTCTTCCTCGAACCCCTCGAGGAGGATGCTCCCCTGGGGATGTGGAGCGGTTTGGGGTATAAGGGGGATCTTTAGTAGTCTCCCCAGACGCAGCTTGGCGTCCTCCAACCGCCTCTAACCCATGCTCGGTGGCAACCACCCTGCTGCCCACCATCCTGGTCAGTGACTCCTCCTCACTCTCCTCCTCCTCATCAGGAGGGCAATAATCCTGATGGAAACTGGTGGTGGTGGCTTCTCCATGAGTGGGTGGTGGAGGTATAACATGTGTAGTGGTGGCCCTAGAAGCAGTGGGACCTGAATCTCCACCAGCGCCACTGCCATCATCATCGGAGTCATCAGATGGAAGAGCAATCTGCTCTACATCTGAATCACTCTCCTTGTGGTGCTACTTATGCCTTGTCGGCGCCACGTACTCCTCCCGGTCCAGGTGCCCGACAGTCTCCTCACATGGGGTTTGACTTGCTTTCCCCTGTAGACCTTCATGCGGCCCAAAGTAGTGTCATCCATCACCTCTAGTGATACCGCATCATGGCTCTCCTTAGGCAAAGAAGGTAGCTTCTCATCTATAATCATCTGTAAGAATCTTGGGTACATACAGAAGCCCTCCTTGCCTTTGGCCTCAAGATTCTCTATCAGGTATGCAAATATCATGTTAGAGAAGCTGAAGGGGTGATTCAGTACCAGTGCCACGTAGGCATTGTGGATTTGGTCTGATAAGTCATCAATCTACCCCTTCTTGAAGCTATGCACTTCAGTATGACGTGTGCCAAGTACTTGAGCTGGGTACACAGGTTGCTTTTGTTTAGCACACCTGCATTGATGTCCCCAGAGTACTTCATCCTGAGGAAGCATCCCCTCAAAGTCAGAGGGTGTAGCCTGGTTGGGTGATGAGCATCATCATCCAAATCCAGTACGCGTCTAAGATCTGCAGTTGTCACCTCTATGTCTTGCCCAAAGATGGTACTCCTGATGCAGTAGGGCTCACTAGATCTGTCAACCGATACACCCTCCTAGAAGGCCTGCTGTATAGACCTGTAGGGAGTGCATGGTGTAGATATGGCTTGGTGTATCCTTGATCTCTTCAGGAATGCAATGATGCCAGCAAACTCGGCAACATTCCGAGTGGTGGCGTCCAGATGAGCACAAATATTGTGCTTGGTGTTGATGGTCCACCAATCAGCCATAGATCTATAACACAAGACACATATATATTAGATTATCACATAACCAAAAGTATTTCACTCTGAACTATTTGAGGTCAGTCTGGTTCAATCGTGCGATTGAACCAAACGACTAGGTTCAGTCGTTTGACCTCACATGCGACTGAATACAGTCGGGTGACTTATCATGCGACCGAGTTCAATCGGGTGACTGAGCCTGCGACTGGTTCAGTCTTGTAATCCATTCGTGTGAATAGTTCGTACTCATGATCCATTCGGTTGTCTAGTGCATAAGTATGGTCTAATCGTATGACTGGTCCATACTTATGGTCCAGTCATGCCAATGGATCATACTCATGATTTTGACTTTATGACCAATTAACATTTAACCCTATTTAACTTTTGATTAAACATTTTGAGCATTCGATCATCTCAGACATGATCATTTTAACTTTGAAAACTTTTGATCACCTCATTCGTGATCCTTTTAAACAAAACACATTTTGTCACCTCAAACGTGACCCATTTAACATTTGAACACACGTTTGATCACCTCAGACGTGACCCTTTTAAGTGATTAAATCCCTGATTGTATTCCATGGCATAGTCAAATGTTAAAAGCTAATATGACTAAAAATTTTAAACAAGTAAAATTAAACGACAAAACTAAATTTTTTTTTGTGATTTTGTGTGGGGTGGAAATCGTAAGATAAAAATCTAACAGATTTATTTCTTGAACAGGCAGCTTCAAGTCATTTTGACCATAAGTGGAGCGATTCATTATGGAATCATACAGGTAATCAAATCATTCAGGACGTGTTACAAAAATCATTTGATGCTAGATTCTTGTTTTCGTCGAGAGTCATTAGCAAGTTTAGGAAATCATACTAGTACTATAAGAAGCACACATTGATTTTGACTTTCAAGAATTGTAGCCACGATGATTGTAGTATACTTGTCCACTTAAATTCATACACAGACTTTTGACACTGATTGGTGATACATTAGGTTAAATTATTTCAACAAGCATTTATGGATCCCACGCTTATATGGTAATCAACATTCCTCAGAAGATTTTTGAGCGGTCTACGAGTATTTTGACAAGAAGAAACTATTCTTAGAGCTTTCAAAGAGAAACCAAGCCTCGGGTCAGTTCCACCGCACAGCAGAGAGGCGGCAAAAAACAATGAATTTTAGTATATATAGGTTATGCTTAACCTCAAGTCAGTGCCACCACATAGGAGATTGGCACATAACCTATCTTCTTGTTTGAGAAATTTTATTCTTTTTGCATAGATCGCACCAACAACATAGGTTATTAGTTTGATTGCTTTTTGCATTTTTCATTATGTGCTTTGCTCATATTTTGGTCATCCGCACACTTTTGTGGCATTTATTTTGCTCGTCGCCCCTTATTGGAACTCTGTTGATTGTGTTAACCAGGGATAAGATGATAACCCACAGCTTGTTGAACAACTTAGCTTGATCTTGAGATCGCCAACGAGGTATACTTATCTATTGTGTTGAATCTAACAACACATCATCTAATGGTCTAGCAACCTCTAGGTTTACTTTCTCCGTGTGGCCTTAGTAGTAGCTAGTTTTACTATCATTTTTCCTTTTGTATTGCCCAGACTTCTCAAACTTATACTTTGAATGTCGCATCTAATTCAATTTAATCTTTTGAAGTCCCAAATACTTTCTTCCTGTGTACTATCATTTTCTATATTTATTGAATCAGTTTCACAGATCCAATCTCATTTCTATCGGCTAGCCTGCCCTCCTCCCTCGTTTTTTTAATACTAACTTAACCTATTTTCCCCCTAAAATTCTAAAACCATAAACGATTTGAGTTTTTAGGATTTTAATAGGCGAAGACATAACATCAATTAAATTAATTAAATTAATTAAATAAAATAAACTAAAATAAAGTAAAGAAAAATAAAAGAAAAATGGACTTTACGCATCAGACTAAACATGTTCATCTTCTGGAATTACATCACTTTTCTTTTTAACGCCTTTGACCTCTAACAAATATAGAAAACATGGTTTATCAAAAGCTTTTGTATAGAGGTCAGTGCATTGAAAATCCGTATTTATTTTAACAACATCGATTAGATTCTTTTCAAACCAATCATGTATAAACTGATATTTAATGCCGATGTGTTTGGTCTTAGGATGTTGGACAGGATTTTTAGTAACGACAATTATAGCAAAATTATCAACAAATATAGGGGTGTTAGAAAATTTCAAACCATAGTCCCCATCTGCTGTTGAATCCAGATGATTTAAGAACAACGGCTTGCCGCAGCAACATATTCAGATTCACAAGTTGACAACACAACTGATATCTGCTTTTTACACTTGCAGCCGCCATAATCCGAATCACTGTACACGGTAAGCTCGAAGTCATCGTCATGATGATACCACAACCCAAGTGTTGGTGTACCCTTCAGATAACGAAATATCCTCTTGACCCTGATAAGATGGTTAACTTTAGGTTTTGCCTGATATCTTGAACACAGACACGTCACGTACATGATATCAGGTCTTGAGGCAGTAAGGTACATGAGAGATCCAATCATTCCTCAGTACATGGTGGCATCGACCAGATCACCATTCTCGTCGGGTGGTACGTCATGGTTTGTAGCAAGTGGAGTCCCAGTTGTAGAAGCATTCTCCATGTCAAACCGACTGAGAATATCCCCTACATACTTGGTCTGATGTAGAAATATCCCCTTTGGTGTTTGATCCACCTGTAACCTGAGAAAGAACTTCATCTCTCCCATGGCATTCATTTCAAATTCTGCCTTCATAACTGCTTCAAATTCTTTACATAAGTCTTCGTTCTTGGAACCAAAGATTATGTCATTAACATAAATCTGAACAAGCAGCAGATCACCATCCTTTTCTTTGATGAACAGTGTACAGTCAATTACGCTTCTACAAAATCCATGTTTCACAAGGTGAGTTGACAGTTTTTCATACCATGCTTTCGGGGCTTGATGAAGCCCGTAAAGAGCCTTATCTAGTTTGTAAACTCTGTCCCAATGATATGGATCCTCAAATCCTCCAGGTTGACTGATATACACTGTTTCCCAGATTTCACCATGAAGAAATGCACTCTTTACATCCGGCTGATAGACTTTAATATTCATGTAAGAGGCATAGGCTAGGAAGATACGGATGGCTTCCATTCTCACCACAGGTGCAAATACTTCATTGTAATCAATTCCCTCGACTTGTCGAAATCCTTGAACTACAAGTCGAGCCTTGTTTCTGATGATGACACCTTGATCATCTTTCTTACATTTCAAGACCCATTTGGTGCTAATGACTTTAGCACCTTTAGGTCTATCCACCAGTGTCCAAACACCTAACTTCTTGAACTGAATAAGTTCTTCTTGCATGGCATTCACACATGCCTCATTATTTAGGGCTTCACTGACGTATTTTGGCTCAAACTGAGACATAAAGCAACGATATTCACCATCGTGAAGGTATCCCTTTTCTATTACCGAGGCATAATCAGCTGAATATGGCTGATTTCTAGTCTGAACTCTTGATCTAACATCCCTAATGACATTGTCCAGGGGATGATAGACATTTAGGCATGATCCAGGAGTGGCTGGAACAACTACCTTAGAATCAAGATTATGAACATTTGATTCCATATCTTAGGTAGTAGGAGTGTGAGGTTCTGAAGACTAGAGGCATCAATGTCAGATGCTTGTGGACTTGCAGTAGTAGGAACCTATTCCTCCTGATTGTTCTGGTCATTCTCCACAGCTTCATCGTCAGATGAGGAGTCACTAACTTCAAGTGCTCCCCCTGAATGGTTAGGCGATTCACCTTGTGAACCAGATGATGTTGAATCATGTGATGGTGTGTTTAAGAGATCATACATCATTTTGGCTGCTAACTCATCACCAGATGATGAGAGAGGTATGTTGAAGGACTTGAAGAATCCATCATAATCGAAAAAGAATGCGGGTCCTTTTCCAGCAAGCAGGGTGGTGTATCTCTGAACATCCACGTTACACCACACTTCTACTTGACCTGTTGAGTTGTTGTAAACTCTCTTATTCAGTATGTTGTATCCTAGAAAGATTCCCTCTTCAGCCTTCTCGCTGAACTTTCCCTCCTGATGTTTCTTCAGTAGGGTGCACGGTGCGCCAAACTGTTCCAGATACTCTAGATTTGGTTTACATCGTTGAAGTAACCCGTAACACATCTTGCCATCACGTTTAACTACCAGAACTCGATTTAACGTGTAACACGCATTAGCTACTGCCTCATTCCAAAATTGGATAGGCAAATTTGAGTCGGCTAGCGTTGTCCGTGTTGTCTCTATTAAGCTTCGATTGTTTCTCTCAACAACGCCGTTCATCTAAGGAGTGTAGGCGGAAGTGAACTGGTGCACAATTCCCTTTTCTTTGCAGTAAGCCTCCATCCATTAGTTCTTGAACACGGTTTTGTTGTTTGAGCGTACTTGTCTTACCTTCAGCTTGTATAGGGACTCCAGTGTAATTACTAACTCCTTGAATGACTCAAATGTTTCTAATTTTGATTTCAAAAACATCAGCCAAGAGAATCTTGAGTAGTAATCTGTAACTACATAGCAGTACAAGTCGCCTATGATGCTTCTGGTACTAACTGGACCAAACAGATCCATGTGAAGAAGCTCAAGAGGCAGTTCAATGGAATGAACCTTCTTTTCCTTATGAGACTTCTTCATTTGTTTGCCTTTCTTGCAGGTGACAAAAAAATCCAGGAGTTGGAAGGTTTTGATGTTTACTCCCCGCACTAGATCATTCTGGATCAAGTGATTCATCTTCTGTGGATTGATGTGTTCCATTCTCCTATGCCAGGAGACTGAGTCCTTCTCGGTAGCCTTTGACAAAAAGCACTATACTTGAGGCCTTTGATAGATCCAAGACATAAAAGTCATTATATCTTGAGGCAGACGTTAAGACTTGGTCCTCCAAAATCACATAGTCCTTTTTCAGGACATAGCACTTCTTGTTGTCGAATACTACCTTGAATCCTTTGTCACGTATTTGGGATACAGAAAGTAAGTTGTTTTGAAGTTGTTGAACGTAGTTTACCTTATCAAACTTTACTTTCTGATTCCCTACTTCCCCTTAAGCTGTGATATAACCTCTATTATTTCCCGCAAAAGAAACATGACCTCCTTTAATTTATTTGACTTTTGACAGGAGTGCCTGGTTTTCAATCATGTGCCTTGATGCTCTGCTACCAACGATCCAAGTGTCAGTATCAGCACTATGGCGAACACCCTACACATTCAATGGAAATCATTAGTTGAGGTTAGGGACCCAAGCCTTAATTGGCTTGGGTGACCCAGAGGCATCACACATCATAAATTCCACCCATTGATCTTTTAAGAGTGAGGGAAGATCTGTTGTCTTCTTGTTCTCATTATCAGATTCACGGATGGACTTCTCTTTCCATAAACCAGTTTTATGTAAGGCCTGTTTGTGATAAGCAGAAGACTGGCTAATAGGTTGAACTTTAGGTTCACTGACTCTTTTTGGAGAAGTCATGGAGTTTCTTTTGGAAGAGCTTGCTTTAGTGTCATAAAGTTCAACCTTTTTCTTTCGTGTCTGATAATAAGGACAGTAAGACGTGATGTGTCCATACTTTCCACAGTTGTAGCATGATCTGCTTTCGACTTGACGATTTAATTGTTTCTGTGGAGAAGTGTGTGATGTTATTTTGTTTGGGTTTTGACTCTTCTTGTTTAGATGTTTTATCTTGTTTAAAAAATTAATTTTTTGAACATTTTTAACATCTTTTCCCTTTTGTTTATCTGGACTTAGACATGAAGCACGTGATTGGTTAATTTGTTTGGTCCTTTTGGGTTCAAAAATAGACGTGGTTGACCGGACTTTATTTTAACCTTTTAAAATTATTCGTCTAGATTAACACAAGGCATTTTACCTTTTGATCTTGAAGTGGCTTCCTTTGGTTTAGTGTCGGATTCATTAGGTTTACATGTGGAATCTGGATCACTTACAAGAGGAGTGGCCACCACATGATCCTTGATTGGGTTGTTATTTATTGCTTTACTTTTAGCATTCATCAAGGTCTCATGTGGTGGTGGAACCACTTTATAACCAAAACCCTCCCTATTGTTGTGTTCACTCACTAAGTGTTCGACAATGTGAGAGGAACTTGTCCAACTATGCAGTTTTTGCTTTAATGAATTGACTTCTACTTCTAAATTTGCCTTTTGTTTCTTAGTTTCTTCTAGGGAGTTTAAAGAGAGCTTAATGTCATTAGCTTGGTTAAAGGCTACAACTTTGGTTTCCCGAAGTTGTTTGTTCAAAAGTTCTATCTTTTCTTTATAATTGTGCTCATTTTGTTTTAGAATTCTATTTGCTTTTGTGCACAGTTGTAGATCATTTACTAAGCTATCATTGTGATCTAATAACCTAGCAAATTTTAAGTCTATGCTTTCTCTAAATTTATTAGATTCAATGCATGCATGACTATCAAATAATTGATCAGTGGTACTTACCTGAGAGGGAGTGGTTGAATCAGCCATCAAAGCAGAGTCTGACTTTTCTGGTTCTGGTGATTTTGAACTTTTTGTGCTTGTCCCTTCTTCGGACTGGTGCTCAACTGCGTTTGCAGTTTCTTCAGTGTTTGACATCACGAGTTCCACTGCAATATCACATTCACTTGTTGAGTCGTTATTTAAATCCTCAACACTAGCAATGTTGGATTCTCCTGGAGAGACAAACCGAAAGCTCCAATCTTGTCCTTCGTCATCATGAGCAATCAAGGCTTTAGGATCATTACTTGATGAAGTAGGACTACTAGTGGGTTTATCCTAATGATTGAAGGATGAAAATGGATTCCCATATCCTACCTTCTTAGGCTTCACACATTCATATTTGAAGTGTCCTTTTTCCCCACAGTTGAAGCAGGTAACTTTGGTCTTGTCAAAACCAAAAGTTGTGTCCTTAGTAGCAATCAAGTTCTGTCTGGTCTTCTTGACAAACTTCTTAGCTCTCCAGACAGCACTTGCTAAGGCCCACATTATGTCCATTCTTTCCATCTCTGTCTTGTCTACCTGCTCGTAGTCCACATCTGCCATGTGGCAGTTTCCAATTTTTCTAGCAACTAGTCCATCATAGGAGTGGACGACAGCTGCTAAGAGATCCATGTACTCTTTCGCTACCTCTACTGTCACATTCCTGAATTTTTCGGTCTTTAGTTTTGTAGCATTTGCTTCAGGTGCTATCTATTGGGTACCAGGCAACCCTGACGTGTCAGATCCTAAAGTAGTGGCTTGAGATGGACCAGCTGAACTAGACACAAATGCGGTCTGAAGTGGCGCTCCAAACATTTTGGCTTGTGGAGTTGAGTTGTACAGTGCCAGATTCTGATCATATGAAGGCTTTTGGGCCCTGTACTTCATCCTTAACTCTTCCTCTCTCAGCTTCAGAATGAAATCATTGATATCTAGCTTCGTTAGCATATCATTCTGTCTGAGATTGGAGACAAAGGAAACCCACTTCTCTGGCAACCATCTGCAAAGTTTGACACCTTTTCTTCCATAGATGTTGTGACTCCATGAGTGTGTAGCTTACTCATTAAGTGGTAGAACCTATCAATGACATCATCCAACCTCTATTTTCCCATTTACGAGAAGTTGTCAAACTCCTTCTTCAACGCTTTAGCTGTTAGAGCTTTTAACGATACATTTCTATCATACCTCTTTTCCAAGGCTTCCCACAGCTTCTTAGCTTGCTTGTTCTCAGAAAATTGATGGAAGATGTCCTTAGGAATTGACTGAGTTAGCAATGCATAAACTTTCTTCTCAGCATTGTATTTTACCTTTTGTCCATCAGTCATGCCTCCTAATGTAAGTTTGACTCCATCTGCACCTTGAATCTCTTCCTACGGTGAACGCTGAATATTGATCCTCCATTACTATCAACTTTAAACTTTGGAACAAACTGTTTTACTTGTGCGAATGAAGGTGTGCGATTGGTCAATTCGTGCGATTGAACAATGCGAATGGCTCAAACGTGCGAATGAACCAATGCGGTTGAATCAATCGTGCGAATGGATAGGTGCAGATGAACAATGCAAATAGACTGTTTAGTCCTACGAATGGAAGTACGAATGAGTCCAATCATGCGTATGAGGGATGCAGATGAATTCAGTCGTGCGATTGAGTCAATCATGCGACTGAAGTGGCTGGATTTTGAGAATTCGAACGCAAAAACATGAATTTCTCACTAACCCTAATTGCCGTATGCCGGAAAATGTTAACTTTATGAACTGGAGACGTCTAAACCACTATTTAACACAAAAAGATTGCGTTTTTGAGTGAAAAAACACAATTTTTATATCAAGACGATTGAATCACATGTAAATCAAGAGCCAAAGCTCTGATACCACTAGTTAGGACCGTGTACGGGACGGAGTACTAACTGATTTACGTGTGTACCAACTCAAATAGTGCGTAATCCTATTTGATTGGCGATCCAATCAGTGAGAATGCACGTAGAATCGATCTTAGATTGAATCTAAACGTTAAGAACGATTGCAAATCATTTTAGTACGATCTATGAACTTGGAATAGGTTCTTAGAAGTCTCTGGATGGCTAGGGTACGATTTAGGATGTAGGTATTTGAAGTGTTTTTATTTTCCATGAATTAAGTGGTATTGATAGGTTAGGGTTTCTCATTCGTGCGACTGAACCATTAGCATGGTTCAGTCATGCGGTTGATCCATTCGCACGACTGAGTGTTCAGTCATGCGACTGAGTCAATCTCATGTCACAATCGTGTGACTGATCCACTCTCCTGGTTCAGTCGTGCGACTGGTTCATTAGCATAAAGTTGTTCATGTGTATAGTCCATTAGCATGGGCCATTCGCATGAAAACTTCATACAACTAAGTTTGAATATGTTTCTCAATCATTACTCTACTAAGATTTATCCAAACAACCACAAACCTATATAATTTGTTCAATATGCGTTAATAAACAATAAACATTCAAACATACACTCAAACATTCAACATTAAGATCATCAATCACATATTCTGTTTCATTCAACTTATATATTTCATTTACATTAAGGACATGACAGACATATTACATTAAGATCGTAAACTAGATACATATGTATTTACATTGATATTCTTAGATTGATTGATGAAGAACCCTTTCTTCATCTACTTCACCTGATTTCCAAGGAAAAAGTCCATTTTTTCCATGGTACTCATCTCAAACTTCTTCTTCATAATGCTTTCAAAGTCTTTGCACATTTGGTCGTTTGAAGAACAACGTAGACTTGGACAAGCAAAATGTCCTTTATAGACTTCCTTATGAATAGAGTCTTATCAATGGTTCCTCTGGTGTAACCATTTTTCAGGAGAAACTGAGACAAGGTCCCATACCATAGCCTAGGTGCTTGGTGTAGCCCATATAGAACTTTATCCAATTTGCCCACATAGTTGGGGTGTTATGGGTCTTCAAATCCTAGAGGCTGGTACACGTAGACTTCCCTATCTGTATCCCCATATAGAAAGTCACACTTGACATCAAGTTGGTAGACAGTGAAATTCTTGGATACAGCATAAGCAAGGAAGATCCTAATTGCCTCAAGTCTTACAACAGGTGCAAAGACATCGGTATAATCAATTACCTCTTCTTGAGTGTATCCTTGAACCACTAGTCTTGCCTTATTCTTGATAATCAAGCCTCTGTCATCTCTCTTGTTTCTAAAAATCCATTTGGTGTCTATAGGTACTTGACCAGATGGTAGCAGGCATAGGTTCCAACCTTTTGTCTTTTGAATTGAAGCAGCTCCTCTTGCATCGATTCAACCCAGCTACTATCTTTCAAGGCATCTTCTACCTTCTTGGCTTCTATTTGGGGCAAGAAACATGAGTACAAGCAGTCATTCCCATGATGATTCTGTCCTCTTGTTCTCACACCTTCAGAGACATCCCCTATGATGTTCTTGGTTGGATGAGTGTTACGAATCCTTAGACGAGAGAATCACTTGCAGTTGCAAAGATAGATCCAGATTGGACATATTTTGCTCAGGAACTTGAACACGTTGTCCAGCTGTTGTTTCAAACTCATTCAATGAGGACTGAATGAATAAATGAGAAACATCATCATTTGTTGGTTGTGAAGCAGCATTAACAATTGCCTATGCCTTCCGAATGCTACTTCCCTCAGCCTTGTGTTGTGCAGGATCACCTGATGAACTATGAGGATCACCTGATGAACTATGATGGGAGTGGATAGTATATATATTTTGATAAAGATTAATCGCCAGATTCAGTTTTAATTGGTTATTACTAATACTAAACCACACGCACAAAAGGCAAGTGTACATGTCGTATGGTAATATAGTGTTGGTAAGAACCGAGTATCAATCCGTGGACACACTAAGCCTACTCAACAACCCTCATAGTTGACTATCAGTTTTAGGTTTTAGAAAATGATAAGTTTAACATAATAACAATAAAAAAATACAGATAAAGATAGATTGAGACTTTTGGTGATTCTTTTAGTGAAGTAAGGCTGTTATCCTAATTTAGATTACACTTGTGTAACTATGATTAATTGGTGGTGTGATTAGAGATATTGAATAATGTAATTATGTTAATGTTTATAAAGATGAGCTGGCGTGATTTCTTGTCTATCCTGCTGCCGTAGTGACTAGATCCTGTCAGGCTGAGTTTTACTACTCAGATCAAAGCCCTAGTAATGTAGGTAAATCTTTTGTGTCCTATTTGACATATGATTTCTAAAAACATAACTTAATGTTAAAAAGAGAGTTGATTAGGTTCCTTCCTAACATACCATTAATTTTAGAAAACCATAACAATTACTGAAGATTTCTCAAACTAATAAAAGGGAACCCTGCAAATGATCAGAAAGTTAAAGTGATATGATTTCTAATAACCATTTCTAGTTCATTAGCCATGGATCTATTATGAAGACCGGTTTCGTGAATGAAAGTTGATCATACGTTTTTCAACCGTGTATGACAATCACAATCACAATCACAAACCATAAATTATAACTTCCCGTTCAAATGTAGATGCTACCCATCAATAGTTTTCCCAAGACCACCATCACATTAACATAATATATATCACACCATTAGTTCATCACAAATTACATAAGTTTCATTAAATTAGGATAACACATGATGTTTAGCTCACAAGGAGCTTGAACATTACAACAAAGATAAAAGATAGTAATGAAATCATCGGTAAATTAGAACAATCAAACCGGTGATCCATTATGGATGATGTTAAACGATCCCAAGCTTCTTTTAAGTGTTGAATGAACCTCCAAAACCTTCTAAGGACCTCCAAAGGCTGGGTTCACGAGAGGGAACACTAGCATTTCACCTCCCAAAAGCTTCTCTTCAAGTTGCAAATGAAGTCCTATTTATAGGCTTTCTAGAGTGTTTAAGCATGGCCCCGTGCTAGTACAATGTACGTAAAAGTTGGTCGGCTCGTACGCTCAGAGGTTGTTGGTCACAACCCCGTGTTCAATGGGCACGGCCCCGTGTTTGTGGTGGGGCATGACCCTATGCCTCCTGGGGCACGCCCACGTGCCTCGGTTTGAGGAAAAATACTTTTTGTCGTGTCGGACCAACAAACACGGGGGTGTGTTAATTTAAGCACGGGGTGTGTTTTACGCTGGGCATGGGGGTGTGCCTCATGAAGCACGACCTCATGCTTCAATTCTAAAACTTGGTTTTCTTCATTTTCTTCTTATTTTTGCTCTTTTTGTTCATCATGGTCTTTTCCAAGCCTGAAAACACAATATGAACGATTTAGGTATCAAATCATCATTTTTAGTAAAAGTTTATAGAATAACTGAAGCACAACAAAAATCCCCACACTTAAACTTTGCTTGTCCTCAGGCAAAATCACTCAAAATAGCAACACCACCGAAAACCAAATAAATCAAGATATAAATGTCTTTTGAGAACTATACAGGCAAACTTGGTTTACCCAAATATAAATAGTTAAGCACATGTGGAATGATATCCTTTCAAGCAATAGAATGGTTTCTAAATATTTTTAACATGTAAAAATTCACACTTCTCACAATTTGCACTCCCGCTCAACTGCCTTGTATAAATACGTGTGAAATCATATGCTTGATAAGGGATCAAATCTCCACCTATGTTATGTATTTACTTGCATAAATCACTAGTTCTTTGATGGGTTGTAATTTGGCTTGGATTCAGGGTGTGGATTATTTGGGAAAAAGTGGCTAAATGCTAAAAATAGGGGTCTTGGCTTATTTCACAAACTAAAGGGAAACCAATAAAATGGTTCCTTATACAATACTCAAGCTAGAAGGGATATGCTAACTTGAGGACTCGTTTATGGTCAGATCGTCAAGACCGTATTGCATTTTCAAAAACTGGACCTCCTCCTTAACCCGATGATATATGTAGCTATCCTTTTTAAGGGTCGTTCGGGTTGGATCCTAAAAGCACCCAACGGATTTGAATGTCGAATTCTTGGATTTGGTTTGGTTTTTTGTAGCATTTTCCTTCATGAAACTAATTCCCCCCAAGTTAGGCATTTTTCATATCATTTTCCCTTTCTCAAACACATTTCTTAAAATACCACAACCTGATGGAACTAGTTTTCTTCTTCTTTCTTTTTTTTCTTTCTTTTTTTTTTGAAATAAGCCAAAACATGTCTTTAACGAAAAAGGGTTTTGTTGAAGGTTTTTTTTCTGGTTTAGTGGATTAGTGATTTGGGTGATAAAAAATGAAAACGTTTAAGCTCAATAGGGCTAATTAGGGATAATGTTTGGGTAAGGATATTTGAAAATGGTAGAGGCTCGAATGTCGGGTTTTCCTAATTGCCTAAATCCTTTTTAGGCAAGAAACACTTATAAGGTTTTGAAATGCATACCCAAAATAAGTTCTATTTCACATGCAAAATAAGGCACCCTCAATATATCCATAATGAAAGCAAAAAATGCATAAATGCAAAGCTTGTTTAAGGCTCAAAAATAAGCTCACACATCGGATGGAATTGGGTATAAGTGTTTCATTTTACATGTTTGAATATTTTTACCAACTCTCTTTGCTTTTCAAGATATCACAAAAAACATTTTTAAGATTATTTGGGTTTGCTTTATTTGCTTATTTACTTCTCGAAAACAAATATTTATATTTTGTTTTATCGTTTCCGGTTTTGCCACAAACTATAGTGACTTTTTGCAAAAGATTTAATTAAATTGGACCTATTTATAAGCAAAGTATCAAGCATGTATTACCCTTCCCCACACTTAAACTTCACATTGTTATCAATGTGATTCACAATAAATATTAAGTAGGGAAAGGCACACAAAAACTCCCCTAAAATGATGAATCAAATGCGTGCGATCGTTTTTCCACGACCGTCTTGAATAAGCTCAAAAGAATCATCAGGATTAATCTAAAACATCATCAGATTATTTAAAACATGAAATTAAAGTCCTAAGCACACATAATAAATTAAATAGATAGAAAATAACATAGAGCCATGTTTTGGTTACGGGTCCTTGGCTAGACCCTTCCCCACACTTAGATCTTAGTAAGGTGGAGGTTTATCACCTCCGAGAAAATCTTAGTTGGTACATTGATTTGGACATTACCAATTACCATTGACTTTGAAGTTCAATCCCTCATTGTTTTCAACGTTGATAGGGTAGCTAACCCGCATCACAGTTGAGCTAACGACAACATGGTCGTGTCCCTCCTATAAGCTTGCAAGACTTGTTAACATTTTAATTAAGTTCCACTTCTCTTCTTTGTTGCTCTTTCACTTTATTATTACTGGTAATACTTTACGTTACTATAATAAGTCACACCACGTAAAGTCACACATCAATAGTAATAATAAAAATAAAAATAGTAATAATAATAATAACAACAATAATATGGAACAATCATAAAACAATCATAATTATGCATGAAACTCATCATTAATAAGCTCTGGTCAACCTTAGTCAAAACCATAATAGCACATCCTCCCAAAAATTCCATAATAAATTCTAAGGGTTTAGGCGCACCAATACTATTTGGGTGCATGAGCCCTGTTTGGGTGTTTCATCACTATGCATGCGCATCAGCCACACTTAACCACTTTGACACTTAGGCGCATGAACTATTCAGGCACATGGACACTATTGGGGCGCATGGTCCATTCGGATGCATGAACACTTAGGCGCATGAACCTTTCAGGCGCATGAGGTACACTTAAACATTTCCAAGGCATTTCCAGCACATGAGCCTTATTCAGGCGCAAGAACCTTCTGCTCAACATGTTTCTAGGAAATTTTCGAACCCATCATCAAGCCAATTTGTTCTAAGCTTCCCAAGGCTATTCTAAACATGAACCACCTATGAGCATCTAAGAATCATCATCCAACATGCCAATTGTAATATCTTTTTAATACATTTTCAGCCCTAAGAAGAGTTTAAAACAAGTAAACCGGGGTCTAGAAACTCACCTGGTGCAACTTTGGGTGTATCTTCCTTCTAACCTGTATGCAAATGAGTTCAAACACCTAGAAACCCACCAAAAATATACACCCACGAACACACACACAAACACATAAGCACATAAGCATATAACCAAGATAAAACCCATCATAAACACTTAAAACTCATGAATTCTTACCCTGAATTCAGCCTCTTCTTTTCTCCTTCTTCAAAACCAAAAGTGTTATGCTCCCTCTCTCTCTAAAGCCGATTGCAAAAAGGTGAAAAGTAACATGGTGTGGGTGGCCATGTTGCTTTTGTACCAACTTTTTTTCTTTTTGTCCTTTTGACACTTTTAACCCCTTAACTTGGGTTAAGTTGCATTTCCTTCTTTTATTCTTCATTTCCTATCTTTCTTTTAAGAGAATAACCGGGTGTTACAAGTCCACCCCCCTTATTCAGGTTTCGTCCCCAAAACTTGTTATTCCTCAAACAGATGAGGGTAATGTTGTCTCATCTCCTCCGTAGTCTCCCATGTAGATTCGGATCCCTTCATATGCTTCCACTGTACACGCACAAGAGGAACCACTTTATTTCTCAACCTCTTCTCTTTTCTATCGATGATTGCCACTGGTTGCTCCACATAATTGAGCCATTCATCTACTTTGATATCTTCCAGTGAAACAATCATACCCTCGTCTGTCAAGCACTTTCCTAGATGAGATACGTGGAATGTTGGGTGAATTCCACTTAATTCCTCTGGTAACTCCAATCTATAGGCCACCTTTCCTACTCGAGCAATGATTCGGAAAGGGCCTATGTACCTTGGGCTCAACTTGCCCCGCTTTCTGAATCGAATAATGCCCTTCCAAGGAGAAACCTTCAACATAAACCGGTCACCCACCTAGAACTCAATCGGTTTGCGTCGTTTATCGGTATACGACTTTTGTCTATCTTTGGCTGCCTTCATTAAGGCTTTAATCTTCTCAAGCTTCTCAGTCGTAGCCTCGATTACCTCGACGCTCCCGAATTCCTTCTAACCAATATCACCCCAACAAACGGGGTGTTCTACATCTCCTACTGTATAGCATCTCATATGGTGGCATACCAATGCTGGCATGATAGTTGTTGTTGTATGAGAATTCAGCTAACGGTAAGTGGTCATCCCAACTTCCCCCAAAATCAATCACACATGCCCGAAGCATGTCTTCCGGTGTCTGAATGGTCCTTTCTGACTGACCATCAGTTTGGGGATGATAAGCCATGCTAATATGTAACCTCGTCCCTATGGCGTCGTGGAACTTTTTCCAAAATTTAGATGTAAACCGGGTGTCATGATCAGACACAATAGAGACCGGCACACCTTGATGAGTTACAATTTCCTTGATGAATAGGTCAGCCAACCTCTCAGATGAATATCTCTCGTGGATTGGTAGAAAGTGAGCACTCTTCATCAAACGGTTAACTATCACCCATATGGCATCATACCCTTTCGGAGTATGCGGCAACTTCGTGAAAAATCCATGGTGATGTGCTCCCACTTCTATTCCGGTATATCCAAAGGTTGAATATTCCCATACGGCTTCTGATGTTCGGCCTTCACCTGTAAGCAAGTAAGGCACTTACTCACATACCCCCACCACGTCACGTTTCATACCCAGCCACCATAATCTTTCTTCATATCTTGATACATCTGTGTGGCACCAGGATGAATAGAGTATCAAGTCTTGTGAGCTTCATCCATAATCTTCACGTGTAGATCCCCAAAACAAGGAATCCACACCTGTCCAAATCGGGTTTCAACACCAAGTGTGTTTTCACCCAATTCCCCAACCAGGCTTCTCATTCTTTCCGAGTTAAGATGATCTTCTTTCAATGCCTCATCTTGAAACTCTTTAACTTGCTTCATCACATCAGAGGTCATGATTAGTTAATAAGTTTTCACCTGAATCGGCTCAGGCCTCTCTTTCCGACTAAGTGCATGAGCCACCACATTGCCCTTGCCCGGATGGTAGTGGATCTCGCAATCATAATCTTTTATGAGTTCCAACCACCTTCTCTGCCTCATGTTCAGATCTTTTTGCTCGAAGAAGTACTTTAGGCTTTTGTGGTCAGTGAATATGGTGCACTTTGTCCTGTAGAGATAGTGCTCCAAATCTTTAATGCAAAGACCATGGCTGCCAACTCCAAGTCATGAGTAGGGTAATTGACCTCATGAACCTCTGTTGGACCAAAAGAACCGATGAGCCAAGATCAGAAAACCTCTAAGTCCCACATGGTATCACAACAACTGCTGAAAGCCTCATCAGTAGTTTGACAAGTGCTGAAGATTTCAACAGCTGAAGATCAAGTGCTGAAGACCTCAACAGCTGAAGAACCAAAGTGCTGAAGTACAACAGCTGAAGAACACAAGGGCTGAAGCTGAAAGACTAAAGTACTGAAGTACAACAGCTGAAGAGTTTACAAGTGCTGAAGATCAACAACTGATGTACAAGGTCTGAAGACAAAGACTGAAGGCATCAGCTGATGATATCTACTGAAGTCATCAGCTGATGAAACACCTGAAGGTCAAAGTCTGAAGATCAAGTACTGAAGCCTCAGTAGTTTGTCACAACAGCTGAAGAGTACTTCTTCAGTAGTTGTGATATCAGTAGTTTTATATTTTTATGTTTCAGTAGTTTTGTAAAACGACTGAAGAGCTTGTTCTTCAGTCGTTGTAGTTTCAGTAGTTTTATATTTTGTACTTAACATGCTGATATGTTCTCAGTAGTTGTGAACATTTCAGTAGTTTGTTAAGTATTAGTTATTCTTGTATTAGATCTGCCAGTTGTCACTTTCCGTGATAACAGCAGTGATTGTTGCACTCTATATAAGGAGTGACAACTCATTGTAACGATGATGAATGAGATGAATGAATTCAATAAACGAATGATTTGATTAGAAATATTCTTCATCCATAAACATTCCTTGAAATCAGAAATATATATTCTCTCCCTATAACCGTATGTGCTTTTAATGCTTACAAATATCAATTGCTTGCTACAATCTGTCTAATTCTTGTTTGTATTCCGCTGCTTTGTATCCTAATACATCAAACTTGTGATCGCTGATCCTGTCAAAATAGACCTGAGATACATATTGGGTTTTGATGTTCACCAAGTATTATACCTTGAGCATATTCTTCACTGTCCTGAAATAGTGGACAGTACATAAGGATATGTCCAGGTATAACACGAGGTGTTTGTGAGAAACGTATGTAGTCAAGATGGAATTTGTTCCTCTTATTCGTTGAGAGTTAGATGTCTAAGGCCTGATTAAGTTAAATCAACAAGGAATGATCATTCTGTGTCCTTGGATTTAACATGACATCTGTAACAAAAGGATAGATGATTAATTCACCTAATTCATATCAAGTAGGGTACTTGAAAGGGATGATGTTATTGAATGGATATAAGTCATGCGTATTAAGGGTAGTAAACCGTTGTTAGGCGGTATTTACTGCTTGCATCAATCTTCTATGAATCTTGGGCAAGTGGGAGATTGTAGGATTCTATGTGCCCAAGACACTTAGAATATTGATGTGGTTAGTATGTTATGATCCAAGTCGGGTTATACCCAATAACAAGCTTAGCAAACACCAAATAATATTTATTGATGATATGATCATGCAATAAAATATTAACACCAATTTAGAAAATGGGTTTTCTAAACAAGTTGCATATGACATGGAACAATTTATTAGGATATTTTGTTCAGTGATATTATTTGTAATGTTATTTATTAGTTAGATGACATTACAAATAATAATGGCTATATATGTTATAAAATTAATTGGTTAGTTGTATACATTTTCTAAGAGAGACCAAATTATAAGACCCACAACTTGTGTATTGTGTTAAATAAAAACAAAGGGGGAACCCTTTTCAAAATGAGATTTTCGGCCACCCCCCCCCCCCTTGTTTATATTGGACCACTTTTCTTGAAAAGACAATATACAATTAAGGGGTCTTGAAAGAACTTGTTCCAGCCATTATTTTTTCAATTGACATGCAACAAAGAAAAACCCTCTCTTGCTCTCCTCTTGTTCACGGAAATAAGCAGCAGAAATTTTTTTTTTTTGAGCTTCATCTTGGTGTATCTCTACCTAGCAAGAGTGGTGTTTGTACAAGGCTTGGGGTATAAACACTTGAGGGTTCCTTTCTTGGAACTTTGGGGTCGATTCTATCTTCTAACATCATCAAAGTTGCTGCTCAAACTCACGGTTTTGGAAGCCTCAATTTGGCAGCTTACATTTGGTGTTTTGGAGTCCAAATCCAAGCAAGTGCGAAGGTAACTCAAAGCTTTGTGGGAGTCGACGTTAGAGGACGTCCAACTTGGAAGCTTTAGCAACATTTCAGCCTTCAAACTCCTTTCATTCATCAACATCTAACTGCTGGAAGGAGGTAGTTTTTGGCAGCCCTTTGAGGTTTCCATATTGTGTTATTTTATGTTCACATAGCTTGTCTATTCACATAAGAATGATCCTCATGATTTGGGTTTGTTTTTCATAACAAATGAACATATAGAAGATAAGATTTTCAACTTTAAAAATTGGTTTTAAAAGCCATATATCCGCTGCGTTTTTCAGAATGTTTAAAAGATTAAACATGGATTTTGTGTTCTAGCAAA
The DNA here is from genome assembly GCA_025506515.1 of Flaveria trinervia. Taxonomy (NCBI): domain Eukaryota; kingdom Viridiplantae; phylum Streptophyta; class Magnoliopsida; order Asterales; family Asteraceae; genus Flaveria; species Flaveria trinervia. The sequence goes on along the minus strand of CM046447.1, from coordinate 2,185,871 downwards.
CCCGTCAATGGCATCAAGAGCCGGTTATGTGGATGACTTGCTTGTTTTGTCTTTAAAATTGGTTTTAAAGCATGATAATAAACAAGTTATAGGCTGGTTTTGGGCTGCTATAGTTTGGTTGAATGATTCCCCAACTTTCAAGGTTATATGACACATGCTAGTGATTAGACCTTGAAAGAACACATTATGGAATGGTGATTGTTTGGACAATATTTAAAACCAAAATTTCAGTTTATGTTGGCTGAAATTTGGTGGTTTTAAAAGGGGTTTCATTATATGTTTTGATGTTATGATCATTTGATGATAGTGTGCATAACCTAGCCTTTGACCTTATGATGTTTGGATGCTTGCATTGATTGTATTCATTCATTCAATTGGGTTGTATTATTTGTTGTTTGTGTTTTGTTTCAAATGTAATTTATTTATTATTGGGTTGTAATAAATAGATTAGGTGTATTTTCATTTTACTAGATATCTTGTATTAGGACTTTATATCTTGTAATATGAAGACATACACATTGGAAGCACAAAGGAAGGTCACAAGCGAAACTTGGAGCATTTTGGATGCGGTTTCAAGTGGGAGGTTTTGGAAGCTTTCCATGTGATTGTTTGTGACCCTTAGGAAAGACCTATGGACCACACTTGTGATGGCAAACAAGTGTGGACCACTTTAGATGCTATGGTTATGCACATATGCACATTATGGTTGTTATGTTTATGACTTGTTTGGATGTTTGTTATTTGATTGTATGATTGGAATTTGAACATGCATTACAAACTAATTAACAAACTTAACAAGTTATAAAAATAATGGTTCTTAATCATTAGAAGGTAATAAAAGGTTATTAAAATGATTTAATGATTTTAAAGATTAAAATAGTTTTAATCAAAGGACCATAGGGTATCTTGTATTTGAAAGCATAACAAATACAAGTACATAGAGTTTTCTAAACTAGAATTATGAAATCTCTAAACATTTGACTAACAAGTTTAACACCATCCTTTTGCACAACACTTAAGTCATTTGGAAACTTTTAATGGGATAAAGGTCACCTAACCATTTTGAGGGAACTTGTGACTTAAGGAGGGAATACCACATTGGTGGATAAAGGTCACCTAACCACTTATATTGGTAAACTCACATGTGTGTGCAAGTAGGGTAACTTGATTTGCAAACCATGTTGAATGGATCACCTAAAATGTGGTTTCCAAATGGTGTTGATGGGATTTACATGCCGACTTTACATGTGATGTTCAAAAGTCGATCCCATACCTCTAGAAGTTGCAAATGGTTGCAATCGTCAAACGTTGACCACCTTATTAATTTAAAACGTGGGATAAAGGTCACCTAACCACAATTTAAATGTAATATTGGGTTCTAGATTTTAATATGAAAAGGTCTTGTAAGACATTTGTTATTAAAATTACAATATCGAAAATACTAAATAAAACTTTGTTAAATTTTGTAGATGGCCTCTAATAATGATAATTCCGATAACTCATCCGCGTCCAACCAATCTCTACGAGCGATCCTCCAAAAGGAACGTCTAAACCATAACAACTTCATCGATTGGTATCGAAACTTGAGAATTGTTCTCAAGCAAGAGAGACGATCGTATGTTTTAGACGACCCTATCCCCGATCAACCTAGCGAGGATGATGAGGAGGCCTTAATGATTGGCTGAAATACACTGAGGACTCCGTCCAAGTGTCTTGTCTCATGCTAGCGAGCATGACTCCGGATCTCCAAAAGGAGTATGAACACCACGGGGCTTATGACATGATAACCCAGCTGAAGGAAACGTTCCAACAGCAAGCAAGGGTTGAGCGCTTCGAAACGGTTCGAGCGCTCCATGCATGTCGTATGGACGACAACCAATCTGTTTCATCTTATGTACTTAAGATGAAAAGTCACATTGACCGCCTCGAGAGGCTTAATTGTCCCGTCTCGAAGGAATTGGCCACGGATTTGATCCTCAATGGCCTTACCAAGAGGTTCGAGACATTCGTGTTGAACTACAACATGAATGCATGGGACAAAAGCATTGGTGAACTTCACTCAATGCTCAAAACGGCCGAGGCGGCCATGGGTAAAAGGTTTTACCCGTTCTCACCATCAATGAAGGTGGGAACAATAAAAGGCCTCGTCCCGCACCCAAGGCAAAGGTTGCCAAGGGTAAGGGACCTACTTGGGGAAAAGGGAAAGGGGTGGCAAGGGTGCCTCCCAAACCACAAGAGAAGAAGCAAAAGGTTGCTACTAATGACCCATGCTTCAAGTGTGGGGAGATTGGACATTGGGCAAGGAATTGTCCTGTCCATCTCCAAGAGTTGAAAACAAAGAGGGATGCCGGGCAGACCTCAGGTACAATATACATGATCCATATTGATTTAAACATGATATCCTCTAACACATGGGTATTAGATACCGGATGTGGAACTCACATTTGCAATTTGTTGCAGGGGTTCAAAAGAAGTAGTGACTTCGAGAAAGGGGATGTGAGCCTCTACATGGGCAATGGGGCTAAAGTTCAAGTAGAAGCTCGTGGTGACTACATCTTGAAACTTCCAAATGGTTTGGAAGTATTTTTGAACAATGTTTTGTATGCTCCTAGTTTGACTAGGAATATTATCTCTGTAGCCCTGTTAAATCAATTTGGATATGTATTATCATTTGTTGAGGAAAATATCCATGTTTCTTTTAATGGAATGTTCTATTTTAAAGCTATTCCCATTAATGGTATTTATGAATTGGTTCATGAAAATACTTAAATAGTTCATTGTACCAAACTAACACCAAGAAACTCAAGTTGGACTTAAGTGATACCTATCTTTGGCATTGTCGTCTTGGCCATATAAACAAGAAACGTTTACAAACACTTCAAAAGAATGGTCTTTTAAAAACAAATGAATATGATTCATTTGATGTTTGTGAATCTTGTTTACAAGGTAAGATGACTAAGGCACCTTTTAGTGGGACTACCGAAAGGGCAAAGGATTTATTAGGAATCATACATTCGGATGTATGTGGTCCTTTTAAGCCAACGACTAGGAATGGTGAAAAATACTTCATTACCTTTACCGACGATTATAGTCGCTATGGGTATGTGTACTTATTAAGGCACAAAGATGAAGCTTTTGAAATGTTCAAAATCTTCAAGAATGAAGTAGAAAATCAACTCAACAAGTCAATTAAAGTTCTTCGCACCGATAGAGGAGGTGAATACCTAAGTGATGCCTATCAAGATCATCTTAGGAGTTGTGGGATTGTCTCACAACTCACTCCACCTGGAACACCACAACATAATGGTGTGTCTGAGAGGAGGAATCGAACCTTATTGGATATGGTCCGATCTATGATGGCTAGAAGCACATTACCTCTATCATTTTGGGGTTTCGCTTTGCTCTCCGCGGCCCGTATTCTAAACATGGCCCCAACCAAAAAGGTGGAAAGGACACCTTTTGAGATATGGCATGGAAGAGTTCCATCCCTATCGTACTTAAGGGTTTGGGGATGTGAGGCTTATGTTAAGACTCCCACCCCAAACAAATTGGATGTCCGATCCACCAAGTGTATCTTTATTGGATATCCTAGAGATTCTATGGGATATTATTTCTATGATCCAATGGAACAAAAGGTGTTTGTTGCCAAAAGGGTGAGTTCTTAGAAGCAAAGTTCCTTATGGAAGGAGCTAGCAGTAGAACAGTGGATCTTGAGGAAGATCAAGAACCACAGCCCGATGCACGTTTGGTTGAAACTAGCACTCAACATGAGGATGTTGAGGATGATCAAGTGGTTGATCAATACACACAACACGTTCGCAGAAGTGGTAGAACTAGTAATCCACCTGAAAGATATGGATTTTTCATGGATGGATGCTATGTGATAGATTCTGATGAACCAACCACATACCATGATGCAATGTCCAACACGGATTGTGACAAATGGCTTGAAGCCATGAACGTTGAGATGCAATCCATGTATGACAATCAAGTATGGGACTTGGTTGTACCACCTCTTAACTCCAAGATAGTTGGAAGTAAGTGGGTTTTCAAGAAGAAAACCGATATGCATGGAAACTTGGATACTTATAAAGCTAGACTTGTAGCAAAAGGTTTCACTCAAACTCAAGGGGTTGATTATGATGAAACCTTCTCACCTGTTGCGATGCTAAAGTCTATAAGGATATTGTTTGCCATAGCTGCTCATTATGATTATGAGATTTGGCAAATGGATGTCAAAACCGCTTTCCTAAATGGATATCTTTAGGAAGATGTCTATATGGTTCAGCCTGAAGGTTTTGTCGATCCAATACATCCTAATAAAGTATGCAAGTTAAAGAAATCAATCTATGGATTGAAACAAGCATCGAGAAGCTGGAATCACCGTTTTGATGAGGAAGTAAAGAAATTTGGTTTCATCAAAAACGCTGATGAGGCTTGTGTGTATAAGAAGGCTAGTGGGAGCACAATAACTTTCCTAGTATTGTATGTTGATGACATACTACTATTTGGAAATGACATTCCAACCTTGGAAGGTGTAAAAACCTCGCTTGGAAGTTGTTTTTCCATTAAGGATCTTGGTGAAGCCGCCTATATTCTGGGAATAAAGATCTATAGGGATAGATCAAGGCGGTTGATTGGTTTGAATCAAAGTGCATATATTGATAAAATCTTGAAAAGGTTCAAGATTGAGAATTCTAAGAAAGGTACCGTACCTATTCAAAGAGGACGATATTGAGTACGACTCAATGTCCAAGCTCAAAGGAAGAGCAAGATAAAATGAAGGCAATCCCATACGCATCTGCTATAGGATCCATCATGTATGCAATGATATGCACTCGACCGGACGTGTCATGCGCCTTAAGCATGACAAGCCGTTACCAGCAGAATCCTGGAAACAGTCATTGGATGGCTGTTAAGAACATACTTAAGTACCTAAGGAGGACAAGAGATATGTTCCTGATCTATGGATCTGGTGACGAGGAACTCGTTGTAAAAGGTTACACGGATGCAAGTTTCCAAACCGATCGTGACGATTCACGATCACAATCGGGATACATTTTCATTCTGAATGGAGGAGCTGTCTCTTGGAAGAGCTCCAAGCAGGATGTGGTGGCTCTATCAACTACAGAATCAGAATATGTCGCCGCCTCATTGGCAGCTCAAGAAGCTGCATGGTTGAAGAAATTCATTGCCAATCTAGGGGTTGTCCCTTCCATTCAGGACCCCCTAGAAATTTTTTGTGACAACGAGGGTGCGATTGCTCAAATCAAGGAACCCCGTGCTCATCAAAAGACTAGGCACATTGACCGGAGATTCAACTACATACGAGATGAAGTTGAAAAGGGAAAGATATGTATTCGCAAAGTTCACACGGATCAAAACGTTGCTGATCCTCTCACGAAGCTTCTTGAAAAGGCAAAGCATGAAGGTCATACTTGTGCCACGGGACTTCGATATTCTAGTGATTGGATATGATCTGTAAATTTAGCATTTGGACATATGGAATTTTCTATTATTTGAATAAAATTATTTGGTTATAATGTTTCAAATAATATTCCAATTTAGCATGTTTAATCCATGAGTAAAATGTTTACTCTAAATGTCCGTAGTCGTTCATACTTGTGGGAACAAGTTTGAAGGTAAGACTATTATGAACTTGGATTGGTTGATATTCATAAGGATGAATATAGAGCAATGGGTTGCTACCAAGGTTCATAGATATTTGTGGGTTACAAATATTGGACTAACCCGCATCTCAAATTTTACTACATGGAATCTTATTGATTGATCATAAATAAATTTGAGTAAAGGCGAATATCATTTGGTATCCTCCGACCTGAGATACATATTGGGTTTTGATGTTCACCAAGTATTATACCTTGAGCATATTCTTCATTGTCCTGAAATAGTGGACAGTACATAAGGATATGTCCAGGTATAACACGAGGTGTTTGTGAGAAACGTATGTAGTCAAGATGGAATTTGTTCCTCTTATTCGTTGAGAGTTAGATGTCTAGGGCCTGATTAAGTTAAATCAACAAGGAATGATCATTCTGTGTCCTTGGATTTAACATGACATCTGTAACAAAAGGATAGATGATTAATTCACCTAATTCATATCAAGTAGGGTACTTGAAAGGGATGATGTTATTGAATGGCTATAAGTCATGCGTATTAAGGGCAGTAAACCGTTGTTAGGCGGTATTTACTGCTTGCATCAATCTTCTATGAATCTTGGGCAAGTGGGAGATTGTAGGATTCTATGTGCCCAAGACACTTAGAATATTGATGTGGTTAGTACGTTATGATCCAAGTCGGGTTATACCCAATAACAAGCTTAGCAAACACCAAATAATATTTATTGATGATATGATCATGCAATAAAATATTAACACCAATTTAGAAAATGGGTTTTCTAAACAAGTTGCATATGACATGGAACAATTTATTAGGATACTTTGTTCAATGATATTATTTGTAATGTTATTTATATTAGTTAGATGACATTACAAATTAATAATGGCTATATATGTTATACAATTAATTGGTTAGTTGTATACATTTTCTAAGAGAGACCAAATTATAAGACCCACAACTTGTGTATTGTGTTAAATAAAAAAAAGGGGGAACCCTTTTCAAAATGAGATTTTCGGCCACCCCCCCCCCCCCTTGTTTCTATTGGACCACTTTTCTTGAAAAGACAATATACAATTAAGGGGTCTTGAAAGAACTTGTTCCAGCCATTATTTTTTCAATTGACATGCAACAAAGAAAAACCCTCTCTTGCTCTCCTCTTGTTCACGGAAATAAGCAGCAGAAATTTTTTTTTTTTGAGCTTCATCTTGGTGTATCTCTACCTAGCAAGAGTGGTGTTTGTACAAGGCTTGGGGTATAAACACTTGAGGGTTCCTTTCTTGGAACTTTGGGGTCGATTCTATCTTCTAACATCATCAAAGTTGCTGCTCAAACTCACGGTTTTGGAAGCCTCAATTTGGCAGCTTACATTTGGTGTTTTGGAGTCCAAATCCAAGCAAGTGCGAAGGTAACTCAAAGCTTTGTGGGAGTCGACGTTAGAGGACGTCCAACTTGGAAGCTTAGCAACATTTCAGCCTTCAAACTCCTTTCATTCATCAACATCTAACTGCTGGAAGGAGGTAGTTTTTGGCAGCCCTTTGAGGTTGCCATATTGTGTTATTTTATGTTCACATAGCTTGTCTATTCACATAAGAATGATCCTCATGATTTGGGTTTGTTTTTCATAACAAATGAACATATAGAAGATAAGATTTTCAGCTTTAAAAATTGGTTTTAAAAGCCATATATCCGCTGCGTTTTTCAGAATGTTTAAAAGATTAAACATGGATTTTGTGTTCTAGCAAACCCGTCATATATTTCGTTCATTACTCTTTATTACTCAAATCTTGTCTCATGCAATATCCCCGACTTATGCTCGAAAGCTGGTGCTGTGTCGGGGCCTGTACACATACCCCCGACTCACGTCTGAAGACTAACACACCACCGGGATACGCGACAAAGATCCCATATGAGTCAATCACAGGGATTGAACTCTATCCGAGTCTGTTGCAACACAAAGTCACTCACCTCATACCTATGCTTGGCCTTATGCCACACCCCTGAAGTTATACGTAACTCGGGTAACCATCATATATTTCACCCCCAACATTATGGGTAACAACACCCCCATCGAAATAGGTAACAACACCCCCACCGAAATGGGTAACAACACCCCATTGAAATGGGTAACAACACCCCCACCGAAATGGGTAACAACACCCCCACCGAAATGGGTAAAAACACCCCCATCGAAATGGGTAACACCACTGAAGGTCAGTCACAAAAACCGGAACCCTTGCCTGCACACTTTAGGATTAGTTGAACCTCACGCGGCTGAGCTTACGACATTTTAGAGTCGTGCACCTCTGTACATATTGCTTGCAAGCCTTCTATACTTTATCTTTTATTAAAGCATGCATTCTATCATTATGTTCCTCTTTTCATTATCTTCCACTTTACGTTACATAATACTTTTCATTCATTCATTAACATGACACGTAAAGCCATAAGAAAGATAAACATACATCATAACAATGGAACATTAACATAATCATGCAAATCATCATACATACATAACATACATCAAACAGAAGCCATCACATCATAACCAAGCCCATCTCCTCATATTACCCCTTAAAAACCACTTAGAAAACCTCAAGTCCAAATTGGGCGCATGGGACCTTCCAAGCGCATGAGCATAAAAATTCTAAGTGTAAAACAGTCTGGGCGCATAGGCACTATTTGGGCGCTTCTGCCCTGTTCAGGCGCTTTTGCCACTAAGCAGGCGCACCAACACTTAGCCGTTTCAATCACTTTGGGCGCATGGCCCTATTTAGCTGCGTGGCACTATTTAGGTGCATGGTACTATTTAGGCGCATCGCACTATTTAGGCGCATCGCACTATTTAGGCGCATCGCACTATTTAAGCGCATGGCCAGCACTTGGGCGCATGACCAACCCTTAGACGCATGGCCAACATGCTGGGCGCATGGGCCACTATTTAGGCTCATGGCCCTCTCTTGGGCGCATGGCCAACACTTAGGTGCATGGCCAACACTCTGGATGCATGGAACACTGTTCATGTTCATCAGAACACTCTGAAATATTTTCTATGTTATCATATTCACCCGATTACCACTCTAATCATACCCAAACACAGATATAACATACTAAGGGTACCTAAGCATGCTAATCATCATCACAAACCCATAAGCCAACTTTAAAACATACATATATCATTCGAACATAAGGTTGTAGACCCATGGTTACTTTCAAAATATTTACTTAGTATGCATAATAGCCCCAAACAAGTTGAATATCAGTAAAAGAGGGGTTCTAGAAACTCACCTTAAGAAGCCTTTGAGCAACACTCTTCCCGTTCGAGACCCACCTTCGATTCAGCTCTTGAATCCTGAAAACAAACACTAAGCACCAAGAACTTCAGTCAAGAACTCGAAACCTAGCTGAAACCAAGCTCATAGAAGAGAAGGCTTACCTTTGCAGCTGCTTCTTCCTCTTTCTCTCTTTAGAACCGGGGCTTTCTCTCTCTTCTTTCTTCCTTCCAAAGCAAAAGCAACTTTCTGCTTTTGATATGGGCGACCATGCCCCTTAAATCCTTAAAATAATAAGGTTTTGTGCTTTATACAGTTTTTCCCCCTCCACTTGTGCTCATTATCTATTCTTTCTATTTACTTTCCTTTTCCTTTCATTTCCTTTAAATAAAAATTCGGGGTGTTAAACATTATAAATTTAAAAGCTTAAGCAGCGGAATTAGTTTAACAAAAGCCATTCATTTCATTAAAACACTGTTGTTGAGCAATACACTATGATTTAACCGAATACAAAAGAATTGTATAATTGCATTACAAAACAACAACAATAACAAGTATGAATGGATGTTAGTCTTTCCCTGCCGAGTAGCTTCACCCTCGTGCCATCCTCAGCAATGTTTACCTACCAACAGAAAATGTATAAAAGTCAGCGTTGCTGAGTGAGTTCTAGTTTTAAAAGTAATAAAATACTTTCTATAAGGTATACATATGAAAATACTCTTTCTGTGAAAATTATCTTTTTATATGTGAGTACGCATTAACTGTACAATCAGGTAATGCTTCTTCTCTTTACTGTATGCCTTGTTTACTCTGTACTCTTTTATTGTTATCTTTCACTGTCTATGTGAACCAATGAGCAATACCCTAAACTATATGCGCGGGGGAAATGGTGATGGCCCTTTGGTTCCCTCGAAGGGCTCTGATTACTGTATACAAGGCCGGCCCAATCACCTAGGGTACACTACAAAGGTCCGCCAATCTTAATTGACTGGCCCCGTGTGCATCATAGGGTAGTTAACCCGCATCACAGTTAAGCTAACGACAACATGGTCGTGTCCCTCCTATAAGCTTGCAAGACTTGTTAACATTTTAATTAAGTTCCACTTCTCTTCTTTATTGCTCTTTCACTTTATTATTACCAGTAATACTTTACGTTACTATAATAAGGCACACCACGTAAAGTCACACATTAATAGTAATAATAATAATAATATGGAACAATCTTAAAACAATCATAATCATGCATGAAACTCATCATTAATAAGCTCTGGTCAAACTTAGTCAAAACCCTAATAACACAAACTATTTGGGCGCATGAGCCCTGTTTGGGCGTTTCATCACTATGCAGGCGCATCAGCCACACTTAACCACTTTAACACTTAGGCGCATGAACTATTCAGGAGCATGGGCACTATTAGGGCGCATGGTCCATTCGGATGCATGGACACTTAGGAGCATGAACCTTTCAGGCGCATGAGGTACACTTGAACATTTCTAAGGCATTTCCAGGTGCATGAGCCTTATTCAGGCACATGAACCTTCTGCTCAACACGTTTCTAGGATATTTTCAAACCCAATCATCAAGCCTATTTGTTCTAAGCTTCCCAAGGCTATTCTAAACATGAACCACCTATGAGCATCTAAGAATCATCATCCAACATGCATAATACATACGAGTATACATACATAACATTGTAAAATCTTTTTAATACATTTTCAGCCCCAAGAAGAGTTTAAAACAAGTAAACCGGGGTCTAGAAACTCACCTGGTGCAACTTTGGGTGTATCTTCCTTCTAACCCGTATGCAAATGAGTTCAAACATGTAGAAACCCACCAAACATACACACACAAACACACACACAAACACATAAGCACATAAGCATCTAACCGAGATAAAACCCATCATAAACACTTAAAACCCATGAATTCTTACCTTGAATTCAACCTCTTCTTTTCTCCTTCTTCAAAACCGAGAGTGTTCTGCTCCCTCTCTCTCTAAAACCGATTGCAAAAAGGTGGAAAGTAACATGGTGTGGGTGGCCATGTTGCTTTTGTACCAAGTTTTATTCCTTTTGTCCTTTTGACACTTTTAACCCCTCAACTTGGGTTAAATTGCATTTCCTTCTTTTATTCTTCATTTCATATCTTTCTTTTAAGAGAATAACCAGGTGTTACACGTTATTACTTATACTAACCACACACAAAAGGCAAGTGTACCTGTCGTATGGTAATATAGTGTTGGTAATAACCGAGTATCAATCCGTGGGCACACTAAGCCTACTCAACAACCCTCATAATTGACTATCAGTTTTAGGTTTTAGAAAATGATAAGTTTAACATAATAACAATAAAAAAAGACAGAAAAAGATAGATTGAGACTTTTGGTGATTCTTATAGTGAAGTAAGGTTGTTATCCTAATTTAGATTACACTTATGTAACTGTGATGAATTGGTGGTGTGATTAGAGATATTGAATAATGTAATTATGTTAATGTTTATAAAGATGAGCTGGCGTGATTTCTCGTCTATCCTGCTGCCGTAGTTACTAGATCCTGTCAGGCTGAGTTTTACTGCTCAGATCAAAGCCCTAGTAATGTAGGTAAATCTTTTGTGTCCTATTTGGCATATGATTTCTGAAAACATAACTCAATGTTAAAAAGAGAGTTGATCAGGTTCCTTCCTAACATACCATTAATTTTAGAAAACCATAAAAATTACTGAAAATTTCTCAAACTAAAAAAAGGGAACCCGCAAATGATCAGAAAGTTAAAGTGATATGATTTCTAATAACCATTTCTAGTTCATTAGCCATGGATCTATTATGAAGATCGGTTTCACGAATGAAAGTTGATCATACGTTTTTCAATCGTGTATGACAATCATAATCATAAACCATAAATTTATAACTTCCCGTTCAAATGTAGATGCTACCCATCAATAGTTTTCCCAAGACCACCATAACATTAACATAATATATATCACACCATTAGTTCATCACATATTACATAAGTTTCATTAAATTAGGATAACACATGAAGTTTAGCTCACAAGGAGATTGAACATAACAACAAAGATAAAAGATAGTAATGAAATCATCGGTAACATAGAACAATCAAACCGGTGATCCATTATGGATGATGTTAAACGATCCCAAGCTTCTTCTAAGTGTGGAATGACCCTTTAAAACCTTCTAAGGACCTCCAAAGTCTGGGTTCCTGAGAGGGAACACCAACACTTCTATAAGGCCCCGTTCCCGGAGACCTCACAGTTGGTCATTCACATCATTAAATACATTAAACATTATAAATTTACAAGCTTGAGCAGTAGAATTATTTTAACAAAAGCCATTCATTTCATTAAAAACACTGTTGTTGAGCAATACACTATTGTTTAACCGAATACCAAAAGAATTGTTTAATTGCATTACAAAAGAACTGCAATAACAAGTATGAATGGATGTTAGTCTTTCCCTGTCGAGTAGCTTCACCCTCGTGCCATCCTCAGCAATGTTTACCTGCCAACTGAAAATGTATAAAAGTCAGCGTTACTGAGTGAGTTCTTGTTTTATAAAAAACATTGCATTACCTTACATTCGTTAAAACATTTTCATTACTATCGCACATGATCATACGTTATACATACATCAAGGTAATCATTAATATCTTCATCATCTCTCGTTTCGTACATTTCGCACGTTTCGCACATTTCGTACTTGTCGCACATTTCGTACATTTATTATCTTTCACTTCTATCTAGGTCCTGTCATGTACTTAACCCCCCTCTAGAGCACCAAGCAATTCATCTAGGGTTAAGCGAGAAGGACCCCTTATCGCACGTATGGAGTGGTCACTAGGACAGACTCCCCCTGTGTGTGTGAACTCTTATGGGTTAGCCAAGATCGCACGCTATATAACACACAATAATTATGAAATCGCACGTATTGGAGCAGTCACCAAGACTAAACTCCTACTGTGTGTATGAACCCTTATGAGTTAGCCAAAATCGCATGCTGTAGACACACACAATTGAGCTAACAACTCTCAATGAGTTTTGAACCTCCTTTCATTTGCTTGCAAGGCTTTTTATTCATTCATTCATTATGTTCCACTTTCATTATCTTAAATCTTTCACTTCGTTAATGTTGCACCCTGAAAGGATCATACATGCCAACTTGATGGGTGACTTGATGATTGCTCAGCTGGAATCCTATAAGTCCAAGATGAAATGCGGATGAAGATCTGCAAGAAAAATAACAAGTGTTATCTTCCGCATTGGTTGATGCGGAAGACAAAACTCTAATGCGGACAAGTGTTTACTCTTCCGCATTAACTAATGCGGAAGACATAATACTTATGCTGAAGAACAAAAGAAGATGCTGATAAGACTTTGATCATCCGCATTGACAAATGCGGATGACCAACCAATGCGCACAAGTATTTGTTCATCCGCATTAACCAATGCGGATGACCAACTTACTAATGCTGATGATCAAGTAGAAATGCTGATCAAGATTATCTCGTCCGCATTTGTCAATGCGGATGAACAAGCAGAGATGCGGATCAAGACTTAGAATAGTTTTTGATATAATAGGTCAGGGATAGTTTAGTCATTTTGTAAAGGCATCTTGTCTGCCTATAAATAGAATAGTTAACCTCGTACTGAGGTGACGGCTGATAGATAGAGAATTTTTGTTGTAATTATTCTCTAGTAACTTATCAACTCTCGTATATCAATACAAACAGCATTTATGAGTAATTTTCTTGCTTGAATGTTCTTTGATTGTTTGTTTCCGCCACTCAATCATTGACTTGATTATCATATTCGATTCTCAGTAAGAATACCACTCTTACACAATCCCAGTCAATTGGTATCAGAGCTCTGGCTCTCGATTCTCTTTCAGATCTGCGCACAGATTGAATAGAACTCGATTGATCTGATAATCAAGTTGCTAGTATCATCTCTACTTAGCAAACAACAAAAATACTCCTGTCAAACAGCAAGAACACTCATTCTGAACGTCAACAGAACTGCTTGAACAAGTTGGACTCATCAAACATAATCAATCTTAAAATCAACTAAATCTATACTTACACAAATCAACATGGATTCTAACAGTTACTCTGAAGTAGGTCATACACCTAAACCTCCCATGCTTAAACACAAATCTGAGTTTAAACAATGGAGAATACGGTTTAGAAATTATATCACAGGTGTAGATCCTGACTTTTGGATCTCAATATGTAAGGGTTGACATATTCTTGTTACTCTATCAACAGCTCAAGCTGCATTGTACAAGACTGCTAGAATACCATTGAAGACTTAACTCTGGATGAAGATGACTATAAGAAAATCAAAATTGATCTTAAAGCATACTCTATCTTGACTCAAGCACTTAAAATGGATGTGCTGAAAAGATTGGAAAAATATGGAACTGCTAAAGCTATTTGGGATGCTCTCAAAATTATGTGTGAAGGTAGCAGTGAAGTTGCTGAAATTAACAACGACAAGCTCGTCAATCAGTATGAAACCTTCCATCACACCAAAGGAGAATCCATATCAAAACAATTGCACAGATTTGTACAATTGGTCAATGACTTGGAAATTATGGGTGTTTCATACAACATTAAAGAACTCAACAAGAAAATGCTTCACAGTCTACCTGAAAGCTGGAAGCAAAATGTCACAATGCTGAAAAATACTCTTGATCTTGAGAGTATCACTCTAGACATTATGATAGCCAAGATTGAAGCTTTGGAACTTGATGAACGAAATAGAAATCTGAGTGGGCCAAGAGTGATTGAAGCCTACAAATTCCCTTCAGAATCACATTCTATTGAAAATGCCTTCATCACAGAGGAAGATGACTTCATCTCATCAAGAGATCAAATGAACAATACTGGGTTCATTGCATCTCCATCATTCAATCACCATTCAACTTCAGCTCAAGCACCAAAAGTCTCCACTGCACCTCCAATCTCTCCAGAAAACTTAAAATCAAAAGAGCAAAAGGCAACTTACAATGCCTTTGTTGCAAGTTTTGAAGCATATCTTGGGGAAGACTCACTTCTGCCCATCTAATACAGGAAGATTTAGAAGAATTAGATCCTGATGATGTTGAGGAGATGGATCTATAGTGGCAAATGGCAATGATTGCCATGAGAGCAAAGAAATTCTTCAGAAAAGGAAGAAAGTTAAGCCTGAATGAGAACACAAAACTTGGATATGACAAATCCAAGGTAAAATGCTTCAACTGTCGCATGACTGGCCATTTCTCAAGAGAGTGCAATGCTCCTAAAAGAAACAACCATTCAAGGAACTCTCCTGGTCAATCATCATCACAACCCAATTCAAGCTATCACTCAAACAATCAACAACAGCAGTAACATCATTCTCATCATCAACAAACATACCAGAATCAACCACAACTGACAAATCAAGCCCATGCAAGCAGTCAGCCTTCTGCCAGTGCCCTTGTGATCAAACAAGATGGGATATGTGACTGCAGTGTGTATGCTATGGAAGTCAAGCCTCAATTCCAGAATCATGCTCTTATGGCTCACATCAATGATGGACCATCTGCAATGCCTACTGAGGAAAAAACTAACCTTTGTAGTGAGAAATGCATAAATGAATTACAAGAGTATAGAGAACGTAATCATAAACTGGCAGATAAAATTAAAGAAGAAAAGGTGAAGTTAGAAATGATGAAGAGAGAACTATAAAGTTTTGAAATCAAAATCAAATCTCTCATTTCTGACATAGAAAAATTGCATGGTGAGAAATACAATCTTGCAGCTGATAATGAGCTACTTACTGAAAAGTTAGCTCAAGCTAAATCTCAACAATCTATGACTGAAGTGAAACTTGAAAAGTTTCAAATGTCTTCAGTCAAGCTGCAAGAAATGCTAGATTCACAAAAGGATCCAAAGGACATGTCAAGGATTGGGTACAATGCATGTCCTCCACCATACAATGACAATTACACTGTCATTCCTGACTCTGTATCACTCTTTGAATCAATCGAACCTAAAACCGTGGAACCTAAATTAGTAGTGAAACAAGTGAAAAATCCTTAAAATAAACCTGATGTTTACTTTGAAACCAATGAGGATAAAATCAAGTTAGGACACCCAATCAAAATCAAAGAGTGCTCAGACAAGACAGTGAATGTCATGAAACCATCAAGCCCTGTAAAAGCAATTGTACCTTTTATAAAATTCATACCATCTGTTTTAGAAGGCAAAAAGAAATATGTCAAAACAGTGAAACCCACTACTGAAAGTAGTTCTGATAATGAGATTGTATCTCCATAAAATTCAAGCAAATCAGAAAAGGTTTCACTGAAAAAGAAACCAACTGTAAAACTGAGTTCAACACAAAACTTCATCAGACCCTCAGTCATCAAAATTAAGGCAGGGAGTTGGGTTTGATATCTTTAACAAACAACATGTTGACCAGTTTGAGAAAGAGGTAAGAAGTAGGTTGAAGAAACAGAAACAGCCCAGACAACTGAACAAAAGTAGTGTTGTGAAACATTCTACTAAAAGGGTTGATTCTGATTCATCACCTAAAGAAAAGAAAGTGACTCATCAAAAGAAAGTATCAGTTGAGTCACATGAAGAAAAATCTGATTCGAGAAACAAACAAATGTATTGTGATATTTGTGACATGTTCAATCACAAGACAGATAAATGCTTCTTCAATCAATATTGTTCTATATGTGATATGTGTTGGTTTGTTGGACCTTAGTCAAACTAGTTTAACCATTTAAACTATCAAAACACAGCGGAATAAAACCATAATATGTTCATTTGTAATCTAAAAATTAAGGTTCATTTCATATCATCAACAAACCCAAGGACATAGGATCATATATATGTGTTTGAACTAGCTATCACCAATAAATAACAACCTAAATAAGCCATACATACTACCTTCCAAAGGCTGCTGAAAATGAGATATAGATGAGGAGAATGATGTTCTTGAATAGCCAAAACACCAAGAAGAGGTGTCCTCAAGCTTCCATACCCACAAGCATCAAGCATACACCATTCTTGCTAGGATTTGAGCACCAAATCGGATCAAGAAAGCTGCTGGAACCTTGTTCCAGCCGTGAACAATCAACAAAGCTGCTAGAGCTTTGTTCCAGCCGTGATATCTTTCTTCCAAAAGAAGAGTGATGTTCTTGTGACCCTTTTGCATATGAGAGAGTGAGAGAGATCTGAATAGAGAGTGCATGTATTCAAGCAAAGAAAAAGATACCAAAACATAAGGCCAAAAGAACCCCTTAAGGGGCGGCCGAACCTTTTGGTCTTTTGGGGTTTCCCCCCAAAACCTTTTAATCTTTGTTAAACTAATGTTTTCAATAAGATATGTAATTACCCCTTAATTATATAACTTATACACACACTCCTATTATTTGATGTTATTTAACCAATTTAAACAACATTACAAATAATATTCATGAACAAAATATCCATAGAGGTTGTTTAATCTCATATGCAACTTATTTAGAAAACCCATTTTCTAAATTGGTGTATTTATTTAATTGTATGATCATATCATCAATTAAATAATATTTGGTGTTTTCTAAGCTTGTTATTGGGTATGACCCGAGGGCATAAAGAATCCAACAATCTCCCACTTGCACAAGATATATAGAAGATTGATGCAAGTAGTAAATACCGCCTAACAACGGTTTACTACCCTTAATACGCATGACTTAAATTCATTCAATAACATCATCCCCTTCAAGTATCCAACTTGAAATGATTTAGGTGAATCAATCATTTATCCTTTTGTTTCAGATGTTATGTTAAATCCAAGGACATAGAATGATCATTCCTTGTTAATTTAACTTAATCAGGCCTTAGACATCTTGCTCTCAACGAATAAGAGGAACAAATTCCATCTTAACTACATACTTTTTCACAATCACCTCGTGTCACTCCTGAACATAGCCTTATGTACAGCCCATTATTTCAGAGCAGTGAAGAACTAGCTCAAAGTATAACATTTGGTGAATATAAAAACCCAATATGTATCTCAGGTCGGAGGATACCAATGATATTCTCCTTACTCAAATTTACTTATGATCAATCTAGAAGATTCCATGTAGTAAAATTGAGATGCGGGTCAGTCCAATATTTGTATCCCACAAATATCTATGAACCTTGGCAGCAACCAATTGCTCTATATTCATTCCTTATGAATATCCTGAAGGGGTTTGTTTGTCCATTTACATCTTGTTTAACCATTTAAACATATGAAACGCAGCGGAATATACAACTTAAGTCATGTTAAAGTTTCTGAAAATTAACATGATTATGTGTAAACAACAAACCCATAACAAGAGGATCTTTATTATGTGAAGAACTAGCATACAATAAGAAATAACAACCCAATAACAAACCAAAACGAGTCATACAAACTACCTTTAACAAAGCTACTTAAAACGAATGATGAACTACCTTCCAAAGGCTGCTGAAAAACGAGATTTGGATGAAGATGGGGCTGCTCTTGAATGACCAAAACATCAAGGTAGATGTCCTCAAGCTTCCATACCCACAAGCAGGATGCAAAACACCTTTCTTGCTAGGATTTGTGCACTAAATTGCAAGAACATGGCTGCTGAAAACCGATTTTCAGCCTATTTTTCCTTCTTGGATGAGAGAAAAATAAATGGATCTTGCAAGTATGAGAGAGAGCTGAATGGGAGAGTGTGACTAGTGTTAAATTGGAGAGTAGTTTCAAGACACAAAATGACCAATAATGCCCCCAAAGGGGCGGCCAAAAACTTGTGTTTAAAATGGGTTCCCCCCATTTTTAAACACCCACTAATATGTTAACTAGTTGTATTGTTAGTTATATAATTAACCTTTTAAATATATAACTTAACACACACTCTTATTATTTGATGTTATTTAACAAACTTAAATAACATTACAAATAATGTCCATGAACAAAATATCCTTATAAGTTGTTCTTTCTCACATATAAATTATTTAGAAAACCCATTTTCTAAATTGGTGCAATGATTTAATTGTATGATCATATCATCAATTAAATACATATTGGTGTTTGCTAAACTTGTTATTGGGTATGACCCGACTTGGATCATGACGTACTAACCACATCAATATCTATGTGTCTTGGGCATAAAGAATCCAACAATGTCCCACTTGCACAAGATTCATAGAAGATTGATGCAAGCAGTAAATACCGCCTAACATCGGTTTACTACCCTTAGTACGCATGACTTAGAAGCCATTCAATAATATTATCCCCTTCAAGTATCCAACTTGAAATGTTTTAGGTGAATCAATAATTTATCCTTTTGTTACCGATGTCATGTTAAATCCAAGGACACAGAATGATCATTCCTTATTGATTTAACATCATGCTCTCAACGAATAAGAGGAACAAATTCCATCTTGACTACATACGTTTCTCACAATCACCTTATGTCGTACCTGAACATAGCCTTATGTACTGAACAATATTTCAGATCAGCAAAGAACTAGCCCAAGGTGTAACACTTGGTGAATATCAAAACCCAATATGTATCTCAGGTCGGAGGATACCAATGATATTCACCTTTACTCAAATTTAGTTATGATCAATCAATGTGATTCTATGTAGTAAAATTTGAGACGCGGGTCAGTCCAATATTTGCATCCCACAAATATCTATGAACCTTGGTAGCAACCAATTGCTCTATATTCATACCTTATGAATATCTACCAATCCATGTTCATAATAGTCTTACATTCATATTTGTTCCCACAATATGACCGACTACGGACATTTAGAATAATAAACATATTCATGGATGTAAACATGCCAAAAGAAAAATATAACTCAAATATATAAAAGAGTTAAATATTATAATTGTTCCATATTTTATATGCTAAACAGATCAATTCCAATCACTAGAATATCGAAGTCCTAAGGCACAAGTATGACCCTCATACTTTGCCCTCAGAAGGAGCTTCGTGAGTGGATCCGTAATGTTTTGATCTTTATGAACTTTACGAATACATATCTTTACCCCTTTTCAACTCCATCCTTATGATGTTGAATCTCCGCTCAAGGTGCTTAGTCTTTTGATGAGTACGGGGTTCCTTGATTTGAGCAATCCCACCCACGTAATTACCAAATATTTCTAGGGGTTCTTGAATGGTAGAGACCACCCCTAGATAAGCAATGGACAAATTTATCCATGCAGTTTCCCAAGCTGCCAATGAAGCGGCTATGTATTCGGATTTTATAGTGAACAATGCTACCGTTTCCTGCTTTGAACCTTTCAAGGACACTTCTCCTCCATTCATAATGGAAGTATACCCCGATTGTGATCAAGAATCATCTCGATCAGTTTTGGAAGCCTGCATCCGTGTAACCCTTTACAACGACTTTCTCTTTAATAGATTCGTATATTAGAAACATATCCTTAATCCTACTAAGGTATTTCAATATACTTTTAACAGCCATCCAATGTTATTTCTATTGGTATCTACTTTGCCATAATTAATAAGCATGACTCGTCCGGTCTAGTGCATATCATCACACAAATGATGTATCATATAGCAGATGCGTATGGGATATCCTTCATTTGATTTTGCTCATCCTATGAGCTTGGACATTGAGACATAGTCAACATCGTCCCTCTTTGAATAGGTACCATACCTTTCTAAGAGTTTTCCATCTTGAGCCTTTTCAAGATTTTATCAATATATGCACTTTGGTTTAATCCTATCAACCACCTCGATCTATCCTTATAGATCCTTATTCCAAAATATGGGCGGCTTAAACGAGATCTTATATGGAAAAACATATTCCAAGGTAGGTTTCAACACCTTCCAAGGTTGGAATATCACTTCCAAATAGTAGTGTGTCATCAACCTACAACATTAGGAATACAATTATGCTCCCACTAACTTTCATATATACACAACCTTCTTGATGCTTGCTTCAATCCATAGATTTATCACTTTAACTTGTATACTTTATTAGGATGTCGTGGATCGACAAAACCATCATGCCGAACTACATGAACAGTCTCTTCGAAATGTCCATTAAGAAAAGTAGCTTTGACATCCATTTGCCAAAACTCATACTCAGAATATGCAGTTATGGCACATAAAATCCTAATCGACTTTAGCATTGCCACAGGCGTAAGAGTTTCATCATAATCAACCAATTGAGTTTGATGAAACCTTATGCTATAAGTCTTGACATATAAGTATTCAAGTTTCCATGCATATATGTTTTCATCTTGAAAAACCCACTTGTATCCAACCGGTTTGGAGTTCAGTGGAGGGTCAACCAATTCCCAAACTTGGTTGTTATACATGGATTGCATCCTTACGTTCATGGTTTCTAGCCATTTGTCCCAATCCAAATTGGACATAGCATCTTGGTATATGGTTAGCCTATAGGGGGCAACCACATAGCATCCATTCTTGGAATATTCATATCTTTTAGATGGAATACTAACTTTATGAGATTTGTGAACGTTTTATGTGTATTGATCAACCTCTTGATAATCACCAACAACCTCTTGTTGATAGCTAGTGTCAACCATAAGTGTATCGGCTTGTGGATCTTGATCCTTATCAAGTTCCACAGTTCTATATATCATTCCTTCGATAAGGAACTCGGTTTCCAAGAACTTAGCCTTTCGAGCAATAAATACTTTTGCTTTGTTGAGTCGAAGAAATAGTATCCTATACAGTCTCTAGGACTTTCAACTAATCTACACTTTCTTGATCTGATTCATATTCATAATATGAGCCTTAAAGAGCAATGCGAAAACCCAAAATGACAAAGATGGTAAGCTCATAGCCATAATAAATTGAACCATATCCAAAAAGGGTTCAGTTTCTTCTTTATCAGAATGAAGAACATAGATAGTTATATAGAGTTGATTTTCTACTTCATTATTGAAGATTTTGAACATTTCAAAAGCTTTGTAATTATGTGTCATCAAGTGCACACAATAATAGCGACTGTAATCGTCGGTAAAAGTAATGAAGTATCTTTCACCAATCTTTGTCATTGTCTTAAAAGGACCACATACATCCAAATGTATCATTCCTAGTAAGTCTTTTGGTTCACACTTATCAAATGAAACATTTTCATTTGTTTCCAAAATACCATTCTTTTGAAGTGTTTGAATCCAATTCTTGTTTATGTGACCAAGATGACGATGTCAAAGATAATAATAACTTAAACCCATTTTAAGTTTGTTGGTGCTTAATGTGTGTAATGAGTTATTATAGGACGAATTATCATGAACCAATTCATGGATATCATTAAAAGGCATATCCTTCAAAATGAAATTCATCATCCATAAAACCTAATATCATTATTTACAAACTTTAAATCATGATCATATTGTTTTAATAGGAAACATGAATTATGTTCCTAGTCAAACTAGGTGCATACAAAATATTTTGAGAACAACTTCCAAACCATTTGAAAGTCTCAAAACAGAGTTTCCCGCCTTGAAGCGTACATTTCTTTGAACCCCTTTGCAACAATTGCAAGTATGAGTCTCACATCCGGTATCCAATACCCATGTGTTTAAAGAAATGACATTTAATACAATGTGTGAATCATGGAGATTGTATTTGAGGTTTGCCCAACATCCCTCTTGTCTTTCAACTCCTTGAGATAGGAATTATCCTATCTCTCCATACTCAAAGCATGGATCGTTCTCTATTACCTTAGGCTTCATAAGCTTAGGTTTTTCGAGGTTTCGCTTTAACCTTTGCTTTGATGTATTCCTTTCCTTTGGCAACAATTGCCTTAGGATCGGGATTGGCCATTTCTTATAGCCTCCCTTATTGATCGAGAGAATAGGTAGAACCTCTCTACCCATCCCTGCCTTGGTTGCTTCGAGCATTGCGTGAAGTTCACCAATGCTCTTGTCCTACCCATTCATATTATAGTTTATTATGAATGTCTCAAACCTTTAGTTTGGCAATCAAGGATCAAATCCTTGGCCAACTACTTTAAGATAGGACATTTAAGCATCTTGAGGCTATCAATGTGGCTTTTCATCTTAAGAATATATAAGATGATATCGATTGGGATTCTTCCATGTGACATGCATAAAGTGCCCGAACCGTTTCGAAGCAATCTACTAAAGTTTGTTGAAAGAACATTCCTTCAACTAGATTATCATGTCATATGCCCCATGATGCTCCAAACCCTTTTGGAGTTCGGGAATCATATTCCCAACATGAGGTAGGATACTAGCACAGAATCCTTAGTGTGCCTAAGCCAATCGTCAAAAAGCCTTAACATCAACAGCGTTGGTTGGTGAGGTATGGGATCGTCAAGGACATAGGCCTTTACTCATTCTTGAGAACGATTCTCAAGTTTCGAAATTGAGTCCATAAGGTAATTATGGTTAGGACTATCCCTCTCAAGAATAGATCTCAGTGATAGGGAAGGGACGATCGGGGTGGTAGCGTAATAGTTAGCGGTCATCACTACAATAATTGACAAAGTTCATTTTAGTATTTCTAATAAATTTATTTTAATTGTTAATACCCTTAAATGTCTCATAGACAATTAACAATTAAAATCTAGAATCCAACATTACATTTAAATGATGGTTAGGTGACCTTTATCCCATTATTTAAATTAACAAGGTAGTCAACAATTGACAATTGCAACCTATTGCAACTTCTAGTCTTATGGGATCGGTTAAACATCATATGTTTAGTTGGCATGTTTAATCCCATCAACACCATTGTACGCCATGCTTTGGTGACCCTAATACCGCCTAACAACGGTTTACTACCCTTAATACGCATGACTTAAATTCATTCAATAACATCATCCCCTTCAAGTATCCAACTTGAAATGATCTAGGTGAATCAATGATTTATCCTTTTGTTTCAGATGTTATGTTAAATCCAAGGACATAGAATGATCATTCCTTGTTAATTTAACTTAATCAGGCCTTAAACATCTTGCTCTCAACGAATAAGAGGAACAAATTCCATCTTAACTACATACGTTTTTCACAATCACCTCGTGTCACTCCTGAACATAGCCTTATGTACAGCCCATTATTTCAGAGCAGTGAAGAACTAGCTCAAAGTATAACATTTGGTGAATATAAAAACCCAATATGTATCTCAGGTCGGAGGATACCAAATGATATTCTCCTTTACTCAAATTTACTTATGATCAATCTAGAAGATTCCATGTAGTAAAATTGAGATGCGGGTCAGTCCAATATTTGTATCCCACAAATATCTATGAACCTTGGCAGCAACCATTTACATCTTGTTTAACCATTTAAACATATGAAACGCAACGGAATATACAACTTAAGTCATGTTAAAGTTTCTGAAAATTAACATGATTATGTGTAAACAACAAACCCATAACAAGAGGATCTTTATTATGTGAAGAACTAGCATACAATAAGAAATAACAACCCAATAACAAAGCAAAACGAGTCATACAAACTACCTTTAACAAAGTTGCTTAAAACGAATGATGAACTACCTTCCAAAAGGCTGCTGAAAAACGAGATTTGGATGAAGATGGGGCTGCTCTTGAATGACCAAAACATCAAGGTAGATGTCCTCAAGCTTCCATACCCACAAGCATGATGCAAAACACCTTTCTTGCTAGGATTTGTGCACTAAATCGCAAGAACATGGCTGCTGAAAACCGATTTTCAGCCTATTTTTCCTTCTTGGATGAGAGAAAAATAAATGGATCTTGCAAGTATGAGAGAGAGCTGAATGGGAGAGTGTGACTAGTGTTAAATTGGAGAGTAGTTTCAAGACACAAAATGACCAATAATGCCCCCAAAGGGGCGGCCAAAAACTTGTGTTTAAAATGGGTTCCCCCCATTTTTAAACACCTACTAATATGTTAACTAGTTGTATTGTTAGTTATATAATTAACCTTTTAAATATATAACTTAACACACACTCTTATTATTTGATGTTATTTAACAAACTTAAATAACATTACAAATAATGTCCATGAACAAAATATCCTTATAAGTTGTTCTTTCTCACATATAAATTATTTAGAAAACCCATTTTCTAAATTGGTGCAATGATTTAATTGTATGATCATATCATCAATTAAATACATATTGGTGTTTGCTAAACTTGTTATTGGGTATGACCCGACTTGGATCATGACGTACTAACCACATCAATATTCTATGTGTCTTGGGCATAAATAATCCAACATATCCACCAATCCATGTTCATAATAGTCTTACGTTCATATTTGTTCCCACAAACATGACCGACTACGGACATTTAGAATAATAAACATATTCATGGATCTATACATGCTAAAATGAATATAACTCAAAATATCACAAGTATATAAAGAGTTAAATATTACATTATTTCAAACTTTTAAATACTAAACAGATCAATTCCAGTCAGTAGATATCGAAGTCCTAAGGCACAAGTATGACTTTCATGCTTTGACCTTTCAAGGAGCTTCGTGAGTGGATCCGTAGTGTATTGATCGGTGTGAACTTTACGAATACATATTTTTCCCTTTTCAACTTCATCCCTTATGGAGTTGAATTTCCGCTCAATGTGCCTAGCCTTTTGAAGAGGACAGGGTACCTTGATTCATGTAATCGTACCCTCGTGATCACAAAAAAAATCTAGGGGTCTTGAATGGTAGAGACCACCTAGGTAGGCGATAAGTTTCTTTATCCATGCAGCTTCCTGAGCTGCTAATGATACGGCTATGTATTCGGATTTTGTAGTGGACAATGCTACTCTATTCATAATGAAGACATACCTCGATTGAGAATCATCTCGAACGGTTTGGAACTTGCATCCGTGTAACCCTTTACAACAAGTTCCTCTCCATCAGATCCGTATATTAGAAACATTTCCTTAGTCCTTCTAAGGTATTTCAATATACTTTTAATAGTTCCAATGGCTATTATCTGGATTCTGTTAATATCTACTCGTCATGATTAACGCGCATGACTCGTCTAGTCTAGTGCATATCATCGCATACATGATGGATCCTATAGCTGACGCATATGGGATGTCCTTTATTCGATATTGCTCATCCTTTGAGCTTTGACATTGAGATGTACTCAATATTGTCCCTCTTTGAATAGGTACCATACCTTTCTTAGAGTTTTTCAATCTTGAACCCTTTCAAGACTTTATAAATATATGCACTTTGGCTTAAACCTATCAACCGCGTCGATCTATCCCTATAGATCTTTATTCCAAAATATAGGCGGCTTCACCGAGATTTTATGGAAAAACAACTTCCAAGCCAGGTTTTGACACCTTCCATGGTTGGAATATCATTCCAAAAGGTAGTATGTCATTAACATACAATACTAAGAATGTTATTATGCTCCCACTAGCCTTCTTATATACACAAGCCTCATCAGCGTTCTTGATGAAACCAAATTTTGATCTCTTCATCAAAATGTTGATTCCAACTTCTCGATGCTTGATTCAATCCATAGATTGACTTCTTTAACTTGCATACTTTTAGGATGTTGTGGATCGACAAAACCACATGGACAGTCTCTTCGAGATGTCTATTAAGACAAACGGTTTTGACATCCATTTGCCAAATCTCATAGTCATAATATGCAGCTATGGCAAATAATATCCTAATTGACTTTAGCATTGCCACAGGCGAGAAAATCTCATCATAATCAACCCCTTGATTTTGAGTGAACCCTTTTGCTACAAGTCTTGCTTTGTAAGTATCCAAGTTTCCATGTATATCTATTTTCTTCTTGAAACCCATTTGCATCCAACCGGTTTGGAGTTAAGTGGAGGGTCAACCAATTCCTAAACTTGATTGTCATACATGGATTGCATCTCAACGTTCATGGCATCAAGCCATCTGTCACAATACAAATTGGACATTGCTTCATGGTATGTAGTTGACTCATCGGAGTCAGCCACATAGCATCCATTCATGAAAGATCCATATCTTTCAGGTGGAATGCTAAATCTACCAGATCACGAACGTTTTTGTGTGTATTGATCAACCTCTTGATCATCATCAACAACCTCTTGTTGATTGCTAGTGTCAACCAAACGTGTATCAGCTTGTGGATTTTGATCCTCATCAAAATTCTAGTATACTATATGTTATCCCTTCCATAAGGAACTTAGTTTCCAAGAACTCAGCCTTTCAAGCAATAATTACTCTTGCTCTGTTGGATCAAAGAAGTAGTATCCTATACAATCTTTGGGATATCCAACAATATACACTTAGTGAATCGACTATCTTGGTCATGGTCATATTCAAAATACGAGCCACGGAGAGCATTGCGAAACCCTAAAATGACAGAGGTATTGAGCTTATAGCCATCATAGATTGAACCATATCCAATAGGGTTCGATTTCTCCTTTCAGACACACCGTTCTGTTGTGGTGTTCCAGGTGGAGTAGGTTGTGAGACGATCCCACAACCTTTTAGATGGTACTAAAAAGCATCATTGAGGTATTCACCTTCTCTATCTGAACGAAGAACTTTGATAGTTTTATAGAGTTGATTTTCTACTTCATTCTTGAAGGTTCTGAACATTTCAAAAGCTTCAAGTTTATGTGTCATCATGTACACATAACCATAGCGACTATAATCATCGGTAAAGGTAATGAAGTATCTATCACCATTTCTAGTCATTGTCTTTAAAGGGCCACATACATCCGAATGTATGATACCCAACAAATCTTTTGCCCTCTCGTTAGTGGCACTAAAGGGCGACTTGGTTATCAGGTTTGTAAACAAGATTCACACTCATCAAATGAAACATTTTTATTTGATTTTCAAAAGATCATTCTTTTGAGGTGTTTGAATCTGATTCTTGTTTATGTGACCAAGACGACAACATCAAAGATAATAATCACTTAAACCCATTTTAAGTTTCTTGGTGCTTGTTTGGTATAATTAGCTATTATAGGATGAATGTTGATGCATGTATGTCCCTAGATCATGATATGAAATGTAATAGATCATGTTTATCTGATTCTGATGTAATTTGATATGATTAATGAAATGATATTGGTTGTTTGTGATTTGTAATGACTAATATTTCGTTAATAAGTCGATATTGATTGGTTAATTAGGATAGTGATTGTTTGAATGGTTACACATAATGTTTATTAAGGAATACATTGCAACTTAACATAATGTAGTTTTCATGCTAATGGCTCATGCGAATGGACCACACGCATGAATAACTTCATACGATTGACTCAGTAGCATGACTGAACCAGGAGACTGGATCAGTCGTATGATTGACACATAAGATTGGCTCAGTCGCACGACTGAACACTCAGTCGTGCGGATGGATCAACCGCATGGTTCAATCGCACGACTGAACCATGCTTATGGTCTAGTCGCCCAAATGAACAATACTAACCTATAAATACAATCCAATTCGTGGAAAAATTAGAAAGAGCATTCATTCATTACAATTCCAGACGTACCCTAGCCGTCCAGAAGCCTCCCAACTCGTTCTCCAAGTTCATAGAACATATTAGATCGATTTCTAACATTAGTTTCAATTCTTTATTGATTCTTCGTGTGTTCTCACTGATTGGATCAGCAATCAAATAGGATTCCACACTATTTGATCTGGTTTACACGCTAATCACTAGGTATTTCGTGCAAATACCTGGTCCTAACAAGTGGTATCAAAGCTTTGGCTCTTGATTACGTGTGATTCAATCAAGATTGATAAAAAGCTTGTGTTTTTGCACTAAAAACGCAATCTTTTGTGTCAAAAGTGATCTTGGACGTTCCCTGCTCATCAAAGTTTGGTTTCTACGGACATAGGCGATTAGACCTTACGAAAGTTCGAATTTTTACGTCTAAAACACGTTTAACCTAGAAATTTTCACAAAACAGCAGTCTTTAGTCGCACGAGTGAGCCATTCGCACGATTGCACATAGTCGCATCTCCATTCGTACGATTGAACCATTCGTTCGCAGTGTTCATACGCATCAGCTTCATTCGCACGACTGAACCAATCGCTTAGTTCAACCGCACGATTGAACCATTCGCATAGTTCATTCGCACGAATAGCCCAATCGCATCCTTCAGTCACACCAGTTGACAGTTTGTTTAAGTAGACTTAAAGTTATTCGCCATGGAAGATCAAATGTCAGCCTTTACTGCTGGGAAGGACTCTAGGATCCAGAACCTGCTGTTACTTGAGAGTGAGGTGGGTAATCATAATAAACCACCAAAGCTTTTAACATTAGATGAGTTTCCCTACTAGAAACAACGTTTTGAGATCTACCTCAATGGAGTGGATCCGAATCTGTGGGAAGCTATCGAGATTGGGTATAGTACGCCGGTGGGAGCCGATGGAGTAAAGCTAACCTTAGGAGGGATGACAGACGCGCAGGAAGTCAAATATAATGCAGAGAAGAGGGTTTATGCATCGATTACATAGTCTATCCCTAAAGACATTTTCCACCAATACTCAGAGAATAAGCAGTCCAAGAAACTATGGGATGAGCTGGAAAAGAGGTACGACGGGAATGCTTCGTTGAAGGCAATCAAGGCTAAGGAGTTAAAGAAGGAATTCGATAACTTCTCATCGATGGGAAAAGAGAGTTTGGACGATGTTATAGATAGATTCTACCATCTGATGAGTGAACTGCATACACATGGGGTGGCTACTACCATGGAAGAGAAAGTTTCTAACTTTGCAGACGGATTGCCGGAAAAGTGGGCTTCATTTGTGTCTAACCTGAGATAGAATGGAATGCTGACAAAGCTAGATATAAATGACTTCATTCTAAAGCTGCAAGAAGAAGCACTTAGGATGAAGTACAGAGCTCAGAAGTCTTCGTATACTCAGAATCCAGCTTTGTACAATGCCACGCCTCAAGCTAAGACATCTGGAGCACCTCTCCAGACTGCATTTGTGTCTAGCTCATCGGGTCCTTCACATGCTTCTCCTTCAGGATCAGACACGTCGGGGTCCTCTTGTACCCATCATATTGGATCTGAAACAAATGCTACTAGACTGAATACCGAGAACCTTGGTAATGTGACGGTAGAAGTATCATCTGGCAGACGAGGACTACGAGCAGGTGGACGAAATGGAGCTTGAGAGAATGGACATAATGTGGGCCTTAGCTAGTGCTGTCCGGAGAGCGAAGAAGTTTGTGAAAAAGACCATACAGAACTTGGTAGCTACTAAGGATACCACATTTGTCTTTGACAAGAGCAAAGTGACCTGCTTTAACTGTGGGGAGAAGGGGCACTTCAAGAGAGAATGTGTTAAGCCAAAGAAGACGGGAAACGGGAACCCATTCTCGTCCTTCACTCGTCAAGACAAGCAAGCTACTAGTTCTACTTCATCAAGCAAGGATCCAAAAGCCTTGACTGTTCATGATGATGAAGGACAGGACTGGAGCTTTAGGTTTGTCTCTCCAGGGGAATCAAACATTGCAAGTGTAGAAGACATTGATGATGATTCCGCAAGTGAAGGAGATCTAGCAGTTGAGATAGCGATGTCAAATATTGAAGAGACAACTGCATCTGAGGTCAGCTACAAACCTAAAGAGGAGACTACCAGAGCAAAGACAGAAAAAACAGAATCACCAGAACCAGAGACATCTGATGCTGCGTTGATGGCTAACTCTTCTGAACCAACTCAGGTAAGTACCACTGACCAAAAGTTTAATAATCATGCTTGTTCTGATTGTAATACATTTAGAAATAGCATAGATGAGAAATTTGCTAGGTTATTAGATCATAATGATAACTTGGTAAAAGATTTACAACTGTGCACTGAGGCGAATAGAGTATTAAAACAAAATGAGCATAGTTACAAAGAAAAGATAGACCTTTTGACTAAACAGCTTAGGGAAACCGAAGTAGTTGCATTTAACCAAGCTAATGACATTAGGTACTATCTAAACTCCCTAGAAGACACTAAGAAGCAAAAGGCAGTTATAGAAGTAGAAGTAAACTCATTAAAACAGAAACTGCACAGTTGGACAAGTTCATCACACATAGTCCAACACTTAGTGAGAGAAAGAAACAATGGGGAGGGTTTGGGTTACAAAGTGGTTCCACCACCACCTGAGACCTTGATGAACACTAAGAGTAGACTTGTAAATGACAATCCTATCAAGGATCATGTGGTGTCTACTCCTCTTGTTAGTGATCCAGATTCCTCATGTTCAGCCATTGAATCTGGAAACAAACAAAAGGAGGCCACTTCAAAGGCAAAGGGTAAATTGCCTTGTGTTAATCTGGAAAAAGAGTTTGAAAAGGTTAACTTAAAGTCAGGGTCAAACAAAGTCAAATCAGAACCTAAAAGGACTTCAAATAGTCAAAAACCAGTTAACCAAAAGGAAAAAGATATTAAACATGTTAAAACAGTTAACTCTGTTAAACAAGAAAAAACATCAAAAGAACCAGAGTAAAAATCTAAAGTAAGTGATGTTACTAGAGTGTCATACACGTCTCCACAAAGAAAGTTTAATCATAAAGTTGATAGCAGGTCGTGCTACAACTGTGGAGAATGTGGACACATTGCTTCCTATTGTCTTTATTATCATACACCTAGGAAAAAGATTGAACTTCAGGACTCAAAACCTAGGTCTTCTAAGAGGAGTTCAATCTTTACATTGTATGTGCAGGGTGCTCGCTACAGTGCTGAAGTTAACACGTGGATTGTAGATAGTGGAGCATCCAGGCACATGATAGGAAACAGGGCTCTTTTATCTAACGTCAAGCAAATAAAAGGAGGGCATGTTTCATTTGCTGGAAACAAGGGAGGATATATCACAGCTCAGGGTGAACTATGTTCAACAACTCCAAAATAACTTACTTTCTGTTTCCCAAATCTGTGATAAGGGATTTAAAGTCATCTTCGACAACAAGAAGTGTTACGTGCTCAAGAAAGATTACGTGATCCTAGAAGACCAAGTTTTGATGACTGCTTCAAGATATAAAGACCTTTATGTTTTGGATCTGTCAACAGCTGCTACAACAGATCAGGAGGTTCAGTGTTTTCTATCTAAAGCTACTGAGAAGGATTCTATCTCCTGGCATAGGAGAATGGGACACATTAGTCAAAGAAAGATGTATCACTTGATTTAGAAGGATCTAGTGAGAGGAGTTAATGTCATGAACTTCCAGCTTCCTGATTTTTGTGTAGCTTGCAAGAAAGGCAAACAGACAAAGAAGTCTCATAAGGAAAAGAAAATTCATTCAATAGAACTTCCTCTTGAACTTCTTCACATGGATCTGTTCGGTACAGTCAGTACAAAGAGCATAGCAGGCAACTTGTACTATTTTTTGGTTACTGATGACTACTCAAGGTTCTCTTGGGTAATGTTTCTGAAGTCCAAATCAGAAATATTTGAGTCTTTCAAGGAGTTAGTAACCACACTGGAATCTCTCTACAAGCTGAAAGTTAGACAAGTACGCTCAGACAACGGGATGGAATTCAAGAACCAGTGGATGGAGGCTTACTGCAAGGAAAAGGGAATTGTACATCAATTCACTTCTGCCTACACGCCTCAGATGAATGGCGTTGCTGAGAGAAAGAACAGAAGCTTGATTGAGATAGCACGGACTATGCTGGCAGACTCGAAACTGCCTATCCAATTTTGGAATGAGGCAGTTGCTAATGCATGTTATACACTGAATCGAGTTCTAATTGTCAAGCATCACAGAAAGACATGTTACGAGCTACTACAAAGACACAAACCGAATCTGGAGTATCTCGAACCATTTGGCGCGCCGTGCACACTTCTGAAGAAAACACAAGAAGGTAAATTCAGCGAGAAGACGGATGAAGGAATCTTTCTAGGATACAACATTCCGAACAAGAGGGTTTACAACAACTCAACGGGTCTAGTAGAAGTGTGGTGTAATGTTGACGTTCAGCGATATACCACACACCTACTGGCAAAGGACCCGCCTATTTCTTCGACTATGATGGATTCTTCAAGTCCTTCAACATCTCTGTCTCTCTCTTCGGATGACGAGTTAGCTACACGGATGATGTATGATATCTTGAATAAAACAACATCAAGCTCACTAGAAGGATCATCTACTCAGTCAGGGGGAGTAGTCGACCACAGTGACTCCTCCTCTGAAGATGAAGCTGAAGAAGATGACCAGAACAGTCAGGAGGAACAGGTTCTAGTTCCTGAAAGTCCACAAGCATCTACCAGTGATGCACCTTCGACTTCGGAGCCTCAAACTCCAACTACCTCAGATGCAGAACCAATTGCTCATAATCTTGAGTCTGAGGTAGCTATTCCTACTACTCCAGGATCACGACTAAACGTCTATCATCCCCTAGACAATGTCATTGGAGATGTCAGATCAGGAGTACAAACCCGAAATCAGCTATACTCAGCTGATTACGCCTCCGTTATGGAAAATGGATATATTCATGATGGTGCTTATCGGTGTTTTGTCTCACAGTTTGAGCCAAAATATGTCAGTGATGCACTAAATGATGAGACATGGGTGAGTGCCATGCAAGAAGAACTTCTTCAGTTCAAGAAGTTAGGTGTATGGACTCTGGTTGACAGACCTAAAGGTGCTAAGGTCATTGGCACCAAATGGGTCTTAAAATGCAAGAAGGATGACCAAGGAGTCATTATCAGGAACAAGGCTCGATTGGTGGTTCAAAGATTTCGCCAAGTCGAGGGAATTGACTACAATGAAGTGTTTGCACCCGTGGCACGGATGGAAGCCATTCGCATCTTCCTTGCCTATGCATCGTACATGAAGATTAAAGTCTACCAATTAGATGTAAAGAGAGCATTCCTTCATGGGGAAATCAGAGAAACAGTCTATGTCAGCCAACCCGAGGGATTTGAAGATCCTTACTATCGGGATAGAGTTTACAAAGTCGACAAGGCTTTATACGGGCTTCATCGAGCTCCAAGAGCTTGGTATGAGAAACTCTCGACTCATCTTGTGAAACACGGCTTTCGCAGGGGAGTCATTGATTGCACACTGTTCATCAAAGTAAAAGGTGGCGACCTACTGCTCGTACAGATCTATGTCGATGACATAATCTTCGGTTCAAAGAATGAAGAGTTATGCAAAGAATTTGAAGCAGTTATGAAGAAAGAATTTGAGATGAGTGCTATGGGGAGATGAAGTTCTTTCTCGGGTTACAGGTGGATCAGCCTCCAAATGGAATATTTCTACATCAGACCAAGTATGTAGGAGACATTCTCAGTCGTTTTGACATGGAGAATGCTTTTGCTGCTGGGACTCCACTTGCTACGAATCACGATATAGCACCTGATGAAAATGGAGATCTTGTAGATGTCACAATGTACCGAGGAATGATTGGATCCCTCATGAATGTCACTGCCTCAAGAACTGATATCATGTATTCTACATGTTTATGTTCTAGATATCAGGCTAAGCCTAAGGTCAACCATCTGATCGGGGTCAAGAGGATATTTCGTTATCTGAAGGGTACACCCACACTTGGGTTGTGGTATCCTCATGATGATGACTTTGAGCTCACGGCGTATAGTGACTCGAATTACGGGGGCTGCAAGATGAATTACAAGTCTACATCAGCAGGGTGTCAATTCTTTGGGAGAAGATTAGTTACCTGGCAGTGTAAGAAGCAGACATCGGTTGCATTGTCAACCTATGAAGCAGAATACGTTGCTGCTGCAAGTTGCTGTTCACAAATCATCTGGATTCAACAGCAAATGCGGGATTACGGTTTAAAGTTTTCTTCTACTCCTATTTTTGTTGATAACTCTGCTACAATTGCAGTAACTAAAAATCCGGTCCAACATCCTAAGACCAAACATATCGGTATTAAATACCATTTCATAAGAGATTGTTTTGAAAAGAACTTCATTGATGTGGTAAAAATTAATTCTGATTTTCAACGCGCTGGCCTCTATACTAAAGCCTTTGATAAACCACGTTTTCAATGTTTGCTAGAGGTCAACGGCGTTAAAAAGAAAAGTGAGGTTATTCCTGATGATGATCATGTAGTCCGGTGTAGCTTAGTTAATTTTTCATTTCATTTTATTTTGTTGGTTAACTTAGTCTGTTTAAGATTAAACTCATGTTATTCTGTTGTTTATTAAAATCCTAAAATAAATAAACCAGTTATGATGTTAGTATTTTAGGGGGAGAATAAGTCAGCAAGTAACATTATCAAAAAAAAGACGAGGGAGAAGGAGTGGAAAGCTGATATAAGGTAGATCGTATATGTGATACCGATTCAACTCTATGGAATATGATAGTACACAGGAACAAATCAAGAGGGACTTTAAAATTTTAATTTAGAAAAGATGCAAACATTCAAAGTATAAGTCTGTGTAGTCCAAGCAATATAACAGAGAAGATGATAGAAAAACTAGTAACTCCTAAGGTAACACAACGAGAGTAGACGAGAGGTTGCTAGACCACAATTGATATGTCGGTAGATTCAACATAATAGATGATTAGACCTGACTGGTGATCTCAAGATCAAACTAAGTTTTCAACTGAATATGGGCTTCCATCTTATCACTGTTAACACAATCAACAATATCCAATAAGGGGTAATGAGCATGTAAACGCCACAAATGTGTGCGGATGACCATAAATAGAGCAAAGCACGAAAAAATGAAAAAAATGCTATCAAGCTAATGACTTATGTTGTTGGTGCATTTTGTGCAAAATAAAATTAAGCTGCTCTAACAAGGAGATAGGTTGAGTGCCTCTCTGCTGTGCGATGGCACTGACCTGAGGATAAGCATAACCTAGATATTCTAGAATTCATTGTTGTTTGCCACCTCTCTGTTGTGCGATGGCACTGACCTGAGGATTGGCTTATCTTTGAATGCTCTAGAATAGTCTCTTCTTGTAAAATACCCGTAGACCGCTTAAAAGCTCCTGAGGAATGTTGATTACCATATAAGTGTGGGATCCACAAATGTTAGTTGAAATAATTAAACCTAAATCTATCACCAGTCTGTGTATGGATTTAAGAGGACAAACTATTGACAATCATTGTGGCTGCAATTCTTGAAAGTTCAAATCAAGTGGAAATCTAATAGTTCCAGTATGATTTCCTAAAAGTTGCTAACGACTCTGGATGAAAACCAAGAATAGAGCATCAAAATATTTTGACAACAAGTCCCAAATGATTTGACTTGCCTGCATGATTCCAAAATGGAATTGGTCCAGGTGTGGTAAATCTAAGTTGAAGCTGCCTATTCCGGAACC
The DNA here is from genome assembly GCA_025506515.1 of Flaveria trinervia. NCBI lineage: Eukaryota > Viridiplantae > Streptophyta > Magnoliopsida > Asterales > Asteraceae > Flaveria > Flaveria trinervia. The sequence goes on along the minus strand of CM046447.1, from coordinate 2,149,723 downwards.
AAATCCCGTAGATTTCCATCTTAGGATTTATCTCTCACAAAAGCCTAAAACAAGTTTTTAATTAATGGTACGTTAGTTTAGTTTTTTTATTATTATTCACTTAGTCTTTTAGTTTTGTTTGTTTGCCGTACTACATCATGAAAATCGGTAAGTGATCAACTTACTAAAAGGTCTTGTCTGAGATGACCACATGAGTTTTTTAAAGTTTAATGCAGTCACGTCTGAGGTGACAAAGTGTTTAAAAGAGTCACATGTGAAGTGAATATTGGTTAAAATGTTCATGTCTGAGATGATCATAGCTCATAATTTAATCTCAAAAGTTAAAAGGGCTTAAATGGTAAGAAATGCAGGAAATGTCATAAGTATGACCCATTCGCACGAATGGACCTTTTGTATGTACTTATCATACGAATGGGAGCCATTCGTACGAATGGACCATTCAATCGAATGGCCCATACGATTGACCCAATCGGATGTTTAAGAGTGAACGAATGGGTAAGTCGTATTACTGAGCTCCAGTCGGACGACTGAATGGGGCGACTGAATCAATCGCACGACTGAGGCACAATCGCCCGTATGAAACATGCGTATGAGCCCAGTCGTACGATTGAATTTAGGGTTAGTATAAATAGAGAGGGAGTCGTTCGCAGAGACTCACCACTCTCAAACTTACCCTAAATCGCACGACTAAAGTTACGCTGCCAAAATTTCGTTTGATCACTACAAACCCTCGATTCTCACATACTGACCATTTGCATTGACTCTACAGTAATCTGCGTGCCAAGACTCTATCAAATCATTCAATTTGCCACTAATTCTGAACAATCGGATTTGTTAGAAAAACCGTGTCTTGTGTGGCAAAATACCCTAACTAACGACGTAAACAATGAAGTTAAAGTGTTAGGTGTTAAACTAATGGATTACGATTCTAATGTACCAGAACACGAAGTTTAAAACTCAAATGGGTGAAAAATTGAATTTGAATTGAGCGGACAGAAAGACATGCGAATGGACAGGTTGATGAGCTTCAGTCGCACAACTGAAGAGCGTGACTAGCGTAATCGCACGACTGAACTATGCGTATGAGTTCAGTCGCACGACTGGTGTAAACGCAGGAGGCTACATACGCATGAGTCCAGTCGCACACTCAGTCGTACGTATGGAGTCATTCGCACGACTGAATCCCAGTCACATCTAATATGGGCCGATGCCTATATATACCAGTTTCAACGTATAGAGAGAGTAAGGATTGAGAGGAAGTCTGCCCGAAGCCTATGGCTGCCGGATGAGAGGGGAGATCATGCTCGATCTTCCCCTTGCCAAGAGTCTTGATTCCTATGTTGTAACGAGCTTGTAATCGTTAGGTTTTTATCAATGAAACCAATATTTGATAGTTCGTGTTATTGATTTGACTTTTAGTTTTGGTTGTTCATCCTTCCATCAAAACATGCTCGGATGTTTATCGATTCCGATAAACCGACTTCACAATTGTTCGGATGACAGAAAAATGGTGTTCAAGTCCAAGTGTTTCATGAAATTCCTAACAATGGGTACTAATGTTTACTTTCCTTGTGTAACAGATGGCCAGCCGTTGGACTATGAGTACAAAGCACAATATTTGTGCTCATCTGGATCTCACATCCAGAAATGCTTCGGACTTCTCGGGCATTATAACCTTCCTCAGGAGATCGAGGATTGCACACGCTATATCTGCTCCATGTACACCTTATCGGTCTATTCCGCAGGCCTTCTGGGAAGGTGCAATTGTTGATCGATCATCCGAGCCTCACTGTATCAAAGGTACTATCTTTGGAGAGGCTATAGCTATCACAGAGGAGGATCTGAGGACCATGTTACAAATGGGGGACGATACTGACTGTCCTACTAAATTACATCCCCTTACTGTCAGAGGATGTCTCTTTCGAGCCAAGTACGCTGGGGATATCAATGCGGGGGTGCTCAACAAGAGCAACCTCTGTCCCCAGCTGAAGTACCTTGCTCACGTATTGCTGAAATGCATAGCATCCAGAAACAGAGGTTTTGATGAGTTGTCTGACCAGATCCAGAACGCTTTTGTTGCATTGGTGCTAAACCATCCGTTCAGCTTCTCCAGGATGATCTTCACCTACTTGGTGGAGAACATTGAGGGAAAGGGAAGAGGGGCTTCTGCATGTACCCCCGATTTATGCAAATGATAATAGACCAGAAGCTCCTCTCCCTGCCAAAGGAGAAGGATGATGCGGTAGTGCTTGAGGTGATGGATGATACCACCTTGGGCCGGATGAAGGTATATAGGGGAAAGCAGGTAAAACCCCAAGTCAGGAGATTGTTTGCACATCTGGCCCGTGAGAACTATGTGGTGCCAGACAGGAGGAAGTGGCGCCACGACGACAGTGATTCTGATGTTGAGCAGATTGCTCTACCCGCCGACGACAATGATGATGACAGTGGTGATGGTGGAGATACCCCCTATACCATCTAGGGCCACTACTAGTGATATACCATCTCCACCATCCACCCACGATGGAACTGAGTCTGCTGGTTTCCATCAGGATTTTGTTCCTGGTGAGGAGGATGAGGAGTCGGAAGAGGAGCCCTTAACACAGACTGTGGGAAGCAAGGTTGTTCCCATAGAACATGGGCTAAGGGGTTGGTGAACACCCACGAGACTCAGGAGAGACAGCCATGGATCCGAGTTATGTACCCGAGCCAGCTAGCAGGGTTGAAGGGGGAGCATCCACCTCAACAGGAACGAGGAGGAAAAGGATGGCTCAACCCCATGGTCAGAAAAAGAAGAAAAGAAGACTCACCTTTGTTACTATCACAGCCACCACATCTGCCACCACCACTACCACTTCCACAGCCACTAAATCCACCACCACAGCCACCACAGCTACTACTACCACCACCACACCTCCCACCACTGTACAGATTCCATCTACCACCATATCTTTCACTCCCACATCACCTCCACCACTTCACAGACCCATCTTCACGACAACAACCACCACCACCGCTACCCACCAAGCTGGATACTCAGCCCATCCATCTCATCCATATGTATCACCTCTACCTCCAACTAGGGTAGAGGAACAGCTGTCTGCGCTCAACAGGATGGTGATGTGCCTATTAGCAGCAGATGAGGAGAAGGCGGCTCAGATCCGTAAGCTTGCTGATCTTACTGCTGCTCAGTCTCACCAGATAGAAGAGCAGGCTAGAGTGATAAAGGAGCAGGCCCAACAGATGGCTGCTCAGAGCCATGAGATAGCCCAACTCCAAGCACATAGTGTCACATCAAACAGAAGATAGAGGAGTTGGAGAAGGCAAAGAAGACGATCATGTTAAAGTTAAAGGGATCTAAGGAAGAGCCCTTGAAGATCAAAGAGGAGACGGAGATGATGATGATGATGAAGTTGATGATGAGGATGATGAGACAGAGGAGGATGAGGGGACAAAAGAAGAAAGGACAGAGGAGAAGGATGATGATGATGATACATCAGGAGGAGATGCAGCTGCATCGCCTCTGCTTCAGGTCAAGAAAGGAGGTCCAAGAACATACAAGACCAACCAGCTTCTTCCTCGGCTCCACCAAGTGACGAGACGATGATAAAGACGAAAGTAAAGATTAGATGTTTATGTACTTAATTACTTTTGTATTTGAATCATGTATTGAAATCTATGTATTTAATGTTTAAATTCAGTTTAATGCATTTTTGTTTTGATTAATTACTAATGGTGATATTTGAATGTGTAAATCAAACAGATGCAAATTACCAAAGGGATGAGTTTGATGTTGCTCCCCTTCAGCAGGTCAAGACTCAGCTAACAATGATTCTTGATCTGCAAGGGATCGTAAGGAGGTCGATGAGTTATACCCCTGAAGAAGGGGAAATAATTCACGACCTATCAAACGAGCAACTCGTAGAGATTTTCAAGCTCAATCCAGATAAGATAGTGAAGGATGCTTCGACATGCGACTCGACTAGTGACGAAGAGCTCAACGATGTTGATGAAATCGAGATTGAAGATGTCACTGCCGAGCACTACCCTCAGTACGCTGACAATGAGGGAAATGTGGTCCCCAATCTGGGTGAATCCCTCATCAGCGATACTTTTGAGGTGGTAGACAAGATGGAGCAAGAGTCGGAGAAAGTAGAGGAAACGGCCCAAGCCTCAAATGATGATGTCGATATTCGAAAGGCTGAGTGGGCTGCGTGTTTTGAAGAAGTTAGAGCCCAACACGCTGCACCGAAACAGGATGCCTACACCAAACTTTACAGAGTCAAGAAACATCATAAGGTGACTGGCAAGATCATAGCGTGGGTGTATTTTGAGGATCTTAACATATATGCAGTTAAGAGGGAAAAGGGCATAGAGTACTTTAGATTCCCACATGATCTGAAGACTCTACCAGGTTTTGAGCTCAACCAGCTGGCCAAACTAAAGCTTTTGTATGCTGACTCAAGGAAGATGTCAGGCTGGTTCGAGGCTGCCCTAAAGAAGGAGTACCACACCAGGTGGGTTAACTTCAGACCCTAACAGCCTACAAGGTATATCAGAAGGTCTGAGGTTGATGCCATTACTGGAAAGCCGAAGATAGTGTTGAAGTGGAGTCCTCCGTGCATAATGTCAAGAATCCACTCAGGAAATGCCACAGGACTTCACTCCACACTTTAAGTGGTGGTACTACGATTGGAGAACAGCAGAAGCGGTCATAGTCCTAAACAAAGAGGGCCAAATGGATACGATCAGGGTATTCGACCCAATGTGGCTTACAATTTGTCAGCAAATGATGTCTACACGCTATACAAGTGGCCACTGTTCTATGATACGCAAGATATTGTACAAGCCCCCCAGTTCCAAAATGTCATAAGACTCTGCTTCGCGTTTGAGATTCACGCGGGAGTCACAAAAGAGGACAAGTACAAGAAATATGAGGAGGTGATGCAGAAAACAAGACATTAGAGAGATCTAGGTCCAAGGGGGAGTTTGTTGATGCATGTATGTCCCTAGATCATGATATGAAATGTAATAGATCATGTTTATCTGATTCTGATGTAATTTGATATGATTAATGAAATGATATTGGTTGTTTGTGATTTGTAATGACTAATATTTCGTTAATGAGTCGATATTGAATTGGTTAATTAGGATAGTGATTGTTTGAATGGTTACACATAATGTTTATTAAGGAATACATTCCAACTTCACATAATGTAGTTTTCATGCTAATGGCTCATGCGAATGGACCACACCATGAATAACTTCATACGATTAACTCAGTAGCACGACTGAACCAGGAGACTGGATCAGTCGTATGATTGACACATAAGATTGGCTCAGTCGCACGACTGAACACTCAGTCGTGCGGATGGATCAACCGCATGGTTCAATCGCACGACTGAACCATGCTTATGGTCCAGTCGCCCGAATGAACAATACTAACATATAAATACAATCCAATTCGTGGAAAAATTAGAAAGAGCATTCATTCTTTACAATTCCAGACGTACCCTAGCCGTCCAGAAGCCTCCCAATTCGTTCTCCAAGTTCATAGAACACATTAGATCGATTTCTAACATTAGTTTCAATTCTTTATTGATTCTTCGTGTGTTCTCACTGATTGGATCAGCAATCAAATAGGATTCCACACTATTTGATCTGGTTTACACGCTAATCACTAGGTATTTCGTGCAAATACCCGGTCCTAACAAGTGGTATCAAAGCTTTGGCTCTTGATTACGTGTGATTCAATCAAGATTGATAAAAAGCTTGTGTTTTTGCACTAAAAACGCAATCTTTTGTGTCAAAAGTGATCTTGGACGTTCCTGCTCATCAAAGTTTGGTTTCTACGGACATAGGCAATAGACCTTGCGAAAGTTCGAATTTTTACGTCTAAAACACGTTTAACCTAGAAATTTTCGCAAAGCAGCAGCTTTAGTCGCACGAGTGAGCCATTCGAATGATTGGACATAGTCGCATCTCCATTCTTATTACCTTCCTCATTGATCGAGAGAACTGGTAGAACCTTTCTACCATCCCTGCCTCAGCTGTTTTGAGCATTGCGTGAAGCTCACAATACTCTTGTCCCACCCGTTCATGTTGTAATTCATTATGAACGTCTCAAACCTTTGGTTAGGCCATTAAGGATCAAATCCGTGGCTATCTCTTTTGAGACGTGAAAATTAAGCCTCTCAAGGTGATAAATGTGGCATTTCATCTTGTTGGACCAAAAGAACCAATGAGCTTGATCAGAAAAACCTCTAAGTCCCACAGACATCACAACAACTGCTGAAGACTTGATCAGCTGTTTGACAAAGTCTGAAGAGCAACAGCTGAAGACTAAAGTACTGAAGATCAACAGCTGAAGACTAAAGTACTGAAGACTTCAACAGCTGAAGACCAAAGTCTGAAGATCAACAGCTGAAGACTAAAGTACTGAAGATCAATAGCTGAAGTACAAAGACTGAAGACATCAGCTGATGACAACAGCTGAAGTTCAAGTACAAGTACTGAAGCCTTCAGAGTTTGTTACAACATCTGAAGAAGCATTCTTCAGTTGTTGTGATGGTTTCCTTTCAGTAGTTTTCTTTTATGTTTCGGTATTTGTAAAACGACTGAAGAGCATGTTCTTCAGTCGTTATAGCTTCAGTAGTTGTGTTAACTTTCAGTAGTCTGAATAATTCTGTTAGATGTCACTATCAAATGACATCAGCAGACATCACATCTCCTATATAAGGAATGTTCCACCACGACATATCTATATAAGGGATGATTGACCTGATTGTATGTGTGACATTTTGCCACCACGAAAGCGCGTATTGAATGAAATATTTGATTTGCAGAATTCTTTCTATAATCGTTTGCTCTTACTTTGAATATCAATTGTATTCTTGTGAATTGTCTAATTCATTGTTTGATTTCTGCTGCAATACTCTCTAATCAATCAAACGTAGATCACTGATCCTAACAATTGGTATCAGAGCAGGTTAATCATTGATCAATCTAACAATTGATCATTGAAACTGCTAATCGATATCTGCATTTGATTGAATTAGCATATTTGCAAGAATCGGTTATAGTTAAATTGAATTTCTGCTACTTTCGTTTTATTGCTTTTTGTTTTCTCTTGGTTCAATTTGGTTTGTTGTGTTTTGTTCTAAATCTGTTAAACTTAATTGATTTTGGTTGAATCTGAGAATGACTACTCCTTCTAATGACCCTCACAATACCGGTTCTTCAACCAAGCCTCCGATGCTGGTTAGGACTGAGTATAACATATGGCAACGAAGAATGCTTCATCACCTGTCTGTTAACAGTTCAGGTTGTTGGACATCGGTGGTACATGGTCCACATAAGCCTATGGTGAACAATCCGGAAACCAATCAAATGGTTCCGAAGAAGAAGGAACAATACTCAGATGAAGATCGGAAACTGTTTGAGATTGATGCTAAATCCCATGGAATTCTGGCCATGGCACAGCCGAATGAAATCTATTCAGGGCTTATGCATCATGAAACTGCTCATGACCTCTGGAATGCACTGAAGGAACAATTCGGTGGAACTGATGAGGTCTTAGCAAACAACTGAGAAATCCTTGCCCAACAATATGAAACATTCTCTCATAGGAAGGGTGAGACACTGACTCAACAGTTTGAGCGTTTTTCCAGTTTGAGCGTTTTTCCAGTTTGATCTCTGAGCAAAAAATGGTCAAACATGAATATACCAATAGCCAGATGAACAACAGATTCCTTAGATCACTGCCTGAGAGATGGGACAATACACTATTGTCCTACGCTCCAGTGCAAATCTGGATAAACTATCTCTCACCCAACTTCATGGGAAACTACTTACATTTGAGAGAGAGATAGAGCAGAAAAGGAAACTGGCATCATCAGGAAAGCTCACTGATGACTTGTACCAGGGAACACGGCCTTGGTTGGTCATGAGTCAGAATATGCTGCATCTGAAAGTAATTATGATGAGCATATAGATTTCTCTTCAAACAGTTCAGATCATGCATTTGTTGGTGTTGATAGTCACTTAGGCTGTAATAGTGACAATTTATGTTTTATCATGGATGATTTGAAAGGAATAGTTGATGATGATCTAGATTGATGTATTAGGATTTAAAGCAGCGGAATACAAACAGGAATTAGACAGATTGTAGCAAGCAGTCGATACTTGTATGCATTAAGAGCGCATACGGTTATAGGGAGAGAATATATTTTTGATTTCAAGGAATGTTTATAGATGTAGAATACTTCCAATCAAATCATTCATTCATTCCATTCATTCATCCTCTTACAATAGGTTGTCACTCCTTATATAGAGTGCAACAACAACTGCTGTTATCACGGAAAGTGACAACTGGCAGATCTAATACAAAAATAACTAACTCTTAACAAACTACTGAAATGTTCACAACTACTGAGAACATATCAGAGTGTTAAGTACAAAATATAAAACTACTGAAACTACAACGACTGAAGAACAAGCTCTTCAGTCATTTTACAAAACTACTGAAACATAAAAATATAAAACTACTGATATCACAACTACTGAAGAAGTACTCTTCAGCAGTTGTGACAAACTACTGAGGCTTCAGTACTTGATCTTCAGACTTTGACCTTCAGGTGTTTCATCAGCTGATGACTTCAGTAGATATCATCAGCTGATGTCTTCAGTCTTTGTCTTCAGACTTTGTACATCAGTTGTTGATCTTCAGTACTTGTAAACTCTTCAGCTGTTGTACTTCAGTACTTTGGTCTTTCAGCTTCAGCACTTGTATTCTTCAGCTGTGTACTTCAGTACTTTAGTTCTTCAGCTGTTGAGGTCTTCAGTACTTGATCTCCGGCTGTTGAAGTCTTCAGCATTTTGTCAAACTACTGATGAGGCTTTCAGCAGTTGTTGTGATACCATGTGGGACTTAGAGGTTTTCTGATCTTGGCTCATTGGTTCTTTTGGTCCAACAAACTCCCCCTGAACCAATGCAGCCAAAACCTCTACTTATTTATTATCCCACTTATTGATGGCAAAATGTTGGTCTTTTTCCTTCTTGATCAGTAGAGAAGATGACCCATGTAAGCTCTGGCCTGGGAAGAAATCTCAAATATTTGTTGGCAGAGTATGAATGGGAACTCTGTTTTGGGGAACTGGACAAAGAGTTGTTATCCCATTCATGAGATTTACTTCCCCATAATGAGTCTGTATGACTCACGAACATAGGCCTCAAGGAGAACAACTTGTTCCTCCTGAGAGAGTTCTTCTACTCCTCCTTCGAAGAAGAACTCTGGACCATAGTACTCTGAAGTACTTCATGGTCCTGCCATTTTTCAGCTCCACCGTAGTTACCTCCCTATATACAAATTCATCAGGATGGTTGCCTTCAAGGAGTAACTGGAGCTCATTCTTCTGGATGTCTTCAAGCTTTTTATATAGCAACCCCTTCTTAATCATCTTGTTTTCTAGTAAAGCTTGAGGGGTCATCTTTGCTTGGTGAGCTTTCTTGAATTCATCAATGATTTCCAAGGTGAGACTACAACGGCCAACATGATGGTAGACTCTATTGTTTTTCGTACCTGGCCGTTGTATCTGTGTGGGATAGTTCTTTTATGGATTCTAGAACTCACCCTGGGGTCTGGCCATACTCTCACTCTCTCCTTCTGATATTGAAAGGTGTGCCTGAGAGTGTACAACCTTTGAGCATGCCCTTTCATGGCTTGAATAGATGATGACTGAGGAAATTCCTTGTCAACCACCTTCAACAGTTGCTCATGATGCTGTTTCTGCTGTTCTTCTTCTTCTATCTTGACTCTGACCATTTCCCTTTGAGAGTCAGAAGTGACCATGGGTTGACTTTGGGGTTTTGGTAGCTTCAGAACAGCAGAGAGTGGCAGACTCTCATCTTCATCCTCCTCTTCTTCTTCTTCTTCCATCCTCAGCACCCGTCTCCTCCTTCTGGGTACATCACTGGATGATGGTTGTGTTGGTGAAGGAATTGGTGTTGGAGAATGAGGATGTTTGGATTTTGGCTTAGAGATTGGTTGGGAGATTTGAGGGATGGGATCTGTTTGAGTGGGTGGAAGGGAAGGTTGATCCAGCATCTTTGTAGTTAGTTTCGCCTTTGTGAGTTTAGTCATCTCTAACCTTTTACCAGCCCCAGCCTCATCAAGGGCTTCCACAATAATCCCTTTGTTGAATTGCTCAGACAGACAGATTCTGGTGGCTATAGCCAGAATGCTGTCCCTGGTCCATGCACGAATCTCCACTAATGATCTTCCTAAATATTTTGCAATGAAGCGGATCATTATTTCCAATCTCTCTTTCTCAAGAGCATCATACCCTGCCCATCGGGTTTGTATCTCTTGTACTTCCAACCTTCTGATCTCACTATCTAGTGTGGCTGTGTCAAACCCCTACCTGAAGAGTTGTTCAATTATTTTATCCATGGAGCGGTTGTGTGTAGTGTCAGCTTCTTTGACAAGCTCCTCCAAGGATTTGTCTTCAGCAGTGTGATCATCAGCACTTCTCTTTCGCTTGTAAGTGAGCAGAGATTGCTTTTCTTTCTCCTCCTCTTGGGCTTGCTTCTCTTCCTTCTTCTCCTCTGTTCTTTTCCTCTTCTTTTCTTTCACTGCAGTACTCTCCCCCTTTTTGTTGCATTGGAGAGAGGGGTTTGTACCGCAGAAAGAGGTCTTTTGGATAGCAGCATCAACCAAGGGCTGTAAAGTTGAGGAAAGCCTCTCATCAATGGCTTTAGTCACAATATCAGTGATTATGGGTGTGATGAGAGGGAGGGAATTTTGAAGTGCAGCACCTATTTGCTCAGGAGGGTTCTGTTCCTGATAAGTAGGGCCTGAAGCAGAGGCAGGTGGTTGAGAGTAGAGTGGCGCAGTGTTTTGGGAACCTTCAAGTGAAGGTGCCATCTGTGGGTGGGTGGAGGCAGATGGTCTTTCTCCTTGTGAGAGTTGGTCAAGTAGGTTTTGCAGCCTACTGACTTTCTCTTCAAGGATTGTGTTCTGGGCAAGAACATCATAGAAAAAGCCCAGGTCATCATCAGCCGAAGCTGAATCATCTGACCTCCTGCTTAGAGCAGGATTTACATGCACTGGGTGTAGACCAGTTGATGCATGTGCCCCTTGTGCTTGGTACTGGGGACTTCCAGCCTCAGGACAGTGTCCATCATCAGCTGTTGCCTCTAGTGAGGTCTTAGCAATATTACCAGCCCCACTCTGATCATGTGTTGAGTCAGAGGAGGTGGCAGCCTCACTAGATATTCTAAGCTCCTGTCTACACCAGGAGATAGAAGTGGTAAACCCCTGTGCTGTGGGTTCTCAAGTGCACTGTGTTCCTCCCCCTTAATTGTAGAGGTATTCCCAGTAGTAAGTGGTTGCTGGGGGGGGGGTGAGGAGTGCAGTTGAGTCAGCACTTGGCAACTATTAAAGTTGGCTGTGAGGGGCGGTTGTTTGGGGTGAAGGGATAGAAGCAGTGTGCACCTGGGGAGGTTGGTGCTCTTCAATGGCAATCCCCTCAAGTGAGGAAGATCCCAGATATGTAGGTACCCCTTTTGTGGTTGCTGCAGGCTCTGTTGGGAGAAAGCCTGAGTGGCTATGGCTGGAAGAGTCATTGTATCCACTAGGGGGTTGGACTAGTGGATATATCCTGCGTTTGTGTTGCAGGGGCATCCTCAGGGGACTCAATCCCTGAGTAGCCGTTTTGGGTTTCTTTTTGGTGGTTGGTGGGGACTTTGGATTTGGAGGTGGTGGCTGTGGGTTCCAGCTGCGTGGTTTTTCGCAGCTTGGCAGCCATTTTGAGTGTCCGGTCAGAGTTGTGCCGGGAGTATACTTCCGGCAGAACAGCCGTAGCAGGGACTCCCAAGCCAACAAGTCCCTCAGCATTAAGCTGGTTGTAATGATGGCCATTATGAACCGTGGATAGAGTATCCAACGGTTGGCAGTTAGTTTTTGAGCCATGTCCTTGAGCTCTAAAAATATTATTTCTGAAAAATTTAGTGGTTGTTGCTCAAGAATAGAATACATTACCTGCTCCATTTTGTCGACATTTGATCCCAAGACGACGTCTTAGGGGCCAAACATACATTCACCATGTGAAATCATCAGGCGCTCAGCGTCATTAAAGTGTTTCTTCATGATAGTGGAGGCACTGAGATCGCCTTGATATCCATGTTGAGCAAAGGATAGATCTATGGTGCCCTTCGGATATCCAGCAGGAGAACTAGCATCATTCAGTTGAAGAATATGGCGGATTTTTCAGGAGTGATGACTACTTCTTTGTGGTTTACGACCGACTGGAGGGTTGGTGTGTTGTTCTCCAGTGGTAACAGTAACATTCATCCAAAATTGTTGAAGGGATTCGGCATGTAGTATGGGATTCAGAAGAAATGCCGTATGGTATTGGGACTGAACCATAAGATCGATAGCAGTATCGAACTTAGTCCAGATGGGCGATTTAGTGAGGTAGGCAACACAGTTGTGTCCCGGTTTAATTTGCATGGACGCCATGGAGAAAAGGGAAATTTTGGAGAGGAACGTTAGGTTTGAAGAAGATGAAGCATTGAGAGCTTAGGTTAGGGATATTATAGGGTACGGGTAAGAAACGACTGAAGGATGTGGTGTTAGTCATCAGTAGTTTTAAACGACCGTTGACATGGTATTATCCTTTCAGACGTTGAAACAGCTGAAGTCGTGGTGTTAGGCATCAATAGTTTAGAAAACTACTGAAGACCGTGGTTTTGACTTCAGATGATTGAAACAACTGAGGACTTGGTGTTTGTCATCAGTAGTTATGAAACTACTGAAGACAGTGGTTTTGTCATCAGCTGTTGTAAACAACTGAAGACTTGGTATTAATCATCAGTAGTTATAAAACTACTGAAGACGTGGTTTTGCTTCAGTTGTTTAGAATGAAACAGCAGTTGTACAGACGACTGAAGAGAAAGTTCTCTTCAGCTGTTTTCGTCAATTCTTAGCTTTTCAGCTGTTTCATACTGTCCTCAACACATTCATCAGTCTTTTTAGCTGATTTCAATTGTTTCATAGGACATCAGTACTTATCTATTTTTACTGATTGTAGCAGTTGTAACTGCATCAGTAGTTTAGAACAGATGAAGTACTTCAGTACTTATGAGACATTTAGCCTTCAGTAGTTATAAAAACTACTGAGGGTAAGAAAGCTCATCAGTACTTATATGTGACATAGGTACTAATGATCATCAGTACTTATTACTAAGATCATCAGTAGTTGTCATTTATTCTAGCTGCAGCATACCAAGCCTTAACACCAGGTTTTGGAAAGTTGAACTATCCAAAGGCTTAGTAAAAATGTCTGCAAGCTCATCAGCACTAGGCACAAACTTAGGATCAATCAGACCTTTTTCAAAACAATCCCTTATAAAATGATGTCTGATCTCTATATGTTTGGTCCTAGAGTGCTGGACTGGATTTTTGACAATGCAAAGAGCTGAAGCACTATCCATTAACAATGGAGTCTTAGTCTCTGAAATGCCATAATCCAGAAGTGGTTTTGAAGCCAGAGTACTGAGATGTACAACTTGCAGCAGCAATGTACTCTGCTTCAGCAGTTGATGTAGCAACTGAGGTCTGTTTCTTGCTCTGCCAAGAAATCAAGCAGTTGCCTAGGAATTGACATCCACCAGAAGTTGATTTCCTGGTCAATTACACCTGCATAGTCACTGTCAGAAAAAGCAACTAATTTACCAGAATGTCCAGTAGAATACCATAAACCTAGAGATGGAGTGCCTTGCAGATATCTAAAGATCCTCTTGACTGCAATCAGATGAGACTCTTTAGGTGCAGCCTGAAATCTAGCACAAACACATGTAGCAAACATAATATCTGGTCTAGAAGCTGTTAAATACATCAAGGACCCAATCATACATCTGTAAAGTGTTTCATCAACCACTTTACCTTTCTCATCTGTATCCAGTTGTGTGGTGCTGCACATGGGGATAGAACAGGACTTACAGTTTTGTAAATCAAACTTTTGCAAAAGATCTTTTGTATATTTGGACTGATGAATGAAAATTCCATTAGCCTTTTGTTTGATTTGCAACCCCAGAAAGAACTGTAATTCTCCCATGGCACTCATTTCAAACTTCTGTTGCATCAACTTTGTAAAGGCATCACACAACTTTGGATCAGAGGATGCAAAAATGATATCATCTACATAGATTTGAACAAGTAGATTATGCTGCCCAGCTTTCTTAATGAATAAAGTCTTATCTATGGAGCCTCTAGTAAAATTGTTTTCCAGAAGAAAGTTTGATAATGTCTCATACCAGGCTCGGGAGCTTGTTTTAACCCATAAAGAGCCTTATCAAGCTTATACACCCAATAGGATGTTTATTGTCCTCAAAGCCTGGAGGTTGACATACAAACCTCTTCTTTAATTTTTCCATACAAAAAGCACTTTTGACATCCATTTGAAAAACTTTAAGGTTTTGATAAGCAGCATAAGCTAAAAACAATCGAATTGCTTCCAGTCTGGCTACAGGGGCAAAGGTTTCATCATAATCAATACCCTCTTCTTGTGCAAACCCCTGAACAACCAGTCTGGCCTTGTTCTTAGCAATAAGCTCATTTTCATCAGTTTTGTTCCTAAACACCCATTTAGTGCCTATTGCACACTTACCTAGAGGTAGAGGAACCAGTTCCCACACTTGCTGTTCTTGAACTGAAGAAGCTCAAGTTGCATGGCATCAACCCATCCATTGTCCTTTAAAGCAATGTGATAATTCTTTGGCTCTTGCTGACTGATGAAGAGAGCATAGAAGCAGAAATTTGACAATTGACTTCTTGTTGATACTCCAGCAGTGATATCACCAATGATTTGAGACATAGGGTGATTCTTCAATCTTGATACACAATGAGATCTGTGCAAGTGTTTGTAGCAGGCTCAGCAGCAACAGATGGTGATGGTGAATCATTTCCTTGAAACCAATCAGTGGATGGTAATTCAAAGGAAGTTGAATTCGAAGAGATCTCATCAGCATTTGTTGTGGATGGTGCTACTGGAGCTACAGGAACATCAGGTCTAGCTGAGTCAGGCAACTGATCACTAAACCTGAAGAGGTGAGTACTGCAATCATCATTATCATCAGCAGTACCACCAGGTGGTGAACTGTTGACAGGAGCAACAGCAGGAGTTTGATAAGGAACATATTGCAGTATGTCCAAATCAAATAACTCCACGGGGCTTTGTGGAATCTTGTCCTTTGGAGATTCATTGAACTTAACATGTAGAGTTTCTTCAACCATCTTTGTTCTGTAGTTGAAGACTCTGTATGCTTTGCAAGTAGATGAATAACCAACAAAGTACCCTGCATCCACCTTAGGATCAAATTTATGGAGTTGATCCTTTGTGTTGAGAATAAAACAGGGACACCCAAATGCTTTGAAAAATGAAATCAGAGGAGCCAAATGATGGAGGACTTCATATGGAGTCTTCATCAACCTCTGATTTACTAAAACTCTATTTTGCACATAGCAAGCTGTGTTGACAGCTTCAGCCCAAAAGGTTAGTGGCAAACCTGAGTCAGCCAGAATTGGACCTTGCAGCTTCAATGAGGGTCCTGTTCTTTCTCTCCACTACTCCATTTTGTTCTGGAGTCCTTGGAATGCTGAACTGCCTTTTGATTCCCTTTGAAAGATAGAAGTCATCAAGTGTATGATTTCTGAACTCAGTTCCATTGTCACTCCTAATACACTTGACTGGAAGGGAATACTGCTTCTCAATATACAGCACAAAGTGAATAATTTTCTGAGCAGCCTCATCCTTTGAATGTAGAAAGAAAGTCCATACAAATCTGGAGTAATCATCCACAATTACCAGACAGTATTTCTTCTTTTCCATGCTCATTACTCTCACAGGACCAAATAGATCCATATGCAGTAGTTTGCAAGCAGGCAGTGGACTTAGGCACTTCAATAGGAGGGAATGAGACTTTGTGCTGTTTTCCTTTATTTGTATTCCGCTGCTTTAAATCCTAATACATCAAACTTGTGAGCTCTGATACCATTTGACAGGATCAGAGATCACAAGTTTGATGTATTAGGATTTAAAGCAGCGGAATACAAACAGGAATTAGACAGATTGTAGCAAGCGGTCGATACTTGTATGCATTAAGAGCGCATACGGTTATAGGGAGAGAATATATTTCTGATTTCAAGGAATGTTTATAGATGTAGAATATTTCCAATCAAATAATTCATTCATTCCATTCATTCATTCCATTCATTCATCCCTCTTACAATAGGTTGTCACTCCTTATATAGAGTGCAACAACAACTGCTGTTATCACGGAAAGTGACAACTGGCAGATCTAATACAAAAATAACTAACTCTTAACAAACTACTGAAATGTTCACAACTACTGAGAACATATCAGAGTGTTAAGTACAAAATATAAAACTACTGAAACTACAACGACTGAAGAACAAGCTCTTCAGTCGTTTTACAAAACTACTGAAACATAAAAGTATAAAACTACTGATATCACAACTACTGAAGAAGTACTCTTCAGCAGTTGTGACAAACTACTGAGGCTTCAGTACTTGATCTTCAGACTTTGACCTTCAGGTGTTTCATCAGCTGATGACTTTAGTAGATATCATCAGCTGATGTCATCAGTCTTTGTCTTCAGACTTTGTACATCAGTTGTTGATCTTCAGTACTTGTAAACTCTTCAGCTGTTGTACTTCAGTACTTTGGTCTTTCAGCTTCAGCATTTGTGTTCTTCAGCTGTTGTACTTCAGTACTTTAGTTCTTCAGCTGTTGAGGTCTTCAGTACTTGATCTCCGACTGTTGAAGTCTTCAGCACTTTGTCAAACTACTGATGAGGCTTTCAGCAGTTGTTGTGATACCATGTGGGACTTAGAGGTTTTCTGATCTTGGCTCATTGGTTCTTTTGGTCCAACAGTGTTGATAGTCACTTAGGCTGTAATAGTGATAATTTATGTTTTATCATGGATGATTTGAAAGGAATAGCTGATGATGATCTAGAAGAGATGGATATTCTGAGCCAAATGGCCTTGATTAATATCAGATCTCAGAAGTTCTACAAGAGGACTGGCAGGAAATTTCCAGGACTCTCTGGCAAAACCAAAGTTGGTTTTGACAAGAGTAAGTTGAGGTGTCACAAATGCCAAGGCTCGGACACTTTGCTAGAGAGTGTAGATCATCTGGATCTAACTCCTCTACACCCTTTGTAACTTTTCCAAGCACTAATCCACAAAACAGGGGGCAACATCCTGCTAGTTCTGGTCATCATTCACAACCTGTTTCGCCTGCATATATTGTCCCTCAGGGTCCAATGTCATATCCGTATCCCTGCTATTACATGCCTTAGCCAAATCCAGTTCAAGTTCCTACCGCACAACAACCACAAGCATTACCTGAGCCTCTACCATCTCAATCACAACCTCATCATAGCTTTTTCACCCCTGGTAATGTTGACTGGAGCAGTTTACCAGATGATCTCTCTGGTACTGAGCAATTATTTGCTGGTGATGGTCAACATGGTGGTGAACATCCTTTTGGGAATCTACCTCTCATGGCCCTGGAATCTACTAAGAGTTCATGCTCCAATGCATCTTCCTCACAAGTAACCCAGGTATCCTCTGAGGCTAAGGCCAAGCTTTGTTCTGAATCTTGCATAGATGCATTTGTCTATATTAGAGAAGCAAATGTAGCTGTAATTAATCAAAATCTAGAGCTTGAGCAAACTATTTCCAAAAGAAAAGCTGAATATGAGTCTGTCCTTAAGGACAAAGATGATGAGATTTATAAGCTTAAATGCCAATTAAATGATGAAAAGGCTAAGCTAGAGGTCATTCTTGAGAACCATAAGGAACTCAAAGAAAAACTTGCAGTTACCCAAGTTGAGTGTGACCGCTGGGTGTCATCCTGCAAGGGATTTGAAATGCTGCTCAGTAAGCAATCTGCTTCGAATGTGAAGTTTGGAATTGGTTACAACCATATTGCACCTCCACAGATTTTACTCCAAAACCAATAGTAAAATCTGAAGGTGAAAGGAATCTCCAAACCACATCATCATGTGCATCATCCTCAAGTGATCTCCCAAAATCACAAGATGAAATAAGGGTTGATACCTCAGCAAGTCAATTGGCTGATGGGTTAACTACTGATAAGCACATGAAGCTGAGTATTTCAGATGTTGTCCCTCAAAGTAACTTAAGTACTGAAGGGCAAGTTACAACAACTGAAAAGCATTTCAAATCAGCTGAAATAATAGATTAACAACTACTGACAATGAACAGCTGAAGAACAACTCTTCAGTTGTTACAGATTCTTCAGTACTGAACAAAAGTACTGAAAGGAGGAAAGTACTGACGAGCACACCTTCAGTAGTTTCCACATCAGCAGTTGATCAATCCAAGATGAAGAATAAGCCATGTGAAATATGTGGTAAATTCAATCATCTTTCTGATGAATGTTGGTACAGAAAGGGTTCCAAACTCAACAGAGATAAGCTCATTAAAATCCAGATGGATGAAATGAAAACTGAGTTTGAGACCAAGTTTGTACCGTAATCATTACATTGTGATAACCCAAGCCTTCAACCAAATCCAAAAAGTAGGATAAGGTTCATCACAAAACAGCTGATGGTGCTCCTCATGATAAACATCAGACTAAGTCTGTTAATTTTAAGGAGGAAATGGTGGATCACAGGAACTCATCAAACACAAGTACTGATATGTCACAAGAGCTGAAAGCTTTGGCTACAAATCAGACACAACTTGTTATGATGGTTTAGCATTTGTTGGGGAGAGTAACGAACTAGATGCACCTGTGATCAAATCACTGAAAAGTCATTCCAAGCCCAAATCCAAGGAATCCATTTCAGCACCATCTCCTTCTTCATCAGCTGTTAATCATAAGAAACAAGTTATGGTTGCATCTGTTGATGAAAACAGACCCAAAACCAAAAAGGTTTGGGTCTCAAAATCTAACTAGTTTTCTTTTATGTAGGGTTCTTCAACATGCCAAAGGAGCATCTGGTATGTGGACAGTGGAGGATCTATGCATATGACTGGGAGCAGTTCTCTTCTTAATGACTACTCTCAAGGAAAGAAGGGATTTGTTTCATTTGGAAATGATGCTAGAGGTTACATCATTGGAAAGGATATGTGTCTAATGGACAAATCTGGTTTGATGATGTCAACCATGTAGAGAATCTCAAGTATAATCTGTTGAGTGTCAGTCAGATGTGTGATAAAGGGCATGTTACACTTTTCACAAGCCAGAACTGCAGGATTCTGTCTTCCAAGTTCTGAGGCTGATTGACAAGGTAATGGATGAACATACTCTCCTGAAGGCCAACAGGATCAGAAGAGTGTATGCCTTGGATTTGTCAAAGAAGATTGATTTGAAAGGTCATCCATGCCTGTACTCCAAAGCCTCTCCTCAGGAATCTAAACTATGGCATAGAAGTCTGGGTCATGTCAATCTCAGAAACATGAATCAGTTGATCCACAATTGCTAGTGAGAGGTTTATCAATAAAGGAGTTCCACTATGATGAAGCCTGCACTGCTTGTTTGAAAGGAAATAGCACAAAGTCTCATTCCCTCCCATTGAAGAACCTAAGTCCACTGCCTGCTTGCAGTTATTGCACATGGATCTATTTGGTCATATGAGAGTGATGAGCATGGCAAAGAAGAAATACTGTCTGGTTGTGGATGATTACTCCAGATTCATATGGACTTTCTTTCTGCATTCAAAGGATGAGGTTGCTCAGAAGATTATAAACTTTGTGCTGTATGTTGAGAAGCAGTATTCCCTATCAGTCAAGTGTATAAGGAGTGATAATGGTACTGAATTCAGAAGCCATACACTTGATGATTTTTATCTTTCAAAAGGAATCAAAAGGCAGTTTAGCATCCCAAGGACTCTAGAAAAAAGTGGAGTAGTGGAGAGAAAGAACAGGACTTTAATTGAAGTTGCAAGGTCCATGTTGGCTGACTCTGGTTTGCCTTTGACCTTTTGGGCTGAAGCTGTCAATACAGCTTGCTATGTGCAGAATAGAGTGTTAGTAAATCAGAGGTTGATGAAGACTCCATATGAAGCTCTACATCATTTGGCTCCTTTGATTTCATTCTTCAGAGCCTTTGGATGTCCTTGTTTCATTCTCAACACAAAGGATCAACTCCACAAATTTGATCCTAAGGTGATGCAGGGTCTTTTGTAGGTTATTCATCCACTTGCAAGGCTTACAGAGTCTTCAACTGCAGAACAAAGATAGTTGAAGAAACCTTGCATGTGAAATTCAATGATTCTCCTAAGGATAAAATTCCACAAAACCCTGTGGAGTTGTTTGATCTGGACATACTGCAATATGCTCCTTATCAAACTCCAGCTGTTGCAGATCATGTGGATAAATCATCTTCTGCAGCAAGTCTTCCACCTAGTGGTACTGAAGATGATGATGATATCAGTACTCACCTTTTCAAGTTCAGTGACAACTGCTGAGTCTGCTAAACTTGATGTTCCTGTAGCTTCAGTAGCTCCATCCACAACAAATGCTGATGAGATTTCTGATTCCTCTACATCGTTTGATTTGTCATCTAATACTTGGTTTCAAGAATCTGAATCAACATCTGCTGATGCTGAACCAGCTACAAACACTTGCACTGATCTTATTATGCACCACAACTGAAGAATCACCCCATGTCTCAAATCATTGGTGGTATCAATGCTGGCGACTCAACCAGAAGTCAATTGTCTAACTTGTGCTTCTATGCTCTCTTCATCAGTCAGCAGGAGCCAAAGAACTATCATGTTGCTTTGAGAGACAATGGATGGGTGGAAGCCATGCAACTTGAGCTACTTCAGTTCAAGAAATAGCAAGTGTGGGAACTGGTTCCTCTACCCCCAGGTAAGTGTGCAATATGCACTAAATGGGTGTTTAGGAACAAAACAGATGAAAATGGGCTTATTGTTAAGAACAAGGCCAGACTGGTTGTTCAGGGGTTTTCACAAGAAGAAGGTATTGATTATGATGAGACCTTTGCCCCTGTAGCCAGACTGGAGGCAATTAGATTGTTCTTAGCCTATGCTGCATTCCACAATCTTAAAGTTTTTCAAATGGATGTTAAAAGTGCATTTTATATGGTAAAATAAAAGAAGAGGTTTATGTGTGTCAACCACCAGGTTTTGAAGATAATAAACATCCAGATTGGGTATACAAGCTTGATAAGGCTCTTTATGGGTTGAAACAAGCTCCTAGAGCCTGGTATGAGACATTATCAAATTTTCTTCTTCAAAATAATTCACTAGAGGCTCCATAGATAAAACTTTATTCATTAAGAAGGTGGATCAGCATAAGCTACTTGTTCAAATTTATGTTGATGATATTATTTTTGCATCCTCTGATTCCCAGTTGTGTGATGACTTTACCAATTTAATGCATAAGAAGTTTGAAATGAGTGCAATGGGAGAAGTACAGTTCTTTCTAGGATTGCAAATCAAACAAAAGGTTGATGGGACTTTCATTCATCAGTCTAAATATACAAAAGATCTTTTGAATAAGTTTGACTTACAAAATTATAAGCCCTGTTCTACCCATGTGCAACACCACACAACTGGATGCAGATCAGAAAGGTAAAGCTGTTGATGAAACACTTTACAGATGTATGATTGGGTCCTTGATGTACTTAACAGCTTCTAGACCAGATATCATTTGCAACGTGTGTTTGTGCTAGATTTCAGGTGCTCCTAAAGAGTCTCACTTGATTGTAGTCAAAAGGATCTTTAGATATCTGCAAGGTACACAATCTCTAGGTTTATGGTATTCCACTGGACACTCTTGCAAATTGGTGCTTTTTCTGATAGTGACTATGCAGGGTGTAAGTTAACCAGAAAGTCAACTTCTGGTGGATGTCAATTCCTAGGCAACTGTTTGATTTTTGGCAGAGTAAGAAACAAACATTTGTTGCTACATCCACTGCTGAAGCAGAGTACATTGCTGCTGCAAGCTGTACTTCTCAGGTACTCTGGCTTCAGAACCAACTTTTGGATTATGGCATTACAGAGACTAAGACTCCATTATTAATGGACAGTGCTTTCAGCTCTTTGCATTGTCAAGAATCCTGTCCAGCACTCTAGGACCAAACATATAGAGATCAGACATCATTTTATTAGGGACTGTTTTGAACTGATTGATCCAAAGTTTGTGCCTAGTGCTGATGAGTTTGCAGACATTTTTACTAAGCCTTTGGATAGTTCGACTTTCCAAAACCTAGTGTTAAGGCTTGGTATGCTGCAGCTAGAATAAGTGATAACTACTGATGATCTCAGTAAATAAGTACTGATGATCATTTGTAACCATATCACAAATAAGTACTGATTATGTTACAAGAACTGATACAGTCGCAACGATGTAGTTATAACTACTAATATCAGTACAAATAGACTACTGATGTCCTATGAAACAACTGAAAAACAACCAAAAAGACTGATGAGTAAGTGTTGAGGACAGTATGAAACAGCTGAAAAGCTATGAATTGACAAAAACAACTGATGAGAATTTTCTCTTCAGTTGTTTCTAAAACTGTTGTTTCATCTTAAACAACTGATGACAAAACCATGTCTTCAGTAGTTTCACAACTACTGATGACTAACACCACGTCGTCAGCTGTTTACAACAACTGATGACAAAACCATGTCTTCAGTAGTTTCATAACTACTGATGACTAACACCAAGTTATCAATTGTTTCCAACATCTGAAGCTAAAACCATGGTTTTCAGTAGTTTTATAACTACTGATGCCTAAAACCAAGACTTCAGTTGTTTCAACCTCTAACGTTAATACCACGTCATCAGTCGTTTAAAACTATTGATGACTCACACCAAACCTTCAGTTGCTTTATAATCGGTACCCTATAAATACCTTATCTTACAGAGCTTCATCATCTCAAACCTAACGTTCAAAACTCAGAACCTTCTCTCACATCAATGGCGAACATGAAGCTTAAACCACGACACAACTGTGTTGCTTACCTTACCAAATCACCCTTCTGGACAAAGTTTGATAATGCCATTGATCTAATGATCAACTCTCCATACAAAACGGCTTTCCTTCTAAATCCTACCATTCATGCCGAATCCCTACACCAGTTTTGGACGAACGTCACCCCTATCACTGGGAGAATGACACTGACTCTCTCCAGTCATTCGTCAACAACCGTCAGGTGGTCATCACTCCAACAATCCTTCGCCAACCCTACAACTGGATGATGCCCTTTCCCCACTAGGTATTCAAAGGGCACCACTGATCTATCATTTGCCCAACATGGATACCAGGTAACCTCAGCGCCTCTACCATCCTGAAGAAGCATTTCCATGATGTGGTACGACTAATTTTTCATATGGTGAATGTATGCTTAGCTCCTAAGACTTCTTCTTGGGATCAAATGTTGACGAGGTGGCAGCAGGTATTATTCTCTATCATTGACCAACAAAGCTTAAATTTTTCTAAAATATTATTTTATTGAACTCAAGGATATGGCCTCCAAGCCTATTGCTAACCGATGGATATTATATCCTCATTCATAATGGCCATTATAGTAAACCAGCTGAAAGCTGAGGGACTTGTTGGCCTTGGAGTCCTTGCCATGGTTGTATTGCCTGAAGTATACTCCAGGCACAACTCAGACCAGTCACTCAAACTGGCTACCAAACTACGAAACCCCACGCAGCTGGAACCCACAGCCACCACCTCCAAATCCAATGTCCCCACCAAACCCAAACCAAGAAAGCCAAAAAGGCTACTCAGGGAAATGAGTCCCCTGAGGATGCCCCTGCAACACAAACGCGGGATATATCTACTGGTCATAACCCCCAGTAGATACACGTACTCACTCACCCTCAACCGCTCAGGTTTCCTCTCAACAGGAGCCTGTAGCAACCACCTCTGGGGCACCTATACATCTGGAACCTTCCTCACTTGAGGAGGTTGCCATTGAAACGCACCACTCTCCCGGGTGCATACTGCCTTCACACCCTCTCCCACTGCAACCGCCCCCCAACGTCCTATAATAATTGCCAAAGTGCTGACTCAGTTGCATTCCTCACCTCCTCCCCAAATACCAATCAAAACTGGGATAGCCTCAACCTTTGAGGTGGAGGACCAAAGTGCTTCTGACACCCCACAGCACAGGGCTTACCATATTCAATCTCCAAGTGTAGAAACAGATTCGAATTTCTGGTGAGGCTGCCACTTCTCCTGCTTCAGCAAATGATCAGGATGAATTTGGTACTATCCATAAGACCTCACCAGAGGCAATTGCCAATGAAGAACATGGTCATGAGGCAGGAAGTCCCCAGTACCATGACCAAGGGGCACATGCTATTACTGATCTACACTCAGAGCATGTTCATCCTGATTCTATCAGGAGGTCAGGTGATTCAGTAAACACTGATGATGACCTGGGCTTCTTTTATGATGTTTTAGCCCAAAACACCATCCTCGAGGATGAGGTGAGTAGACTCAAAGAGCTGCTTGCCAAAATTTCTCAGGATCAAAGACCATCTACCCCTCAAAAACCATAGATGGCACCTTCCTCTGAAGGTCTCCCATACACAGAGCCACTCCAAAACACTCAGCCACCTGCCTCTACTTCTGGCACTATTTCTCAGGGACAGAACCCCCCTGAGCAAATGGCTGCTATCTTTCAACATTCCTTACCTCTCATCACATCAACTATCACTGATATAGTGCTTAAAACCCTTGATGAGAGGCTTCCCTCAGTTATACAACCCTTGATAGAGGATGCTGTTAGCAAAAGGCTTTCTGACAATCAAACCCTTGCAACCAATGCAACCAAAAAGGGGGAGATTCAGTCAGTGAAAGCAAAAAGAAAGAGGATTGCAGATAGGAAAGAAACTCAGAAGGAGAAGGTAAAGGAAGCTGACATGGAGAAAGTGACTGAAAGTACTAAAGACTTTCATGTCACATACAAGAAAAGGAAGAATGAAAAGGAGACTGACTTGGAGACAATGATGAAGGAGGCTGATGCCGAACACAGCCGATCAATGGATAACATCATTGATCAGTTATTTAGGCAAGGTCACGACACTGAAAAACTTGACTCAGAAATCAAAGACTGGAGATTGAAGAAATCCAAGCTAGATGGGCAAGTTATGATGTGTTGGAAAGGGAAAGGCTAGAAATCATGATCAGGTTCATAGCAAAGTATCTTGGTAGATCATTGATTGAAATCAAGGCATGGTCCAGGGACAGCATCTTGGCAATAACCACCAAGATCTGTTCGTCTGAAGTATACACCAAAGGATTGGTTATTGAAGCCTTAAATGAAGCTGGTGCTGGGAGCAAGACTGAACTAGTCAAGCAATCTAAAGCCGAACTCACATCCAAAATGCTAGAACAGCCTGTCAAAATTCCCACACCAAAACCCTCTAAAACAATCCCTTTACCCCAAAAACCACCACAACCACAACCCACCAAACCAATTCCCTTACCCTCAAAACCAATAGCCGATGATGTACCCCAGAAGAGGAAGAGAAGGGTACTGAGGCTAGAAGAGGAAGATGAAGATAGGCTGCCAATCTCAGCTGTTATACAGTTGCCTAAGGCCAAACGTCACACTCCAACAATTACTCCTGAAACTCAAAGACAAATTGTGAAAGTGAAGCTAGAAGAAGAAGAGCTTCACAAACAACATGATGAGGAATTGTTGAGAAGAGTTGACAAAGCATATGCTGCCACATCTTCAATCATCAACATGAAGAAGCACACTCTCAGGTTATACACTCTTAAACATACATTTCAATATCAAAAGGAGAGAGTGAGGATTTGGCCTGATCCCAGGGTGTCTCATAGGATTCAAAAGAAAAACATTCCACAGAGATACATTGGCCAAGTGAAGAAGATTGTAGATGAAGTGATCTCACTGGTCTTTGTAGTATCACCCTGGGAAATCCTAGATGACTTCAAGAAAGCCTATAAAGCTAACCTGACCCCACAAAAGATGCTGGAGAATAAAATGGTGAAAAAGGGGTTAGTATATAAGAGGCTTGAGGAAGTTAGAAAGAATGAGCTCCAGTTGTTCTTAGAGGGTAATCACCCAGATGAATTTGCTTATAGAGTAATAACAACTATGGAACTCAAAAATGAGAAACAGGTCAAATACCTATCTGAATATTATGGGCCAGAATCACTTTTTGAAGGAGGAGCTGAAGAGCTTACCATGGAGGAACATATAACCTTCCTTGAGGCCTATACAAGGGAGTCATACAGACTCATTGTTAGGAAGTAGATCTCATAGATGGGGTAACAGCTCTATGTCCAGTTCCCCAAGACAGAGTTCCCATTCATCCTTTGCCAAACAGATCATTGAGACTTCTTCCCAGGCCTGTGCTTACATGGGTCACTTCTGAGCTGATCTAGAAGACAAAAAGACCAAATATTTCTGCCATAATAAGTGGGACATCTTCAATAAGTTTAGAGGTTTTGGCTGCATTGGTTCAGGGGGAGTTTGTTGGACCAAAAGAACCAATGAGCCTGATCAGAAAAACCTCTAAGTCCCACAGACATCACAACAACTATTGAAGACTTGATCAGCTGTTTGACAAAGTCTGAAGAGCAACAACTGAAGACTAAAGTACTGAAGATCAACAGCTGAAGACTAGAGCACTAAAGACTTCAACAGCTGAAGATCAATAGCTGAAGACTAAAGTACTGAAGATCAACAGCTGAAGTACAAAGACTGAAGACATCAGCTGATGACAACAGCTGAAGTTCAAGTACAAGTACTGAAGCCTTCATAGTTTGTTACAACAGCTGAAGAAGCATTCTTCAGTTGTTGTGATGGTTTCCTTTCAGTAGTTTTCTATTATGTTTCAGTATTTTGTAAAACGACTGAAAAGCATGTTCTTCAGTCGTTGTAGCTTCAGTAGTTGTGTTAACTTTCAGTAGTCTGAATAATTCTGTTAGATGTCACTATCAAATGACATCAGCAGACGTCACATCTCCTATATAAGGAATGTTCCACCATGACATATCTTATATAAGGGATGATTGACCTGATTGTATGTGTGACATTTTGCCACCACGAAAGCGCGTATTGAATGAAATATTTGATTTGCAGAATTCTTTCTATAATAGTTTGCTCTTACTTTGAATATCAACTGTATTCTTGTGAATCGTCTAATTCATTGTTTGATTTCCGCTGCAATACTCTCTAATCAATCAAACGTAGATCACTGATCCTAACACATCTTAAGAACATAAGATGATACCGATTGGGTTTCTTCCATATGACACGCATGAAGTGCTCGAACCGTTTCGAAGCGCTCTACCCTAGCTTGTTGAAGGAACATTTCCTCAACTGGGTAATTATGTCATATGCCCCAAGTTGCTCCAAGTCCTTTTGGAGTTTTGGAATCATAATCCCCATTATGAGGCAGGAAACCTGCATGGTATCCTCAGTGTATTGAAGCCAATCGTCATAGGCCTCAACATCCTCAAGGTCGGTTGGTCAGGAATAGGATCGTCAAGGACATAGGCCCTTTTCTCTTGCTTCAGAGCAATTCTCAAGTTTCAATACTAGTCCATAAAGTTTTATGGTTAGATGATCCCCTTTTAAGATGGTTCTCATGATAGGGTAGGGACGGTTGGGGTAGTAGCATTGTTGTTTGCGGCCATTACTACAAAATTACAAAGTTCATTTTAGTATTTCTGAAAAATTACATTTTAATTATTAATACCCTTTACACGTCTCATAGACAATTAATATTAAAATCTAGAATCCAACATTACATTTAAATGATGGTTAGGTGACCTTTATCCCATTATTTAAATTAACAAGGTAGTCAACATTTGACAATTGCAACTTCTAGCTTTATGGGATCGGTTAAACATCTTATATTAGTCAGCATGTAAATCCCATCAACACCATTGTACGCCATGCTTCGGTGACCCTATGCACATGGTTTCCAATTCAAGTCGTGCTACTTACACACACGTGTGAGTTTACACATACAAGCGGTTAGGTGACCTTTATCCCACAAATATGTTAAGCTCACCTCAAACACACAAGTTACCTAAAAATGGTTAGGTGACCTTTATCCCACAAGTAGTTCTCAAGTGATTCGAGTGTCGTGTAAAAGGATGGTGTTTAACTTGTTTCCAAAGGGATTTAAGTTTCCATTAATTAGTTATGAAAACTCTATGTACCTTGTATTCGCATGCTTTCAAATACATGGTACCCTATGGTTCTTTTTTAATAAAACTTCTTTTATTTTGAAATCATTAATCCTTTTAATAACCTTTTTTAGTCACTTATGATTAGGAACCAAAAAAAATTCAGCTTGTTGTGATAATTTATTTAGATTGTTAAGCATATCCATATATCAAACAATCAACATAAAATAATAATCAAACAAGCATATATCAAACAACCACATGTGCATAACCGTAGACACTATGTTGACAACACTTGTTTGCCATCACAAGTGTTGTCATTTGGTCTTTCCTAAGGGTTGAACACAACACAAAGACGAGATCTCCAAGACCCCCACTTGAACTTGCATCCAATGCTTCAAGTCCTTCTCTTGTGTCTTCCTTTTGTGTTTCCATCTTGTGCATCTTCTTTTACAAAAATCATATCCTAATACAAAATTTCTAATAAAAGAAAACATACTTAGTCTATCTATTACATCACAAATTAATGAATAAATAAATTACATCCAACTACTAAACACAAAAGAATAATATTACAACCCATAAGAATGAATACAACCAACACAAAACATCCATTCAAAACCAAAACACACAAGGTCAAGGCTAGGTTATGCACCAATATGAATCATCATATACAACATTCAAGAACCAAATAAACCCCTATATGACCCTAAATTTTCAGCCAACATAAACCATGAATTTAGGGTCTTTTGTCCAAACAAAAACATAATCAACTACTTGATATCTTACTTTCAAGGTTTAATCACTAGCATGTTAGATATAACCTTGAAAGGTTGGGGATTTATTATCATCACCACAAAACAGCCCCTATATGGTTGTTAAAGCCTCATAAAACCAATTTTACAAGAACACATGAAAATAGTCATCCACATATCCGGCTCTAGATGTCAATGTTGGGTTTGTTGGACCTTAGTCAAACTAGGTTAACCATTTAAACTATCAAACGCAGCGGAATAAAACCTTAGTATGTTCATTTGTAATCTGAAAATTAAGGTTCATTTCATATCATCAACAAACCCAAGGACATAGGATCATATATATGTGTTTGAACTAGCTATCACCAATAAATAACAACCTAAATAAGCCATACATACTACCTTCCAAAGGCGGCTGAAAATCGAGATATAGATGAGGAGAATGATGTTCTTGAACAGCCAAAACACCAAGAAGAGGTGTCCTCAAGCTTCCATACCCAAGCATCAAGCATACACCATTCTTGCTAGGATTTGAGCACCAAATCGGATCAAGAAAGCTGCTGGAACCTTGTTCCAGCCATGAACAATCAACAAAGCTGCTAGAGCTTTGTTCCAGCCGTGATATCTTTCTTCCAAAAGAAGAGTGATGTTCTTGTGACCCTTTTGCATATGAGAGAGTGAGAGAGATCTGAATAGAGAGTGTGTGTATTCAAGAAAAGAAAAAGATACCAAAACATAAGGCCAAAAGAACCCCTTAAAAGGGCGACCGAACCTTTTGGTCTTTTGGGGTTTTCCCCCCAAAACCTTTTAATCTTTGTTAAACTAATGTTTCAATAAGTTATGTAATTACCCCTTTAATTATATAACTTATACACACACTCCTATTATTTGATGTTATTTAACCAATTTAAACAACATTACAAATAATATTCATGAACAAAATATCCATATAGGTTGTTCAATCTCATATGCAACTTATTTAGAAAACCCATTTTCTAAATTGGTGTATTTGTTTAATTGTATGATCATATCATCAATTAAATAATATTTGGTGTTTGCTAAGCTTGTTATTGGGTATGACCCGACTTGGATCATGACGTACTAACCACATCAATGTTCTATGTGTCTTGGGTATAAAGAATCCAACAATATGAACAATCACTCCACCAAAAATTGCTATTTCAACAAGTATTGTTCAATCTGGACATGAACAATCACAATACATCTGATTGTTACTTCAATCAGAAGGGGTTGAGAATTCCATAACACAAGTCCATCTCAAAAACATCTACTGTGATGCATTCTTTCAAACATCATCTTCATAATACTCAATCTAGGACACCTAGATCAAAAAATGACAGAAATAACTCAAAGGATTTAAGGAAGGGTCAAAGAAATCACCTCACAATGAAACACAAACTTGACCTTCCTAAGCAAAAACCAACTTTTGATAATGAAACTCGGGCTAAACTTTTACAAAGAAATAGAGACCAACGATTTCATTATTCATCTGAATCCTCAGTAGATGTTGATGAGATGACTCGACCAATTCATTACCAAAAATCTCCCAAATCACCTCAATCTAAATCACCATTCAGAGGGAAATACCAAGAGGTGACTATCATGAATAGGAACAGGAAACCCAAGACCCTCATGGCTTGAGTTCCTTATTCTAATTAGTTCTTTTTGTTTGTAGGTTCATCCACACAGGTCTAATAGCCTATGGTATGTAGACAATGGATGCTCCCGACACATGACTAGAGATCGTTCCCTCCTTCATGATTTCAAGTACATACAAGGAACTACTATGGCATTCGGTGGAGATTCAGAAGGTGGTAGGATTACAGGAGAAGGATCTGTGACAAATGGGATGCTGAGCTTTGACAGAGTGAATTACTATGAACAACTGAATTTCAATCTGCTAAGCGTTTCTCAGATCTGCGACAAAAAATATTCCACTCACTTTACAGACACTCACTGCTACATTCTGAAACCTGGATTTCAGATTCCTAAAGAATGGGTTGTCTTAAAGACTCCGAGAAAGAATAATACATATGTCTTAAACCTGTGTTCTGCATCACCTAAGGAAGAAACATGTCTTTTGTCTAAAGCATCATTTGGTGAGTCACAGCTTTGGCATAGACGTTTGGGGCACACTAACTTTAAAAATATGAACAAGTTAGTCAAGGAAACCATGTAATTGGTCTTCCTCAAAAAGAATTCAATTTTATTGATCAATGCTCAGTGTGCCTCAAGGAAAACAACATAAATCGTCTCACAAAACCAAGCTGGTGAACACTAACAATACTCCATTGAAGTTACTTCACATGGATCTGTTCAGACCAACTCATGTAATGAGTATAGGAAAGAAACAATATTGTTTAGTGATCATTGATGACTTTTCTCGATTCATATGGGTGTTCTTCCTACTTCATAAAAATGAAGCATCCCAAATCATTCAAGAATTTATCACTAAAATTGAAAATCAACTTGATCTCAAAGTCAAAATAATAAGAAGTGATAACGGTACAGAGTTCAAAAATAAAAATATGAGTTCCTTTTGTGCAACCAAAGGCATTGCCCACCAATTCAGTGCAGCTAGAACTCCTCAACAAAATGTGGTAGCTGAAAGGCAAAATAGAACACTGATTAAAGCAGCAAGAACGATGCTAGCCGATGCTAAACTGCCAATCACCTTCTGGGCAGAAGCAGTTAACACATCGTGCTTTGTGCAAAATTGAACTCTGATTGTTAAAGAAGGTAACATGACACCTTATGAATTGATATTTCAGAGGAAACCATTTATTGGCTTCCTCAAATCATTTGGTTGTCCAGTCTTAATATTAAACACCCGTGATCATTTGGGAAAATTTTCATCTAAGTCTGGTGAAGGATTTTTTGTAGGTTATTCTTCCGTCTCAAAGGCTTATAGAGTGTTCAATCCTAGATTGAACATTATCGATGAATCCATAAATGTTCAATTCAAGGAACATTCATTTCCCAAATCTACAAATGGTCCTGATTGGTTGTTTGATATTGACACTTTAACTAAATCATTTGACCAATTTCACTTGTCTGATGCAGGAAATATACATTCAGGTGATACTCCATCAACTGTAGAAAGAAGAGATAATTATCCATTGATTCCACCTACATCTGATGAACATATGAATGAAGATGTTCCTCTTCAAGCTGATGCTATCAGACACTTGTCACAAAAACTTAGTGTTTCTTCTGAAGAAGGTCCCAGCCTGGTACCATCTCACTCAGATGACTTGTCACGTGAGATAAGAAATCAAAAACAGGCTTCTCATCCAGAAGAAACTCAAGGTACTTCAAATGTTGCAAGCAACCTTAGTGTTGCTGAAGATGTAGCAGTTACTGA
Source organism: Flaveria trinervia (assembly GCA_025506515.1). Lineage (NCBI taxonomy): Eukaryota > Viridiplantae > Streptophyta > Magnoliopsida > Asterales > Asteraceae > Flaveria > Flaveria trinervia. The sequence continues at coordinate 2,117,362 of CM046447.1, read as the reverse complement.
AATAGAAGTTGACAATATTCATAATTCAACAACAATACAAGATGATTGTGCCTCTGACCATAATGAACTGAATGTCTCCAATCTTGATGTAACTATTGCTGGTGACACCATTCCAACCACAATAATACACAAGAATCATCCAGTTGAAACCATTATTGGTGATCTTAATGAGAGGGTGACAAGAAGCAAGTCTAGTATTGCAAACATCTGTTTGTTCTCCTGCTTTCTATGTCAAACGATACCCAAAAAAATCAAAGAGGCGCTTCAAGACAATAGTTGGATTGAAGCAATGCAGGATGAATTGCTTCAATTCAAGAAGCAAGAAGTATGGCAGCTGGTAGATCTTCCTGAAGGACAATACCCTATCGGTACCAGATGGCTGTACAGGAACAAGACTGATGATAGAGGGATAGTCATCAGAAATAAAGCAAGACTAGTGGCACAGGGATACACTCAGGAAGAAGGAATTGACTACGACGAAGTGTTTGCTCATGTTGCCAGACTAGAAGCAATCAGAATCTTTCTTGCATATTCTGCGTCCATGAAATTTACTGTTTATCAGATGGATGTAAAGTGTGCCTTCTTGTATGGAAAGATTGCTGAAGAAGTCTATGTAAGTCAACCACCTGGCTTTGAAGATCCAGATTTCCCTCACAGAGTGTACAAGCTTGATAAAGCTCTGTATGGTCTTCATCAAGCTCCAAGAAAGTGGTATGAGACTCTATCATCCTTTCTTCTTGAACATGGGTATGAAAGAGGAAATATTGATCAGACTCTCTTCAGAAGAATAAGAGGAAAAGACATGTTGTTAGTCCAGATCTATGTGGATGACATTATATTTGGCTCGACAAACAAGCAACTCTGCAAAGAATTTGAAGATCTTATGCATTCAAAGTTCCAAATGAGTGCTATGGGAGAACTCACATTCTTTCAAGGGGTGCAAGTCCAGCAAATAGTAGATGGAATCTTCATCAATCAATCAGAATATGTAGAAACCATGTGGAAGAAATTCCACTTTGTTGACTGTCAGTCTATCAGAACTCCTATGGATACTAAAGTGAAGATTGGACCTGACCCTGAAGGCAAATCAGTGGATCAAACTCACTATCGATCAATGATAGGTTCACTTATGTATCTAACAGCCAGTAGGCCTGACATTATGTTTGGTGTTTGTGTGTGTGCTAGATATCAAGCTGATCCAAAAGAATCACATGAGAATGCAGTCAAGAGGATATTCAGATATTTGAAGGGCAAACCAGCTCTTGGATTATGGTTTCCAAAGGAAGGAGAATTTAATCTCTATGCCTACACAGACAGTTATTATGGAGGATGCAACTTCAATAGAAAATCCACTTCTGGTTGTCGTCAATTTCTTGGTCCCAGACTAGTATCCTGGCAATGCAAAAAGCAGACAAATGTGTCTGTGTCCATAGCAGAAGCTGAGTATATTGCTGCTTCAGCATGTTGCTCTCAAGTTCTCTTGATTCAAAACTAAATGCTTGATTATGGTTTTAACTTTTTGCATACACCAATTTCTATTGACAACACAGCTGCTGTCTTTATAACTAATAATCCAGTTTAGCACTCAAAAACAAAACATATTGAAATTAGATATCATTTTTTGAGAGACTATGCTGAAAAAGGTTTAATCAAATTGATTCAAGTACCAACAAAAAATCAATTAGCTGATTTGTTTAACAAGGCATTTGAACCTAGTAGGTTTGAATTTCTGGTTCAGTCAATTGGCATGATTAACCTTGAGTAAAAACTATGAAAAACATCAAAAAAAATTAAACATCAGAAAAAACCACAAAGAGATATCAAGTTTTATGAAGAAAAGAATTAAGGGAAATGATATAATTACAGTTATTATATCATTCACTGTGCTTAATTTCAAAATGAAAAAGACTGAAATGACTTACCAGATATGTTGGTAGGCTCAACATGGAAGAAAAGATACATGCAGTGATGAATTAAAACATATTCAATTATGAAACACACATCACAAAGTACAGGTATGTATTGGCTTATCTGAATGCATATGTGTGTAGTAGCCTAAACACACCAGGTAATGATACTTTATGAATCTCTTTCACCACATCATGTTTCATCTTTGTTTTGCTGAGCAAAGACCTGATGAAACTTGCACATAGTGCAGATGTCATGATCCAAAAGATTCCCAATGTGGAACACATCCAAAAATTGGATGAATCAACAAAGTAATACATTCCAAGTGAATGAACAAAAGAATCCTATCATGGATCACCTTCCAAAGTGAAGTGAAAAGAATCACAATGTGGATCAACATGTAAAAGGATCAAACTAAAAGAATCCCAATGAGGATCAGTGAAAATGAGATTTCATGACTTAAGTAACCTAGTAAGAAAAGTTGTGACAAAGTTCTACCATGCATTGTATAAGGAGGTTGATCATTTCATGCTTATGTTTGTGAGGTACACATTGAATAATAAATCAACCAAAACATGATAAAAGTCATTTGCATCAAAATATCAACCAGGTATGAGCTTAAGAGGACAAACATACCTTCAATCTTCAAGTTCATAATCATGTCCATTTAATCATAAAGGATGCACATGTGTAATGTAAGATTGATATGATCCCTACAAAGAGATTTTTCTCTTCATTATTAATATTAATCAAAATAATATTCAAAACTTTTAATCTTTAAAGTTTCTCTCCAAATGTGGACATAAACTTTAGGGGGAGTAATTTAAAATTTTTGAGTAAGTTCAAATTTTTGTTTATCAACTCAATTTTGAAAAACAAACAAAAAGAATTTTAGTTGGTGTTGTTGCAATAATTCATACCATTATATCTCAGCTTATGCAGATTCTTAGAAGCATGATAAGTCCAAGATCTGTCAAATTAGGAAACTTGTATTAATTGTGATATACAAGTCAATCCAAGCAAGAATTGACAACTTCAACAGCCAACTTCATAAGAAAAATCAATCAAGGACACCTCTTCATAAGATGAATAATCAATTCAATCACATTAACTTTTGATTAAGTTCAAAAGGTAATGCAGGTAAGTGCATTAGTTAATGCGGGTGAAGGTAACCCATGCATGTAACTAATGCAGGTAACAATAATTTTTGAAGTGCAACTATGCGGACAATGATTTTACTCTACCGCATTAGTGTGTGAAGTGAATGTGAAGTTTACTCTACCGCATTTGATGCAGTTAACAAATACTTATGAGCAGGTCTCTAACGCATTTGCTACAGTGTTGTGTTGACTTGTCAACCGCATTTGTAGTTGCACTAATGGACTTTGTTATATCGCATTTGTTACTGAACATATTCGGATCTGGTAAAACAAGCAATTCAACTGCATTTGTTACAATGTTCTTCCGCATTTACTACAACTCAAATGCGGACAGCCAAAATTTCAAGTTTAACTTCCGCATTTGCAACAATACACAAATGCGGATAGAATAAAAATTAAGAAACAAAACTTCCGCATTTGTAATAGTAGAGTAATGCGGACAGTCAGTCAAAAATTAAGCCTTCCGCATTAGCTACAGCACAAATGTGGATGACCAAATGTAGTCAAATGTGGACTATCAATGCCAAAAGTTTGTCTTCCGCATTTGCTACAGTCAACAAATGCGGATGATCAAAATTAAACAATTTAACCTTCAGCATTTGCTACAGTAGTGAATGTATTTGCTTGTAAACTTGTAAAATTTCTCAAATTGTATTATTTGACTATTTAAAGGAATTCAAACAGGTCATTTAATACTTTTCAAATTTGAGAGAACTTATAGTGAGATGAGCGCAAAACTACAATACACCACCATCAATCATCATCATCATCACAAACATTCAAAGATTTTGTTGTGTTTCATCTTTAAACATTCTTGTCATCAATTCAGAACCACAGTCGTTTCGAAGATAAGGTATAACTTCAACAGATTTTGAAACCAAAACCTAAGTCTCGGATTGTTACCCTAAATCAAACAATGAACCAGAAAATTATTGAAGAACACCAAAATCAAACTCATTAATGTGATGTATACACATTTTCGATCTCAATATACATATAATTGATAGGAATTCAACTGATATTGAAAACCATGATAATCATGTTTACTGCGAAAAACAAAGCAAAGTGAAAAAGAAAATTGTGTAACAAATCAAAGTCACATTAACAAATCAAAGCAAAGTTAAAGTAAAAATTGTTAACTAACACACATGTCTCTTATGCAGATTACATGGCAAATCTTACATGGAGCAAGCTCCATAACGTCAGCGGTTATCTAAACCCTGATGTGCCTGAAGCCGAAGGTCTTAGAGATATGATAAGATTCTTATCTACCACAAGGGTAGCATATGCCATGACAGTAAGACCAACAATCTACGAGAATCCCATCAGGTCATTCTGGGAATCAGCTGAAGTGTTTGAAGAGGATGGGGTGAAAATTCTAACTGGGAGAATCAATAATGAACTCACTTTGAGGGTCACAGAAGAATCAGTTAGAAGATGTCTGCAGTTCAATGATATGCAGATGATCCTCTTGAATTGGATGTTGAGGAAATAACCACATTTTTCTCTGAAATTGGTTATGAAGGGAGTTATGAAGCAAAACAGATAGTCAAAGGATTAGTGGATCTGCCTTGGAGATTCCTAATTCATATGTTCCAACATTGTCTGTCTAAAAGGAAAACAGGATGGAATGACATTCCAGTCCTCACATCTTCTGCAATTTGTGCTCTCTGCACCAACAGATGATTTAACATGTCTGCATATGTATTCAATGGCTTAATCTCCAACATTCAAGAAGGGTTGAGATACAAGTTTCTAATGTACCCCAGATTCATTCATGTCTAATCAATGAATCATTTCATGACATTGTTAATGAAGGACCTGTGCTTAACATTCCTCATTATGATGCAAGATCCTATAAGTACATCAAGAAGTAGGACCCAAGGAACTTTTACAATGGTGCCCCTTCACCCATTCTTCCTTGGATGCTTCAACAAATACATCAAGCAGGTCAAGCACAACCACCTCCACAACCAATAGCTCAACCAACTCCACAACCATCACCAATACCATCACCAATACCATCACCATTACCATCCCCAATACCATCTCCAATACAATCCCCAATACCATCACCAATGCCATCACCATAACAAATACCACAACCTTCTACCAACCATCTTTTCAAACATTACCTCAACCATCATCAACTCCACACCAACACCACCAATGACCACTCAACCTGCACCTATATCACCATATCATCAAATCTCCTATATCACCACACCAATCACATATTTCTCCTTACCACCTTTACCATCATCCCTTGATCACCCTGCTGAAACAGAAGGATCAACAAGTGCATCCAAATCATCCAAATCATCTTCTGATGAGGAGGATCATCATGATCTAACCAAAGCTATGAAAGAACTTTTGAGGCTGCTCCTTCAGAGAGCTATGCTGAATCCAACATCAACAGGCCTGATGAAAAAGATGAATTAATATCTGAGTTGTTACTCAAAGTGGAAAGGATGGAAAGAACTTTAAACAAGAGAGCAGGAATCATCAATGATAGAATCCAGGAACTGGATAAGAAGAATGTGAATTAAAAGACCTTAAAGAGAAATATGCAGCTGAACGAAAAGAACAAGACAAAGAGATTGAGAATCTAAAAGCTACACTGAAACACTCAAGAGAAGAAGTGAGTGGACATGTAGATACTCTTGAAATACAAACTATTGCAATGGAGGAACAAGAAAACATCATAGAAGAACAAGCTGATATCATCTCAACACTTGAAAAGGAAATTGAGAGCAAGAAAAAAGAATATCCGAGCTTGAAATGATGATCAAAAGAACTGAAGTGAAGGATGATGATGAGATAGAAAAACAAGAAAATGTTGATGATGATGACAACCAAGTAATAGATCAGAATGAAGAAGAAGTAGATGATGAAGGTGAAACTGAGATCAAAGACCAGAGCCTAGACATGGTAGTGTATTCTAGAAACACTGGTTATTCAGACTCTGAAAAAGGTGAATTTGAAGAACTCTTCAGTGCTTTGGATAGTTTTGCATCTGAACAATTCAGCATTGATGATGATTTCTGGGAATTCATAAACAATCAAAAAACTGAGGCAGAGCCTATTGTCTTTATTCCCAAATCACCAGTGCCTTTGGAAAAAGAATTAACTCTGCAAATTGTCTCTTCCATACAATTAACTGAAGAACAAAAAGAAGAACTCAAAGAAAGATATGAACAAGAAAGGAAAGAAGAGACTGTAAGTGAACAAAGTGAAATGAAGGATCAAGAGCCAAGTACACCTGAAAAGGTCCTTGAACCAGAAGATCAACTGAAACCTCTAGCCCTTAACTTCAAACTTACTCACGAAAGAGGAAGTATTTGGCTGAAAATGCTAAAGGTAAAAGACCAATAACTGAAGAAGAACCATTAAAGAAACAAAAAGATGACCCAAGAAGTTTAGCAGCAATTGCTTAATTTTTGGAAGAACATGAGCAGGCAGAAGCTCAGATGAAAAAGTTGGCTGGAGCAATTAATTAGAAGAAGGAGAAATTGCTGGTGAATATGAAGCAGAAAAGGATGTTCTCATGGACAGTCCTATTAAAGAAGAACAGGCAGTGGAAGACATGGTAACAAAAGCACAAACTGATGACTTGCTGATTAAGGCCATGTTTTTGATCAATCAAGGCTATGATCTTGATGAAGTGTTTGGAATGACTTATGAGAGAATGAAGAAGGAGGAAGAGAAAGTGAAATTGTTGCTTGATCCAACAATAGACACTGAATATGAGAAGACAATGACAAAGGATACTCCAAAACATAAGGATTCATCTTTGAAGAAATCAACAGGGTATGAAATACCACTGCCAAGAAGGGGTCCCCTACAAAACTGTCTCAAATAAAGAAATCAACCTCATCCCATGAATCATTATTTCCTGATCCTTATAACATGTCTGAAAAGGAAATGAAGGAATCTCTCAAGTCAGGGATTCACAAGAAAAAGGATTGCCAACATGAAGACAAACTCTTTAAGAGCTGTAACTCTTCAATTGATCAATGAAAAGAAAGATAAACACAAGAAACTAGAAGAAGAATTGACAAGGACCAAACCCAGAAGCAGAGTGTCAGCTGAAGACATGTTGTTGAACCAAAAAGATTAAGAACTACTTGCCCCAGTGCTCCACAAATACCTTAAATGGTTTGCAGAACCATCTCAGTTGAAGCTGCAAGAAGGCTTGACTACTGCAGAACTGATCAGAGGGGTGTCTACTCCCAAGGGCAAGGTAGATCAAAAGATAATAGCATGGAAGTATGACAGCACATGGAGCATGTTCATGGTGAAGAGAATCTCAGGGCTAGTACAATTCTTTACAAGTACACAGCTCTAGTAAATGCCCTTGAGATTCATGATTTGAAGGAACTAGCTCAACTTGAACTGATCAATCATGTAGCTATGTTCAGGGGATATGAATTTGAGAACATACTTAAGATGTTCAGAAGAACAAACAACTTCAATTCATTAAAGACAATTTGCTTAAGAAAAGATAAAACTTTTGTCAATCCCTTGGATAAGAAGAAAAAGATGGAAGCAGAAGAAATTGTATTCCCTGAGTTGAAGGTAAACCCAACTGAGTAATTGAAGAGGAAAGTAGTATCTGGTACTCATTCTTCCACTCCCATCTCAAATGTGTACTATGATGAGAAAACCTATGAGATGGTGATAGAAAGGAAGTGGGGAGGAAAAGAAGGAGCTGACATCAGACTATTCAGTGGATATGAAGTAAGATTACTTGATGAATCATACATCCACTACATTTATACCAGGCACTTTAGGGAATTAAACAACAAAATAGGTGAACAAGACATGCACTTCTTTCTGAAATGCATCAAGTTGTTGAAACTGGCCTATGATAGAATAAAGATTAAAAGAGAAAAAAGAAAGAAGAAGAAAACACCACTGCAACTTGGAATATTTTTAAGCTTGAAATGGATGTGGGAGGGAGTTTATTGATTCATAGAGATGGTCTTTCCACAATCTCCATATGGGAACCTATTTCACTGAAAAAGTTACCAATAGAAGCCATCTACAACATGAGCAGAATGAAAATACATGTGCTGAGTAGAGACAGGATGTCAGAAGCAACTGATTTTGTAAACATGATCAAGGCTATCCTGGATCCCACCAAAGTTACATTCATACTACCTCCTGAAGACCCAGCTGAATCTTCACAACATCAATCAAACATTGAGGAAAACCAGGCTGTATAATCCTTAGGGGGAGTATTGTTGCACCCTGAAAGGATCATACATGCCAACTTGATGGGTGACTTGATGATTGCTCAGCTGGAATCCCATAAGTCCAAGATGAAATGCGGATGAAGATCTGCTAGAAAAATAACAAGTGTTATCTTCCGCATTGGTTTATGCGGAAGACAAAACTCTGATGCTGACAAGTGTTTACTCTTCCGTATTATGCTGAAGAACAAAATAAGATGTGGACAAGACTTTGATCATCCGCATTGACAAATGTGGATGACCAACCAATGCGCACAAGTATTTGTTCATCCGCATTAACCAATGCGGATGACCAACTTACTAATGCTGATGATCAAGTAGAAATGCTGATCAAGATTATCTCATCCGCATTTGTCAATGCGCATGAACAAGCAGAGATGCAGATCAAGACTTAGACTAGTTTTTGATGTAATTGGTCAGTGGTAGTTTAGTCATTTTGTAAAGGCATCTTGTCTGCCTATAAATAGAATAGTTAACCTCGTACTGAGGTGACAGCTGATAGATAGAGAATTTTTGTTGTAATTATTCTCTGTAACTTATCAACTCTCATATATCAATACAAACAGCATTTATGAGTAATTTTCTTGCTTGAATGTTCTTTGATTGTTTGCTTCCGCCACTCAATCATTGACTTGATTATCATATTCGATTCTCAGTAAGAATACCACTCTTACACAATCCCAGTCAGTTAAGATAATACTTTACATTCATTATCAATATCACACCACGTAAAGTCACGTCATCATATGTAATAAGGAACATAACATACAATCATACATGATCATCAAACATCACCAATCACACGTCATCGTGCATATGCATCAATCATACATTATTATCAAGTCACATCATACATCGCCCATCACATCATCTATGATCTCAAAAGTCTACTTACATATACCTCGAGAACCTCCCAAGTCAAGCCTACATTTACATTTCCCCTAAAAATCAGAAAATATTTCTAAGTCTTTAGGCGCATGAGCGCTATGCGGGTGCATGAGCACTATGCAGGCGCATGGCCTTTCAGACGCATGGGGAACACTTAGGCGCATGGAAAACTTTCAGGCGCATGGTCCATTCAGACGCATGGACAATTAGGCGCATGGCCTTTCAGACGCATGGATACTATGGGGCTCATGGCCCTACACTTAGTCGTCTGACTAATATTCTAGGCGTATGAGGGTACTGTTTGGGCGCATGAGTTACACTTAAACATTTCTAAGGCATTTCCAGGTGCATGAGCCTTATTTAGGCGCATGAACCTTCTACTCAACATGTTCCTAGGATATTTTCAAACTCAATCATCAAACCTATTTGTTCAAAGCTTACCAAGCTCATTCTAGGCATGAACAACACAATAACACCTAAGGAACATCATCAAGCATGCATAATACATACGAGTATACATACATAAACATTATAAAATCTTTTTAATACATTTTCAGCCCCAAGAAGAGTTTAAAACAAGTAAACCGGGGTCTAGAAACTCACCAGGTGCAACTTTGGGTGTATCTTCCTTCTAACCCGTATGCAATGAGCTCTAACACCTAGAAACCCACCAAACACACCCACGAACACACACACAAACACATAAGCATATAATCGAGACGAAACTCATCATAACACTTAAAAACTTCGAATTCTTACCTTGAATTCAACCGTCTTCTTCTTCCCCGTCCAAAACCGAGAGTGTTTCGGCTCTCTTCCTCTTTCTCTCTCTTAAAATGACCAAAGATGTGTGTTGAAAAGGTGATGGGCGGCCATGCCTCCTTTATCACCAACTTTTCAAAGATTTTGTCCTTTTGAACACTTTTAGTCCCTCTACTTGGGCTTTATTGCTTTTCTCTCTTTTATTCTTCATTTCTTACCTTTCTTTTAAAAGATAACCGGGTGTTACAAGTCCACCCCCTTATTTAGGTTTCGTCCCCGAAACTTGTTATTCCTCAAACGATGAGGATAATGCTGCCTCATCTCCTCCTCAATCTCCCATGTAGACTCGGATCCCTTCCTGTGCTTCCACTGTACACACACAAGAGGAACCACTTTATTTCTCAGCCTCTTCTCTTTTCTATCGATGATTGCCACTGGTTGCTACACAAATTGAGCGTTTCGTCTACTTCAATATCCTCTAGTGGAACAATCATGTCTTCATCAGCTAAGCACTTTCTTAGATGAGATACATGGAATGTCGGGTGAATTCCACTTAACTCCTCTCGTAACTTCAATCTATAGGCCACCTCTCCTACTCGAGCAATGATTTGGAAAGGGCCTATATACCTTGGGCTCAACTTGCCCCGCTTCCTGAATCGGATAATCCCCTTCCAAGGTGAAACCTTCAACATAACCCGGTCACCCACCTGGAACTCAATCAGTCTGCGTCATTTATCGCATACGACTTCTGTCTATCTTTGGCTGCCTTCATGAAGGCCTTGATCTTTTCAAGCTTCTCATCGTAGCCTCGATTACCTCGACGCTCCCTAATTCCTTCTGACCAATATCGCCCCAACAAACGGTGGTTCTGCATCTCCTATCGTATAGCATCTCATAGGGTGGCATACCAATGCTGGCATAATAGCTGTTGTTGTAGGAGAATTCAGCTAACGGTAAGTGTGTTGGTTTGCAAGAACATAAAACTAAGTTTAACCCATTAAACTTACTGAAAACGCAGCGGAATATCAACATATTATTGACTTACTTATAAGCTGAAAATATGTTCTTTAGGTGACCATTTGAATGTAAAAGCAAACCCAAAACAAAGGATCTTAAATATTGAATGAACAAGCTATAAACACAAGTTAAGCAACATAAAATCACAGCTTCATTGAGCTGTGATTACTACCTTTCTCCAGCCAAAATGTCGACCAAGGAGGCTTAAATGATGCTTGTGAATCGACCAAGACTCCAAGGAAGGACTCCTCAAGTTTGTATACCCCAAGCTTGTGTGCAAACACTCTTCTTGTTAGGGAGATTCAACACCAAAACCACCACCAAAAACCCAAAATGGATCTTTCTTTCTGCTGCAATTCAAAGTGTAGAGAGAGAGAGAAAGAGTTCTTGATGATTTTGTTTATTGCATGTCTTGTGAGAGGTTGAGCTTTTTTTTTGGGTGTAAGACAAGTTAAGTGTGTGTATGTTTTCAAGGAAAAAGGGGGCATTGCTTTTGGCTTGGGCGGCCGAAATATATATCCAAAAGGGTTTCCCCCCCCCCTTTTTATTAACACAAACACACAAGTTAAATGGTCTTGTAACTAGACATGCAATTAACCATTTATTGTATGTACAAGTTATATAACTTATACAATTAATCATTTACTTATAAGTATAATCTCTCATTATTATTTGGTGTCATCTAACCAATTTAAATAACACATCAAATAATATTATTGAACAAAATATCCTAATAAGTTGTTCCCTCTCTTATGCACCTTGTTTAGAAAACCTATTTTCTAAATTGGTGTAAATATTTAATTGCATGATCATATCATCAATTAAATATTAATTGGTGTTTGCTAAGCTTGTCATTGGGTATAACCTGACTTGGATCATAACGTACTAACCACATCAATATTCTAAGTGTCTTGGGCACACAGAATCCTACAATCTCCCACTTGCCCAAGATTCATAGAAGATTGATGCAAGCAGTAAATACCGCCTAACAACGGTTACTACCCTTAATACGCATGACTTATAGCCATTCAATAACATCATCCCTTTCAAGTACCCTACTTGAAATGATTTAGGTGAATTAATCATCTATCATTTTGTTACAGATGTCATGTTAAATCCAAGAACATAGAGTGATCATTCCTTGTTAATTTAACTTATCAGGCCTTAGACATCTAACTCTCAACGAATAAGAGGAACAAATTCCATCTTGATCACATATGTTTCTCACAAACACCTCGTGTCATACCTGAACATACCCTTATGTACTGTCCATATTTTAGGGCATGAAGAATCAGCTCAAAGCATAATACTTGGTGAATATCAAAACCCAATATGTATCTCAGGTCGGAGGATACCAAATGATATTCGCCTTTACTCAAAATTACTTATGATCAATCAGCAAGATTCCATGTAGTAAAGTTTGAGTTGCGGGTTAGTCCAATATTTGTATCCCACAAATATCTATGAACCTTGGTAGCAACTCATTGCTCCATATTCCCTTATGAATATCAACCAATCCAAGTTCATAATAATCTTACCCTCACACTTGTTCCCACAAGTATGAACGACTACGGACATTTAGAGTAAACAATTTACTCATGGATTAAACATGCTAAATTGGAACATTAATTGAAACATTATACCAAATAATTTTATTCAAATAATAGAGAGTTCCACATATCGAAATACAAAATTACAGATCAAATCCAATCACTAGAATATCGAAGTCCCATGGCACAAGTATGACCTTCATGCTTTGCCTTTTCAAGGAGCTTCGTGAGAGGATCCGCAATGTTCTGATCCGTGTGGACTTTGCGAATACATATCTTTCCCTTTTCAACTTCATCTCGTATGTAGTTAAATCTCCGCTCAATGTGCCTAGTCTTTTGATGAGCACAAGGTTCCTTGATTTGAGCAATCGCACCCTCGTTATCACAAAAGATCTCTAGGGGGTCCTGAATGGAAGGGACAACCCCCAGATCGGTAATGAATTTCTTCAACCATGCAGCTTCTTGAGCTGCCAATGAGGCGGCGACGTATTCTAATTCTGTAGTTGATAGAGCCACCACATCCTGCTTGGAGCTCTTCTAAGAGACCGCTCCTCCATTCAGAATGAAAATATATCTCGATTGTGACCGAGAATCATCACGATCGGTTTGGAAACTCGCATCTGTGTAACCTTTTACAACGAGTTCCTCATCACCAGATCCATAGATTAAGAACATATCTCTTGTCCTCCTTAGGTACTTAAGTATGTTCTTACAGCCATCCAATGACTGTTTCCAGGATTTTGCTGGTAACGGCTTGTCATGCTTAAGGCGCATGACACGTCCGGTCGAGTGCATATCATCGCATACATGATGGATCCAATAGCAGATGCGTATGGGACTGCCTTCATTTTATCTTGCTCATCCTTTGAGCTAGGACATTGAGTCGTACTCAATATCGTTCCTCTTTGAATAGGCATGGTACCTTTCTTAGAGTTCTCCATCTTGAACCTTTTCAAGATTTTATCAATATACGCACTTTGATTTAAACCAATCAATCGCCTTGATCTATCCCTATAGATCTTTATTCCTAGAATATAGGCAGCTTCTCCAAGATCCTAATGGAAAAACAACTTCCAAGCCAGGTTTTTACACCTTCCAAGGTTGGAATGTCATTTCCATATAGTAGTATGTCATCAACATACAATACTAGGAAAGTTATTATGCTCCCACTAGCCTTCTTATACCCACAAGCCTCATCAGTATTTTTGATGAAGCCAAATTTATTTACCTCCTCATCAAAATGATGATTCCAGCTTCTCGACGCTTGCTTCAATCCATAGATTGATTTCTTTAGCTTGCATACTTTATTAGGATGTTTGGGTCGACAAAACCTTCAGGCTGAACCATATAGACATCTTCCTCAAGATATCCATTTAGGAAAGCGGTTTTGACATCCATTTGCCAAATCTCATAATCAAATGAGCAGCTATGGCAAACAATATCCTTATAGACTTTAGCATCGCAACAGGTGAGAAGGTTTCATCATAATCAACCCCTTGAGTTTGAGTGAAACCCTTTGCTACAAGTCTAGCTTTATAAGTATCCAAGTTTCCATGCATATCGGTTTTCTTCTTGAAAACCCACTTACTTCCAACTACCTTGCAATTAAGAGGTGGTACAACAAGTTCCCAAACTTGATTGTCATACATGGATTGCATCTCAACGTTCATGGCCTCAAGCCATTTGTCACAATCCAAATTGGACACTGCATCATGGTATGTGGTTGGTTCATCTGAATCTACTACATAGCATCCATCATGAAAAATCCGTATCTTTCAGGTGGATTACTAGTTCTACCACTTCTGCGAACGTTTTGTGTGTATTGATCAACCATTTGATCATCTTCAACATCCTCATGTTGAGTGCTAGTTTCAACCAAACGTGCATCAAGTTGTGGTTCTTGATCCTCCTCAAGATCCACTGTTCTACTGCTAGTTCCTTCCATGAGGAACTTTGCTTCTAAGAACTCACCCTTTCTGGCAACAAACACCTTTTGTTCCGGTGGATCATAGAAATAATATCCCATAGAATCTCTAGGGTATCCAACAGATACACTTGGTGGATCGGACTTCTAATTTGTTTAGGGTGGGAGTCTTGACATAAGCCTCACAACCCCAGACCCTTAAGTATGATAGGGATGGAACTCTTCCATGCCATATCTCAAAAGGTGTCCTTTCCACCTTTTTGGTTGGGGCCATATTTAGAATACGTGCCGCGGAGAGCAAAGCGAAACCCCAAAATGATAGAGGTAATGTGCTTCGAGCCATCATAGATCGGACCATATCCAATAAGGTTCGATTCCTCCTCTCAGACACACTATTGTGTTGTGGTGTTCCAAGTGGAGTGAGTTGTGAGACAATCCCACAACTCCTAAGATGATCTTGGAAAGCATCACTTAGGTATTCACCTCCTCTATCGGTACGGAGAACTTTAATCGACTTGTTGAGTTGATTTTCCACTTCATTCTTGATGATTTTGAACATTTCAAAAGCTTCATCTTTGTGTCTTAATAAGTACACATACCCATAGCGACTATAATCGTCGGTAAAGGTAATGAAGTATCTTTCACCGTTCCTAGTCATTGGCTTAAAAGGACCACATACATCCGAATGTATGATTCCTAATAAATCTTTTGCCCTTTTGTTAGTTCCACTAAAGGGTGCCTTAGTCATTTTACCTTGTAAACAAGATTCACAAACATCAAATGAATCACATTCATTTGTTTTTAAAGACCATTCTTTTGAAGCGTTTGTATACGTTTCTTGTTTATATGACCAAGACGACAATGCCAAAGATAGGTATCACTCAAGTCCAACTTGAGTTTCTTGGTGTTAGTATGGTACAATGAACTATTTAAAGTATTTTCATGAACAATTCATAAATACCATTAATGGTATAGCTTTAAAATAGAACATATCATTTAAAGAAACATGAATATCATTTTCAATAAAAGATAATACATAATCATAAAGTCTTAATTGGGATACAAAAATAATGTTCCTAGTCAAACTAGGAGCATACAAAACATTCTTCAAATAACATCCATGTCAGGATCAATGATCACAAGTTTGATGTATTAGAGCGTAACGCAGCGGAATAAGAACAAGAATTAGACAAATTGTAGCAAGAATTTGATACTCGTATGCATAAGAACAAATACGGTTATACCGAGAGAATATATTTCTGTAACAAGGAATGTTTCTATGATATCGAATATTTCTGATCAAATCATTCTCTCTATTACAATGGGTTGACACTCCTTATATAGAGTGCAATGGCTGTTGTTATCACGGGAAAGTGACAACTGGCAGATCTATTACAAAAATAACTAACTCTTAACAAACTACTGAAATGTTCATAACTACTGAGAACATATCAGAGTGTTAAGTACAAAATATGAAACTACTGATAAGAAACTACTGAAACTACAACGACTGAAGAACAGGCTCTTCAGTCGTTTTACAAAACTACTGAAAAATATAAAACTACTGATGAGCACAACAACTGAAGAAGTATTCTTAGCTGTTGTGTCAAACTACTGAACAGATAAAACAAAAACTACTGAAAGGTAAACCGTCACAACTACTGAAGAGACCTCTTCAGCTGTTGTGACAACGTCTGATACTTTGGTCTTCAGCACTTGTGTCTTCAGACTTTGTCTTCAGCACTTGTGTCTTCAGACTTGTCTTCAGCACTTGTCTTCAGACTTTGTCTTCAGCACTTGTCTTTAGACTTTGTCTTCAGCACTTGTCTTCAGACTTTGTCTTCAGCACTTGTCTTCAGACTTGTCTTCAGCACTTGTCTTCAGACTTTGTCTTCAGCACTTGTCTTCAGACTTGTAATCAGCTGTTGTCTTCAGCTGTTGTGGTCTTCAGTAGTTGTTGTGAGGTCTGTGGGACTTAAAGGTTTTTCTGATCTGGCTCATTGGTTATTTTGGTCCAACAAACTCCCCCTGAACCAATGCAGCCAAAACCTTTAACTTTATTGAGGTCCCACTTATTGTTGGCAGAATGGTTGGTCTATTTCCTTCTTGATCAGTTGAGAAGATGACCCATATAAGCACTGGCCTGGGAAGAGTCTCTGATGATTTGGTGGCAATGTATGGATGGGAGCTCTGTATTGGGGAATTGGACACTGAGCTGTTCCCCCATCCATGAGACTCACTTCCCATGTATAAGCCTGTAGGATTCTCTGGTGTATGCTCTGAGAAACATAATTTGTTCTTCCATGGTCAGGTTCTCAGCTTCACCATCAAACAATCCTTCACGCCCATACAGCTCTGAGATGTACTTGGCCTGTTTGCCATTTTTGAGCTCAACTGTTGTAATCTGTCTGTATGCAAACTCATCAGGATGAGTCCCTTCAAGTAACAGACTGAGCTCATTTTGTTTGAAGTTCTCAAGCCTCTTGTAGACTAACCCCTTTTTAATAACTCTGTTCTCTAACATCTTTTGGGGTGGCTGTTTAGTCTCATAGGCCTTCTTGAAATCTTCTACAATCTCCAGGGTGATACTACAAGGACCACTATGATCTCTTCATCTACGATCCTTTTTACTTGGCCCTTGTATCTCGAAGGAATGTCTTTCTTTACAATCCTGTGAGCCACCCTAGGATCAGGCCATACTCTCACCTTTTCCTTCTGATATTGAAATGTGTTGGCAAGGGTGTACAACCTCAGAGCTTCTTTCTTCATACTAACTATTAATGAAGAAGCAGCATAAGTTTTGTCTATGCTTTTCAACATCTCATCGTCATGAAGCCTTTGCTGCTGCTCTTCTTCAATCTTTACTCTCATAGTTTCCATCTGTGAGGTGGGAGTGATGGGCATGGGTTTGGCTTTAGTATATTAGGACTGCAGACAGAGGCAGCCTATCTTCTTCCACATCATCCTCTTCTTCTTCTTCTTCTAGCCTCAACACCCTTCTCTTCTTCTTCTTGGTGCATCATCGGGTTGGTTTAGAGGTAAGGGAGTTGGTTTTGTGGGTTGTGGTTGTGGTTGTTTTGGAGAGAGAATGTTGACAGGCTGAGTTAGCATTTTAGAGGTGAGTGTGGCTTTTGAGTGTTTGGCTAGCTCAGTCCTGCTCCCAGCTCCTGCTTCATTCAAAGCTTCGACTACTAAACCCTTAGTGTATGCTTCAGACGAAGATCTTGGAGGTTATGGCCAAGATACTGTCCCTGGTCCATGATTTAATCTCGATCAATGATCTCCCAAGATAGTTTGCAATGAATCTGATCATGATCTCTCGTCTCTCTCTTTCTAATGCATCATAACTTACCCATCTTGAGTTAATTTCTTCAACTTCAAGTCTCCTGATCTCTGAGTCAAGCTATGCAGTATCGAACCCTTGTCTATACAGTTGATCAATAATGGCATCCATTGATTTACTATGTGTAGCATCTGCCATTTTGATCATCTCATCAAGTTGGAGTTCTATCTCTTTTCCTTCACCCTTCCTCTTCTTATATGTGACATGAAAGTCTTTGTGACTTTCACCCACTTGATCATTTTCGGTTCCCTTCACAGACTCCTCTTCCTTCTCAGTTTCCTTGTCTTTCAGTTTGCTCTTCCTCTTGCTTTCATTGACTGACTCTCCCCCTTTTTGGTTGCATTGGTTGCAAGGTTTGAGTAGCAGAAAGCCTTGTGCTCACAATCTCCTCCACCAGGGGTTGTATGATTAAGGGAAGCCTCTCATCCATGGTTTTGATCATAATGTTTGTGATCATTGGGGTGATGAGAGGTAGGGATTGCTGAAAGATAGCAGCTGTTTGCTCAGAGGGGTTCTCTCCCTGAGAAGCAGTGCCAGAAATAGAGGCTGGTGGCTTGGAAGTTTTGAGTGGCTGAGTGTGTGGGAGACCTTCAGGTGAAGGTGCCATCTATGGGTTTATGTTGGTGGCAGATGGACTTGCTTCTTGAGAGAATTGGTCAAGTAGTCTTTGTAGTCTATGACTTCTTCCTCAAGAATTGTGTTCTGGGCCAGAACATCATAAAAGAAGCCCAGGTCATCATCAGCAGATGCTGAATCACCTGACCTCCTGCTTGTAGCAGGATGTACATGCACTGGGTGTAGACCAGTTTTAGCATGTGCCCCTTTTTCTTGGAACTGGGGACTTCCAGCCTCAGGACTATGTCCTTCATCAGCTGTTGCCTCTAGTGAGGTCTTAGCTATGTTACCGGCCTCATTCTGATCATGTGCTGATTCAGAAGAGGTGGCGGCCTCACTAGATGTTCTAATCTCCATATCCACACCAGGAGATAGAACGTGTAAATCCCGGTGCTGTGGTTTGTCAGAAGCATGGTGATCCTCGTCCTCAATAGTTGTGGTTCTCCCCTTTGTTGGTGGTTGTTGGGGAGGAGGAGAGACATGCAGCTGAGTCAGCATGTTTGCAATGATAATGGTTGGACTTTGGGGGGCGGTTGCATGGGGAGATGGGGTAAAAGCAGTGTGCACCTGGGGAGAATGGTGCTCTTCAATGGCAATCTCCTCAAATGAGGAAGATCCCAGATTTGTGGGTACCCCTTCTTATGGTTGCTGCAGGCTCCTTTTGAGAGGAATCCTGAGCGGCTGTGGCTGGGAGAGTCTCTGATACTGGTGGGGGGTTTAACCAGCAAGTATATCCTGCCTTGGTGGTACAGGAGCATCTTCAGGGGACTCATCTCCCTGAATAGCTGTTTTGGGCATTTGTTTTTGGTTTGGTGGGGACTCTGGATTTTGAGGTGGTGGCTGTGGGTTCCAGCTGCGTGGGTTTTCGCAGCTTGGCAGCCATTTTCAGTGATTGGTCACAGTTGTGCCGGGAGTATACTTCCGGCAGTACAGCCATAGCAGGGACTCCCAGGCCAACAAGTCCCTCAGCTTGAAGCTGGTTTTCAATTATGGTCATTATGAACCGAGGATATAATATCCAACGGTTAGCAGTTTGTTTTGGGCCATATCCTTGAGCTCTAAAAATAGTATTTCAGAAAAATTTAAAGTTGTTGCTCAAGGATGGAGTACATTACCTGTTGCCACCTGTGGACATTTGATCCCATGATGAAGTCTTGGAGGCAAGGCATACATTTACCATATGAATATGAGACGTTCGGCATCCGGGAAATGTTTCTTCAGTATGGTAGATGCACTCAGGTTACCCTGGTATCCATGGTGGGCAAATGATTGATCTGTTGTGCCCTTTGGATAACCAGTTGGGAAAGTGATCATCCAGATTAAGGGTTTGGCGAAGAGTGTCTGGAGTAATGACCACTTTTTGGCCATGGACAAACGGAAGAGACTCTGTGTCATTCTCCTTAGAGACCAGAGTGACGTTTGTCCAGAATTGGTTAAGGGATTCGGCATATATGGTGGGATTTACCAGAAAAGCCGTTTTGTAGGGTGACTGAACCATTAAATCAATGGCGTTGTGAAACTTGGTCCAGTATGGCGATTTGGTGAGATGTGCGACACAGTTGTGTCATGGTTTTAGTTGCATGGTCGCCATTGATGAAGAGAGGGAGAGAGTTTTTGAACGTTAGGTTTGAGAAGAGAAGATAAAAACTCTGAAGGTGGGATAAGGTATTTAAAGGGTCGGGTTAGAAAACGACTGAAGGTTTTGGGTTAGTCATCAGTTGTTGAAACTACTGATGACGTGGTATTAACTTTCAGAGGTTTGGAAATGACTAACCGTATTGGTGTAATCAGCAGTTGTTATAAAACAACTGAAGATGTGTTACCGTCAGACGTTTTGAAACAGCTGAAGTCTCTGATTTTGTCATCAGTAGTTATAAAACTACTGAAGATAGTTTTGACTTCAGGTGGTGAAAACAACTGAGGACTTGGTAGTAGTCATCAGTAGTTGTGAAACTACTGAGACTTGGTTTACCATCAGTTGTTGTAAACAACTGAGACTTGGTGTTAGTCATCAGTAGTTGTGAAACTACTGAAGACATGGTATTGCTTCAGTTGTTTAGAAGGAAACAACAGTTAGGAAACTACTGAAGAGAAAAAAAAATCTCATCAGTAGTTGTCGTCAATTCATTGCTTTTCAGCTGTTTCAGTTTGACCCCATTCTTACTCATCAGACTTAGATCTGAGTTTCAGACGTTTATTGGTCATCAGTACTTATCTGCATTTCTGACATCAGTAGTTGTGGCTACAACAGCTGTTGTGACTACATCAGCCGTTGTAACTACATCAGCTGTTTTAACAAATAAAGTACTTGAGTACTGAGAAGTTAAGCTCTAGTAGTTTAAAGAAACTTCCGGTGGAAAAAGAACTTCAGTACTTATATATATGACAATAATAAACTAATGGGCATCAGTACTTGTGAGCTGAGATCATCAGTAGTTGTCACTTATTCTAGCTGCACATACCAAGCCTTAACACTAGGTTTGGAAAGTTGTGCTATCCAAGGGCTTAGTGAAAATGTCTGCAAGTCATCAGCACTAGGAACAAATTTGGATCAATCAGACCTTTTTCAAAACAATCTCTAATAAAAGGTGTCTGATTTCATATGTTTAGTCCAGAGTGCTGGACAGGATCTTGACAATACAAAGAGCTGAAGAGTGTCCATTCAACCATGGGTCTTAGTCTCTGTTATGCCATAATCCAATAATTGGTTTTGAAGCCAGAGTACCTGAGATGTACAGCATGCAAGCAAGCATGTACTCTGCTTCAGCAGTTGATGTAGCAACTGAGGTCTGTTATACTTGCCAATAAATCAAGCAGTGCCTAGGAATTGGCATATCCAGAAGAAGTGGACTTTTCTGGTAACTTAAACCTGCATAGTCACTGTCAGAAAAAGCAACCAATTTACCAGAAGTCTAGTAGAATACATAAACCTAGAGATGGAGGCCTTGCGATATCTAAAGATCTCTGACTGCAATCTGACAGGATCAGTGATCACAGTTTGATGTATTAGGATACAAAGCAGCGGAATACAAACTAGAATTAGACAAATTGTAGCAAGCAATCGATACTTGTAAGCATTAAGACGCATACGGTTATAGGAGAGATATATATATATTTCTGATTTCTAGGAATGTTATAGATGTAGAATATTTCTAATCAATCATTCATCCATTCATTCACACATGCATCACGATTACAATAGGTTGTCACTCCTTATATAGAGGCAACAATCACTGCTGTTATCACGGAAAGTGACAACTGGCAGATCCAATACAAAAATAACTAATTCTTAACAAACTACTGAAATGTTCACCACTACTGAGAACATATCAGCATGTTAAGTACAAAATATAAAACTACTGAAACTACAACGACTGAAGAACAAGCTCTTCAGTCGTTTTACAAAACTACTGAAACATAAAAAAATAAAACTACTGATATCACAACTACTGAAGAAGTACTCTTCAGCAGTTGTGACAAACTACTGAGGCTTCAGTACTTGATCTTCAGACTTTGACCTTCAGGTGTTTCATCAGCTGATGACTTCAGTAGATATCATCAGCTGATGTCTTCAGTCTTTGTCTTCAGACCTTGTACATCAGTTGTTGATCTTCAGCACTTGTGAACTCTTCAGCTGTTGTACTTCAGTACTTTGGTCTTTCAGCTTCAGCACGTGTTCTTCAGCTGTTGTACTTCAGCACTTTGTTCTTCAGCTGTTAGGTCTTCAGCACTTGATCTTCAGCTGTTGAAGTCTTCAGCACTTGTCAAACTACTGATGAGGCTTTCAGCAGTTGTTGTGATACCATGTGGGACTTAGAGGTTTTCTGATCTTGCTCATTGGTTCTTTTGGTCCAACAAACTCCCCTGAACCAATGCAGCCAAAACCTCTAACTTATTTATTCTCCCACTTATTGATGGCAAAATGTTGGTCTTTTTCCTTCTTGATCAGTAGAGAAGATGACCCATGTAAGCTCCGGCCTGGGAAGAAATCTCAAATATTGTTTGGCAGAGTATGAATGGGAACTCTGTTTTGGGGAACTGGACACAGAGTTGTTATCCCATTCATGAGATTTACTTCCCCATAATGAGTCTGTATGACTCACGAACATAGGCCTCAAGGAGAACAACTTGTTCCTCCTGAGAGAGTTCTTCTGCTCCTCCTTCGAAGAAGAACTCTGGACCATAGTACTCTGATAAGTACTTCATGGTCCTGCCATTTTTCAGCTCCACCGTAGTTACCCTATATACAAATTCATCAGGATGGTTGCCTTCAAGGAGTAACTGGAGCTCATTCTTCTGGATGTCTTCAAGCTTTTTATATAAAACCCTTCTTAATCATCTTGTTTTCTAGTAAGGCTTGAGGGGTCTTCTTTGCTTGGTGAGCTTTCTTGAATTCATCAATGATTTCCCAAGGTGAGACTACAACGGCCAACATGATGGTAGACTCTATTGTTTTTCGTACCTGGCCGTTGTATCTGTGTGGGATAGTTCTTTTATGGATTCTAGAACTCACCCTGGGGTCTGGCCATACTCTCACTCTCTCCTTCTGATACTGAAAGGTGTGCCTGAGAGTGTACAGCCTTGAGCATGCCCTTTCATGGCTTGAATAGATGATGTGAGGAAATTCCTTGTCAACCATCTTCAACAGTTGCTCATCGTGCTGTTTCTGCTGTTCTTCTTCTTCTATCTTGACTCTGACCATTTCCCTTTGAGAGTCAGGTGTGATCATGGGTTGACTTCGGGGTTTTGGTAGCTTCAGAACAGCAGAGAGTGGCAGACTATCATCTTCATCCTCTTCTTCTTCTTCTTCCATCCTCATCACCCTTCTCCTCCTTCTGGGTACATCACTGGATGATGGTTGGGTGGTGAAGGAATTGGTTTTGAAGAATGAGGATGTTTGGATTTTGGCTTAGAGGTGGTTGGGAGATTTGAGGGATAAGATCTGTTTGAGTGGGTGGAAGGGAAGGTGATCTAGCATCCTTGTAGTTAGTTTCGCCTTTGTGAGTTTAGCCATCTCTAACCTTTTACCAGCCCCAGCCTCATCAAGGGCTTCCACAATAATCCCTTTGTTGAATTGCTCAGACAGACAGATTCTGGTGGCTATAGCCAGAATGCTGTCCCTGGTCCATGCGCGATCTCCATTAATGATCTTCCCAAGTATTTTGCAATAAAGCGGATCATTATTTCCAATCTCTCTTTCTCAAGAGCATCATACCCTGCCCATCGGGTTTGTATCTCTTGTACTTCTAACCTTCTGATCTCACTATCCAGTGTGGCTGTGTCAAAACCCTGCCTGAAGAGTTGTTCAATTATTTTATCCATGGATCGGCTGTGTGTGGTGTCAGCTTCTTTGACCAGCTCCTCCAAGGATTTGTCTTCAGCAGTGTGATCATCAGCACTTCTCTTTCGCTTGTAAGTGAGCAGAGGTTGCTTTTCTTTTTCCTCCTCTTGGGCTTGCTTCTCTTCCTTCTTCTCCTCTGTTCTTTTCCTCTTCTTTTCTTTCACTGCAGTACTCTCCCCCTTTTTGGTTGCATTGGAGGAAGGGGTTTGTACCGCAGAAAGAGTCTTTTGGACAGCAGCATCAACAAGGGCTGTAATGTTAGGAAAGCCTCTCATCAATGGCTTTGATCACTATATCAGTGATTATGGGTGTGATGAGAGGGAGGGAATTTGGAGTACAGCACCTATTTGCTCAGGAGGGTTCTGTTCCTGAGAAGTAGGGCCTGAAGCAGAGGCAGGTGGTTGATTTTGGGGTGGCTCGGGTTTGGGAAACCTTCAAGGGAAGGTGCCATCTGTGGGTGGATAGAGGCAGATGGTCTTTCTCCTTGTGAGAGTTGGTCAAGTAGGTTTTGCAGCCTACTGACTTTCTCTTCAAGGATTGTGTTCTGGGCAAGAACATCATAGAAGAAGCCCAGGTCATCATCAGCCGAAGCTGAATCAGCTGACCTCCTGCTTAGAGCAGGATTTACATGCACTGGGTGTAGACCAGTTGGTGCATGTGCCCCTTGTGCTTGGTACTGGGGACTTCCAGCCTCAGGACAATGTCCATCATCAGCTGTTGCCTCTAGGGAGGTCTTAGCAATGTTACCAGCCTCACTCTGGTCATGTGCTGAGTCAGAGGAGGTGGCAGCCTCACTAGATATTCTAAGCTCCTTGTCTACACCAGGAGATAGAATTGGGAAACCCCTGTGCTGTGGGTTCTCAGGTGCACTGTGTTCCTCCCCCTCAATTGTAGAGGTATTCCCAGTAGTAAGTGGTTTCTGGGGAGGGGGTGAGGAGTGCAATTGAGTCAGCACTTGTGCAACTATAAAGTTGGGCTGTGAGGGGCGGTTGTTTGGGGTGAGGGGATAGAAGCAGTGTGCACCTGGGGAGGATGGTGATCTTCAATGGCAATCTCCTCAAGTGAGTAAGATCCCAGATAAGTAGGTGCCCTTGGGGAGTTGCTGCAGGCTCCTGTTGAGAGGAAGCCTGAGCGGCTGTGGCTGGAGGAGTCATTGTATCCACTAGGGGGTTTGGACTAGTGGATATATCCTGCGTTTGTGTTGCAGGGGCATCCTCAGGGGACTCAATTCCCTGAGTAGCCATTTGGGTTTCTTTTTGGTGGGTTTGGTGGGGACTTTGGATTTGGAGGGTGGTGGCTGTGGGTTCCAGCTGCGTGGGTTTTCGCAGCTTGGCAGCCATTTTAGTGTCCGGTCAGAGTTGTGCCGGGAGTATACTTCCGGCAGAACAGCCGTAGCAGGGACTCCCAAGCCAACAAGTCCCTCAGCATTAAGCTGGTCTGTAATAATGGCCATTATGAACCGTGGATAGAGTATCCAACGGTTGGCAGTTAGTTTTTGAGCCATATCTTGAGCTCTGAAAAAATATAATTCTGAAAAGTTTAGTGGTTGTTGCTCAAGGATAGAATACATTACCTGCTGCCATTTGGTGGACATTTGATCCCAAGACGACGTCTTAGGGGCCAAACATACATTTACCATGTGAAAAATCAGGCACTCAGCGTCATTAAAGTGTTTCTTCATGATGGTGGTGGCACTGAGATCGCCTTGATATCCATGCTGAGCAAAGGATAGATCTATGGTGCCCTTCGGATATCCAGCAGGAGAAGTAGCATCATTCAGTTGAAGAATTTTACGGATTGTTGCAGGAGTAATGACTACTTCTTGTTGTTGACGATGACCGGAGGGATGGTGTGTTGCTCTCCTCAGTGGTAACAGTAACGTTCATCCAAAATGGTTCAAGGATTCGGCATGTAAGACGGGGTTCAGAAGGAATGCCTTGTTGTATTGGGACTGAACCATAAGATCGATAGCAGTATCGAACTTAGTCCAGATCGGCGATTTAGTGAGGTAGGCAACACAGTTGTGTCGCGGTTTAATTTGCATAGACGCCATGGAGAAGAGGGAAGTTTTGGAGAGGAACGTTAGTTTGAAGAAGATGAAGCATGGAGAGCTCAGGTTAGGGGTATTTATAGGGTACGGGTAAGGAAACGACTGAAGGATGTGGTGTTAGTCATCAGTAGTTTTAAACGACCGTTGACATGGTATTATCCTTTCATTCAGTTGAAACAGCTGAAGTCGTGGTGTTAGGCATCAGTAGTTTAGAAAACTACTGAAGACCGTGGTTTTGACTTCAGATGATTGAAACAACTGAGGACTTGGTGTTTGTCATCAGTAGTTATGAAGCTACTAAAGACAGTGGTTTTGTCATCAGCTGTTGTAAACAACTGAAGACTAGGGATTAGTCATCAGTAGTTATAAAACTACTGAAGACGTGGTTTTGCTTCAGTTGTTTAAAATGAAACAGCAGTTGTACAAACGACTGAAGAGAAAATTCTTTTCAGCTGTTTTCGTCAATTCTTAGCTTTTCAGCTGTTTCAATCTGTCCTCAACACATTCATCAGTCTTTTTGGCTGATTTCAGTTGTTTCATAGGACATCAGTACTTATCTGTTTTACTGATTGCAGTAGTTGTAGCTGCATCAGTAGTTGTAACTACATCAGTAGTTTAGAACAGATGAAGTACTTCAGTACGTGTGAGACATTTAGCCTTCAGTAGTTATAAAACTACTGAGGATAAAAGAACTCATCAGTACTTATATGTAGCATTGTACTTATGATCATCAGTATGATTACTAAGATCATAGTAGTTGTCACTTATTCTAGTTGCAGCATACCAAGCCTTAACACCAGGTTTGGAAAGTTGAACTATCCAAAGGCTTAGTAAAAATGTCTGCAAGCTCATCAGCACTAGGCATAAACTTAGGATCAATCAGACCTTTTTCAAAACAATCCCTTATAAAATGATGTCTGATCTCTATATGTTTGGTCCTAGAGTGCTGGACTGGATTTTTGACAATACAAAGAGCTGAAGCACTATCCATTAACAGGAGTCTTAGTCTCTGTAATGCCATAATCCAAAGTTGGTTTTGAAGCCAGAGTACCTGAGATGTACAGCTTGCAGCAGCAATGTACTCTGCTTCAGCAGTGGATGTAGCAACTGAGGTCTGTTTCTTGCTCTGCCAAGAAATCAAGCAGTTGCCTAGGAATTGACATCCACCAGAAGTTGATTTCCTGGTCAACTTACACCCTGCATAGTCACTGTCAGAAAAAGCAACTAATTTACCAGAATGTCGGTAGAATACCATAAACCTAGAGATGGAGTGCCTTGCAGATATCTAAAGATCCTCTTGACTGCAATCAGATGAGACTCTTTAGGTGCAGCCTGAAATCTAGCACAAACACATGTAGCAAACATAATATCTGGTCTAGAAGCTGTTAAATACATCAAGGACCCAATCATACATCTGTAAGTGTTTCATCAACCACTTTACCTTTCTGATCTGAGTCCAGTTGTGTGGTGCTGCTCATGGGAGTAGAACAGGCTTACAGTTTTGTAAATCAAACTTTTGCAAAGGATCTTTTGTATATTTGGACTGATGAAAAAAAATTCCATCAGCCTTTTGTTGATTTGCAACCCCAGAAAGAACTGTAATTCTCCCATGGCACTCATTTCAAACTTCTGTTGCATCAACTTTGTAAAGGCATCACACAACTTTGGATCAGAGGATGCAAAAATGATATCATCTACATAAATTTGAACAAGTAGATTATGCTGCCCAGCTTTCTTAATGAATAAAGTCTTGTCTATGGAGCCTCTAGTGAAATTGTTTCCAGAAGAAAGTTTGATAATGTCTCATACCAGGCTCTGGGAGCTTGTTTTAACCCATAAAGAGCTTTATCAAGCTTATACACCCAATTAGGATGTTTATTGTCCTCAAAGCCTGGAGGTTGACATACATAAACCTCTTCTTTAACTTTTCCATACAAAAATGCACTTTTGACATCCATTTGAAAGACTTTAAGGTTTTGATAAGCAGTATAAGCTAAAAACAATCGAATTGCTTCCAGTCTGGCTACAGGGGCAAAGGTTTCATCATAATCAATACCTTCTTCTTGTGCAAACCCCTGAACAACCAGTCTGGCCTTGTTCTTAAAAATAAGCCCATTTTCATCAGTTTTGTTCCTAAACACCCATTTAGTGCCTATTGCACACTTACCTGGAGGTAGAGGAACCAGTTCCCACACTTGCTGTTTCTTGAACTGAAGAAGCTCAAGCTGCATGGCATCAACCCATCCATTGTCCTTTAAAGCAATGTGATAATTCTTTGGCTCTTGCTGACTGATGAAGAGAGCATAGAAGCAGAAATTTGACAATTGACTTCTTGTTGATACTCCAGCAGTGATATCACCAATGATTTGAGACATAGGGTGATTCTTCAGATCTTGATACACAATGAGATCTGTGCAAGTGTTTGTAGCCGGTTCAGCAGCAACAGATGGTGATGGTGTATCATTTCCTTGAAACCAATCAGTGGATGGTAATTCAAAGGAAGTTGAATTCGAAGAAATCTCATCAGCATTTGTTGTGGATGGTGCTACTGGCGCTACAGGAACATCAGGTCTAGCTGAGTCAGGCAGCTGATCACTAAACCTGAAGAGGTGAGTACTGCAATCATCTCATCATCATCATCAGTACCACCAGGTGGTGAACTGTTGACAGGAGCAACAGCAGGAGTTTGATAAGGAACATATTGCAGTATGTCCAAATCAAATAACTCCACAGGACTTTGTGGAATCTTGTCCTTTGGAGATTCATTAAACTTAACATGTAGAGTTTCTTCAACCATCTTTGTTCTGCAGTTGAAGACTCTGTATGCCTTGCAAGTAGATGAATAACCAACAAAGTATCCTGCATCCACCTTAGGATCAAATTTGTGGAGTTGATCCTTTGTGTTGAGAATAAAACAGGGACACCCAAATGCTTTGAAAAATGAAATCAGAGGAGCCAAATGATGGAGAACTTCATATGGAGTCTTCATCAACCTCTGATTTACTAAAACTCTATTTTGCACATAACAAGCTGTGTTGACAGCTTCGGCCCAAAAGGTCAATGGCAAACCTGAGTCAGCCAGCATGGACCTTGCAGCTTCAATGAGGGTCCTGTTCTTTCTCTCCACTACTCCATTTTGTTCTGGAGTCCTTGGAATGCTGAACTGCCTTTTGATTCCCTTTGAAAGATAGAAGTCATCAAGTGTATGATTTCTGAACTCAGTTCCATTATCACTCCTAATACACTTGACTGGAAGGGAATACTGCTTCTCAATGTACAGCACAAAGTGGATAATCTTCTGAGTAGCCTCATCCTTTGAATGTAGAAAGAAAGTCCATACAAATCTGGAGTAATCATCCACAATTACCAGACAGTATTTCTTCTTTGCCATGCTCATTACTCTCACAGGACCAAATAGATCCATATGCAGTAATTGCAAGCAGGCAGTGGACTTGGACACTTCAATAGGAGGGAATGAGACTTGTGTTGTTTTCCTTTTAAACAAGCAGTGCAGGTTTCATCACAGTGGAACTCCTTTATTGGTAAGCCTCTGACTAAACTATTATGGCTAAGCTGATTCATGTTTTTGAGATTAACATGACCAAGCCTCCTGTGCCACAGTTTAGATTCTTAAGAAGAGGCTTTGGAAAATAGGCAAGGATTGCCTTTGAGATCTATCTTCTTAGAGAGATCTAAGGCATACACTCTCCTGTCCTGTTGGCTTTCAGGAGAGTGTGATCATCCAACACCTTGTCAATCAAGTGCAAAACTTTGGATGACAGAATCCTACAGTTTTGACTTGTGAAAAGGGCAACATGGCCTTTATCACACATTTGACTGACACTCAAGAGGTTGTACTTGAGATTTTCCACATGATTAACATCATCAAATTTGATTTCTCCATTGGAGACAAAGCCCTTACCGATGATGTAACCCCTAGCATCATTGCCAAAAGAGACAAATCCCTTCTTTCCTTGAGAGTAGTCATGAAGAAGAGAGATGTTCCCAGTCATGTGCATAGAGGATTCCCAGGGTGACACTACAATGGCCAGCATATCACAGCATCTACAATCTTCTTTACTTGGCCATTGTATCTACTTGGAATCTTCTTTTTATGAATTCTGTCACTTACTCTGGGGTCAAGCCAAATTCTCACTCTCTCTTTCTGATATTGAAATGTAAATCTGAGAGCATACAACCTCTGAGCATGTTTCTTCATAGCTTGTATGGATGAAGACTTAGGAAACTCTTTATCAATCATCCTTAACAGTTGCTCATCATGTTGTTTGTGCTGTTCTTCTTCTTCAAGTTTGACTTTTACCATTTGCCTTTGGAGGTCAGGTGTGATTGTTTTTGGTTGACTCCTGGGCTCAGGCATCTTTATTTTAAGAATAGCATAGATTGGCAGACTATCATCCTCATCATCTTCTTCTTCTTCTTCTTCCATCCTCACACCCTTCTCTTCCTCTGGGTGCATCATTGGTAGTGGGTTGAGTAGGTTTCTTGGGTAAAGGAGTTGGTTTTGAGGGTTGTGAAGTTGGTTGTTTTGGTGTAGGAGATTGTGCAGGCTGCTCTAGCATCTTGGTGAGTGAAGCTTTGGATAACTTTGCCATATCAGACCTTTTCCCAATACCAGCTTCATCAAGAGCTTCTATGATCAATCCTTTGTTGAATACTTCAGAAGAACAGATTCTGGTGGTTATCTCCAAAATACTATCTCTGGACCATGACTTCACTTCAATGATTGATCTTCCCAGATGTTTTGATATGAATCTTGTCATAGCTTCCAGCCTTTCCCTTTCTTTCTCACTCCAACTTGCCCATCTATGTTCAATCTCTTGAATCTCTAGCCTTCTGATTTCAGAGTCAAGTTTGGTTGTGTCAAAACCTTGTCTGAAGAGTTGATCAATAATCTTATCCATAGATCTGCTATGTTGCTCATCAACTTCTTGATCGGTTCTTCTAACTTTTTCTCACCTTCAGTCTTTTCAGAGCTTTTCTTTCTCTTGTAGGTGATCATTTCCTTTTCTTTCTTCTCTTTTTCTTCTTCCTCTTCAACTCTCTTTCTTTTGTCTACTTTCACTGACTTAGACTCCCCCTTTTTGGTTGCATTGGGTTCAAGGGTGTGGATGTCAGAAAGTCTCTTAGAAATAGCAACATCAACTAAGGATTGAAGATTTTAGGAAAGCCTCTCATCAATGGCTTGATGCACAATATTGTGATTATGGAAGTGATAAGAGGTAAGGATGATTGAAAGGCAGCAACCATTTGCTCAGAGGGGTTCTGTCCCTGAGGAATGGTGCCTGAATCAGAGGCTGGTGGCAAAGTTGTTAGGAGTGGCTCAGTGTTTGGGAGAGTTTCAAGAGAAACTGCCATCTGTGGGTGAATGTGGGCAAATGGACTTGATTCTTGTGACATTTTGGCAAGCAGTTCTTGTAGCCTGCATACCTCAGTCTCAAGAATGGTGTTGTGGGCTAGAACATCAAAGAAAAAGCCTAGGTCATCATCAGTGTTTGTGGAATCATCTGACCTCCTGATGAAATCAGGATGAACATGTGCTGAGTGTAGATCAGTATTCACATGTGCCCCTATTTCTTGGAACTGGGGACTTCCTGCCTCAGGATTATGTCCTTCATTAGCAGTTGCCTCTGGTGAGGACTTAGAAATGATACCATCTTCATCCTGGTCATGTGCTGAAACAGGAGAAGAGGCAGCCTCACCAGATGTTCGAATCTCCTCCTCTACACAGGGAGATTGAAATCTGTAATCCCTGTGCTGTGGGTTATCAGCCACATTATAATCCTCTCCCTCAACAGTTGAGGTTTTCCCAGTGGTAATAGGTTTCTGGGGAGGGGTAGAGGAATGTAGTTGAGTCAGCACTTGTGCAATAACACAATTGGGCTTGTAGGGGTGGCTATAGTGGGAGATAAGTGTGAAGAGGATTGCACCTGGGGTGAATGGTGCTCTTCAATGGCAATCTTCTCAAGTGAGAGAGATCCAGTAATGTGGTTTCCCCTTTTTGGTTGCATCAGGATCCTGTTGAGAGGATACCTGAGTGGTTTCAGCTGGTAGAGTCTTTGAAACTACAAGGGGATTACTACCCATAGTTTCATCCTGCCTTTGTGTTGCAGGGGCATCATCAGGGGACTCAACTCCCTGAGTAGCCTTTTTGGATTGTTTGGAATGTGGTTTGGAGGGGACTTTGGATCTAGAGGATGAGGTTGTGGGTTCCTTCTGCTTGGGTTTTAGCATTTTGGCAGCCTCTTTGAGGTGTGGGTCAGAGTTGTGCCTGGAATATACCTCTGGCAAAACTACCACAGCAGGGACTCCAAGGCCAACAGGCCATCAGATTTTGACTGATTCATGATTATGGCCATAAGAAACCTTGGATATAATAGCCATCTGTTAGCCACAGGTTTCATTTCCAGATCTTTTAATTCGAAAAATATAATTTCTGAAAAATTTAAGCTTTGGCGTTCAAGGATAGAATACAATACCTGCTGCCACCTGGATGACATTTGATCCCATGAAGAGGATTTGGGGGCAAGGCAAACATTGATCATATGGAAGATTAGGCATTCAGCATCATGGAAGTGCTTCTTCAGAATGGTTGTAGCACTTAGGTCGCCCGCATATCCATGGTTGATGAATGATAGATCAAAGATGCCCTTCGGGTATTTGGTGACAAAGGTGGCATCATTCAGATCTAGCGTTTGGCGAATGATAGCAGGAGTGACTACCACCTTCTTCTGGTTTACAGATGACTGGAGAGTGATCGCGACATCATTCTCACCAGTATGGATAGTGACATTTGTCCAGAATTGGCGAACGGTATCAGGATAGATGGTTGGATTCAAAAGAAAAGCAGTTTGATAGGGAATCAACCATCAGATCAATGGCAGCATCAAACTTAGTCCAAAAAGCTGATTTTGTGAAGTAGGCAACATAGTTGTGTCGTGGTTTGATTTGCATGGTCGCCATTAATGGAAGATGAACGTTCGAAAACGATTTATGAAAAGTTTGAAGTTAGGGTTAGGTATTTATAGGTTATGAAACGGCTGAAAGAAAACAACTGAAAGTTTTGGTGTTAGTCATCAGTTGTTAGAAAACGACTGAAGACATGGTTTTAACTTTCAGATGTTGTAAACAACTGAAGACTTGGTGTTTGTCATCAGTAGTTTAAAAACTACTGAAGACTTGGTTTTGGCTTTAGTTGTTTTGAAATGAACCAACAGTTGTTTGAAACAATTGAAGAATAAATTACTCATCAGTTGTTGTCATCATTTCACATATCTCTGTTTTTCATTTGACCTTACACTTACTCAGCAGATTATCTGATTTTCAGATGTTTCATTGGTCATTAGTACTTATCTGTTAGAACAGACACCAGTGGTTGTAACCACATCAGTACTTTGCCACAAACAAAGTACTTTAGTACTTTTAAGTATTTAGTCTTCAGTAGTTAGGAAAACTGCTGAAGATAAAATAACTTATCAGTACTTATTTTTAACAGCTGTATACTAATGCTCATTAGTACTTGTGAGCTAAGATCATCAGTAGTTGTCAAATCATTCAAGCTGCAGCATACCAAGCCTTAGCACTAGATTTTGGAAAGTTGCACTGTCCAAAGCCTTAGTAAATATATCTGCAAGCTCATCAGCACTAGGAACAAACTTTGGATCAATCAGACCTTTTTCATAACATCCCTGATAAAAATGTTCTGATCTCAATATGTTTGGTCCTAGAATGCTGGACAGGATTCTTGACAATACAAAGAGCTGAAGCACTGTCCATCAATAAAGGAGTCTTAGTCTCTGTAATGTCATAATCTAGTAATTGATTCTGAAGCCAGAGTACCTGAGATGTACAACTTGCAGCAGCAATGTACTCTGCTTCAGCAGTGGATGTAGCAACTGAAGTTTGTTTCTTACTCTACCAAGAAACTAAACAATTGCCTAGAAATTGGCATCCACCAGAGGTTGTTTTTCTTGTTAATTTACACCCTGCATAGTCACTATCAGAGAAAGCAATTAATTTGCAAAAGTGCCCAGTGGAATACCAAAGTCCTAAAAATTGAGTTCCTTGCAAGTATCTAAAGATCCTTTTGACTGCAACCATATGGGATACTTTAGGTGCAGCCTGAAATCTAGCACAGACACAAGTTGCAAACATAATGTCTGGTCTAGAAGCTGTAAGGTACATCAAGGAACCAATCATACATCTGTAAAGAGTTTCATCAACTGCTTTACCTTTCTGATTAGCATCCAGTTGTGTGGTGCTGCACATGGGAGTAGAACAGGGCTTATAATTTTGTAAATCAAACTTTTTCAACAATCCTTTGTATATTTTGATTGATGAATGAAAGTTTCATCAGCCATTTGTTTGATTTGCAAACCTAGAAAGAACTGTAATTCTCCCATGGCACTCATTTCAAACTTTTGTTGCATCAACTTAGTAAAGGCAGCACACAACTGTGGATCAAAAATAATATCATCTACATAAATTTGAACAAGATGCCTACTTTCTTAATGAACAAAGTTTTATCTATGGAGCCTCTAGTGAAATTGTTTTGAAGAAGAAAGTTAGACAGTGTTTCATACCAGGCTCTGGGAGCTTGTTTTAGCCCATAAAGAGCCTTATCAAGCTTATACACCCAATCTAGATGTTTATGATCTTCAAAACCTGGTGGTTGACACACATAAACTTCTTCTTTTATTTTACCATATAAGAATGCACTTTTGACATCCATTTGAAAAAATTTAAGATTATGGAAAGCAGCATAAGCTAAGAACAATCTGATTGCCTCCAGTCTGGCTACAAGGGCAAAGGTTTCATCATAATCAATACCTTCTTGTGAAAACCCCTGTACAACCAGTCTGGCCTTGTTCTTGACAATTTGACCTTTTTCATCAATGGTATTCCTAAACACCCATTTAGTGCCTATTGCACACTTACCTTGGGGTAGAGGAACTAGTTCCCACACTTGCTGCTTTTGAAACTAAAGAAGCTCAAGTTGCATAGCTTCAACCCATCCATTGTCTCTTAATGCAATATGATAGTTCTTTGGCTCTTGCTGACTGATGAAGAGAGCATAAAAGCAAAAGTTTGACAATTGACTTCTAGTTGAAACACCAGCATTGATGTCACCAATGATCTGAGACATGGGGTGATTCTTCAGTTCTTGATACTCAATAAGATCTGTGCAAGTGTTTGTAGGTGATTCAGTAGCAATAGATGGTGATCCAGATTCTTGAAACCTAGAATGAGATGGCAATTCAAATGAAGTAGAGGATTCAGAGATCTCATCAGCATTTGTTATGGATGGAACTGCTGAAGCTACAGGAACATCAAGTTTAGTAGACTCAGGAAGTTGATCACTAAAACTTGAATTTATACCAACAGATGGATAACAGGTTGCAGGAGATGATGGATTCACAGAACCTGCAACATTTGGAGACTGATAAGGAACATATTGCAGTATGTCCAGATCAAATAACTCCATAGGGTTTTGTGGGATTTTCTCCTTTGGAGATTCATTAAACTTTACATGCAAGGTTTCTTCTACAATCTTTGATCTGCAATTAAAAACTTTGTATGCCTTGCAAGTAGAGGAATACCCAACAAAGTACCCTGCATCCACCTTTGATTCAAACTTCTGAAGTGGATCCTTTGTGTTGAGAATATAACAGGGACACCCAAATGCTCTAAAGAAGGAAATCAGAGGAGCCAAATGATGTAACACTTCATAAGGAGTCTTCATCAACCTTTGATTTACCAATACTTTATTTTGCACATAACAAGCTGTGTTAACAGCTTCAGCCCAAAAGGTTAGTGGCGAACCAGAATCAACCAACATTGACCTTGTAGCTTAAATAAGGGTCCTGTTCTTTCTCTCCACCACTCCATTTTGCTCAGTAGTTCTTGGAATGCTAAACTGCCTTTTGATTCCCTTAGAGAAATAGAATTCATCAAGTGTGTGATTTCTAAATTCTGTGCCATTATCACTCCTCACACACTTGACAGAAAGAGAATACTGCTTTTCCACATGCAACACAAAGTAGATGATAAATTGACCAGCCTCATCTTTTGAATGCAAGAAGAAGGTCCATACAAATATGGAATAATCATCCACAATTACCAGACAGTATTTTTTCTTTGCCATGCTCATCACTCTTACTGGACCAAAAAGATCCATATGTAGTAATTGCAAGCAGGCAGTGGACTTTGGTTCTTCTATTGGAGGGAATGATACTTTATGTTGCTTTCCTTTTAAACAAACAAAGCAGTTATCATCACATTTGAACTCCTTTAATGGCAGACCTCTCACTAAGCCATGAAGGATCAGGTGGTTCATGTTTCTAAGGTTCACATGACCAAGCCTTCTATGCCAAAGCTCAGATTCCTGAGGAGAGGCATTGGAGAACAGACATGGATGGCCTTTTAGATCAATTTTCTTTGATAAGTCTAAGGCATATACTCTTCCAATCCTGTTGGCTTTCAGGAGAGTATGTTCATCCAATATCTTGTCAATCATATTCAAAACATTGAAAGATAGAATTCGACAGTTCTGACTGGTGAAAAGTGCAATATGCCCTTTATCACACATTTGACTGACACTCAACAAATTTTAATTGAGATTCTCCATATGGTTGACATCATCAAACCTTATTTCACCATTTGAAACAAAGCCTTTGCCGATGATGTAACCCTTAGCATCACTACCAAAAGATACAAATCCTTCTTTCCTTGAGAGTAGTCATGAAGAAGAGATCTGCTCCCAGTCATATGCATAGATCCTCCACTGTCCACATACCATATGCTTCTATGGCATGTTGAAGAACCCTGCATATATCACAACAACTACTTAGCTTTTGAGACCCAAACCATTTTGGTTTTGGGTCTGTTCTCATCAACAGATTTTATACTAACTGATTTGTCATGATTAACAACCTTTGAAGATGGAGATGGGGCTAAAAAGGATTCCTTTGATTTTGGCTTAGTTTTTCTTTTCAGTGGTTTAAGCACAGGTACATCTATTTGGTTAACTCTCCCCAACAGATGTTGAACCATCATAACAAGTTATGTCTGATTGGTTGTTAAAGCCTTCAGTTCAGCAGACACATCAGTACTTGTTTTTGATTGGTTCTTGTGATACACTATGTCCTCCTTTTTGAAAGACACGGACTTAGTCTGTTGTTTTGATACTCCTTGAGGAATATTTTCAGCTGTTTTATGATAAACCTCTTTCTTCTGTTTAGATTTTTGTGAAGACTTGGGTTATCAGGTTGAGATGTTTGTGGCATAAACTTGGTTTCAAATTCATCTTTCATTTTATTAATTTTCATTTTAATGATTTTATCCTTGTTAAATTTGGAACTCTTTCTGTACCAACATTCATCAGTGAGATGATTGAATATACCACATATTTCACATGGCTTTTTCTTCATCTTCTGTTGATCAGCTGTTGAAGAAGATGAAACTACTGAAGGTGTGTTCTACAGTACTTTCTTCCTCTCAGTACTTATGTGAAGTGCTGAAGGATTTGTAACAACTGAAGACTTGCTCTTCAAAAGTTTTCTATCAGTACATTTGGATTTCCTGATAGACTCTTCAGCAGTTGTCAAACCATGTTTGGTTCCATTTGGTTTGAAATGTTCTTCAGGTGTTGTTACTTGCTCTTCAGTACTTTGAGTACCTTGTGAGACAACACCTGAAGTGCTCAGCTTTTCTTTGATCATGTGTTCATCAGCAGTAAGACCATCAGCAAATTGATTAGCTGAGGTACTATTACTGACTTCATCCTCTGATTGTACATTATCACTTAAGGATGAGACACATGATGATGTGGTTTGGGAATTGATTTGACCTTCAGATTTTACTTCTGTCTTGGGAGTAAAATCTGTAGGAGGTTCAGTGTGATTATATCAAATCCCAAACTTCACATTTGAAGCAGTTTGCTTACTGAGAAGCATTTCAAACCCCTTGCAAGATGTTACCCAGCGTTCACACTCCACTTGAGTAGTTGCAAGTGTTTCTTTGAGACTCTTGTGATTTTCTAAAATGACCTCTACCTTAGCCTTTTCATCAGTGATTTGGCATTTTAATTTGTAAATCTCATCATCTTTTTCTTTTAAAAGAAACTCAAACTCGGCTTTTCTTTTGGAAATCACTTTCTCTAGGTCAAGATTTTGATTAACTAAAGCTACATTTGCTTCTCTAATTGAGGCAAAAGCAGCTATGCATGACTCAAAACACAACTTGGCCTTAGCCTCAGAAGATACTTGTGGTACCTGTGATGATGAAGCATTTGAGCATGAACCATCAGTAGACTCCAGGGCCATAAGAGCAAGATTTCCAAAAGGATTTTCACCATCGTGTTGACCAGCACCAGAAAACACTTGTTCAGAATAACCAGAAAGATCATCTGGTAAGCTACTCTAGTCAACAACTCCAGGAGTGAAAAAGCTTTGATGTGATTGAGATTGAGATTGTTGACTTGATTGAGATGGTTGAGGATCAGGTAGGGCATGTGGTTGTTGAGCTATGGGTACTGGAACCTGATTGGACTGAGGCATGTAAAAACAGGGATAAGGATATGGCTATTGACCTTGAGGAACAAAATATGCAGGAGATGATGGAATTTATGAATGATGACCAGAACTGGTAGAATGTTGCCCTTTCTTTTGTGAACTATTGCCTGGAAAGGTCACAAAGGGTGCCGAAGAGTTAGATCCAGATGATCTACACTCTCTTGCAAAATGTCCAAGTCTGTAGCACTTGTGACACCTCAACTTGCTCTTGTCAAAACCAACTTTGGTTTTTCTAGAGAGACCAGGAAATTTTCTACCTGTCATTTTGTAAAATTTTTGAGATCTGATATTGACTAATGCCATTTGGCTCAA
The DNA here is from genome assembly GCA_025506515.1 of Flaveria trinervia. Lineage (NCBI taxonomy): Eukaryota > Viridiplantae > Streptophyta > Magnoliopsida > Asterales > Asteraceae > Flaveria > Flaveria trinervia. The sequence continues at coordinate 2,078,647 of CM046447.1, read as the reverse complement.
AATATCCATCTCTTCCAATCATCATCAGCAATTCCTTTCAAATCATCCATCAAAAAGCACAAATTATCACTATTACATCCTGAATTACTATCAACACCAACAAAAGCAGGATCTCCACTGTTTGAAGAGAAATCTATATGCTTATCATAAGAACTTTCTGATGCAGCATATTCTGACTCATGACCAACCAGAGCAGTATTCCCTGGTACAAAATCATCAGTGAGCTTCCCAGATGAAGCCAGTTTCCTTTTCTGTTCTATCTCTCTTTCAAATGTTAACAGTTTCCCATGAAGTTGGGTGAGAGATAGATTGTCCAGATTTGCACTGGGGCGTAGGACAATAGTATATGTGTCCCATCTCTCAGGAAGGGATCTGAGGAATTTGTTGTTCATCTGACTGTTTGTATATTTATGTTTAACCATTTTCAGCTCAGATATCAAACAGGAGAATCGCTCAAACCGTTGAGTCAGTGACTCACCCTTTAGATGAGAGAATGTCTCATATTGCTGGGCAAGGATCTCTCTATTGTTTGCCAATACCTCATCAGTTCCTCCAAATTGTTCTTTCAGAGAAACCCAGAGATCATGAGCAGTTTCATGATGCATAAGTCCAGAATAGATTTCATTAGGCAGTGCCATGGCCAGAATTCCATGGGCTTTAGCATCAATTTCAAACAGTTTCAGATCTTCATCTGAGTATTGCTCTTTCTTCTTCAGAACCATCTCATTGGTTTCCAGATTACACACCATAGGCTTATATGGTCCATGAACCACAGATTTCCAACAACCTGAACTGTTGACAGACAGGTGATGGAGCATTCGGCGTTGCCATATATTATACTCACTCCTAACACGCATCGGAGGCTTTGTTGAGGAGCCAGTATTGTGAGGATCATTGATTGATGTAGCCATTTTCACCAATTCAAACAGGTTCAATGAGATTTTAACAGATCTAGCTCAAAAACTCAACAACACAGTTTGAAACAAGACGAATCTCAAATTAATTCACCGGAAGCAACAGAAAATCAAACTCTATAACCAATTCTTGCAAATTTGCTAATTCGATCAAACTTAGATATCAAAAGAGCAGTTTCAATGATCAATTGTTAAATCGATCAATGATTAACCAGCTTTGATACCATTTGAAAGGGATCGAGATCTAGTTTGATCAATTGGATTAAGATTTGCAGTGGAATAGCACACGAATTAGATGAAATTTTAGCAAGAATAATATAAATATTCAATCAAACAGTGACCGTTATAGAGAGAGAAAGTTTTATGCAAAAAGAATGTTTTCATTCACGCACATGCTTCCCGTACAAGGAAATTAGGTCAACATCCCTTTTATAAAGGAATGTGACATCAGCTGACGTCACTTGATAGTGTCAGCTAACTGATTTATACAAACAACTGAAAGTAAACTAAACTAGTGAAGTTATAACATCTGAAGTGTAAGAACTTCAGATGTTTTACATAATATAAAACTACTGATTACAAACTACTGAAATGTAAACCATCACATTACTAAAGAGAACTACTTCAGCTGTTTTGACAACTTCTGAGAACTTTGTTTTCAGACTGTCTTCAGACTTTGTCTTCAGACTTTGTCTTCAGCTGTTGTCTTCAGCTGTTGTCTTCAGACTTTGTCTTCAGCTGTTGTCTTCAGACTTTGTCTTCAGACTTTATCTTCAGACTTTGTCTTTAGTTGTTGTCTTCAGACTTTGTCTTCAGACTTATCTTCAGACTTTGTCTTTAGTTGTTGTCTTCAGACTTTGTCTTCAGACTTTATCTTCAGACTTTGGCTTCAGCTGTTGTCTTTATACTTTGTCTTCAGAATTTGTCTTCAGACTTTGTCTTCAGCTGTTGTAGACCACTTCATTTATTTTGATGTCTGTGGGACTTAAAGGTTTTTCTGATCTGGCTCATTGGTTCTTTTGGTCCAACACTTACTCACATACCCCACCATATCGCACTTCATACCCGGCCACCAATATTTCTTCTTATCTTGATACATTTTCATGGCACCAGGATGAATGGAGTATCAAGTCTTGTGAGCTTCATCCATAATCTTCAAGCGTAGATCCCCAAAACGAGGGATCCATGTCCGCCCGAATCGGGTTTTAACACCGAGTGTGTTTTCACCCAATTCCGTAACCAGACCTCTCATCCTTTCAGAGTTAAGAAGATCTTCTTTCAATGCCTCATCTTGAAACTCCTTGACTTGTTTCATCACATCGGAGGTCATGATTAGTTTATATGCTTTCACCCGAATCAGGTCGGGCCTCTCTTTCCAACTAAGGGCATCAGCCACTACGTTAGCCTTGCCCGGATGGTAATGGATCTCACAATCATAGTCCTTTATAAGCTCCAACCATCGTCTCTATCTCATGTTCAAATCTTTTTGCTCGAAGAAGTACTTCAAGCTTTTGTGGTCAGTAAAGATAGTGCACTTTGTCCCGTATAAATAGTGTCTCCAAATCTTTAATGCAAAGACCACCGCCGCTAACTCCAAGTCATGAGTAGGATAGTTAATCTCATGCACTTTCAATTGTCTGGGTGCGTAGGCTATAACCATCCCTCTCTACATTAACACGCACCCTAACCCTGAGTAGGAAGCATCAGAATAAACCACCAAATCCTCGCTTCCTTCGGGTAATGACAAGACAGGGGCTTGGGTCAGTCTTGCCTTCAACTCCTCAAAAGCCCTTTCTTGCTCTTGAGCCCACATGAACTTCACATCCTTATGGGTCAGCTTAGTCAATGGGGAGGCTATCTTGGAGAAATCCTAAATGAACCTTCGATAATATCCCGCCAACCCCAAGAAACTACGAATCTCGGATGGCGTCTTTGGAGACTTCCATTGCATCATTGCCTCCACCTTTGCGGGGTCTACCATAATCCCCTCGGGATTTACCACATGACCTAAGAATTGAACTTTGCGCAACCAGAACTCACACTTGGAGAATTTGGCATACAACTTATCCCTTCTTAATGTCTCCAACACCTCCCGAATATGATCGGAATGCTCTTCTTCGCTCTTCGAGTAGATCAGGATATCATCAATGAACACAATCACTGATCTATCCAACATCAGCTGGCACACTAGATTCATTAAATCCATAAAGGCAGTTGGCGTGTTAGTTAGACCAAAAGACATAACGAGGAACTCATAGTGCCCATAACGCGTACGGAAAGCTGTCTTAGGAATGTCTTGTTCCTTCACCTTCAACTGATGGTAAGCAGATCGTAGGTCTATCCTTGAAAACCAACTGGCACCCTGGAGCTGATCAAACTGATCATCAATTCTCAGTAAGGGGTACCGATTCTTTACCGTCAGCTTATTCAACTCACGGTACTCGATAAACATCCTCATACTACCATCCTTCTTCTTCACGAATAAGGCCGGAGCACCCCAAGGAAAGATACTCGGTCAAATGAACCCCTTATCAAGCAACTATTGAATCTGCTCCATCAATTCCTTCATCTTAGTCGGAGCCAACCGATACGGTGCCTTAGCAATAGGTTGGGCACCCGGTATCAAGTCAATCTAGAACTCAATCTCACGGTCCGGTGGCACACCTGGTAAATCTTCTGGAAACACATCCGGAAAGTCACACATAACCAGTATATCAGACAGTTGTGGTGTTGGCGCATCCACATCCTTTGCGTAGGCCAAGTAGGCACTACATCCACACCTCATGAACTTTCCCGCCACCGCCATCGAAATAACTTTCGGGATCGTCGTGACTCAATCACCATAAACTGTCACCATATTCCCGTCAGGTGCTACTAATCGAATCATCTTCTTGCGACACACAATGTTTGCTTCGTAGTCCGCCAACCAATCCATTCCTAGGACTACATCGAAACCGCCTAAGGTCATCACGAATGGTCTAACAGGAAACTTATGACCATCTAGTTCTATATCACAACCTTCTATCATCTCAGAAATCCTGGTAGACTTACCTATGGCAGTTTCTACATCGAAGGGCTCATCAAGACTTCTACTCTTATTGGGCAACTTAGCACAAAAGGCTACAGATTTGAAACTCCTACTAGCACCGGAATCAAAAAACATAGATGCAAAAGTTTGGTTTACTAAAAACGTACCAGACACCACGTCGGGGTCTGTCCTAGCCTCCTCCCAAGTCATCATGAAAGCTCGGGCGCTCGCCCTCTGCCCTTCTCCTCCAGCCTTCTTCGCTCCTGAACTTTCAGCCCTTGGCTTCTTACAATCCCTGCTCAGATGAACATTTTCCCCACAGTTGTAACACCTTACAACCCCACAATCTCTAGCCATATGACCAGGCTTCCCACATTTGAAGCAGATGTTTGATCCCCATTTGCATTCTCCCGAATGCTCCTTCCCGCATTTACCACATTTCTTCAATCCTGCACCAGATGTGACCACACGCCGGTCACCCACCTTCACCACCTTATTGTTTAGAGCAGCTCCGCCATGTCCAAACCGCTTCCCATTCCAGTTCCGGTCGCCACCACCCTTCTTGTTCACCTCAGCCACCACCACCTCTCGCTCGTCATATAATCTACCCGCCAAATCAACCGCCGACCTGAATGTGCTTGGCCGGGCAGTGATCATGTGCCTACGGATATCCGTCGGTAACCCCTGGATGTACCTTTTGATCTTTCTTGACAGAGGCGTCACCTGGTCCGGCACCAGCCGTGCCATTTCATTGAATTTACTGGTGTGCTGCTGATCTCGCCTCCAGCTGCAAGAACTCTCTCTCAACCTTATCCATCTCCCTATAAGGACAGAACTCCTCAATCACCAATTTCTTCAATTCAGACCACCTCATTCTTCCAATCGCCCAACTACCCTCGGCTTGGACAATGTTGTCCCACTAACACAGAGTCGAGTCCACAAACGAGTGGGCGGCAAACTTCACCTTTTGATCCTCGCGACACTCACTGATATCAAGAACGGCCTCCATCTCTCTCACCCACTGGTGAGCAGCAGTAGCAGTGCCATTTCCATCAAAAGTTGGGGGCTGGCATCTCATAAATGTCCCATAGTTACAGCCTCGTGCCGCCTCCGGCGCAGTCTCTTCCTCCTCCTCCTCTTCATCGGAGAGGACCGTCTCAGTCTCAGGCCATCTTCTTTCACCTGTAGGCCTACTCCTTTCCTTTCTCTCCCCATCTCTAACAGCCTTTATCACTTCGATCATCACAGATGGTAGGATCGTCTGCATGACATGATGCACTTCCTTCACAACCGCCTCCTTCACTGAGGCTCTCAGATTAGTACTCTCGTCCCCGCCCTCTGGATGAGGAGTCTTGGGTTCTTCATGAACCACCTTTTCGACCCTATATCTTCCTCTTGTTTCAGTACCATGTCCACCATGACCTCCACCACGTGAAGCCTTAGAAGATCTACCACCAGCCGTCCTTTAAGCGCGCTATAAGATTCAAACACCAACATGGTCATTCAAGGTAATAGCTCAGTTTATGTCAAGTATAGTAAGTCCCTAATTACAGTGGCCAGTTGTGATTAGCCACTTACTTTACTCTTCATACCCCAAGCATTTCCTATCCTGACTATATCAGTATCTAAATCTACTATAAACACATAGATCAAATAACATGCGCACGTAACACTGGTTAACACTAAAGAAAAGACATACCTGATGGCACGTAGCTACTTAGGCTGACATCCTTCCAGTTGCTCCATTTTCAGTTTAAGTTTAGGTTTTAAAATTTATTTAACCCAATTCTCTTAAACTTTGGCTCTAATACCAACTTTGGCCCCGTTCTCGGAGACCTAATAGTTGGTCATTAATAGCATTAAATACATTAAACATTATAAATTTACAAACTTAAGCAGCGGAATTATTTTAACAAAAGCCATTCATTTCATTAAAAACATTGTTGTTAAGCAATACACTATTGTTTAACCGAATACCAAAATAATTGTTTAATTGCATTACAAAACAACAGCAATAACAAGTACGAATGGATATCAGTCTTTCCTTGTCAAGTAGCTTCACCCTCGTGCCATCCTCAGCAATGTTTACCTGCCAACTGAAAATGTATAAAAGTCAGCGTTGTTGAGTGAGTTCTTGTTTTATAAAAAAACATTGCATTACCTTCCATTCATTAAAACATTTTCATTACTATCGCACATGATCATACATTATACATGCATCAAGGTAATCATTAATATCTTCCTCATCGTTTGTTTCGTACATTTCGCACGTTTCGCACATTTCGTACATTTATTATCTTTCACTTCTATCTAGGTCCTGTCATGTACTTAACCCCCTTCTAGGGCACCAAGCAATTCATCTAGGGTTAAGCGACAAGGACCCCTTATCGCATGTATGGAGTGGTCACTAGGACAGACTCCCCTGTGTGTGTGAACTCTTATGGGTTAGCCAAGATTGCACGCTATATAACACACAGTAATTAGGAAATCGCACGTATTGGAGCGGTCACCAAGACTGAACTCTTACTGTTTGTATGAACCCTTATGAGTTAGCCAAAATCGCACGCTGTAGACACACACAGTTGAGCTAACAACTCGCAATGAGTTATGAACCTCCTTTCATTTGCATGCAAGGCTTTTTATTCATTCATTCATTATGTTCCACTTTCATTATCTTAAATCTTTCACTTCATTAAGATAATACTTTACATTCATTATCAATATCACACCATGTAAAGTCACGTCATCATACGTAATAAGGAACATAACATACAATCATACATGATCATCAAACATCATCAATCACACGTCATCATGCATATGCATCAATCATACATTATCATCAAGTCACATCATACATCACCCATCACATCATCTATTACCTCAAAAGTCTACTTACATATACCCTGGGAACCTCCCAAGTCAAGCCTACATTTACATTTCCCCCAAAAATCAGAAAATATTTCTAAGTCTTTAGGCGCATGGGCACTAGCAGGCGCATGAGCACTATGCAGGCGCATGGCCTTTCAGAAGCATGGGGAACACTTAGGCGCATGGAAAACTTTCAGGCGCATGGTCCATTCGGACGCATGGACACTTAGGCGCATGGCCTTTCAGACGCATGACACTAAGGCGCATGGCCTTTCAAACGCATGGACACTATTGGGGCGCATGGCCCTACACTTAGTCGTCTGACTAATATTCTAGGCGCATGAGGGTACTGTTTGGGCGCATGAGTTACACTTAAACATTTCTAAGGCATTTCCAGATGCATGAGCCTGATTTAGGCGCATGAACCTTCTACTCAACATGTTCCTAGGATATTTTCGAACCCAATCATCAAGCCCATTTGTTCAAAGCTTACCAAGGTCATTCTAAGCATGAACAACACAATAACACCTAAGGAAAATCATCAAGCATGCATAATACATACAGGTATACATACATAAACATTGTAAAATCATTTAAATACATTTTCAGCCCCAAAGAGTTTAAAACAAGTAAAAACGGGGTCTAGAAACTCACCCGGTGCAACTTTGGGTGTATCTTCCTTCTAACCCGTATGCAAATGAGCTCTAACACCTAGAAACCCACCAAACACTCCCACGAACACACACACAAACACATAAGCATATAACCGAGACGAAACCCATCATAAACACTTAAAAACTTCGAATTCTTACCTTGAATTCAACCTTCTTCTTCTTCCCCTTCCAAAACCGAGAGTGTTTCTGCTCTCTTCCTATTTCTCTCTCTTAAAATGACCGAAGATGTGTGTAGAAAAGGTGATGGGCACCATGCCACCTTTATCACTAACTTTTCAAAGATTTTGTCCTTTTCGACACTTTTTGTCACTTTACTTTGGCTTTATTCTTTTCTCTCTTTTATAATTCATTTCTTACATTTCTATTAAAAGAATAACCGGGTGTTACAACTTCACCTCCCAAAAGTTCCTCTTCAAGTTGCAAATGAAGTCCTATTTATAGGCATTCTGGAGTGTTTAAGCATGCCCCCGTGCCTAAAAGGCACGGCCCCGTGCTAGTACAATTTACGTAAAAGTTGGCCGACTCGTACGCTCAGAAGTTGTCGGGCACGTCCCCGTGTTTGTGGTGGGGCACGGCCCCGTGCCTCCTGGGACACACCCCCGTTCCTCGGTTCGAGGAACAATACTTTTTGTCCTGTCATACCAACAAACACGGGGGTGTGTTGATTTAAGTACGGGGGTGTGTTTCAGGCTGGGCATGGGGTCGTGCCTCATGAAGCACGACCCCATGCTTGAATTCTAAAACTTGGTTTTCTTCATTTTCTTCTTATTTTGCTTCTTTTGTTCATCTTGGTCTTTTCCAAGCCTGAAAACACAATATGAATGATTTAGTTATCAAATCATCATTTTCAGTAAGAGTTTATAGAATAATTGATATGCAATTGATATGTTTTATATGTATAATTTGAAGCACATCAATAGTTATATTGTCAAATCTATCAATAGTGGAAGCTTGATTTGTAGCTGTTCTTGGAGAACTTGGAAGAGGTCTGGGTAGCTCAAACAATTGATCAGCATCAGAATTACTTTGAGCACCTGGTCCAACTGAAACATTCTCACAAGACGGTTTAGAATAGTTTGGAAACAATTCTAAATCAAAAATATGATCAGGGCTATTCCCCCCTAACACAAGGAGTATGCTCATTCACAACAATATTGGATGATTCCTCAAATTGTTGGTTCTTAATGTTGTACACTCTATAACCTTTAGAGCTATAAGAGTATCCAACAAAGATAGCATTATCTGACTTTTCAACAAATTTTACCAAATTGTCCTTTGTGTTAAGTATGGTACACCTACTGCCAAAGGACCTTAGAAAGCCAATGAGCGGTGGCCTCTTGTTCCATAGCTCATAAGGGGTTTTTCCATGTGGCTTAACTACAAGAACCATGTTCTGCACATAGCATGCAGTGCTGACTACCTCTGCCCAGAATGTAAGAGGTAGTTTGGAATCAACTAACATAGTTTGAGTAGCCTCAATAAGTGTCATGTTCCTCCTCTTAGCAACACCTTTTTATTAAGGAGTTCTGGGAGCACTATATTATCTGGCAATCCCTTTTGAGTTACAGAATGAGTCAAGAATGAAGTTCTTAAACTTAGTCCCTTGATCACTTCTAATTATCTTAACCTTGTGATCAGTTTGATTTTCTATTTTAAGAACAAAAGATTTAAGTGTTTCAACAGTTTCATCTTTAGATCATAAAAAGAATACCCATATAAATCTTGTAAAATCATCAACAATCACAAGGCAGTATGATTTCCTTCCATTGCTCATTATACTTGTGAGACCAAAAGGATCCATGTGCAATAAGTATAATGGAGTGGTGATGGAGTTAACACTTTTGGATTTTTGAGATGCCCTGTGTTGCTTCCTTTTCAGGCATGCCACATAGTTATCTTTGCAGAAAAAATTCCTTTTTAGGAAAACCATGTACCAAGTTATTTTTAGCCAATTTATTCATTGTCTTAAAATTTACATGACTCATCACCGTTAGCTTCAGAAAGAAAGCATGATACTTCACCAATTGGGGAAGCATTGTTCGTATCTAGCTTGTACATATCCCCTTTCCTGGGAGATCTAAGAAGCACCAATTCTGGAGGAATTTTCATCCCTAGTTTGAGAATCATGTACTTATGTTCTGTGAAAAGCATTGGTGCTTTTGATCACAAAACTGAGAAACACTTAATAGATTGTGTTCAAGTTGTTTGACAAAGTGAACTTTGTCAACTTTTAACTTTGCGTTGGATATACTTCCTCTGCCAGAAATATATCCTCCGGCCTCACCTCCAAACTGGACAGTACCTCCATTATAATGCAGAAATTGTTGAAAAAGAGATCTGTTCCCTGTCATGTGCGTGGAACATCCACTATCCACAATCCAAATGTTGTTATTCTTGTCATATGGATGTTCCTGCACATAAGATGAGATGATTAGCTTTGATTGGAAACCTAAGCCTTGTTGGTCTTGGGTTCTTCCAATGATAGTGACATGATTGCACCGAAATTTAAGAATGGGGGTTCAGTGGATGTCTTTGAAGAAGAGGCTTGAGCTGCAGCATCTTTCTTGATCTTCCAATCCATCCTTTGGTTGATCGTGGAAGAAGTGCTTGTTGAAGCTTTTGCAGCATGGCAATCTTCCGAAGCTTCTTTCTTTTCGGAAGAGGCCTTCGCCACCTTTTCTTCTGAAGCAGTCTTTTTCTGGGATGGTTTCAAGGGAACTTTCTTGTTCTTTAGATTTTTAACAGCTTTAGCTTCTGAAGCTATTGAGTCTTGTAATTTGTGTGTTCATGTTTTAATAAGGACATATTTTTCTTCAACTTTTCAATTCTTCTTTGATAGTCAGATTTAGCCCTTTTAAAATCAGATTTTAAAATATTTAAAGACCCAATATTAGATTTAATTTCCATATTGTAGTCCTGATATAATTTAACCTTAGCAATACAAGCAGGAGTACAGAGATGTTCGTATACCTTGTTGTCATCTGTTCCTGCCATGAGTGCTTGAGCAGGAGTCACATCATGTATCATGAAGCTCCAGTTAACTTCTTGAGCCATTGCAGCTGTCTTTGTTGACTTTCCAGTGGGCTTTGATGCAGAAGGATGTATGGAGGCATGTGGGGTTCCCGGATTTGATTGGGAGCCTTGCATTCCTTGCAAAATGACCAAGTTGGTTACAGTTTGTTGGATCAAGAAGAAGGCTGGTGCAACCAAAACCAAGTCACTTAAACAATTTTGGGTACTACATGCAAAGGCTTCCGAAGCTTAGCATGGAACTTCCGAAGATTGTAGAGTTCTTCTGAAGACAAAGTGAAAGATCAACTTCCGAAGACATTACTCTACTTCCGAAGACATTACTCTACTTCCGAAGACAAGAGCATTCTTCCGAACATCAAGTCTTAGAAGAATAACCTGAAGACTACTTCCAAAGTATGATGAAAGAAGAAGTCTCCAAGCCTTGGAAGAAGCAGCCTCTTCTGAAGTATAAGTGGCTTCAGAAGTACTTACTCTTCCAAAGCCATTTAACCTTTTAGAAGACACTGCTATGAACTAGTGGACACAAGTATGGTCTCTGACACTCCGCTACAGACCACTGATACTACATGGCTTCTTCCTAAAGAACCATGTGGTTGACCATACTTTACTCCATTGTTCACCTTTTATGATAGTACAAATTACCAACTTTAGTTGGTGACAAAGGTAAGTCAGGGACATGTTCTGACTACCAAATCTCAGATAAGACTTTATTCGAGATACCTTAAACTATAGCCTTGTAGTATAGGCTATAGCTATAGGATCCTAGTTGGTTTCAAAGTATATCCAGCTGTAGGTAGTATTATGTATAGGTTCTCTTTGTAACTCATTCCACACTGCTTGTAAGAGTCTTGTATTATTGAGTTGAGAAGCAATATATAAAACTACCTTGAAAATTACTTTTTGTGTTCCTTATTAATTTCTATATTGTGATCAACTCTTACTGATTTTATCTTTACCCGAGTGTTGTTCTAAGTGAGTTTGAGAAAAAGGCTAAGTGTTGAGTGACCAATATCGATCCTGCAATTGGTATCAGAGCATTCCAGGCTCTTGATTGTACAATCTAACCATCCAAATTAACTATTTTTCACTCCTCCCTACAACTCACTCACTCAAAAATAGCCCTTAACAAATCCAAAGTAAAGATGGGAACTATTACAAAGGCTCCCATCATTACTCCTAAAAATTTCAGGTCTTGGAGCTGAAGAATGGAAGGCTTCATAAGATATTAAGACAGCAAGATGTGGAACTCCATTGTCAACGACCCGTATAAGCCAAAGGTGGCATCACCTGGTGGAAACAGTGCCATGATAGAAAAGGTTGTTGAAGATTATTCTGATGAAGACAGAAAGAAAATAGACATTGACAGCAATGCTATGACCATTCTGATGACTGCAATACCGAACTCCATCATGGTGGGGTTTGAGCATTGTAAGTCTGCTAAAGATTGTTTGACACTCTTGCTCAAATGTACTCAAGCTCCAATGATTCGAAGAAGGACTCACTGAAGCAGCAGTTTGAGAATTTCACATATATTGCTGGAGAGACCCTTAGCCAGCAGTACTTCAGGTACATGGATCTTATCTCTTCTCTTCAGTCTGTGAAGACCACTCCAGAACTTAGAGATCTTACTAGAAAGTCCATGAGTGCTCTTCCAAACGAGTGGACATTCTACTGTGTCTCTATTAAGAGAACAGAAAACTTGAACACTCTTACCATGACTGAACTCTATGGCATCCTCGATGGATATCGCCTAGAGATGGAGAGTAAAAAGGGCCACCAAACAAGCAGAGCCATGAGTCTTCCTGCTAGAAACGCTTTAATGGTTGCTGAAGGCTCATTACCCCCTCAACCTCAGCATTACCTGACCTACCAGCAACCATCCTGCTCTTTTGGACCTTACATCACTTTCCCTGAGACTCCAAGGTCTCAACAGGCTCAACACAACTCCTTTTAGGAAAGTTATGCCTTTGTCTCAGGAAGTGGACACTCAGGTGATTTTCAATACTGTTTTGATGATCTTGAGTGTTTTAATCCAGACGATGTAGAGTACGTGGACATTGTCCAATAGATGGCTCTGTTAACTTATAGAGCGAAGAAGTTCTTTAAGAGAACTGGAAGGCATTTCCCTCAAAACCCAACTACCAGCAAGTTCGGGTTTGACAAGATCAAGGCAAAGTGTTAGAACTGTAACCAACTCGGTCACTTTGCAAGGGAATGCAAGGCTCCCAAGTCCAATCCGGGAACCCCACAGGCCTCCACACATCCCTCAACCTCAAAGCCCACTGGAAAGCCGACTGAGACAGTCGTAATGGCTCAAGAAGTTGACTGGAGCTTCATGGTACAGGATGTGACTCCTGCTCAAGCTCTCATGGCCAGAACGGACGATGCCCAGGTATATGAACATATCTGTACTCCAGCCTGTATAGCTAAAGTTAAACTCTATCAGGACTACAACATGGAAATCAGATCTGATATTGAGTCTTTAAATATTCTAAAATCTGACTTTAATCTGATTATCAAAGGAAAATTAAGGAGTTAGAGAAAACTGTATCTCTTTTAAAACATGAACATACCAACTACAAGACTTAAATCAAGGATCTGATATCTAAGTTGTCTGAGGCTCAAGCCTAGCTTGTCACTGCTGAGGCTCAGGCCAGGAAGAATGCTATTTTGAGCAAAACTTCCAAGCTATTATTGCATCATCCTCCCACTCCAAACTCTATTATCAAAACAAAGAAGGGTTGGGAACCAATGAAATTGCTCCACCACACTCTTATGAGTCTATCAGACAACCTAGATGTGATACTGAGGAGCAAGAGGTTCCAACTGCTGACCCTTCCTCACTAGAGTTGAAATATGAGGCAACAATAGTGGCTACCACAGGGAAGGAACAGGTAGATGTACCCATCTTCTCCTGTGAAGATCAAATCCTAACCACTAAGGCCAGAAGAAGCAGAGCTAAAGCTGCTAGAAGAACTGCCCAGAAGGTGGCTGAGTCCAAGCTGAAGATTGACCCAAAGCAGAAACGTGTCTTTATCTCAGCTGGATTCCAAGTGTTAGGTACTTCTAATTCAGGAAAGGAGTGTAATACCAGCACTCCTGTTCTACCAAAGGATCAGAAGTTGAAGGGAAAAGTTGCTGATGAAGAAAAGAAGCCCAAGAAACAGCAACCCTCACATTCCCAGAAGACTAACATTGCATGCATGATGTGTGGTCTGCAAAACCACATGGCAAGAGATTGTTATTACAATCCTGCAAGCACACACTATGCAATTAATGTTAGAAAAGAAGGAGTCAGGGAAGGTTTCACATTTGGACCTTTTCAAATGGTTCAAGTGATGAAGAAGGGAAAGCTAGTTTCCAAAGCAAGGTTGCTTTCAGAAGAAACTCCTTCTTCCGAAGGGAAAATGGCTTCGGAAGCAAAAGCTACTAAGGCTCGGAAGAACAAGAAAGCTCCCTTGAAACCATCCAAGAAGAAGACTGCTTCAGAAGAAACGGTGGTGAAGGATTCTTCCGAAAAGAAAGAAGCTTCGGAAGAAGTCCATGCTGCAAAAGCTTCAACTAGCTCATTATCCAAGATCAAACAAAGGATGGACTGGAAGATCAAGGAAGATGTTGCAGCCTAAACCTCTTCTTCAAAGACCTCTATTGAACCCCCATGCATATCTTTTGGTTCATTTATGTTACTATCTTTGGAAGAACCCAAGACCAGCAAGGCTTGGGCTTCCAAACAAAACTAACAATCTCATCTTATGTGTAGGGACATCCATATGACAAGAACAACAATGTCTGGATTATGGATAGTGGATGCTCCAGGCATATGACAGGGAACAGATCTCTCATTCAACAGTTTCAACACTATGATGATAGAGGTCCTGTCCAATTTGGAGGTGAGGCCGGAGGATATATTTCTGGCAGAGGGAGTATATCCAATGGTAAATTAAAGGTTGAAAAAGTTCACTTTGTCAAACAGCTTGAACACAATTTGTTAAGTGTTTCTCAATTCTATGATCAAAAGCACCAAATGCTCTTCACAGAACATGAGTGCATTATCCTCAAACCAGAGATGACAATTCCTCCGAAATTGGTGCTTCTTAGATATGTACAAGCTAGATATGAACAATGCTTCCCTAATGGGTGAAGTATCATGCTTTCTTTCTAAAGCTGATAGTGATGAGTCAACACAATGGCATAAACGTGTTGTCATGTATATTTTAAGACAATGAATAAATTGGCTAAAAATAACTTGGTACATGGTTTGCCTAAAAAGGAGTTTTTTTGCAAAGATAACTGTGTTGCATGCCTGAAAAGGAAACAACACAGGTCATGTCACAAATCCAAATGTGTTGTAACACCCCGAATTTCTATTTAAACGGAAGGAAAAGAAAAGTATGGAAAGAATAGAAGTTGTGCACAAGTGAAGGGAGAAAAAGTGTACAAAGTACAAAACCTTTACTTTAAGGTTTTAAAGGGCCATGGTTGCTCATTCTTTCTTCTTCACCTTCTTCAAGCGGTTGAAAAGAAGAAGAGAGAGAGCCCGGTTCTAGAGAGAGAAAGAGGAAGAAGAAGCTGTAAAAGGTAAGTCTTCTTTATGTTTATTCGGTTTAAACCAAATTCACAACCTCTTAACTGAGATTCTTGATGATTTAGAGTTGTTCTCAAGAACTTGGAGTTTAATCTGCTAGTAGAAGTGACTAGCACGAAGACCTGCTTCAAGGTGAGTTTCTAGAACCCCTCTTTTATTGATTTTCAACTTGTTTGGGGCTATTATGCATACTAAGTAAACATTTTGAAAGTAACCGTGGGTCTACAGCCTTATGTTCGAAATGATGTATGTATGTATGTTTTAGTGTTGATTATGGGTTAGTGATGATGATTAGCATGCTTAGATGCCCTTAGTATGTTAGATCTGTGCTTGGGTATCATTAGAATGATAATCAGGTGAATTTGATAGCATAAAAAAATATATCAGAATGTTTTGATGAATGTGAACAGTGGTCCATACGCCCAGCATGAGTGGCCAGACGCCTAAGTGTTGGCCATGCGCCCAAGAGTGGGTCATGCGCCTAAACAGTGGCCCATGTGCCCAGCATGTTGGCCATACGTCTAAGTGTTGGCCATGCGCCCAGAGGTGGTCCATGCGCCTAAATAGTGGCCCATGCGCCTAAGTGTTGGCCATGCGCCCAAGTGTTGGCCATGCACCTAAATAGTGCCCATGCGCCCAAGTGTTGAAACGGTTAAGTGTTGGTGATGCGCCTGAACAGGTGCCATGCGCCTGCATAGTGGCAAAGCGTCTAAACAGGGCAGAAGCGCCCAAATAGTACCCATGCGCCCAGACTGTTTTACACTTAGTATTTTTATGCTCATGCGCCAGGAAGGTCCCATGCGCCCAATTGGACTTAAGGTTTTCTAAGTGGTTTTAAGGGGTATTACGGGGAGATAGGCCTGGTTATGATATGATGGCTTATGTTTGATGTATGTTATGTATGTATGATGATTTGCATGATTATGTGTATGTTCCTTATTATGTATGAATGTCTTCCCTTGGCTTTGCTTTGAATGTTAATGAATGAATGAAAAGTATTATGTAACGTAAAGTGGAAGATAATGAAAAGAGGAACATAATGATAGAATGCATGCATTAATAAAAGAGAAGGTGTAGAAAGGCTTGCAAGCAATATGTACAGAGGTACACGGCTCTAAATGTCTTAAGCTCAACCACATGAGGTTTAGCTAATCCTAAAGTGTGCACGCAAGGGTTCCGGTCTTTGTGACTGACCTTCAGTGGTGTTACCCATTTTGATGGGGGTGGTGTTACCCATTTCGGTGGGGGTGTTGTTACCCATTTCGGTGGGGGTGTTGTTACCCATTTCGGTGGGGGTGTTGTTACCCATAATGTTGGGGTGAGATATATGATGGTTACCCGAGTTATGTATAACTTTAGGGGTGTGGCATAAAGCCAAGCATAGATATGAGGTGAGCGACTTTGTGTTGCAACAGACTCGGATAGAGTTCAATCCCTGTGATTGACTCATATGGGATCTTTGTCGCGTATCCCGCTGCTGCGTCAGTCTTTGGACATGAGTCGGGGGTTGTGAGCAGGCCCCGGCATAGCATCAGCTTTCGAGCATGAGTTGGGGATATTGCATGAGACAAGATTCGAGTAATAAAGAGTAATGAACGAATGATAATGTATGAAAGAACAAAGTTTGAAATGAACGTTAATGAATTATCATAATAATGTACTAAACAGGATCTTTGTCATTCGACCTCAGTAATCGTGGCTGAGTGCCACGAAGAGGGTAAAGTCTAATCGGATCTAGAGAGAAGTGAACGATAATGTAATACGTTGAAGGAACGGAAGTTAACGAACGTAATGACGAAGATAATAATGATATTATCTGTATGTACGTTTGATGAATGATCACGAACGGTTGTAAAGTATAGTATGATTTGAAATAAAGTAAAGGATGGTTTTAACGAAAGTAAAATATTTTATTATAAAAACTAGAACTCACTCAGCGTCGCTGACTTTTGTATGCATGATAGTTGGCAGATATTTGTTGATGCTGAGGAGTTACAGGCATGGATGCATAAGCTACTAGGAGCATTTTGAGGTTGGCATCCGTATTTTGACATGTCTTATATTTTGAGATGAAAACAAATGTTGTAAATGACATATTTTAGTTATTAATGAAAGTTTTGAATTCCGCTGCAAAATAAATGTACGATTTATAATGTTTTAAGTGCAATGAATGACCAACTGTGGGGTGCTCGGGAACAGGGCCTTACAAGTTGGTATCAGAGCAAAAGTTTAAGTGAATTGGGTAAATATTTTGAAAACCTAATCTTAAACTGAGAATGGGACTAAAAGGAAAAAGGATGCCAGTCCTAGTAGCTACGTGCCTACAGGTAAAGGTTTTATGTAAACGTTTAAAGTAAGTTAATGTTAACTGGCATTACCTGCACATGTTACGTGGCTTTGACTGGGTTTGAGTAAGAGTGATATTCTTACTGAGAATCGAATATGATAATCAAGTCAGTGATTGAGTGGTGGAAACAAACAATCAAAGAACATTCAAAGCAAGAAAATTACTCATAAATTTTGTTTGTATTGATATATGAAAGTTGATAAGTTACAGAGAATAATTACAACAAAAATTCTCTATCTATCAGCCGTCACCTCAGTACGAGGTTAACTATTCTATTTATAGGCAGACAAGTTGCCTTTACAAAATGACTAAACTACCCCTGACCTATTACATCAGAAACTAGTCTAAGTCTTGATCTACATCTCTACTTGTTCATCCGCATTGACAAATGCGGATGAGTTAATCTTGATCAGCATTTCTACTTGATCATCAGCATTAGTAAGTTGGTCATCCGCATTGGTTAATGCGGATGAACAAATACTTGTGCGCATTTGGTTGGTCATCCGCATTTGTCAATGCGGATGAGCAAAGTCTTGTCCGCATCTTCTTTTGTTCTTCCGCATTAGTCAATGCGGAAGGGTAACTTGTTCTTCAGCATTGGTATTATGTCTTCCGCATTAGTCAATGCAGAAGAGTAAACACTTGTCCGCATCAGAGTTTTGTCTTCCGCATTAACAAATGCAGAAGATAACACTTGTTATTTTCTTGGCAGATCTTCATCTGCATTTCATCTTGGACTTGTGGGATTCCAGATGAGCAATCATCAATTCACCCATTGAGTTGGCATGTATGATCCTTTCAGGGTGTAATGATACTCCCCCTAAGGATTATACAGCCTAGTTTTCCTTAATGTTTAGGAGGTGATTGATGTTATGATGATTCAGCAGGGTCTTCAGGAGGTAGTATGAATGCAGCTTTAGTAGGATCCAGGATAGCCTTTATCATGTTTACAAAATCAGTTGCTTCTGACATCCTGTCTCTACTTAGCACATGTATCTTCATTCTGCTCATGTTGTGGATGGCTTCCATTGGTAACTTTTTTAGTGAAATAGGTTCCCAGATGGAGATTGTAGAAAGACCATCTCTATGAATCAATAAACTTCCTCCCACATCCACTTCAAGTTCAACAATATTTCCAAGTTGCAGTGGTGTTTTCTTCTTCTTTCTTTTGTCTCTTTTAATATTTATTCGATCATAGGCCAGTTTCAATAACTTGATGCATTTCAGAAAGAAGTGCATGTCTTGTTCACCCAATTTTTTGTTTAATTCCCTAAAGTGCCTGGTATAAATGTAGTGGATGTATGATTCATCAAGTAATCTTACTTCATATCCACTGAATAGTCTTATGTCAGCTCCTTCCTTTCCTCCCCACTTCCTTTCTATCACCATCTCATAGGTTTTCTCATCATAGTATACGTTTGAGATGGGAGTGGAGGAATGAGTACCAGATACTACTTTCCTTTTCAATGATTCAGTTGGCTTTACCTTCAACTCAGGGAATACAATTTCCTCTGCTTCCATCTTTTTCTTCTTATCCAGGGGATTGACAAATGTTTTATCTTTTCTCAAGAAAATTGTCTTTAATGAATTGAAGTTATTTGTTCTTCTAAACATCTTAAGTATGTTCTCAAATTCATATCCCCTGAACATAGCTGCATGATTGATCAGTTCAAGTTGAGCTAGCTCCTTCAAATCATGAATCTCAAGGGTACAAGAGCTGAGTACTCTGTAAAGAATTGTACTAGCCCTGAGATTCTCTTCACCATGAACATGTTCTATGTGTTGTCATACTTCCAGGCTATTATCTTTTGATCTACCTTGCCCTTAGGAGTAGACACCCCTCTGATCAATTCTGCAGTAGTCAGTCCTTCTTGCAGTTTCAACTGAGATGGTTCTGCAAACCATTCAGGGTACTTGTGGAGCACTAGGGCAAGTAGTTCTTGGTCTTTTTGGTTCAACATCATGTCTTCAGCTGACACTCTACTTTTGGGTTTGGTCCATGTCAATTCTTCTTCCAGTTTCTTGAGTTTTTCTTTCTTTTCATTGATCAATTGAAGAGTTGCAGCCCTTAAAGAATTTGTCTTCATGTTGGCAATCCTTCTTCTTGTGAATCCTTGACTTGAGAGATATTCCTTCATTTCCTTATTAGACATGTTATAAGGATCAGGAAATAATGATTCATGGGATGAGGTTGATTTCTTCATTTGAGACAGTTTTTGTAGAGGACCCCTTCTTGGCAGTGGCACTTCATACCCTGTTGATTTCTTCAAAGATGAATCCTTATGTTTTGGAGTATCCTTTGTCATTGTCTTCTCATATTCAGTGTCTATTGTTGGATCAAGCAACAATTTCACTTTCTCTTCCTCCTCCTTCATTCTCTCATAAGTCATTCCAAACACTTCATCAAGATCATAGCCTTGATTGATCAAAA
The DNA here is from genome assembly GCA_025506515.1 of Flaveria trinervia. NCBI lineage: Eukaryota > Viridiplantae > Streptophyta > Magnoliopsida > Asterales > Asteraceae > Flaveria > Flaveria trinervia. The sequence continues at coordinate 2,058,764 of CM046447.1, read as the reverse complement.
ACATGGCCTTAATCAGCAAGTCATCAGTTTGTGCTTTTGTTACCATGTCTTCCACTGCCTGTTCTTCTTTAATAGGACTGTCCATGAGACATCCTTTTCTGCTTCATATTCACCAGCAATTTCTCCTTCTTCTAAATTAATTGCTCCAGCCAACTTTTTCATCTGAGCTTCTGCCTGCTCATGTTCTTCCAAAAATTAAGCAATTGCTGCTAAACTTCTTGGGTCATCTTTTTGTTTCTTTAATGGTTCTTCTTCAGTTATTGGTCTTTTACCTTTAGCATTTTCATCCAAATACTTCCTCTTTCGTGAGTAAGTTTGAAGTTAAGGGCTAGAGGTTTCAGTTTGATCTTCTGGTTCAAGGACCTTTTCAGGTGTACTTGGCTCTTGATCCTTCATTTCACTTTGTTCACTTACAGTCTCTTCTTTCCTTTCTTGTTCATATCTTTCTTTGAGTTCTTCTTTTTGTTCTTCAGTTAATTGTATGGAAGAGACAATTTGCAGAGTTAATTCTTTTTCCAAAGGCACTGGTGATTTGGGAATAAAGACAATAGGCTCTGCCTCAGTTTTTTGATTGTTTATGAATTCCCAGAAATCATCATCAATGCTGAATTGTTCAGATGCAAAACTATCCAAAGCACTGAAGAGTTCTTCAAATTCACCTTTTTCAGAGTCTGAATAACCAGTGTTTCTAGAATACACTACCATGTCTAGGCTCTGGTCTTTGATCTCAGTTTCACCTTCATCATCTACTTCTTCTTCATTCTGATCTATTACTTGGTTGTCATCATCATCAACATTTTCTTGTTTTTCTATCTCATCATCATCCTTCACTTCAGTTCTTTTGATCATCATTTCAAGCTCGGATATTCTTTTTTTCTTGCTCTCAATTTCCTTTTCAAGTGTTGAGATGATATCAGCTTGTTCTTCTATGATGTTTTCTTGTTCCTCCATTGCAATAGTTTGTATTTCAAGAGTATCTACATGTCCACTCACTTCTTCTCTTGAGTGTTTCAGTGTAGCTTTTAGATTCTCAATCTCTTTGTCTTGTTCTTTTCGTTCAGCTGCATATTTCTCTTTAAGGTCTTTTAATTCACATTCTTTCTTATCCAGTTCCTGGATTCTATCATTGATGATTCCTGCTCTCTTGTTTAAAGTTCTTTCCATCCTTTCCACTTTGAGTAACAACTCAGATATTAATTCATCTTTTTCATCAGGCCTGTTGATGTTGGATTCAGCATAGCTCTCTGAAGGAGCAGCCTCAAAAGGTTCTTTCATAGCTTTGGTTAGATCATGATGATCCTCCTCATCAGAAGATGATTTGGATGATTTGGATGCACTTGTTGATCCTTCTGTTTCAGCAGGGTGATCAAGGGATGATGGTAAAGGTTGGTAAGGAGAAATATGTGATTGGTGTGGTGATATAGGAGATTTGATGATATGGTGATATAGGTGCAGGTTGAGTGGTCATTGGTGGTGTTGGTTGTGGAGTTGATGATGGTTGAGGTAATGTTTGAAAAGATGGTTGTGTAGAAGGTTGTGGTATTTGTTATGGTGATGGCATTGGTGATGGTATTGGGGATTGTATTGGAGATGGTATTGGGGATGGTAATGGTGATGGTATTGGTGATGGTATTGGTGATGGTTGTGGAGTTGGTTGAGCTATTGGTTGTGGAGGTGGTTGTGCTTGACCTGCTTGATGTATTTGTTGAAGCATCCAAGGAAGAATGGGTGAAGGGGCACCATTGTAAAAGTTCCTTGGGTCCTACTTCTTGATGTACTTATAGGATCTTGCATCATAATGAGGAATGTTAAGCACAGGTCCTTCATTAACAATGTCATGAAATGATTCATTGATTAGACATTGAATGAATCTGGGGTACATTAGAAACTTGTATCTCAACCCTTCTTGAATGTTGGATATTAAGCCATTGAATACATATGCAGACATGTTAAATCATCTGTTGGTGCAGAGAGCACAAATTGCAGAAGATGTGAGGACTGGAATGTCATTCCATCTGTTTTCCTTTTAGACAGACAATGTTGGAACATATGGTTGAGGTAATGTTTGAAGAGATGGTTGTGGAGAAGGTTGTGGTATTTGTTGTGGTGATGGCATTGGTGATGGTATTGGTAATGGTATTGGAGATTGTATTGGGGATGGTATTGGTGATGTTTGTGGAGTTGGTTGAGCTATTGGTTGTGGAGGAGGTTGAGCTTGACCTGCTTGATGTATTTGTTGAAGCATCCAAGGAAGAAGGGTGAAGGAGCACCACTGTAAAAGTTTCTTGGGTCCTTCTTCTTAATGTACTCATAGGATCTTGCATCATAATGAGGAATGTTAAGCCCAGGTCCTTCATTAACAATTTCATGAAATGATTCATTGATTAGACATTGAATGAATCTGGGGTACATTAGAAACTTGTATCTCAACCCTTCTTGAATGTTGGAGATTAGGCCATTGAACACATATGCAGACATATTAAACTGTCTGTTGGTGCAAAGAGCACATATTGTAGAAGATGTGAGGACTGGAATGTCATTCCATCCTGTTTTCCTTTTGACAGACAATGTTGAAACATATGGATTAGGAACCTCCAAGGCAGATCCACTAATCCTTTGACTATCTGTTTTGCTTCATAACTCCCTTCATAACCAATTTCAGAGAAAAATGTGGTTATTTCCCCATCATCTAATTCAAGAGGATCATCAGCATTATCATTGAATTGCAGACATTTACTAACAGACTCTTCTATGATCCTCAGAGTGAGTTCATTGTTGATTCTCCCAGTTAGAGTTTTCACTCCATCCTCTTCAACCACTTCAGCTGATTCCCAGAATGACCTGATGGGATTCTCATAGATTGTTGGTCTTACTGTCATGGCATATGCTACCCTTGTGGTAGATAAGAATCTTATCATATCTCTAAGACCTTCGGCTTCAGGCACATCAGGGTTTAGATAACCGCTGACGTTATAGAGCTTGCTCCATGTAAGATTTGCCATGTAGTCTGCACAAGAGACGTGTGTGTTAGTTAACAATTTTGACTTTAACTTTGATTTGATTTGTTAATGTGACTTTGATTTGTTACACATTTTCCTTTTTCACTTTGCTCTGTTTTTCACAGTAAACATGATTATCAAGGTTTTCAATATCAGTTGAATTCCTATCAATTATATGTTTATTGAGATCGAAAATGTGTATTGCATCACATTAATGAGTTTGATTTTGGTGTTCTTCAATATTTTCTGGTTCATTGTTCGATTTAGGTTAACAGTCCGAGACTTAGGTCTTGGTTTCAAAATCTGTTGAAGTTATACCTTATCTTCGAAATAACTGTGGTTCTGAATCGATGAGAAGAGTGTTTTTAAGAAGAAACACAATAAAATCTTTGAATGTTTATGATGATAATGATGATTGATGGTGGTGTACTGTAGGTTTGCGCTCGTCTCACTATAAGTTCTCTCAAATTTGAAAAGTATTAAATGACCCATTTGAATTCCTTTAAATAGACAAATAATACAATTTGAAAATTTTTATAAGTTTACAAGCAGATACAGTCAACACTGTAGCAAATGCTGAAGGTTAATTTGTTTAATTTTGGTGATTCGCATTTGTTGACTGTAGCAAATGCGGAAGACAAACTTTTGTTATTGACAGTCCACATTTGACTACTTTTGGTCATCCATATTTGTGACTGTAGCTAATGCGGAAGGTTTAATTTTTGACTGACTGTCCGCATTACTCTACTGTTACAAATGAGGAAGTTTTGTTTCTTAATTTTTTATTCTATCCGCATTTGTGTACTGTTGCAAATGCGGAAGTTAAACTTGAAATTTTTGGCCATCCGCATTTGTCTTGTAGTAACTGCGGAAGAACAACATTGTAACAAATGCGGTTGAGTGGCTTGTTTTACCATATCCGTATTTGTACACAGTAGCAAATGTGATAGAACAAAGTCAATCATCATTTGTGCAACTACATCAAATGCGGTTGACAAGTCAACACAGCACTGTAGCAAATGCGATAGACCTGTTCATACGCATTTGTTAAATGTATCAAATGCGGTAGAGTAAATTTCACATTCACTTCAAATACTAATGCGGTAGAGTAAAATCATTGTCCGCATTAGTTGCACTTCAAAAAATATTTTTACCCGCATCAGTTACATGCATGGGTTACCTTCACCCGCATTAACTAATGCACTTACCTGCATTACCTTTTGAACCTAATCAAAGGTTAATGTGATTGAATTGATTATTCATCTTATGAAGAGGTGTCCTTAAATGATTTTTCTTATGAAGTTGGTTGTTGAAGTTGTCAATTTTTGCTTGGATTGACTTGTATGTCACAACTAATACAAGTTTCCCAATTTTGACCGATCTTGGGCTTATCATGCTTCTAAGAATCTACATAAGCTGAGATGTAATGGTAAAACTTATTGCAACAACACCAACTAAAACTCTTTTTGTTTTGTTTTTCAAAATTAAGTTAATAAACAAAAATTTAGACTTACTCAAACCTTTTAAATTACTCCCCCTAAAGTTTATGTCCACATTTGGAGAAAAACTTTAAAGATTTAAAAGATTTGAATATTATTTTGATTAATGTTAATAATGAAGAGAAAAATCTTTTTGTTGGGATCATATCAATCTTACATTACACATGTGCATCCTTTATGATTAAACGGACATGATTATGAACTTGAAGATTGAAGGTATGTTTGTCCTCTTAAACTCATACTTGGTTGATATTTTGATGCAAATGACTTTTATCATGTTTTGGTTGATTTATTATTCAATGTGTACCTCACACACATAAGCATGAAATGATCAACCCTCCTTATACAATGCATGGTAGAACTTTTTCACAACTTTTCTTACCAGGTTACTTAAGTCATGAAATCTCATTTTCACTTATCCTCATTGGAATTCTTTTAATTTGATCCTTTTTCATGTTGATTCACATTGGGATTCTTTTCACTTCACTTTGGAAGGTGATCCATGATAGGATTCTTTTGTTCATTCACTTGGAATGTATTGCTTTGTTGATTCATCCAATATTTGGATGTGTTCCACATTAGGAATCTTTTGGATCATGACATCTGCACTATGTGCAAGTTTCATCAGGTCTTTGCTCAGTAAAACAAAGATGAAACATGATGTGGTGAAAGAGATTCATAAAGTATCATTACCTGGTGTGTTTAGGCTACTACACACACATGCATTCAGATAAGCCAATACATACCTGTATTTTGTGATGAGTGTTTCACAATTGAATATGTTTTTAATTCATCACTGCATGTATCTTTTCTTCCAAGTTGAGCCTACCAACATATTTGGTAAGTCATTTCAATCTTTTGCATTTTGAAATTAAGCACAGTGAATGATATAACAACTGTAATTATATCATTTCCCAAAGAATTCTTTTCTTCATAAAACTTTATTTCTCTTTGTGGTTTTTTTGATGTTTTAAATTGTTTTTGACGTTTTTCATAGTTTTTACTCAAGGTTAATCATGCCAATTGACTGAACCAGAAATTCAAACCTACCAGGTTCAAATACCTTGGTAAACAAATCAGCTAATTGATTTTCTGTTGGTACTTGAATCAATTTGCTCAAACCCTTTTCAGCATAGTCTCTCAAAAAATGATATCTAATCTCACTATGTTTTGTTTTTTAGTGTTGAACTGGATTATTAGTTATAAAGACAGCAGATGTATTGTCAATAGAAATTGGTGTATGCAAAAAGTTAAAACCATAATCAAGCATCTGGTTTTGAATCCAGAGAACTTTAGAGCAATACTGGACTTGCTTCTTGTCACCCTCTCATTAAGATCACCAATAATGGTTTCAACTGGATGATTCTTGTGTATTCTTGTGGTTGGAATGGTCTCACCAGCAATAGTTACATCAAGATTGGAGACATTCAGTTCATTATGGTCAGAGGCACATTCATCTTGTATTGTTGAATTATGAAGATTGTCAACTTCTGTTTCAGTAACTGCTACATCTTCAGCAGCACTGAGGTTGCTTGCATCATTTGAAGTACCTTGAGTTTATCTGCATGATAAGCATGTTTTTGATTTCTGATCTCATGTGACAAGTCATCTGAGTGAGATGGTACCAGGCTGGGACCTTCTTCAAAAGAAACACTAAGGTTTTGTGATAGATGTCTGATGGGATCAGCTTGAAGAGGAACTTCTTCATTCATATGTTCATTATATGTAGGTGGAATCAATGGATAATTATCTCTTCTTTCTACAGTTGATGAAGTGTCACCTGAATGTATATTTCCTACATCAGACAAGTGAAATTGGTCAAATGATTTAGTAAATGTGTCAATATCAAACAACCAATCAGGACCATTTGTAGATTTGGGAAACATATGTTCCTTGAATTGAACATTTGTGGATTCATCAATAATGTTCAGTCTAGGATTGAACACTTTATAAGCCTTTGAGACGGAAGAATAACCTACAAAAAATCCTTCATCAGAGTTAGATGAAAATTTTCCCAAATGATCACGGGTGTTTAATAATAAGACTAGACAACCAAATGATTTGAGGAATCCAATAAATGGTTTCCTATGAAATATCAGTTCATAAGGTGTCATGTTACTTTCTTTAACAATCAGAGTTTGATTTTGCACAAAGCACGATGTGTTAATTGCTTCTGGCCAAAAGGTGATTGGCAGTTTAGCATCGGCTAGCATCGTTCTTGCTGCTTCAATCAGTGTTCTATTTTGCCTTTCAGCTACCCCATTTTGTTTAGGAGTTCTAGTTGCACTGAATTGATGAGCAATGCCTTTTGTTGCACAAAACGAACTCATATTTTCATTTTTGAACTCTGTACCATTATCACTTCTTATTATTTTGACTTTGAGATCAAGTTGATTTTCAATTTTAGTGATAAATTCTTGAATGATTTGGGATGCTTCATTTTTATGAAGTAGGAAGAACACCCATGTGAATCGAGAAAAGTCATCAATGATCACTAAACAATATTGTTTCTTTCCCATACTCATTGCATGAGTTGGTCCAAAAAGATCCATGTGAAGTAACTTCAATGGAGTATTGTTAGTGTTCACCAGCTTGGTTTTGTGAGACGATTTGTGTTGTTTTCCTTTGAGGCACGCCGAACATTGATCAATAAAATTGAATTCTTTTTGAGGAAGACCAATTACATGGTTTCCTTTGACTAACGTGTTCATATTTTTAAAGTTAGTGTGCCCCAACGTCTATGCGAAAGCCGTGACTCATCAAATGATGCTTTAGACAAAAGACATGTTTCTTCCTTAGGTGATGCAGAACACAGGTTTAAGACATATGTATTATTCTTCCTCGGAGTTTTAAGACAACCCATTCTTCAGGAATCTGAAATCCAGGTTTCAGAATGTAGCAGTGAGTGTATGTAAAGTGAGTGGAATATTTTTTGTCGTAAATCTAAGACACGCTTAGCAGATTGAAATTAAGTTGTTCACAGTAATTCACTCTGTCAAAGCTCAGCATCCCGTTTGTCACAGATCCTTCTCCTCTAATCCTACCACCGAATGCCACAGTAGTTCCTTGTATGTACTTGAAATCATGAAGGAGGGAACGATCTCCAGTCATGTGTCGGGAGCATCCACTGTCTACGTACCATAGGCTATTAGACATGTGTGGATGAACCTACAAACAAACTAAACTAATTAGAATAAGGAACCCAAGCCATGATGGTCTTGGGATTCCCGTTCCTATTCATGATAGTCACCTCCTGGTATTTCCCTCTGAATAGTGATTTAGATAGAGGTGATCTGGGAGACTTTTGCTAATGAATTGGTCGAGTCATTTCATCAACATCTACTGAGGATTCAGATGAATAATGAAATGGTTGGTCTCTATTTCTTTGTAAAAGTTTAGCCCGAGTTTCATTATCAACAGTTGGTTTTTGCTTAGGAATTTCAAGTTTGTGTTTCATTGTGAGATGATTTCTTTGACCCTTCCTCAAATCCTTCAGGTTATTTCTGTTATTTGTTAATCTAGGTGTCCTAGATTGAGTATTATGAAGATGAGGTCTGACAGAATGCATCACAGTAGACGTTTTTGAGATGGGCTTGTGTTGTGGAATTCTCAATCCTTCTGATTAAAGTAACAATCAGATGTATTGTGATTGTTCATGTTACAGATTGAACAATACTCGTTGAAATAGCAATTTTTGGTGGAGTGATTGTTCATATCACAGATAGAACAATATTGATTGAAGAAGCATTTATATGTCTTGTGATTGAACATGTCACAAATATCATAATACATTTGTTGTTTCTTGAATCAGATTTTTCTTTGTGTGACTCAACTGATACTTTCTTTTGATGAGTCACTTTCTTTTCTTTAGGTGATGAATCAGAATCAGCCCTTTTAGTAGATTGTTTCACAACACTACTTTTGTTCAGTTGTTTGGGTTGTTTCTGTTTCTTCAACCTACTTCTGATTTCTTTCTCGAACTGGTCAACATGTTCTTTGTTACAGATATCAAACCCAACTCCATGCCTTAACCTTGATGACTAAGGGTCTGATGAAGTTTTATGTGTTAAACTCAATTTTACAGTTGGTTTCTTTTTCAGTGAAACCTTTTCTGATTTGCTTGAATTTTGTGGAGATACAATCTCATTATCAGAACTACTCTCAGTAGTGGGTTTCACTATTTTGACATATTTCTTTTTGCCTTGTAGAACAGATGGTATGAATTTTATAAAAGGTACAATTGCTTTTACAGGGCTTTATGGTTTCATGACATTCACTGTTTTGTCTGAGCACTCTTTGATTTTGATTGGATGTCCTAACTTGATTTTATCCTCATTGGTTTCAAAATAAACATCAACTTTATTTTGAGGATTTGTCACTTGTTTCACTATTGATTTAGGATCCATAGTTTTAGGTTCGATTGATTCAGAGAGTGAGACAGAGTGAGGCATGACAGTGTAATTGTCATTGTATGGTGGAGGACATGAATTATACCCAATCCCTGACATGTCCTTTGGATCCTTTTGTGAATCCAGCATTTCTTGCAGCTTGACTGAAGACATTTGAAACTTTTCAAGTTTCACTTCAGTCATAGATTGTTGAGCTTTAGCTTGAGCTAACTTTTCAGTAAGTAGCTCATTTTCAGCTGCCAGATTGTATTTCTCACCATGCAATTTTTCTATGTCAGAAATGAGAGATTTAATTTTGATTTCAAAACTTTTTAGTTCTCTCTTCATCATTTCTGACTTCACTTTTTCTTCTTTAATTTTATCTGCCAGTTTATAATTGTGTTCTCTATACTCTTGTAATTCATTTATGCATTTCTCACTACAAAGGTTAGTTTTTACCTCAGTAGGCATTAAAGATGGTCTATCATTGATATGAGCCATAAGAGCATGATTCTAGAATTGAGGCTTGACTCCTCAGCATACACACTCCAGTCACATATCCCATCTTGTCTTATCAGAAGGGCACTGGCAGAAGGCTGACTGCTTGCATGGGCTTGATTAGTCAGTTGTGGTTGATTCCGGTATGTTTGTTGATGATGAGAATGATGGTACTGCTGTTGTTGATTGTTTGGGTGATATCTTGAATTGGGCTGTGATGATGATTGACCTGGAGAGTTTCTTGAATGGTTGTTTCTTTTAGGAGCATTGCACTCTCTTGAGAAATGGCCAGTCATGCCACAGTTGAAGCATTTTACCTTGGATTTGTCATATCCAAGTTTTGTGTTCTCATTCAGGCTCAACTTTCTTCCTTTTCTGAAGAATTTCTTTGCTCTCATGGCAATCATTGCCATTTGCCACTATAGATCCATCTCCTCAACATCATCAAGATCTATTTCTTCTAAATCTTCCTGTATTAGGTGGGCAGAAGTGAGTCTTCCCCCTAGATATGCTTCAAAACTTGGAATAAAGGCATGGTAAGTTGCATTTTGCTATTCTGATTTTAAGTCTTCTGGAGAGGTTTGAGGAATAGTGGAGACTTTTAGTGCTTGAGTTGAATTTGAAGGGTGATTGAATGGTGGAGATGCAATGAACCCAGTATTGTTCATTTGATCTCTTGATGAGATGAAGTCATCTTCCTTTGTGATGAAAGCATTTTCAATAGAATGTGATTCTGAAGGGAATTTGTAGGCTTCAATCACTATTGGTCCACTTAGATTTCTGCTTCGTTCATCAAGTTCCAAAGCTTCAATCTTGGCTATCATAATGTCTAGAGTGGTACTCTCAAGATCAAGAGTATTTTTCAGCATTGTGACATTTTGCTTCCAGCTTTCAGGTAGACTGTGAATCATTTTCTTGTTAAGTTCTTTAATGTTGTATGAAACACCCATAATTTCCAAGTCATTGACCAACTGTACAAATCTATGCAGTTGTTTTGATATGGATTCTCCTTTGGTGTGATGGAAGGTTTCATACTGATTGACCATCTTGTCTTTGTTAATTTCAGCAACCTCACTACTACCTTCACACATAATTTGAGAGCATCCCAGATAGCTTTAGCAGTTCCATACTTTTCCAATCTTTTCAGCACATCCATTTTGAGTGCTTGTGTCAAAATTGAGTATGCTTTGAGATCAATTTTGATTTTCTTATAGTCATCTTCATCTAGAGTCAAGTCTTCAATTGGTATTCTAGCAGTCTTGTACAGTGCAGCTTGAGTTGTTGATAGAGTAACAGGAATATGTGGACCCTTACATATTGAGATCCAAAAGTCAGGATCTACACCTGTGATATAATTTCTAAACCGTATTCTCCATTGTTTAAACTCAGATTTGTGTTTAAGCATGGGAGGTTTAGGTGTATGACCTAATTCAGAGTAATTGTTAGAATTCATGTTGATTTGTGTAAGTATAGATTTAGTTGATTTTAAGATTGGTTATGTTTGATGAGTCCAACTTGTTCAAGCAGTTCTTTTGAGGTTCAGAATGAGTATTCTTGCTGTTTGACAGGAGTATTCTTGTTGTTTGCTAAGTAGAGATGATTATATCTACTACTAGAAACTTGATTATCAAATCAATCGAGTTCTATTCAGTCTGTGCGCAGATCTGAAAGAGAATCAAGAGCCAAAGCTCTGATACCAATTCACTGAGTTTGAGTAAGAGTGATGTTCTTACTGAGAATCGAATATGATAATCAAGTCAGTGATTGAGTGGCGGAAACAAACAATCAAAGAACATTCAAAGCAAGAAAATTACTCATAAATGTTGTTTGCATTGATATATAAAAGTTGATAAGTTACAGAGAATAATTACAACAAAAATTCTCTATCTATCAATCGTCACCTCAGTACGAGGTTAACTATTCTATTTATAGGCAAACAAGTTGCCTTTACAAAATGACTAAACTACCCCTGACCTATTACATCAGAAACTAGTCTAAGTCTTGATCCACATCTTTGCTTGTTCATCCGCATTGACAAATGCTGATGAGTTAATCTTGATCAGCATTTCTACTTGATCATCAGCATTAGTAAGTTGGTCATCCGCATTGGTTAATGCGGTTGAACAAATACTTGTGCGCATTTGGTTGGTCATCCTCATTTGTCAATGCGGATGAGCAAAGTCTTGTCCGCATCTTCTTTTGTTCTTCCGCATTAGTCAATGCGGAAGAGTAACTTGTTCTTCAGCATTAGTATTATGTCTTCTGCATTAGTCACTGCGGAAGAGTCAACACTTGTCTGCATCAGAGTATTGTCTTCCGCATTAACTAATGCGGAAGATAACACTTGTTATTTTCTTGGCAGATCTTCATCCGCATTTCATCTTGGACTTGTGGGATTCTAGCTGAGCAATCATCAATTCACCCATTGAGTTGGCATGTATGATCCTTTCAGGGTGCAACAGGCTTGTGTGCTTTTGTGTAGATTTAGATACTAATGTAGTCAGGATAGGAAATGTTTGGGGTATGAAGAGTAAAGTAAGTGGCTAATCACAACTGGCCACTGTAAATAGGGACTTACTATACTTGACATAAACTGAGTTATTACCTTGAATGACCGCGTTAGTGTTGAATCTTATAGTGTGTTAGAAGATGGCTGGTGGTAGATCTTCGAAAGCTTCACGAGGTGGAGGCGGTGGTGGACGTGGTGCTGAACCACGGGTCACAAGAAGAAGGTCTAGGGCTGAAAGAGTAGTCCATGAAGAACCCTAGACCCCTCATCAGGAGGGCGGTGATGAGAATGCTAATCAAAGGGCCTCGATGAGAGAGGCAGTCATGGAGGAAGTGCATCAGGTCATGCAGATGATCCTACCGTCTATGGTGGCCGAAGTTATAAAGACTGTTAGAGATGAGGAGAGACAGGAAAGGGGTAGATCTTCGGGTGAAAGGAAACAACCCGAGACTAAAACGGTTTTCTTCGATGACGAAGAGGAAGAAGAGGAAGAGCCTGCGCCGGAGGCGGCACGAGGCTGTAATTATGGGGCGTTTCAACGATGCAAGCCCCCAACTTTTGATGGAAACGACACTGCTGCTACTGCTCACCGATGGGTGAGAGAGATGGAAGCGGTATTGAATATCAGCGAGTGTCGGGAGGATCAGAAAGTAAAGTTTGCTGCCCATTCTTTTGTGGACTCAGCCTTGTGTTGGTGGGACAATATTGTCCAGGTTGAGGGAAGCAGGGCTATCAGAAGGATGAGATGCCCGAAATTGAAAAGGCTGGTGATTGAGGAGTTTTGTCCTCATCATGATATGGATAAAGTTGAGAAGGATTTCCTGCAGTTAGAGGCGGGCACGATGACACATCAGCAATATGCCGCTAAATTCAACGAGATGGCATGTCTGGTGCCGGATCAGGTGACACCTCATTCACGAAAGATCAAGAGGTACATTCAGAGCTTGCCGGTGGACATCTGTAGGCACATGATCGTTGCCCAACTGAGCACATTTAGGTCGGCGGTTGATTTGGCGGGAAGATTGTATGATGAAAGATCTGTGATGGTGACTGAAAGTAGCAAGAAAGGAGAGGGTGATCAAGAATGGGACGGGAAGCGATTGGGACAGTTGGCAAAGGTGCACGAGTGGATGATCAATGTGTGGTCATAACTGGTGCGGGGTCGAAAAGGTGTGACAAGTGTGGACAAAGGCACCTCGGGGAATGTAGATTGGGGGCAATGTCTGTTTCCATTGTAGGAGGACCAGACATGTGGCGAAGAACTGCGGTATGGGGAGGTGTTATTCCTGTGGTGAGGAACGTCACATGAGCAGGGATTGCAAGAAGCCGAGGGCGGAAGGTTCGGGAGTGAAGAAGATCGGAGGAAGCTAGGACGAACCCCGATGTTGTGTCAGGTACGTTTCTAGTAAACCAAACTTTAGCCTCAGTGTTATTTGATTCTGGTGCTAGTAAAAAGTTTTATCTCTGCTGCTTACTGTGCTAAGTTGCATGTTAGTGGTAAGAATATAGATACGCCCTTTGATGTAGAATCACCATTAGTAAGTCTACCAGGTTACCTAATGCCCTAGAGGACTGCGTGATAGAACTGAGAGAGAGCGCTTGTTCCTGCTAGACTGTTCAAGATAGGCGTAGGTGGATAGATGTACATATCCAGGTGAGTTGATTAGTAATCTACAACTCAAACCCCAAGTATTGCAAGGAGATGGATTGATTAACCGTGCACAACCAGAGTTCGGTGATGACCTACGACAATGAATTATGAGGAAGGCTTCGACCAGGAAGGCGGATTGCTTGCTTTGGAGTCGAGTAAAGCTAATACTAAAGTGTAGAGGGTCATTCCCAGTTGTTGCTCAGGTAGGAGAAGTGACACATCGATTGGAACTACCCAATGAGTTAAGTGGAATTCATCTGCTGTTCCATGCATCTCGTCTAAGAAAGAGCTCAACCAATGAGGATATGATCATGCTACCAGAGAACACTGAGATGGACAGTGTATCCAACCACGAGGAGCAACTGGTGACCATTACTAATAAGAAGAAGAGAATAGGCTAAGGAGGATGATGGTTTCATTTGTGCGGGTGCAATGAAGCCTAAAGGGATCTAAGTATAAATGCAAAATCAAAGAAGAAGTGAGACAGTGTTACCCATAACTGTTCGAGAAGCGATAGGTTTCAGGGACGAAACCTCTTTAAGGGGGGTAGACTTGTAACACCCTGAATTTCTATTTAAACGGAAGGAAAATAAAAGTAAATGGAAGGAATAGAAATTGTGCACAAGTGGAGGGGGAAAAAGTGTAAAAAGTACAAAACCTTTACTTTAAGGTTTTAAAGGGGCATGGTTGCCCATTCTTTCTTCTTCGCCTTCTTCAAGCGGCTGAAAAGAAGAAGAGAGAGAGAGAGCCTGGTTCTAGAAAGAGAAAGAGGAAGAAGAAGCTGTAAAAGGTAAGTCTTCTTGATGTTTGTTCGGTTTAAACCAAATTCACAACCTCTTGACCGAGATTCTTGATGATTTAGAGTTGTTCTCAAGAACTTGGAGTTTAATCTGCTAGTAGAAGTGACTAGCACGAAGACCTGCTTCAAGGTGAGTTTCTAGAACCCCTCTTTTACTGATTTTCAACTTGTTTGGGGCTATTATCCATACTAAGAAAACATTTTGAAAGTAACCGTGGGTCTACAGCCTTATGTTCGAAATGATGTATGTATGTATGTATGTTTTAGTGTTGATTATGGGTTAGTGATGATGATTAGCATGCTTAGATGCCCTTAGTATGTTAGATCTATGCTTAGGTATCATTAGAATGCCTTAAGCTCAACCGCGTGAGGTTCAGCTAATCCTAAAGTGTGCACGCAAGGGTTCCAGTCATTGTGACTGACCTACAGTGGTGTTACCCATTTCGATGGGGGTGGTGTTACCCATTTCGGTGGGGGTGTTGTTACCCATTCGGTGGGGGTGTTGTTACCATTTCGGTGGGGGTGTTGTTACCCATTTCGGTGGGGGTGTTGTTACCCATTTTGGTGGGGGTGTTGTTACCCATTTCGATGGGGGTGTTGTTACCCATATTGTTGGGGGTGAGATATATGATGTTTACCGGGTTATGTATAACTTCGGGGGTGTGGCATAAAGCCAAGCATAAGTATGAGGTGAGCGACTTTGTGTTGCAACAGACTCGGATAGAGTTCAATCCCTGTGATTGACTCATATGGGATCTTTGTCGCGTATCCTGGTGTTGTGTCAGTCTTCGAACATGAGTCGAGGGTTTGTGAGCAGGCCCTGGCACAGCATCAGCTTTCGAGCATGAGTCAGGGATATTGCATGAGACAAGATTCGAGTAATGAAGAGTAATGAACGAATGATAATGTATGAAAGAACGAAGTTTGAAATTAACGTTAATGAATTATCATAATAATGTACTAAACAGGATCTTTGTCATTCGACCTCAGTAATCGTGGCTGAGTGCCACGAAGAGGGTAAAGTCTGACCAGATCTAGAGAGAGAGTGAACGATAATGTAATACGTTGAAGCAACGGAAGTTAACGATCGTAATGACGAAGATAATAATGATATTATATGTATGTACGTATGATGTATGATCACTAACAATTGTAAAGTATAGTATGATTTGAAATAAAGTAAAGGACGGTTTTAACTAAAGTAAAGTATTTTATTATAAAAACTAGAACTCACTCAACGTCGCTGACTTTTGTATGCATGATAGTTGGTAGATATTTGTTGATGCTGAGGAGTTGCAGGCATGGATGTATAAGCTACTGGGAGCATTTTGAGGCTGGCATCCGTATTTTGACATGTCTTGTATTTTGACATGAAAACAATGTTGTAAATGACATATTTTAGTTATTAATGAAAGTTTTGAATTCCCCTGCAAAATAAATGTACGTTTTATAATGTTTTAAGTGCAATGAATGACCAACTGTGGGGTGCTCGGGAACGAGGCCTTACATGTGTTAATTCTATCACTACTCCATTACACTTATTGCACATAGATGTTTTTGGTCCCACAAGTATAATGAGCATTGGAAGGAAGTCATACTGCCTTGTGATAGTTGATGATTTTACAAGATTCACATGGGTATTCTTTTTAAGAACTAAAGATGAAACTGCTGAAGCATTAAAATCTTTTATTCTTAAAATAGAAAATCAAATTGATCACAAGGTCAAAATAATTAGAAGTGATCAAGGGACTAAGTTTAAGAACTACGTTCTTGACTCATTCTATGACTCAAAAGGGATTACCAGACAATATAGTGCTCCCAGAACTCCTCAGCAAAATGGTGTTGCTGAGAGGAGGAGCAGGACATTTATTGAGGCTACTCAAACTATGTTGGCTGATTCAAAACTACCTCTAACATTCTGGGCAAAGGCAGTCAGTACCGCATGCTATGTGCAGAACAGAGTTCTTATAGTTAAGCCCCATGGAAAAACCCCTTAAGAGCTATGGAACAAGAGGCCATCATTCATTGTCTTTCTAAGGTCCTTTGGCAGCAGGTGTACCATACTTAACACAAAAGACAATTTAGCAAAATTTGCTGAAAAGTCGGATGATGCTATCTTTATTGGATACTCTTCCAGCTCCAAAGCTTACAGAGTATACAACATTAAGAATCAACAATTTGAGGAGTCATCCAATATAGTTGTTAATGAGCACACTCCTTGTGTTAGGGGGAATGGTCCTGATCATATATTTGATTTAGAATTGTTTCCAAACTATTCTAAACCATATGTGAGAATGTTTCAGTTGGAACAGGTGCTCAATATGATGCTGATGCTACTGCAAATGATCAACTGTTTGAGCTTCCCAGACCTCGTCCAAATTCTCCAAGAGCAAATCAAGCTCCTACTATTCATAGATCTAACAACATAACTTTATCAAGGAATAGTGAAGTTTGAACGAGTGAATCACTTGGTGTGCCTCAAAACACATCAGGTGATCCACCACAACACCAGGCAGAAGGAAGTAGTGTTTTGAAGGACCGGGAAACTGTTAATACTACTTCACAGCCAACCATTGATGATGTTTCTCACTCATTCAATCAGTCCTCATTGAATGATTTTGAAATAGCAGCTGGACAAAGTGTTCTAGTTCCTGAGCAGAATATGTCCAACCTGGATCTATCTCTGCAACTGGAAGTGATTCATCGCCTTAGGATTCATAACACTCATCCTGCTGAGAACATCATAGGTGATGTCACTGAGGTGTGAGAACAAGAGGACAGACTCATCATGGGAATATCTGCTTGTACTCATGCTTTTTATCCCAGATGGAACCCAAGAAGGTAGAAGATGCCTTGAAAGATGGTAGCTGGCGTGAATCGATGCAAGAGGAGCTGCTTCAATTCAAGAGACAGAAGGTATGGAACCTATGTCCGCTACCATCTGGTCAAGTACTAATAGGCACTAAATGGGTTTTCAGAAACAAGAGAGGTGATAGAGGCTTGATCATCAAGAATAAAGCTAGACTTGTAGTTCAAGGATACACCCAAGAGGAAGGAACTGATTATATTGATGTCTTTGCACTAGTTGCAAGACTTGAGACAGTTAGGATCTTCCTTGCTTATGCTACATACAAGGACTTTACCGTCTATCAACTTGATGTCAAGTGTGCATTTCTATATGGGGATATAGATAGGGAAGTCAATATATTCCAACCTCCAGGATTTGAAGACCCACGACACCCCAACTACATGTGTTAATTGGATAAAGCTCTATATGGACTGCACCAAGCACCTAGGCTGTGGTATGAGACTCTGTCTCAGTTTCTTCTGAAGCATGGTTACACCAGAGGTACCATTAACAAGACTCTCTTCATCAAAAAATCTGGAAAGAACATTTTGCTTGTTCAAGCCTATGTCGATGACATCATATTTAGTTCTTCAAATGACAAAATATTTAAGGACTTTGAGAGCATTATGAAGAAAAAGTTTGAGATGAGTTCCATGGGAAAAATGGACTTTTTCCTTGGAATTCAGGTAAAGCAAATGAAGGAAGGGTTTTTCATTAATCAATATAAGAATGTCTCTGACATCTTAGAAAGATTTGAAATGAAAGATTGCAAGCCTGCCAAGACACCCATACCCAAAAACCATAATCTTTGTCCTGACTTTGAGGGGGAGGATACTGATCAACATCAGTATAAGGCAATTATTGGTTCTCTGATGTATCTCACAGCCAGTAGACCTGATATCATGTTTGCTACTTGTATTTATGCAAGATACCAGGCTGCTCCAAAGGTGTCTCACCTAGCTGTTGTTAAGAGAATCCTTAGATACCTCAAAGGAGCACCTAAACTAGGTCTCTGGTATCCCAGAAACAAGGATTTTAATCTCTATGGATGCTCTGACAGTGACTATGGTGGCTGCAACATTGACAAGAAATCAACATCAGGCGGATGTTAATTTCTTGGTAGAAGGATCATCTCATGGCAATGCAAGAAACAATCATGTGTCTCTACATCAACTGTTGAAGCTGAATACATTGTTGCGGCTAGCTGTTGTGCTCAACTGCTATGGATTCAAAATCAGATGTTAGACTATGGATTCAACTTTATGAGTACTCCTATCCATATTGACAACAATAGTGCTATCTCCATTACTGAAAATCCGGTGAAGCACTCCAAAACAAAGCATATTAACATCGGGTACCATTTCATTAGAGATATTCATGAGAAAAACCTAATTAAGTTAATCAAAGTTGATGCAAATGAACAATATGCTGATCTATTCACCAAAGCTTTTGATGAGCAAAGATTTAAATATCTCATAATAGCTATTAGGATGATAAACATTGATTAACCTAAATTCTTTTGGAAAGCCTTTTTAATATGTAAGTTTTAAGTCAATACAATTTAAGCCCTGTTACAAAAGATCTCTCTCATATTTTCTAAGTGTAAGTTCCTTCCGAAGAGAAATTAACCTCGGAAGTTCTTTTCATATCTTCCGAAGCAAAATTTCTCAAAGGATAATTTTCTTCTTGGAAGAGTCTTTGGTCACGGAAGAAGCGATTGATTACATAACAGATCTACTTCCGAAACTTACACACTCTCCATTCGGAAAGCAATCCTAACCTTCGGAAGCAAAGTTTTTGCTTCGGAAATTAGAATTGCCTTTGGAAGACAAATTACCTTCGGAAATGTTCTACACTCGGAAGAGAGATTCCACTGTGTAACGTAAATCTCTTGGGCCCCACACTGTAAAAAGCAAAGATTTTGTTAATGATGTCGAATTATTTAACTGATTTTAACCTTATCACCCCCATCAAATCTCACACTTAAACATCACATCACCTTATCCTAACCACCATTACCGCCTCTTCACCGTCTTTTAAATAATCCCAACTATTCACTTTCATTTTCTTACCAGCTACTTTTACTGCCCTAGAAATTTCTCTTCACTCCAACTTTACCCAAGCTCAAAATCATTTACATTCACCTTTCTCCAATGGCACTTAACCCTCAGCAGAACCAAGTCGCATTTCTTGATTCTTCAAGAGATGTTGCTTCTCTGAAATCATCTCCTTTCTCACCCAATCACCTTACTACACAACCCTTACCGTTAACCCCACTGTTTACTCCAACCAAATGGCTGAATTTTGGGGAAATGGTCAAGACGAAACCCTAAATGGGATTCATGTACTGAGGTCCGGCATTTGTGGACAAGAGTTGATTATTACTGAACAACTCATCAGGGAGCACCTCGTGCTTCATGATGAAGGAGCTCCTACTGAATCCCCTAAGGCAGATTTGGACAGCACTTACACCCTAATGGGATATGGTGGAGACATTAGCAGGTCGACAGTCTACAAGTTCAACTTCTCCTACAACTGGAAGTTTCTCCTGCACGTGGTCCTTCATTGCCTGTCAAACAAGTCTGGGGGATGGGATCAAATCCCATATGAACTAGGATGCTTAGTTCATGGATTGGTGAGAGGCATAAGATTCAATTACTCAAGATTTGTGTTCACCAATCTGATTGGGAATCTACAAAGGGAAACATTCTTTATGTATCCCAGATTCATTCAACACATAATCAACTGTGAGTTGGACCAGAGTATGCTTGTCTATGCAGCTACTCTGACTGTCCCTCAGATGAGGCCCACTATCTTCAAGAATTTGAAGAAGGTGTCCACCAACTTCACTGGAAGGTACACTGCTCTACTTCCAGGTATGATTGAGCGCATAGCTCCTGGTGACATCCCTGTTCATCCCACAGGTGATGAACCCACACCAGCAACCACCTCCACAATGCCAACACTGCCTTCTCCACCCATCACCATCACATATCAAAGATGCCCCAAACGAACCCTTGTTCAATCTACTCTGATTGAACAAGCCCCTCCTGTTCAATCCAAAAAGACTAAAGTGGAAACATGGGCTCCCACTCAGTCTGAGGTCTCTCCATCCTTCTCTTTTGACCTTAATATGGGTTTTGAGTCTCCTCAGTCTCAAACCCAAGAGCCCAACACCCAAACCAACAACCCTTAGGATGAGTATGTATACTCTCCTGAGCAGCCACCTAGGGACAGCCCCACTAAAGGCTTAATGCCTGTAGACATTGACCAAGGTCCCGGGTCAGTAGGCTTAACCTCCATATCTTTCACTGACCTTCTCTTTAAAACTGACGAAGAGATAACATCTCTCCATGGCAATGAAGTTGATCTACAACACCCTCTTCAAGATCAATAGAGCCTAGAGGGATCCCTTATCTCTAGCCCCCATCAGCAACCCCAAACTGAGGTGAGTCCTACTAATGTGGAGGGGACTCATACAGATTCAGCTGCCACTACAAAGGGTGCCTTAATGGACTCAATGGACAGTGGTAACATCTCTGAGACTGAATCTGTGGCAACCATTCCTTTTGATGACTCTGAAAGAGACATCATTAAGCAAGGAAAACCAGGGTGCCAAGAAACCACATCTGGTGGTGAGGTTGAACATACTAGGTATGTTACCTCATCTCCCCATGATTCTTCAAAAGAAGACGAGGGAAGCATGCAACTCCTCATACAAGACCTTCTATCTAAAGTCTCAAACCTTGAACTCTTGGTTAAGACTTTAGAAGAATGGCCCGCCACTCAGCAACTTGAGATTGACAATCTCAAGGCTAAACTAGCTGAGAAATAGACAGAGAGGTCTATTAGGCATGTACCTATTCAGGTTCATTGACTTCTTCCTCCAGCTCATCTAGCTCTCAAGATGATGCTACCAGAAAGAGGGAGAATGCTCAGAGACAAACATCTGAGGAACCACAGTACCAATCTTCAACTTCAACATCTTCTACTCCTATCATCACTGTGTCTGAGCCATCTCAAGTTATCCTTCAGATTGATTCAAAGATGCTCAGCGATCTCTACAGACTCTTCACCAAGTTTCTGTTGAGATCCTCTACTGATCAGCCAAGCCCTGATGCTGCAATGATTTACTTCGGAGCCGAAGAGCTTCAAAGGCTTACTGCACCTTCTACCACTGTGTAAGAAGTTGGTCAACCTAAGGTCCACATGGAACCTGAGATTCAATTCGAAGGGGAAATGGGGACTGATGGCCTAGTAACTAAAACAGTTGGGATAGAATCTGCATCTCCTCAAATTTCCAAAGCTGAAGTTAAAGCCTCGAAAGAACAAGCTGAATCTTCTGAAGCTGAAATGGAAGCTGTGGAAGGACTGTTCAAAATGTCTGAGGAACTGATCATCATAGATGCAATCCTTGAAATGGCATCTGAGGTGAACAGCGATGACTTTCTGAATCTACCTCCATCCCAGACACCATCTCTGCCTCTCTCACAATTAGACTCCACTCTCCAAGAACCACCATAGTCAGGCTCTTCAAAGGATAAAGGGAAAAGAAAGATGAATGCGGAAGAGCTTCAGGAAGAGGAGAAGATTGAGAAACTAAAGAAGAAAGGAAAACTTCCTACTGAGAAATTGCTAGCTGCTAGCTAGTACAAAAGCAGCTTCAGCCAATTAGGAGGCTATCAACAACAAGAAAAGAGAATAGATCATTGACCAGCTTATCCAGTTGGAAGCTGCCAATAAAGAAACACTCCTTCTACCACTAGAGGAGTTGGTGAATCTGAAGAAGGCAACCCGGATCAAACTTGAAGAAGAATCCAGGTTGGCCTTGGAGAAAGAAGAAGAAGAACATAAGGAAGTTGAGTTGCAGCTGAGGAGAGACAGGATAAATTTCCTAATCTCCAGAGGCTTTAATCTTCAAGAACTTTCTCCACACAATGATGAGACGATCCTCTGGCTCTATAACAAAGAGTAGGATCAAATGGAGAAAGAAAGAAGAAAGGCTGCAAGAGAGATGTTGAAGGAGAATAAGAAGAAGGGGGAAGAAGCTAGGGTCACTACAACCAGGAAGCTTAGTGAAAAGGCCTGGATGAAAGACTATCTTCCGGCCCATGGCTTCTCTAGTAGGCAAGTGGGTCCCATGTCTAAGAGGACACTCCAACGGATTGTCAATGAAATCAAGGCTGACATCCGGTTGGGAAAAAGAAAAGAGATGTACAGAAGGGTAAAGGGGATGACCTTCACTACAACCACCCACCCATAACCTGAACCCTCACCCCTACCTTTCACCATCAAAACCAAGCCCTTCACCCCTGAACCCACATCATTACCCACATCCACTCCTTCACCTCAACCACCTAAACTCCCTATCCTTCAACCTAAAACACTCCCTAAAACCTCAGAACCTCAACCTACCCAAATACCATCCAAACCATCCCCTCAACCTTCTCAACATCTCTCTCTTGAGGAGTTTAAGGCAATCAAGACGAAGCTCGCCAACTGTACTACTCTGAGTGAAATCTCATGTGAAGAAGACTCTGTCAACATCATATTGACACCTATGTTGATAGATCTTCATGTTTCCTCACAAGAGATAAATTCCTTGATCTGCCTAGAGGAACATTGGACCAGGCTTCAAGACTTCTAGGCCTTAACTCATATTCATTGAATGATGAAGAGAAGAAAGTTAGAAGAAAACTAGTGACTTTGCTGGACACTAAGAAAGAGGACAAGATTCCTAGTCAGTCTCTTGCTCCTAGGAAAAGAATAGTCCAGTGGAGGTTCGATGAAACTTCTCATAACTTTGTTGTGGAAAGGGAGAGTGGCGAAGTCAGCAGACTTAATGCAACCTCTCTGTTACACTCAAGCAGATTTGATATTGCTAAGTTAGCAGAGAAGCCATTCTCTAACCCCTCCAACTGTGAAACTGCTGCACTTATCAGAAATCACCTCAGCAGTCTTCATCTAGCTGAGCTAACTGCAAAAGCCAAGATTGAAGAAGAGTTGAAGTTGAGAAGACGGGAAAACAAAGAAAGATCTTCCACAAGGGCACTGCCTTTCTACAGATGGTGGAGGGTCCAGAATTGGAACCTATAGTTAGATGGGAATATGATTACAGTTCCCATCAACTAACTCTTTTCAGAGGGTAACAACAGAGGGTACATGTCATCTAAGGTGATAGACTGGACTTCCTGTCTACCAAGGATTTGTACAAACTTCTCAGCACCACATCAGGGAAGAATAAGGAAACAGACAAATATCTACTCTCCTTGGTGCTGAAAGTTTTGAGAAGCAGAAACAAATGAGGTTTTGGTAGCATTAGCCTAAGGGGAGTTTGTTGGATCAAGAAGAAGGCTGGTGCAACCAAAACCAAGTCACTTAAACAATTTTGGGTACTACATGAAAAGGATTTCGAAGCTTAGCATGGAACTTCCGAAGGTTGTAGAGTTCTTCCAAAGACAAAGTGAAAGATCAACTTTCGAAGATGGAACTCTACTTCCAAAGACAAGAGCATTCTTCCGAAGATCAAGTCTTAGAAGAACAACCTGAAGACTACTTCCGAAGTATAATGAAAAGAAGAAGTCTCCAAGCCTTGGAAGAAGCAACCTCTTCCAAAGTATAAGTGGCTTGGGAAGTACTTACTCTTCCGAAGCCATTTAACCTTCGAAAGACACTGCTATGAACTAGTGGACACAAGTATGGTCTCTGACACTCCGCTACAGACCTCTAATACTGCATGGCTTCTTCCTAAAGAACCATGTAGTTGACCATACTTTACTCCACTGTTCACCTTTTATGATAGTACAATTACCAACTATAGTTGGTGACAAAAGGTAAGTCAAGGACATGTCCTGACTACCAAATCTCAAATAAGACTTTATCCGAGATACCTTAAACTATAGCCTTGTAGTATAGGCTTTAGCTATAGGATCCCAGCTGGCATCAAAGTATATCCGGCTGTAGGTAGTATTATATATAGGTTCTCTTTGTAACTCATTCCACACTGCTTGTAAGAGTCTTGTATTATTGAGTTGAGAAGCAATATATAAAAGTACCTTGAAAATTACTTCTTGTGTTCCTTATTACTTTTTATATTGTGATCAACTCTTACTAATTCTATCTTTACCCGAGTGTTGTTCTAAGTGAGTTTGAGAGAAAGGCTAAGTGTTGAGTAACCAATATCGATCCTGCATAGTTGTAACATTTGGTGTAACCTCTGCCCATTTTGGAAAATGGAAACCCAAACCCGAATCCGTTTGGGTTAATTTTGGAAAAACAAATACAATAGTTAGAAATTTAATTTATTTTAATGCTTTAAAAACAATAATAATACTATTTATTCAACTTTCATTTATTAAATCAATTTATGGTAATTTCATGATTTATAAAATGAAATTTTATAAATTCATGAAGTTTATTTGTCACTTATGAGTTTTAACTATAAAACTAAAATAAAGGATTAAAATACAAAGATCATTATATTTACAAATATATAAGGTCTATAAAAGGTAATTAATATTTATAACTCAAATGAAGACTAATATACCATATATTGACATAATAAATTAGTCTAAGAGGCTGTTTGTTTGGTCTGACCCGGCTGACTCGGTCAGCCGGTCAGCCCGTTTGATACGTTTGAAATCAGAGCTGACTGGGTCCTTTTGGTCTGACCCGGACCTGAATTTTAAACATGCTGACTCGGTCAGCCGGTGGCGGTGATGCTGGAGGTGGTGGCGGTGATGCTGGAGGTGGTGGCGGTGATGCTGGAGGTGGTGGCGGTGATGCTGGAGGTGGTGGCGGTGATGCTGGAGTGGTGGCGGTGATGCTGGAGGTGGTGGCGGTGATGCTGGAGGTGGTGGCGGTGATGCTGGAGGTGGTGGCGGTGATGCTGGAGGTGGTGGCGGTGATGCTGGAGGTGGTGGCGGTGATGCTGGTGGTGGTGGCGGTGATTTGCAGAGACGGTTTTTGAGTCAGTCAGATACCGAATCAAACAACCAAGTTTCAGTCAGACGCATACCCAGTCAGAACATCTTACTGGGTCAGCTTCTGACTCAATCAGATCTTACTGAGTCAGTGTGATCAAACAACCCCTAACTCGTTTCATGCTTTAATGATTTTAAAAGTGCACATAAGTGTCTTACTACAATTCTGGCAGAATATAATCTTACTTCAACCGACCATAACTTGATCATAAAAAACTAAATTTAAGTAAACTCAGACTCCAATGTTAAGTTCATTGAATTACCTTTTCAACGATAGTTTATACGTCTTCAAACTCAATCACACGACTCAACAATAGCCTTCACAAGATATGCGCGCATTTTAGCACCTTTTGTCTTGTGCTGTTGTTTTGACCTATTTACGGATCTTTTCATAAAAATGTTTCTGAACGAAAGTTGTCCAGAAGACTTTGAACTAGTCAACTATAAATTTTTATAATTTTATGAAACCGTTTGCTATTTTTAAAACCTGTTCAAACATGTATCAAACATTTTGTCCATAATCTAAAATTGGTACAATAATCGTTTATCAATCTACCTTTCGATTATTGGCATTTCTAAGCGTCCTAACTTCTTGTAATGAATTCCAAACTCAAGTTATTGTTTTTCTTTATCATTTAGGACATCACCTTTTACTCTTGACATCCAAGCTTTCTTATGTACTCTACAACCATCACAATACTTGTGAGTTTTCCATGTGAGTTCTCCATGCATCTTTTTACTTTATTTCACACCTTTTGGGTGAAACATGTTAACCTTATAAACTTACACTTATAAACATCTTGATACTTGTAAATGCACATGCAATTCATCTTTACCTTTCTGTCATGGTTATTTGTGTTATTGTAAGTCTTATATGAGATACATATTTTGTTTACAATCATTAACTATTGCTAGCCTGACGACGTCTTAGATCTTTGGGCCTGACAAGCCTATTTGGTGCTAAAACCAATGTATTGCCGGCTCCTGATGACGTATGACTTGTTCATCATAGGAACCAAGTACACTTAGCCAATCTTATAAACTTGTAATCAAGTCGAGGTTTGATTGTAATTATATGTGTTCTATAAACTTGCTAACTCATAACCATTGACATGAATTGCTACTTGTAACCTATATATATATATATATACGTGTGTGTTTAACCCATGGACACTTACCAACTTTCAAAGTTGACATTTTATTTTTAACATGTTTCAGGTTTGATACTTGAGGATACTCTTCTTGCTCATATAGGACTTGGACTTAGATAATTAAACATCTTATATTGTTGTTTATATTTTTGTGTATTATAATGACTTAATTGACTTGTATTGTTCAATGATTAATGATATTTAATATTATTTCAACTTAATTAGTTCATGTGCTATGAACAATGATCTCTCATTCGTCCGCTTTGATGATTCCGCCGTCGGTCGGGGTGTGACATTTGGCCTTGGTTTTGTCAAACCCAAATAAGCTATTGGTTGGGTTCTGAGAGATTACCTTCCAGTTCTCTATTTATTTTTAACATGTTTTAAAAAATGTACAAGATTAAATATATGAATTTGAAGTATGAATACATCTAATGCTGAATCTAAAAAATCTCTATATATAATAAATGAAACCATTTTCAGCCACTTGGCATGATTTCATCTATAGTATTGCCACATGGCAAAAAATTTTCAAAACAATTGCCACATGGCAATTGCATATACAACCAAAGATTAAAAGTCACGCGGGTTTAATAACCCGACCCTAAACTATCCGGGTTTCTCAAAAACCCCAAAACCACAATTTCTAACCCTAATGCCTCCTCCACCGTCGCTCTTCATCTTCGCGTGTCTTCAGATCTCTTCGCCGCACCTACATTCTACCGAAGATTAATTCATTCTTTCAGGTTAGATTCCAGTAAATATTGAAGTTTCATGTTCGATTGATGATGTTGAATACTGTTTTCCGATTTGCAGTCGTGTAACTGCAACCTCCATCGTCGCTCTTCATCTTCGCGTGTCTACTGATCTCCTCGCCTCACCTACAATCTACCGAAGATTTCTTCATTATATCAGGTTAGATTCGAGTAAATATTGAAGTTTAATATGCGATTGATGATGTTGATTCCTGCTTTCCGATTTGCAGTCGTCTAACTGCAACCTCCATCTCTCTGAAACTTTGCCTCTCTGCATCATAAAACCTAAGAGTTCTTCTCTGTTTCAGGTTAGAGAGTACTAAGTTTTGAATGTTTAGTGTGCGATTCATGATTTTCATTTGTGCTCTTCGATTTGCAGTCTCTCTCACTGACCTATTTGCTGTAACAACGATGGTAGGTCAATTTATGATGCGATTTGGATAGATTATTGTGCTATTTAGTGTATTTTAGATTATTGGTCTATATTGAATAATAAGCTGTTTGTTTGTAAGGTATTTCTGTTTCGTTATAGTAGCTGTTCATCTGGACACTTTATTGCATTTTTTTAGCTTGGTCTATATTGAATAATAAGCTGTTACTTTGCAAGGTATTTGTGTTTGGTTATCATAGCTGTTGATATGGACATAAATTTTACCTAAATTATCATGATAAATGCTCTAGAATAGTACTATATATAAAGGCTATAGAAGAGTTTTACTGTATAGCCAATGAAACTAATTCTAAATCAATTATAACCTATGTGATTGATTATTGTAACCTGTTTGTTTGCACGGTTGCTTTGAAAACATTCACAATGATTCATTATTGTTTTGTTAACATGTCAGTTGACCTATCAATGAAACTAATTCTAAATCAATTATAACCGATTCATATTTGACTTATGTTATTAATCTCGATGTTTCTTCGCATACCTGATTCATTAGTGGTTGGTCTATTTCGATTAGTAACCTGTTTGTTTGCAAGGTTGCTTTGAAAACATTCACAATGATTCATTAGTGTTTGGTTAACATGTCTGTTGAGCTATCAATGAAACTAATTCATCATAAGATTCTGCAATTTAAGTTTGTTGATCGTAACAAAACAAACAGGTTACAAAACATACTTGATTATTGTGCCATTTCCTGAAACATTCCTGATGAATCGCATTCCTGATTCATTGTTATGTTATTAATCTTGATGTTTATTTGGTTCCTTGATTGTTTATTCTTTGTTTTTGATAGTTGTTGATGTGGACACTTTATTGCCTTTTTTTTGCTTCGTCTATATTTATTAATAAGCTGTTTGTTTGCAAGGTATTTGGGTTTGGTTATCATTGTTGTTGATACGGACACTTTATTGCATTTTTTAAGCTTGGTCTATTTCGATTAGTAAGCTGTTAGTTTGCAAGGTTGCTTTGAAAACATTCACAAGCAATGTTTCTTTGATTTCCACTAATTTACAACATTTTTGCAGGTTGATTTCAGTATATAATCTTTGAGCATTCACAGCCACCTACGATCTATAATATCAAAGTAAAAGATAATAATGGTGTTTAGGTAAGCATTTATTATTTTTGGATGATTTGAATTACTATCTCCTCTGATACATTTTTCTAATTATTTATTATGCATAATATGTTGTAGGAATTGTCATGGGTTTTTCGTGAAGATTGAACCGTTTTACACAGGCGCAAACTTACTGGTATGTTTGAAGTTCTTTCGTGGATAAATTCTCATATAAGAATATCGTTTTATGATCTTAATAGGTTTGTTGTTTGATATTCCAAATTGTACCAAAACTATTTCAGATTATTATTTTTTGTCAAACGTCACTGTTTGCTATTTATGATGTATTTTGTGTATGACTGTATAACATATTTACATTTTTATTAGTATTTACCTAATTTCTACGAGGAACTTCGTTTCGAGCAATGCTTTCCATATGGGCAAACTATGATAACAACCGATGATCAAGTCAAATGGAAAGTAAACATCCGATTACTTGGGAAAGTTTATTATATCTGTGAAGGATGGGATACAATATGCAAGGAAAGACAATTTAAAAAAACACTATCTTCATATTTGACTTGCTTGAAGATTATTCTTTGAAGATGTCTTTTTGGCGACCTCAAGAATCTACATACGTCTATGACTCCTTTCCATACGTGATACCTGATATGGAATATACTTCCTTGGTATGTTTATTAATATTACTTATTTAATGACCTTCTTTACATATTTAAGTATAAATACATGTTTATTTAATTTACGTTTATTGCAGCTATTACCACAGCAGTATGTTAATCATCAGTTTGGTACGGATGTTGATATGTTACCAATAAGCATACGAATACTTCCAAATCACACATGGATTTGTATTTTGAGGGATGTAGATAATTGCTTCTTTAATGTGGATGGATGGGATAAAGTATACACTGATGTACATTTACCATTTGGTAATATGCTGTTTTTTAAGTACATTGGCAATCGTACTTTCCATCTACGTGTTTTCGATGCCAACGGTCTCGAATTATTCTCTCCCGTTGAATATCAAAATTCCTCTAATATTCAACAAGAGGTAATTTTGTTTATTTTTTTATTGTATCTATATGTGTATTTAAATTTTGATTAACTAATAATTACTTTCTATCTTTCACATTAGGTCAGATGTCCGGAATACACATCTGTTCTTTCACAAAGCCAAATTGTACATCTTCATATTAACTTTCCATCACATGATAGTGTTTATTAATAATAATAGTTTTTACATTCGTATTCTATTTATAATAAAATGACAGTATTATTTCTTCTTTGCAGGTTCCTAATGTGGATACTAATTTGGAATCAGATCTCAATTTTCTTTTTTCTAAATGCCCGATTGAAGAAAACAACCAAAGTAATACTAAGTTGCAGACTCTGGTTGATAATCTTCGTCATGAAATGAATCTACACAATCAAAATCGCGAGCATGCTGAAACACAGGTTTTCTGTACATATTAATAAGAAATTTATAGGTTCCTTTATTTTGTCAATATTTAATAAATCTATTTGCATACGCATTAGGTGACATATCCGGAGCACACGTCTGTTCCTGGTGATACGCAGAATTCGAATGCTACTATTTTCCACGGACAAGACCAGAATGTTAATGAAGACGCTAATGGCGATGTCCCCCAGCCGCTGCAGATCCATGCTTTTAGTAAACCGGTTTCAACACGCTTGGTAATTCTATATATTAATTTCTTCATACTACATGCTCATATGATGTCTAAATATAAGAACCATTCCTTCAATTTTATTTAATATATATATTTTTAATAATTTACATTTTCTTTAATTTATAGCGCTTTCCGGTGGATTTTAGTAGAATCAATAAACTTAGAAAGGGCATGACGATGACAGTTGGTAACTCAGATGGAGCTGAATGGAAGTGCAAGGTTCGTGTCGAGCATGACTATGGCAAAAAACGCTTTGGATTACAAGGATGGGTGCAATTTTTGAAAGGTAATCATTTCGAA
Organism: Flaveria trinervia; assembly: GCA_025506515.1. Lineage (NCBI taxonomy): Eukaryota > Viridiplantae > Streptophyta > Magnoliopsida > Asterales > Asteraceae > Flaveria > Flaveria trinervia. The sequence goes on along the minus strand of CM046447.1, from coordinate 2,028,168 downwards.
ATGGGAGATATGTGTCTGTTCCAATATGACCCGAACAAAGGTAAGTTGGTTGTTTCTAAAAGCAATTAGGTTAAAAGAGAATATGCACATGTCGTATGGAATTGGGGACTTATTAACTAGAAAATCATAACACGATAAATCTTTGGTGAAATTTTATATAATATGATGATTGCTACCAACGCACTGATGTTACGCTTAGACAATTACAATGATGCATGACATTGGATTTTGTTAATATATTATATGCTGCCATAGCGTACGAATTCATAGAAATAGAATTGGTTCAAACTATACTTTAGTGTGTAGAAGAGATTCTGTCAACTACAGATTCTCATTCACCTTTGAGAAATATTCAGTTAGATAAAGTATTAAGAGAAAGAAAATGCTTTATTTTTTTCATGTTTATCTTGAAAAATAAATATGAATTATAATAGATAAATGAGTCCCAAAGATTACAATATTATTGCTTTAAATATACGAGATTTTGACCAAATCACACGCTTAGCAACAATTACTTTGTCAGAAACTTGATCCTAGCATGCAAGCGATTAATATGTGAAGTTTAAACTGCCTTAGTTGTAATAAATATGTCATCCCCAATAGAATATTTTAAGAACATTTTTTGCATAATTAATTTTAAAATATGATAATTTCTATACGTTTAACTAGAATCTATACAGGAAAAAAAAGTGTCTTACAAAATTAAAAATTTAACTTATTATTTTTTATAAATCTTATAATTTTATCCACTATAAATTTTCATTAAATAATATTCACTTATTATGAATATCTATATTCGATAATTTAATATCAATAATCGAAAACAATATTTATATATCTTATCATTAAACTTGATTGATTTTATTTTTAGAAGTGTACACATTTTCCATAACTCATAAATCATAAATCATTATAGTCATCCATAACTCGTAAATTATTTTATATTACTTTAGAAAATTATGTAATCTTTCTAAAAAAATCGTTATGACATATATAAAAGAAGAGTATAAGAGTATTTGGAAAATTTTGAATTATTTTTGAATTTTGATTTACATATGTATCGAAAATCTTTCAATTATTATTAGAGATATGATTCATCCATAATTTTGAATTTGAATTTGAAATAATATTCAGATTATTTTGAATTATGATTCTGATTTGAATTATTTTGAGTTTGAATTTTTTTTAAATATGGAAAGGATATGATTGATCCCGAATTTTATGGTTGGTTTGTTATTTTAATCTCTATATAAAGAGATAAGTATCACATCTCACAAGTTCATCAGCAAATTCAATACGACATTTGCTAAAAAAAATTTCTACTTCGCTCAGCGATTTATCAATCGAATTTGAATTATTATGGCTTCAATGAATGTTCAACCTTCCCAGTAATGTTAATATTCAATATGTTTTTTTATTATTTCACACTTATCATGCATTATACATTGACATTATTCTTAATCGCCAGGTCAGTATTGCCATCCGATATTACTTTCTTGAAGGATTTGGATATAGCACGTCGTGATTACACTATCAAGGTTCGAATCATTCGTCTCTGGAAAAGGCCAAAGTATAACAACCAATCAGATTGGTACTCTATTGAGTTTATCATTGTGGATGAGCAGGTTAGATCAACTTATCATTTTTATTCTTTGTTCATATGAAATATTAGAAAATCTAGAATTACACGGTTTGTCTATATTTAAAAATCGTTTGACTTTTCTTTTCGTTTAAGGGTACAACAATGCAAGGTAATGTATTGAAGAAGTGGTTCCCTAAGTTTGAAAAACTATTGACAGAATCAGGTTAGACATTTTTTTTACATTTTTTGAATGTTTTTTATCCAAATATAAAAAAGGTCATCAATTAGTTTATAAGATGTAGTAATATATTGAATGTAAATAAATATGGCACTTACTTTTTGATCAACACCTAATTAATCTAAATACCGTATCCTGTTGATTTTGATCCCCAAGACATACTCCTGCTAAAAACCTATAGTTGCATTGTGCTCAAGTGGAAAATAAATCTATCATATAATATCCTGGATTAATTTACATATGTATACAAATATTTACTTTGGTATATTCCCAATATATATTCCGGCCCTTTATGTAATTTAAATCTTTTATTCGGGGTACAAACTATCTTGATCACTGAAATAAATTTGATTATATATTTCTTTTAGTTATGTTAAAAAACAGCTCATAGAAACATAGCATTAGCATAAGGCTTAATAGTCATACTAATCTAGAATCTGAAATGTTAAGTTTATGCTTACTGAAATGTTTACTTTTCTTTCAATTTTTTGCATTTTATGTTTAATTTACTTTCATTTTTTTGCATTTTATGCTTACTCAAATGTTAAATTTACTTTTTTATGTTTTTAATAATTTATCAAAATAATTCAGGTTGTTATTTAATTCGAAAACCTGGCATTGCTCTAAATGAAACCAAGTACCGTTATGTTGAGAATAGAAATAAAATTGGAATCCAGCCGGACACTGAAGTAAAAATCTGCAATGACTTTTCTGGCTCGGAACACGGTTTCTCATTTACATCATTTGAGCATATTGTCGAAAAGACCTTACCGGACGAACAACCACTTGGTAAAAATGTTTAACACTGTATCATATATTTTAATAAACAATATAATTAATATGTTTTGTTATTTTTCCGTAACTAATTTTTATACAATTAAATGTAGATGTCATCGGTTTTGTTGCTGAGGTTGGAGAACTTAAAAGTTATACAACCAAGAGGGGAAGGAGAGCAAAAAAATTAACATCACAATTCAAGATCTACAGTTTGCATTTTTCATTAACAAAAAAATACTACTATTCTTAAAAATATATGATTTAATTACATTGTGTTATTTTATTAATGTTTAATTTCATTGTAACAGGATGAGGAAGATTCATCCTCTCTATTAAATCATTTTCAAAATAAAGAAGGCAGTTCAGTAACTGTAGTCATTCTTCAGTTTGGTACTCTAAAGTATTTTGGTCATTTTGGATATGTGAACAATTCCTTCAGTGTGTCTAAGCTGTTTATCGATTCTAATATCGATGAAATCATATCTTTTAGAAACATGTTTGTATAATTATTAAATATGTTCTTATTATCTTTTTTTTATTTAAATATTTATGTATATTAGATCAATTAAAAAATATTGTTTATAAAATTTTACAGCTTGCTTCAGAACTCATCCGTTTCGTCATCATCAACTGAAACCTCCATGCTTTCAGGACTATTCTTATCTTTGTATAATGACTTTGTTGAGAAAACAGAGTTTAAAAATATTGCAGAAATAAGTTTAAATGAGGTCCTAACATTTTTTATCTACAATTTAAATATTTCTCGTATGTTCTTCAGAATTCTAAACTAATATTATTATCTGTTTATTATAGGTTAAACAAGTTGTAATTGTAGGCACGATAAAGCTTATACCCATTGACATCCCTTGGTTTTATGAAGCATGTAAAACATGTAACATGAAGGTTTGCAAAATAGCTGATGAAGATGAGACATCAGTTCATAATGAAGGTGATAAAGAAGCTGTTTATGTTTGCGAGACTAATAACTGCAAAGGAAAGTTGGTTGAAGTTACACAAAGGTATATACTCATACTTAATATACTTTAATATAATACATGTTATAAATACATTATTTAATCCGCACTTATATTTTCTATCCAGGCTTAGAATACCATTAACGGTTCAAGATTGCACCGGTAATGTTTCATTGACTTATTTGAACGTGAGGCATGCAAACTTCTAAAAAAGAGTTCAACATTTTTGATAGACAAATTTTTGAATGTAAGAATTAATATATTTTTTTTAATATAATTTTCTTTATATGAAGATTAGTAATTTCTTTTGATTAATTATATTTTTTATCAGGGTGACAGTGAAGAATTATACCCCGAAGAGTTTTCGTTTTATTGGAGCGAAAGTTTGCTTTTAAGATTGATATTACAAAATTTAATGTTGACATAATCATTATTTTTTTGGTATCAATAAACTAACTGAAGACCCGAATGTGATTATTGAGCTTCAAAAGAAAACCAATATGTTGGAGGTAATATATATATTATTTTATTAATAATGATTACATTTAGTTAAACCGTACTATTTGAAACATAAATGTTTAATCTTGCATAATACTACATAGGTGGAAAAATCAGACTCAGTAACCAACACATGTAATGAGATGATGTCCCAGGAAACCTCTATTTTAAGGTAAGTTGTCCTCCACATTTATTTAAATACCGTAACATCTATTTTAATCTTTTTTATTTTTACTTAATTATTATTATAAATGAACACTTTTGGTATTGTTTATCATGTTAAATATAAATATTATTTAAAAGGTTGTTTATTATATGTGAATTGTATACAATATTTTTGTTCAATTTCATATTTAACATTTTTATTTTAATTGTGGTCACTGTATTACAATTAATATTTCCTATAAATTTGAAAATTCCTATAACTTTACAGTTTAAATGGTTTATAATTTTTTTAAACACTGACTATTTTCTTTATTAATTTTTTAGGATGTTATTGAAATAACTGATGATAATGTGACCCCTTTGCCTACTCGTGATGATGGAAACTCAAAATTTCAAATTGATGAGAACTGTAAAGGCCATTCATCCAACATAGATTTAAAGCGAAAGTTGGTTGAAACATACAATGATGATGATTCCGGAGATTTATCAAGTACCAAACGCGCGTTGTGATGGCAAGACACACTTCTATTCCCAAAATTGAAAAATGACATTTGAATCTGCTATATTTCTTGTCGTCTTTTTATTTTATTACTATTAGACAGTTGGTTTTATCGTTTTCGGCTATGGTTGTTTAAACTATTTCAGTTTTCTTTATTCTACCAAAACATTATTTTACGTTTGGATTATTAATTTGAGTGGTTATTTTTGTTATGCAATATAATTAACAATCTTTTTAATTTAGTATCTATATAATGTTTTGCTTGATTATTGAGATGTATTTTTTCAACGAAAATATCATAATGATTGTAATCATATAATGTTTGATAGTATGCCTTTTCGTTAGTATTTATTTTTTACTTGTGAATTGAAGTTTTCAGATTCAAAACTCACACAATCTATTGCAAAGTTTATGAGACATAAAAGGAAACTTTATTTGGATGAGAGGAAAAGCAATTTGTTCCATCAAATCTCATATAACGAAGGTTACAAACACATTATTAAACCACTTACTTTTTATTGAATTTACATTAATTATTTTTGTATATTCTTAAAAGTATAATCAACACTTGATCACTTAATACCATTATTTTTTTGTTATTATACATAAATTATATTTTTATGTTTTTAGGCACTTCAAGCATTAGCTACAACTTAAACGTATGTTCAACTTTACAATCTCAATCATATGAAAATGTCATGTCTACTCCATGTCACTCAAAACAACAACGTTGGAACACATCTTATTCAACAATGCCAAACAGAACGTCGTTTTTTGATATTACAAAGGGTAATCTATAAGATGTATATATTAATTTATATTTATATTTATATTTAAATATATATTGTTTACTTTAACATTATTATGTCATTAGCAGAAAACCGACGGAACGGAAAGAAATTATTCAAAGCAGGAGATTAAACATTAATGAACAAGGTAACATAGTTAGTTTTTTTTAATTTCCTTCATAAGTACAAATGGATTTTACATTTTGCATACTTTAATAATTTACACGATATATTTAGGCAATGACGCTTTAAAGAAGCTACGAAAAAGTACCTGTACGCTCGAGAAGAATGATGGCGTCAATAAAGAAAATGTTAATCCGAATACAACACCCTTATCATACGTTCGAGCAACACCTAATTCTCCTACTCTTCTGACAGATGTTACAAGTCCATTGTCAACTGTAACAACTGGTTAGTATATTATACCCTTGAATTATAGTGATAACTTTATCAATTATAAAACACTTGAATGTCTATATTTTCTTTTAATTTATAGGTTCCGGAAATTCCAAATTGAGACGCCATTGAGAAAAGATCACTTACTCAATAAAAGAGCTAACCTCACATCCACAACAACAAATCTTTCTGCCTCAACAACATTAAAATTCAACAATATATCTCCGGCTATCCAAGGTAATACATTATATAAATTTTTACGTAATTTATTTAAACTTATTATTGCAAAGTTAATGAATTTTAAATATAATACATTATGTTATCCTATTTATATTTTTAATAACATTTGCTTTTCCATCAATTTAATCATTAAAGGTATACCTATCTACGATTTTGGTAATCGGCCTTATTCATCGACACCTTCAGGAATTTGTTTCACTCCGCAAAATATATCAAACAATACAAATTATTCAAATCGCAAGAATACTAGGAGAAACATCAACTTAAATGATGTTTCAATTCTACGATTTCCAGAAGAGGATCTCAACAATGTACATAATACGTATATGATGATTACATTGGTCGATCAAAAGGTAAAATCATTATAAAATTTTACCATTCATAATCTTTATATAAAATTTAATCAACATTTAGAAATTTTATTATTAAATAATTATTTTAATCCTTAACAGATTATGTGGATCATGGAGATCAAAACCACACATGTAAAAAATGTCATGCAAAACTTTGGAAAGATGAAGCCTTAAAAAGTGTATTAAGCAATGCCAGAGGAAGCTACTCTCTTTGTTGTTATTACGGAAAAGTTAAGCTTCCAATTTTAAAAGATCCTCCTACTGATTATAAATCTCTTTACAATGGCGTTGATTCTAAAGGAAGACATTTTTAAAAAAAATATACGTCGTTACAATTCAATGTTTTCTTTCACTTCAATGGGTGGAAAGGTTGATACCTCCATTAATAGAGGTAATGCTCCATTTGTTTTCCGTCTAAGCGGTGAAAATTACCACACTATTGGAAGCCTTCTACCTACAGACGGATCGACTCCTAAATTCTCTCAGTTATATATATATGACACTGATAATGAAGTTGCAAACAGACAAGGCGCAATTGGGTATGTACTGCAACCTTTTTTGTTTTAAATAGAGAAATTTTATACGTTTCTTAATTGTACTTAGTTTTTGAACTAACAGTTTAAATGCTTTGATTAGGCAATCCAACAATGAATCAACATCATCAGACATAATGGATCGTCAGATCATAGAAGAATTAAAGGACATGTTAGATTCAAATAATCAACTGGCTAAATGTTATAGAATGGTTAGAGACTGTTTTCAAAAAAATCCTGACGCAAATTTACGGTTGCGTCTAATTGCAAAAAGGAATGAAGATGGAAGAACTTCTAACTTGCCAACTGCCTCAGAAGTTGCTGCTTTAATAGTTGGTGACCTTGATAATTCATTTGAAACTAGGGACATTATTGTAAAAACTAGAGCTGGAAACTTACAGCGTATTAGTGAGCTCCATCCTTCATACTTAGCTTCATCAGTATCCTGCTTTTTCCTTATGGCGCGGATGGTTACAGGATAGGCATACTGCATACAATTCCATCAGAGTCTAACACTTCCAAAAGATCCACTATTTCGATGAGGCAATTTTTTAGTTACCGAATCCAAGACAAAATTGGTGGTTTGTCTTTAATTCTTAACGGTAGAAGGCTTTTTCAACAATTTTTGGTTGATGCGTATACTATTATTGAAAGTGAAAGACTACTTTTTATACGCAGTCAACAGAAGACGTTAAGGAGCGAGTCTTATGAGAAATTACATGCGGCAAAAAAACAGGGCACCGTTGATGTATCAATTGTTGGTCAACGTGTTATATTACCTTCCTCTTTTACTGGTGGTGTACGTTACATGTTACAAAATTATCTTGATGCCATGTCGCTATGTCGGTGGTATGGATATCGTGATTTTTTATAACAATCACATGCAACCCCAAATGGCGGAGGTTAACGATTTTTGAAAAACACGACACTTAAAGCGGAAGATCGTCCTGATATCTTGTGCAGAATTTTTAAGATTAAACTTGATTCGATGATTAAAGACCTAAAAGATAAGTCAATTCTCGGCAAAGTTGAGGCAGGTATGACAAACACTATTTTATATCAATCTTTATATATACTATGCATTTATATTATAATATTTGGGAAATATTATACTTTTTGTATTTTATAATTATATTCATACAACATATAATCCTTATTTTTTTTGTTTTAAAATATTTCAGTGGTTACACTGTGGAGTTTCAAAAACGTGGCTTGCCTCATGCTCATGTATGTCTATTTATGCATGCCGATCACAATTACTACTGTTGAACATATTGATCTGTTTATATCTGCTGAAATACCAGACAAGAATAAAGATCCAGAACTATATTCTCTTGTAAGTGAGTTCATGATTCATGGTCCTTGTGGTGTTCACAATATGAAGTGTCCGTGCATGATTAATGGAAGATGCTCAAAAAACTTTCCAAAAAAGTTTCGTCAGGAAACATCTATTGACTCTGATGGTTTTTCAATGTATAAGAGACGAAATTCTGGCTTATTCGTTGAAAAATCAGGTGTGCAGTTGGATAATCGAAGCGTGGTTCCGTACAATAAAGAGCTTCTCAAAAGATATCAGGCGCATATCAACGTGGAATGGTGTAATCAAGCTGGTTCAATCAAGTATTTGTTTAAGTATATAAACAAAGGTAATGATAGAGCCACTGTTTGTTTTGTTCAAACTAATGAACAAAACGGTACAGTTGAGTCGGTTGACGAGATTAAAGAATATTACAACTGTAGGTACATATCTGCTTGTGAAGCATCTTGGCGTATATGGATATGATGTTCATTATAGGACTCCTTCAGTTATTAGGCTTCCCTTTCATCTACCAGGTCAACAACAAGTTTTATTCGAAGCAGATGATCATATAGACAACGTTCTAGATAAACAATCTATGTCTACTTCGATGTTTACCGAATGGATGAAATGCAATAAAATTTACCTCAGGCACGTAAACTAAATTATGTTGAATTTCCTACAAAGTTTGTATGGAAAGCCGACAAACGTACTTGGATACCTAGAAAGATTGGTTTTTCAATTGGTAGAATACATTCGGTATCTCCATCTCTTGGTGAAGCGTATTATTTGAGAATATTGTTGAATAAGGTGAAAGGACCAACTTCTTTTGAGGATATTAGAACATTTAGTGGTTCTGTGTGTCCTACGTTTAGAGATGCATGTTTTTCAAGAGGGCTTTTGGATGATGATAAAGAGTACATTGAAGCAATTGAGGAAGCTAGCATTTCAGGGACCGGTTATTTTTTACGAAGTTTATTTGCTACGATGTCAATGTCTGATAGCCTTTCTCGGCCAGATTTTGTGTGGGAAAAAACTTGGAGTTACTTATCTGATGGAATACTTTACAACCAACGTATTATCTTAAAACATCCAGGTATAATTAATTAACCTTTTTTAGTTACATGGATTAAGTGAATTACTCACTATTTTCTCATACAACTTTATGTTTTATATGTATTTTCAGATTTGGTGCTTTCAGACGAACAAATTAAAAACCTTACATTGTATGAGATTGAAAAGTTTTTGCTTCGTAATAATTCAAGTCTACGAAGGTTCTCGACCATGCCTTATCCCGATGATAATCTTATATCTTCTGCTAACAATTTGTTACTTAATGAAGAACTAGCATATAACAAAGACGTATTGCAAGATGAATTTCATAACCTCTACACTTCATTGACTGATGAACAAAGACACATTTATGAGAAAATCATGACTGCAGTTTTAATGAATAAAGGTGGAGTGTTTTTTGTTTATGGTTACGGTGGAACAGGAAAAACATATCTGTGGAAAACTTTATCAGCATCTGTTAGATCAAAAGGAAAGATTGTACTGAACGTTGCTTCAAGCGGAATTGCATCTCTTTTGCTATCAGGTGGTAGGACGGCACATTCTAGATTTCATATTCCTTTAAATATAGTTGAGGATTCTTTTTGTCACATCAAACCAGATAGCGATCTTGCACGCCTACTTAAACAAACTTCACTGATTATTTGGGATGAAGCACCAATGGTACATAAACACGCATTTGAAGCTCTTGATAGATCCTTGAAAGACATATTTACTTCTCAATCAGGATCGGCATCCCGTTTACCATTTGGTGGGAAGGTAATTGTTTTTGGAGGTGATTTTAGACAGATTCTACCTGTTGTCCCAAGTGGTAGTAGGCAACAAATTGTTGATGCTTCTTTGAGTTCTTCTTACATTTGGAAAAATTGCAAGGTGCTCAGATTGACAAAGAACCTAAGGTTGACATCCACTAATGATTCATCTGATATAGAGCAAACCAGAATGTTTGCACAATGGCTCTTGAGCATAGGTGAAGGTACCGTGGGTGGTAAGAATGACGGTGAAGCAGTTATTGAAATACCGGATGATCTTCTCATAAAAGATTCAGTTGATCCTGTTTCAGAGTTGATTGATTTTGTATATCCTTCTATTTTAGAAAATTATAAAGAACCGAATTACTTTCATCAAAGAGCCATTTTAACTCCAAAGAATGAGGTGGTGCACGAGATAAATGAAAAGTTGCTTTCAATTTTCCCGGGTGAAGAAATAGAATATCTTAGTTCTGATTCTATATGTCAAATAGAAATGTTGAGTTCTAATTTAGATGAAAGTTTATATTCTCCAGATATACTCAATGGAATAAAACTTGGCGGTTTGCCCAATCACAGGTTAGTGTTAAAGGTTGGTGTTCCAGTAATGCTTCTCAGAAATATTGACCAAAAAAGTGGTTTATGTAATGGAACACGTTTACAAGTCGTATCATTAGGAAAACGTGTTATAGAAGCAGAGGTTATATCTGGGAGTAACATTGGAGAACGTACTTTTATACCTAGAATTTCATTGGTACCAACTGACAAGAGGCTACCCATTAAGTTTCAAAGAAGACAATTCCCTCTAACTGTGTGTTTTGCAATGACAATAAATAAGAGCCAGGGTCAATCTTTATCAAAAGTTGGTTTGTTTTTAAAACAACCAGTTTTCACACACGGACAGCTTTACGTCGCATTGTCACGAGTTACTAGACGAGATGGATTAAAGATGGTTATATTAGACGAGAATGGTGAGACTACAAATAAAACATCAAATGTTGTGTATAAGGAGGGTTTTAGAGATTTGTAAAACTTTTATATTTTGTCCAATGTTTTAAAGTTTTTTACATAAATTTATTGTAAGCATATATTTTATTAACCGTGATGTTCTTTTTACATCGTTGTCTTATTATCGTGCATTAATAACTTTTTATTATTTTCATTAAATTTAAATTTGTCCAACCCGTGTAACACACGGGTCGTTAGGCTAGTAGAAAATATGTTATAAATCTTGGAACTGTTGATATGATTAATTTAGTAGTGTTTTCTTAACCCTCACGTTTTCAACCAAAGACTTTCTTTAATAGAAAGGTGGGGTGGGTTAGGGAAGGAGTTGTTGAGGTCAAAGAAAAGGGGCAGAGTGGGTCTGTCGTGTTCTTGTGTTGTTGGTGTCGTTGGCGTCGTTGGCGTCGTTGGTGTCGTTGGTCGTCTTCTTCTTCTCCGATAGAAAGAGCAGAGGAACAGGATCAGGAATAGGAATGGATGGGGATGAAGAGTGGCTGGATCGGATGCTCACTCGATTGGCACTTTGCGATGACTCGAACCTCCAAGCCCTGGTCTCCAGCCTCGTTCCTCTTACCATCTCCAAGCTCTCCTCAACAGCATCCTCCCACCTGACCACCAAAGTCATGGAAATCCTAACCCATGTCAACAGGAGACTCGAACACAACCACCACCAAATCACTTTGCCTTTCCAAGACCTCTGGCACTTGTACATGGACCATTCTGCTGCTCCCATCGTTAGGAACTTCTCCCTTGTCTACATCGACATGGCTGTTGACCGTCTCACCAAACAGAACAAGCAACATATCGCGCCAACTCTCGTACCTAACATCTCAAACCTCCCTCCCCAACACCAAGACATCATTTTTAGAATGCTCTTCAAGGTATCTTTTTCAACTTCATCTTTCTCAACATCATCTGTGACTACTTTACTCACCTCATTGCTGCTTTTAGGTGATTGGTGAGTGCCACTCCACTCAAATTACTCCTGATGTTGCTGTCAAGTATCAACTCATTACCCGATCTCAATCTCAAGACAGGGACTTGTTTGTTGAATTTTCTCTTCAGATGCTTTTGTATCAGCCACCATCTGCTAGGTTTCCATCCACTTTGCTTTCAAATGAATATGATCCTTTTCATGATGATTCCCAATAACTTATCCACCTTTCAGCGGGGGATGCCCACCCGGGCTTTCAGTTTCTCAAAGCAATCGTGTGATCGGGAAAACTCCTCTGAATCATGAGATGCTTCTAATTCGAAAGGTAAAGCTGCTTATCCTTTTTTTTCTTCTTTTTTCAGAAGTTGCTTTTATTGTTGATGCTTTTCTTTACCTTGTCTTCTGCTTTGTAGTTGGGTTTGTTGAATGTTTTAGATGTCATGGAGCTGCCTGCTGAACTTGTATATCCTCTCTATGTTGCTGCATGTGCAGACAGGTACATGCTTCTTTATAATTTTTTTTTATCTAACAAAATATTAATCATTTCTATATTTACATTAACTTATAATCTTTGGCATGCTTGCTGGCTGAGAGCTAAAGGCTAAGGGCTAGGGACGAGTTCATTTCTTTTTGGTGTTGTTCTTTCAGACATGAACCTGTAATAAAGAGAGGCGAGGAACTTTTGAAGAAGAAAACTTCTGGAGTAAATTTAGATGATGCCAAGCTGATAAATAGGCTGTTTTTGCTATTCAATGGTATGGAAAGTTGAACCGTATTGCTATTTGCATGAAGCAGCCAAGCAGGAAACATGAGTAGCTTCTATTAAGTTGGGCAGTAGTTGTCTGCTCCCCTGTTGTCAATAGCGGCTACAACGACCGCTATAGCGCGCTATGTAGCGATGCGCCCTTCCCTCGCTATTTGCAAATAGCGACCGCATAGCGGAATTTTTGTTTTTTATTTTTTTAATATTATTTTGGGTAAATATGAGATTTAGATGGTTAGTAGTAGAGTGTTTTAGTTATTTTGGGGGTGTTTGCTTAGAGTTTCTACTACTTTATTGCTAAACATGCTTATTTATTGAATGTAAACATTCTTACATATTATCCTACTTAACCGCTAAACACGAAATAACGGTCGCTATTTACCGCTATTTGCTACATAGCATATAGGTGGGTTGTTGCTATTTACCACTATTCGTTATTGACAACTATGGTCTGCTTTACACTAGCATCTTAATATGAAAAACATATTTCATATTTGCATCAATATCTAAGATTATTATTAGTTTCAAATATGTGTGTTTAAATACATCCTGTTCGAGCTGTGTATTTTTTTTGAGATGTAGATGAACAGTACAGTGAAGTATAAAGTATCATCTTGATCAAATATTAGATCCTGTGAAAATGAATGCTTGTTGAACCCATCTAGATCGTTCTTAATTCTCGTGTTGATTATTACGCGCTTTTATCGAGAACCGTTACAAATTGAGTAGGATTCTTATGCATTTAATTATCCATGTATTCTAGCTCATACTGTCTTTGTGTTAGTTGTTGGTCAGGTTACTCATCTTAATTGTTTGTAGTTACCTCATCCTTTTGGAGATTCTTGCTACATTTTAAGAGACTACAGGGTAACCTTAAATATATATTGATCTTTGTTGTGCAGGGACTGTTGGAGCTGAACATATTGCTCCAGATTCAAGAGTCAGTCCTGGGAATCCTGCTTTAAGAGTGAGGCTGATGTCAGCCTTTTGCCGGTCGGTCACTGCAGCAAATAGCTTTCCTTCAACTTTACAGTGCATATTTGGTTGCATATATGGTATGTGTTTTAGTTTGTGTTTTTATAGTGATTCAAGCTCCAATGTGATTTTTTTTTGGTTATTCACATGTATCCATGTTGCTTTAATGTTATGTAGATGTTAGAGGTTTAAGATTGGCTTCAAATTTATAGCAACATCTTAAGCCTACACAAACATGTGTTTCTGTTGTGCTCACTTAATGAATTATAAATATTGTGGATAATATATATTTAGTATAGGTCATTAGATTTTGCCAATGTAAGGCTTGATGCGTGTTGATTAAGTTAATAGAGGTATGCGTCATTGGATGAAGATCTACATAAAACGAGCTCACATATGCTGCTGCTTTTCTTGTGGTTTAGGGAGAATAGTAAAAATACACCATGCATCTTGTTTTTATTTGTCCATTGAGATATTTCACTTGCAAGCATGTATGCATACACTACGACTGTTAGGGATCCGGGTGTAGATCAATACACAAGCACAATCAAATTGCGAAAGAAAATAATAACAAAGATGAACACGTGAGATTTAACGTGGTTCGGTCGATGTGACCTACGTCCACGGGCTGCAACCTGGATATTCTTTTATTGCTTTCTGCCTTACTCATGAGGAATTACAAGTACAATGATACAATAAATAGAGAAATTATGTTTACAACTTAATCCTCATAAAAACTTAATGGGCTAAAATTAAATAAAAACAGGCTAGGTCTATAATTTAATTAATCTGCCACTGAGTTGTCTTTAACCCGAGCCCAAATCTAGACACCACAAACCCAACAATCTCCCACTTGGAGGCTTGATCATCTTTAAACTTCCTTCCGATGTAAACACTTGTACCTCTTGTAATCTTCATTGTCTTCCTGGTTGCAGCGGCCTCTCATCAGTTAACCTGAAGGCCCGTTGAAGCTCCCCCGAGCTTCAACATATCAGTCACGGCTGTATCTGCTCTTGACATGTTCTTTGTCCCTACCAGCTCCCACTGAAACAAACTACCAGATCCTAGAACATCCTGAGAACAAACACTTTCCATATTCAACAAGTAATCATCTGGAGAGATTTTATTGGATGAAATATTAGTTCTTTTAACCCACTGTTGTCTAGGAACTGTAACTAAAGCATGACACATGCTCCCATTATCATGAAATCCTCTAACCGATTTACTTGAACTTTTCCATGCACATTCACTCTGAATCTTTGCTGTGACTCTAGGTTTCTTACTTGCAAAGCAAACCTTTTCTGCCCATGAGATTTTGTAAACTGGATTTTAATCTTCTTCCGAACTGGAACGCAACTTCCTTCAGGCAGTAAAGTAACGATATAAAATGAACCCATTTTCTTTCCACGAGCAATGACAAGATTCCTTTTAACAACTTTCCACTGCTTATTCCCGAGCTTCCTCATGTCCTTGTTTATCCAACTGACCGACATAAATCAACTGCTTCTTCAAATCAGGAATCACCCTAACATCTTTCAAAGTTCATGAACCAGCTGAAGTAACTAAATCCATGTCACCCATAACCGTAACATCAATAACATCATTGTTTGCCAGTCTTACCTTACCAAAATCACCTTTTTTTTAGATTCTGCAATGCTTTGCTGTTATGGGTAGCATGAAAGTGGAAGATTTACGATCCTGAGCCTATGCTTCAGGAGTTATTGTGGATGTTGTTGCCATATACAAAAGTCCATTGCACTGTTTAAGGAGTTTCAACTCCACTCAAAGTGGAAGATTTACGATCCTCTTATAGCAAAGAGTCTATAATCTAGGGTCAAAATTTCTTTATTGAGGAAATAAAGATGTATAAGCAGATTTGAAACACAGGAAATTAGTCGGTCAATTTCCTTCAACTCCACTCGAAGATTTATGATCCTGTTATAACAAAGACATTCTCTATAATCTAGTGTTAAATTTTCTTCCTGTAGGAAATAAAGATGTATAAGCCTATGTTGTCAAAGGCGCAAGGCGCGTAGGCTTCGCTTGGGGCCTAGGCGCAAGGCGCTAAAAAGAAAAATGCAATAATAAAAATTAAGAAACATATTTAGCATGTATATAAAATTAATATTACTCTCGATATATATATATATATATATATATATATATATATATATATATATATATATAAAATTAATACAATTATCAATTAAAAACATGTAACTATTATAAAAATACTTGTTACCTTCAAATTATAGTTGTGTACTAGTTATATAATTTTTTTAAAAAATAGAAAAAAGAATTTCTTTTACTCCTTCTCATTGTTTTGAAATAGTGCTTTTTGCATTGTGCATTTTTTTGCAAAGTAATCGTACAACCAATGTTAAAAGGTAAGTTTTGAGGTCAGTTTCGTTTTTTTTTGCCTATCTTCTTCTTTCTCTTAGTCTCCTCTCCATAATCATACACCACAACCACAACCACAACCACAACCACAACCACAACCACAACACAACCACAACCACAACCACAACCACAACCACAACCACAACCACAACCACAACCACAACCACAACCACAACCACAACCACAACCACAACCACAACCACAACCACAACCACAGATCAGTCCAGATGAAATCTGGCAGAAACCCAACGAAACCTAGCATAAAATCGCTAGAATGTGGTCGTGATGTCGTAAGAGTCTAGTCGGAGAGTTGTTGGAAAGTTGTTTTTTGGCTGGAATCTCTCAAGAAGAGCGCCTTTGATAGCGCAAGGCGTTTTTGGTGCGCCTCGCCTCGCCTGAGCGCCTAGTCGCTTGCCTTTGGCGCTTTTGACAACATAGGTATAAGCAGATTTGAAACACAGGGAATTAGTCGGCCAATTTCCTTCCTCTTGACTTAAGGACTGTTAAACAATAGTTTATATGCTTATATATGTCAAGGATTGTGATTAGACTAGATTAGTGTTTACTATATTTAGCTTAATGAATTCTATATAAGGTCTCTCTTGTACACCTTGAATCATATACAATAATACAATTGACAATCTCATATACCAAGTTTAATTAGGACAATTTGTTTCTTTGAGCGGGTAATATTGGTATGTATATTATTGGTATGTATACAGTGGGTCGGATCCACTTAGGTCCAGACCTAGTGCCCACAAGCACAAAGAATCTCCTAGTCATCTACATACTGTAGTTAGTGGCTGAAGTTAAAATACTGTATATGAACAACAATAGAAATAGTTTTTGATGTTCATTGTTTAGTTTAATCAAGCTTTGTTATCTATATTTCATTGTAATAAAAGACTAGGCCCTCTCGAATCGGGCCGACTATTGTTCGTGTTTTTAGTGAATTCAATCTGCATTTTTAAGTATCTAACACTTGAGGTTGTGCTTGTTTATTGAAAGGAGATCCAATATAAGCTTGACTCGTTTAAGTTAAGCTTGATTCAAGCTTTTAGCTGATCTCGATTAGCTCACGACCAGTTCGACTCGTTTGCAGCCTTAGTAGTGGTGGCATGCTTTGCATATTTAGTGCTGGTCAATCTCTTATACACCTATAAGCAAGTATTATTTGTATAATTGCATGTGGTAATTGCATTATATGTGAGGTGGATAACCTTAACCAATGCATACTAGAGACCATTTTCTTGGATCATAACCACCCACAATTTTTTTATATTATTGTTTTTAACTAAACTAAATTTCAGTTCTCTAGACCTTCAATTTATGAGGATCTTGTGATATAAATATTGGGTAATACACTGTAAAAGAGACTTGAATTTATATTAACTAAATGTTGTAAACTAAAATGGAGGAACTTTCAATGTAGAGGATAGAAACCAGAAACCCTAGAGAGACCTAAATTGGGCCTATTGGCCATTTACTAATAAACCTTAATAATACAATAAGTAATAATATAATTAACACCTTAATTATGTTGGAGCATAGGTGTTAATCATGATCAACTTGCATTGTTATTGTTGCTGCAATGTTGTGTAATAGAATTTAGAATCTAAATAGGAACGAGGAGGATCTAGGCTAGAACTTGAACTTCGGGGCTAAAACTTGAAGTTGAGGATATGGACAAAACTCCAAAACGAAGTAGGAATACAAAAATCAATGCAAGGGATGAGTAGAAATTGGGACATGGACATGAGCAGGAAACCGAAACAAGAACCATAGTCAAGGTTGGAACTGAAACAGGAGCACAGGAAAGGAAATTGGAACAGGATCACGAGCATAGAGGGGAAACAGAGTCTTTACAGGAGCAAATGAGAAGTCATCTGTTGAACTTGAAATAGGATCAGGAACATAAACAGAACTGGAACTTGACTAGGAACTAAAGCTTGGTAGGAACACAAAAAGGAAGAGGTCGATGGGCACCTTGTAGAGGGTTTGTATCAAGTGATGTCGAACGTGACTACAACTAGGGTTTCTGTTGTACCTACACCCTTAGCTTTGATACCATGTAAAAGAAGTTGGAACTAAAAATAATACTAACTGAATGTTGTAAATCACAGGGGAGGGGAAAGCTTAATATATAGGAAAGAAACTGGAAACCCTAGAGAAACCTAACTTGGCCTATGTGCCATTTACTTACAAATCCTAATAATAAAACAACTTATAATATAATTTACACGCGTCAAGTGTCAATAGCACTTTTATATGATACTTTTTAACAAATTTAACTTTTGGGCCATCATGCACATGATTATCTATAACATGATTATTAGATCAAATGAGAAAATGCTTCCTCTTGACAGCTAAATTTCACTTTTCTATATAGTTAGATTTCTGATTTCCTATCAATATTCGGGCTTTTGATGTTAACAATGTGAAAGCATTATTTTCTAGGAAATGGTACCACATCAAGACTGAAGCAATTAGGAATGGAGTTCACTGTATGGGTTTTTAAGCATGTAAGTGATAGTTCTTGTCAAATTTCTTTGTTTAATTTATTATCCTGCATTGTTCCACGCAAATTATTAAGGATTGACACCACATGAAGGAATTTTTTTTTGTCTAGACGAAGTAGAAAAGAAGGGAATTGAGCTACCACATAATTTTGGATCTCTAATCTTCCATTTTTGATATTCTAGATTCAAATGACCCATAGCCAAGTAAACTGAATAAAGCTTTCAAGATGTCATATGTCATCATTAGGCTTGTCTTATGTGTGCATGTGCACATATAGTCAACAGTCCACACTAGCATTGATGATTTACGACACCATGGTTGTCCTTTTTAAGATTTTCCAAGTCTTTTGGTATTACGTTTTTATTGCATTACCTTAAAAATATACAGGCTAAAATTGATCAACTCAAACTTATGGGCCCTGTCATACTTAGTGGTGTTCTGAAGTCCCTTGATGGTTATACCGGCTCAGAATCAGGTACTCTGATATTTATTTGTCAATCGAATATGCTTTTTTCTTTGCAGTTTGTCCTTTTGGGTGTTAAACACGAGAACTTACAATCCTTGTTACATAGATTCAGTTGCACGTGAGACCAAAACGTTTGCTTTCCAAGCAATTGGGTTGCTTGCAAAGCGCCTGCCTCAACTTTTCAGGTGTCCTTTTTTCTTTATTTTTCTCTTCTACCATTTACGTTGGTTTAGCATCAGTGACTTATAAAGTAACATGATGGTGTATACTTATTCTGTAGAGATAAAATTGACATGGCTGTTCGGCTTTTTAATGCTCTGAAATTGGAGTCCCCATCAATTCGCTTAATTGTTCAAGAAGCAACCAACTCTCTTGCTGTTGCATATAAAGTATCACTTCCAACCAAATTACTCTATGCAACTGTTACTTTTTCTTCTTCTAATGGAGTGAGTTCTTATTCCATTGTTGATTGATTGTTAGGATGCACCAATAACAGTCTTAAATGAGTTAGAGTCACTTCTGCTGGAAAATTCTCAAGTGGTATCATCTTTTAACTTCACTTTGTTTTGGATCCTCTTTTCTTACTATTTTGACATAATATTAAAGTCTATTATATTATTACTACAAGGAACAAGGTGAAGTACGCTTTTGTGCGGTGAGATGGGCAACGACCTTATTTGACTCACAGCATTGCCCAAGCCGATTTATCTGTATGCTTGGCTCCGCAGATAGTAAACTGGATATAAGGTCTGTTATCTATTATATATGTATGTATTCTTATATTAACTGTATTTTCAAAATATATTAATTATGCTACATTTACAAAAGGGAAATGGCATTGGAAGGTCTCTTCCTTGGTAAAGATCAAGGACGATCCACTAGGGAAAACATAAATCTCAAGTACCCTAAACTTACGGACATGCTAAATTATATTGTTGGACAACAACCTCAATTGCTAGAATCCAGTGAAATAAGGGAAGAACGGCTTCTTTTTCCATCCCAAACATATGTTGCTGCAATCCGGTTTTTGTTACAGTGCTTTGAGGTTGATGTGGAGCAAAACACAGCAACAGAAAGAACTCCTGAGTTTGTGTCTTCATTAGGAAGCATGTGTTTACTGTTAGAGCATGCAATGGCATACGAAGGCTCTGTTGACTTGCATGCTACTGCCTCTAAGGCTTTAATTAAAATTGGTTCTCACTTTCCAGAGGTATATTATTTGTACATTTCTACTGTTCTATTTTTATTGTTCTTAATTATGATACGCACTGTTTAATCTTAGATGTTAGCATCTCGATACGCCATTAGAGTGCCATGGCTAAAGCAATTACTAGTCCATGTGGACTTAGACACACGAGAATGTGCAGCCCGCCTGCTTGGAATTGCTTCTTGTGGTCTTCCTATGTCTGCTGCTTCTGATCTTATTCATGAACTGATTTCATCCGTCAAAGGATCCGTGAAGTCAAGGTTTGTGCATCACAACGTAATGAATTAGTTATTTTGTAGGTCTTGTCTTTCTGATTGTAACCAGTGCACAACTTAGAGTTATTGGTTTTACTATTGTTCATCAGATTCGAATTCAGCATGGACAGATATGTGCTCTTGGATATGTCACCGCCAACTGTTTGTTGAGAACTCCTACTGTAAGTCACCTCTGATCTTTATCCCTAAACCCTGAACTATAAACCCTAAACACTAAACTGTTAAATCCTAGGTAATAAACCACCAACCCTATACTCTAAACCTCCAACCAACAAACCATAATACTAAATCATAAATCCTTAACACATATCCCAAAACCATAAACCATTCAGTTTACTCATGCTCTCTTGACTGTGCTTTGTTTGCTACAATATTTATGGGATATGGATATGACAATGTATAACTGTTCTGCAGATTGCAGATTCATTGTTTCAGAACACATTGAAATGTCTAGTTGATATAGTCATTCTGAGACTGCTACATTAGCTTCTGTTGCAATGCAAGGGTTAGGTCATGTTGGTCTTTGTTCCCCTCTCCCAAAATTAGATCACGACTTTGGTACAGGTGGATATTGAAATCTCTGATTTGGAACTAGAAAACTATATCAAATTCTTTTTTATCTATGTGCTTCCCAACTATTTTCTGATTTTTTGATCTTCAGATAATGTTTTGACATTATTGCGTGAAAAGTTAAGCAAGATCCTCTCTGGTGATGATATCAAAGCAAATCAAAGAATTGTTCTATCTTTGGGGCATATGTGTGTGAAGGAATTGTCTTCTATCATTATCAGTGAGGCACTTGACTTGATCTTTAGTCTTGGGAGGTCTAAGGTAGATCATGTTTCTTCTGGTTTCAGTTTATATTTCCTAATTCCTTGGTTATTTACAAACTTCATATATATTTATTATGTGAAAACTTAAACTTTTGTGTCAATCGAGCAGGCTGAGGACGTTCTCTTTGCTTGTGGTGAAGCTCTTTCATTTTTATGGGGTGGTGTTCCGGTGACTACTGATATGATTCTTAAAACTGACTACACATCACTCTCCATGACTTCAAACTATTTGATGGCGGATGTATCTGCGGCTGGCCCAACATCTAGATTTATCGGGCTTGAAGGAAATGAAGAATACCATGTAATAGCTAGAGATATGATTACTAAAAAGCTCTTCGATGGTCTATTGTACAGTTCCAAAAAAGAAGAGCGATGTAGTGGAACTGTCTGGTTAGTATCACTGACAATGTATTGTGGTCGTCATCCATCAATCCAAAAATACTTCCTGATATCCAGGTATGTTATGAGCAAATGTATCAATATGCATTCTGATCTCCTGTATACATCAAGAATTTAATAATGATCTACAAAAATGGATATAGAATAAGATGCTTAGTGACGCTCAATAGTGATGTCTGCTTTCCAAACCTAAGGCGCTCGTATCTTGAAAAATTTTCAGGGCTTGCCAAAGTGGCATTGTGTTGTAATTTGTAAAAACAAACAATAATGATCTGTAGTACAATAAAGCATAGAGCTGAAGTTGATTTAATATGGAATTAGAGATCAATGTAATAACCATATAACTGAGACTAATGACAACACCTTTGGGCTTAACTCAAGTCTATCATGGTCTCTAACATCGAGGTTATAAGATTATCTCAAATAAATATCTAGTGCCAGGTCATGAATCCCGAGGTATACTAGCATTGCTTATAACTTGAATCTGAATGACTTATAGTCGTTGGCCTGGAGCATCATTGAGATAATCTTATACCTATATCTGCAGTATTACAAAATTGTGACTAGTGAGAGGGCAATACATCATTTGCTTGTCACATTTGTTTAAATGATTTATAAGAAGTCTACAAGAAGGAAAAAGAGTCCTAGAAACACAAAATAAGTCGCGATTATTGCCGTTTCAACCCATATTAATAGTCAAACTAAACACACTCACAATCTAAATTACTTTAGTTCCAGTAAATCCTCAAATCCACGGGTCCACGATTATTGCCGTTTCAACTCATATCGTCTGTAGCTATAATGTGATTACAACTAAGTTAATGTGGTTCCTACTACTGCTGGTTATTGGAATTAGTTATACAGATGGATTCCTAAGACTAGGTGAATTAGCTAGTTTTTTCAACCAGGTGTGATCAAGAGTTTAGGTAAGTGCTTGCTGATCAAGTTATGGAAATGACTTTTCATTTTGGGTGTTTGATTTGGATATGAAGTTCAATTCTCTTTTGTTACAATTACATGTAGTTACTTATCTTTCCCTTGTGTTTTCTTCAATATGTTTTTAGAAGCTTGCTATATATTTTTCCTAAATATTGGCATCAATTTCCATGCTTTTTAATTGCAGGAAGCATTTTCACACCTAATTGGTGAGCAGAACGAACTCACACAAGAATTGGCATCCCAAGGCCTAAGTATTGTTTATGAACTTGGTGACGCCTCAATGAAGAAGAATTTGGTAAATGCATTAGTTGGCACTCTCACTGGTTCAGGAAAGAGGAAAAGAGCTGTGAAGGTAACACTTGAAAGTTTTTTTATAGCTTTCTTCTCTTTTCTTTATAATACAATCCTTATTTATTAGTATATGTTTGATGTGGGTTTTCAGCTTGCTGAAGACACAGAGGTGTTCCAAGAGGGATCCATTGGGGGAAATCTTAGTGGAGGGAAACTTAGTACTTACAAGGAGCTATGTAGTCTGGCAAATGAGATGGGACAACCAGACCTGGTCTATAAGTTCATGGATTTGGCCAATCATCAAGCTTCCTTGAATTCAAAAAGAGGTGCAGCTTTTGGATTCTCAAAGATTGCCAAGTTGTCTGGGGATGCACTACAACCATATCTCCATCAATTGGTTCCAAGGCTTGTACGCTACCAGTATGACCCTGACAAAAATGTGCAGGTATGCTTGCTTCAATTTGTTTGTGTTCAAGAGTATTTGTCTTTTAAATTTTTGAGGCCATATTTGTCATCAAAAAGTTTTTTTGTTTGTAATTGGCATAAACAAAATCCAATCAATACTTGAATAGCTTATAATGTGTTGATCTATTCACGTATTAGGGGACGACCAACCCAATTAAGGTCGATTGGCGGGAGCTTGCAACCATGGGTAGTAAGGTTTTGGATATTAGTTTTAGTTTAGGGTTTGATTTGTTTTCTATTCCTAGATTTGAAGGAATCAATGTTTGAGTCTAAGTAGGTTTGCTTGGATATAAGAAAATTAGTCCTATTATAAATAGTCAGGTTGTGATGTTGTATTTGTGAATTCTTTAGTTATTAATAATGAATTAAGGTGAGGTAATCCCTTTCAAATCTCTTGTCTTTAAGTTCATGTGTGAAAGAAGAAAAGAAGGGACAACAATTAGCTTAAAAGCCAATTCCCTTCTCATATATCAAATTCAACATCGATCAAGAAGCAAAAGTAGCATGGCCGATGCAACTAATCTCAATTAGAACACCCTTGTTTATGCGAAAAAAATTGGAGGATCGTCATAGAAAGTTCCAAAGATTACCGAAACTAATTATACCATGTGATTGATCGTTGTTAAGTGATATTTGATGATCAATGGATTTGGGAGACTGTCCAGCCCGCTGCCAATTTAGCAAGCGTTTGTCTGGAAAAAAAAATCGTTAGGGCTTTTCTTTGTTATGCTGTATCAAAACAAGTTTTGCTTCAAATAGCATAATACTAGTCAACAAAGGATATTTGGGACACCTTGAAGAGTCATTTCTAAAACATAAGCTTGAGGGATGATGAAATGGTTATCCAATTCGCGGAAAAACTCAGTGCTATGGTTTCAGAAGCAACCGGCCTTGGATCAGTGTCTGATGATGCGTTGAAGAAACTGTTGGATGGCCTTGGATCGATGTCTGATGATGCGTTACTGGATGTCCAGGACAATTTCTTTGGTTGGTGGCTACTATTGAGTAGTGCATCGATCTAATAGTCATGACATCCGATGATAGGGGGAGGGGGCAAGCTTAAAGCATAGAAAAATGACTTCATGAAAAAGAAACCAAAATAGAAATACAAAGTACATTACTTTTCAATCAAGCTTAATCGAGTTCAAGGAACAAAACCAGTGACTCTCTTAGTCATGGATGGGGCATCAAACATGGAAACGACCAAGGACTAGGAAGAAGCTTTGGTCGAGGCCTTCGAAACGGGCTTTGGTAGGTTTGGATAACGGGCTTTAGATTGGGTCCATGCTAGGTTTTGGGTCGCTCCTACATCACATCCCGAGCCACAATCCCCACAAATGTTGTACAATCCAACTAGAATAAACTGGTTGGTAGCCTAGTTCAAGAAGACAACCCGTTCCAAGTAGACATGCCGGCTGATTCTTTTTCTGTAATTTCAAGCAGCACAATGAACTAGACAGAACCCTATACCCTATATGTGACTACAATCCTAGAAATAGAATTATACCATTTAGTCTTATTATGCTTTTTTTTTAGAATCTCTGCCTCTCGAGCTCGATCTAGAAACTTATGATGATACGCCATAGAAGTTTTTGAGTATTAGGAGAAGTACATGCCGGAGCCTATCGAGTAAACATGGAATTTGAAGACAAATTGTTACTTGCATTTAATAAACCACACTCCTACACTCTAAGTAGTTGGGAATTCCAATTGGGAATAAGATATGAAGTCCATTGAATCAATTTTAAAAGAACTAACAAAGGTGTTAACAAGCTTGCTAAAGAAGACAAAACCCATCGAGTTTACAATATCGAATGAGACGCATTCAGAGAAATATTATATAGTATAAATCAAGACTCTCGCAAATGGATACGTCCAATAACAGGGCATCAGGTATGGTGAGGTATTCCACAAGAGTCTTTTCCATCAAACAACCCAATCTAAAGTTTCCCTTTCTCAGCCATTGTTTTAATCTACAAGCTGTTTAGTAATTGAACTAGTGTTTAAACATAACAATGGTTGGATGCTTGGACTTGACGGCTATTCAATTGCACACTACCTTTTTACTCGGTCTAAAAAAAAGTAACCGAAGGAGTTCAACAATTCACCTAAGAAATACTAACTTTGGATCTCAAGTAACATAGTTAATGAGCTTAGACAAACAACTCAAAAAAGTAATAACCGCCTCTCTATAAACCCAACTAAATTGTCCGGTCCCGGTTACCCAAAATCAAATTAATAAACTATCAACCCGAACTAATGACCCGAAGACTTGAACCCAAAAGCTAAACCAACAACCCAAAATGTAAACCAAAGAATATAAACAAATTTTGACCTTTTCCTTGTTTCTTCGAATTAAGGACAACAGTTGCAGATGGTGGCGATTTTGGTGGTTCTTGACGGCACGTGAATGGCAGCAAATGCCCTTTGTTTGTTTCTTGCGAAATCACAATAAACAAATAAAATACTATTTGTTTTGCTTTTTTTGTTTCAATGAGTCATGACAAACAAAAGTTGGTGGTCTCCTTTTTCTTTTCCTTTTGTCCACAAATCACAACAAAGAATAAAGGAAACTTCTGCCCGTTTTTTATATTTTTTCAAGAACTTCAGAAAAGGAATCTAACCGCCCTTTTTGTGTTTTGAATACGAATTCCCAAAAAAAGTGATTTTGAAGTGTGAATCATCTCTTTAGTGTAGAGAATGTGTGTAGCTAGATTGCAGGATCAAAGTTTGTCACTAACACTTGATATTTCTCTCAAACTCAATAATCACACACGGTTTAGATGAAGTAGAATCTCTTCATAGAGTTGATAATAATATACTAAGTAACAAAGAACACAAGAAAATAATTTTCAAGGTATTTGTATATATTACTTCTCAACTCAAAGTATTACAAGACTCTTACAAGCATATTACAAGAGTTATAATGAGAAACTATATATACTATCACCTACAGTCGGATATACTTTGATACCAGCTGGAAACCTATAACTAAAGCAAATACTACAAAGCTAAAGTTAAGGTATCTTAGATAAAGTATTATCTAAGATAAGGTAGTCATGACATGTCCATGACTTACCTTTTGTCACCAACTAAAATTGGTAACTGTACTAACTGATAAACTGTAAACAGTGGATTAAACTATAATCAATTACATGGTCGTGGGAAAGCACCATGCAGTATCTCAGAGATTTGCTGTGGAGTGTCAGAAAAACCATACTCATGTCCACTAGTTCATAGCAGCGTCTTTTGAAGGTTAATTGGCTTCAGAAGAACAAGTTCTTCCGAAGCCACTTATACTTCGGAAGAGGCTACTTTTTTCGAGGCTTGGGACTTCTTCTTATCTGCATACTTCGGAAGTCCTTGTCTTGATTTTGTTCTAAGTCTTGAACCTCGGAAGAGAGAAGACTTTGTATTCGAAGTTGGAATTTTCCTTCGGAAGATGATCTTGCACTTGCCTTTGGAAGAACTCCATTTGCCTTCAGAAGTTCCATACTTAGCTTCGGAAGACCTTTATAAGTTGCACAAAATTTGTCTAAGTGTTTGGTTTTGGTTGCATCAGCCTTTCTAGATCCAACACAGACCCTAGGCTCTGTACCACTTGGTAGGTTTACACGATTGAATATGGATCATAGTACATGAGCACAAACAATTATAAAAACGAGAATTTGTAGAACACAAGATATAACATTGTTCATTCAGTGTGACCTACGTCCATGGGTTGCAACTAGGGTTGCACTTTTATTAGCTCAAAGGTGCAAGATTACAATTAGAATAACATGGTATAAAAGATACTAGTTAGGTTAAGAAATTTGTTCACCAAGACCCTATACACGGTCCATGGAACATTAAATTAGGGCGGCCTTAATAGTTCCTTTGCACCTATCGACTTCCTTGATCTCTATGAGCCCTAGCCAAAAACAAATAAAAAAGTATTCATAAACCCAACAAAAGATTTGATCTAGGTTGGACACGTGAGTGGTGATGAATTAAAGGCTTATATTCTAACAAAAGCATTAAATGAGGAAAATGCTAGATGTTAAAAGGGTGATGGACTAATATGAAAATTGGGAGGGTGAATGTTGATCTAATACATGCATTACTGTATTAGGGAGCAACCGACCTAGTTAAAGTCGGCTACTCTACCGGGATCTCACAACCTTGGGCAATAAAGTTTTGAATTATTTTCTTTGTTTGTTAGGATTGATGTTTTTTCCAAGATTAAGGAGTCATTGTTCTACTCTATTTGATTTTGCTTAGATAAGAAGTTTAGTCCTATTATAAATAGTCCCATTTTCTTCATTTTTCTTTGTGTTATTGCTAGCTTGCTATGTTATTGTTTCGTTTGCCTATCGTTTGTTTTGGAGCTGAGTGTCTCTCTAAAAGCAACCTCTCTATCTTCTAGGATAGAGGTAAGGTTGGCCTACATCCCACCCCCCTTAGACCTCGCCAATAGCCCCATGAATAGTTTTGCTATGGGCGGGATTTATTAGGTGTGGTTGTTGTTTTGGTTATTAATAAAAGAGTTGAGGTGAGTTATTCCTCAAATCTCTTATGTATACGTGTGAAAGAAGAAAAGAAGGGACCAAATAAGTTTGTTTTGATATTCGATCACCCTTAGCGTAACCTTGCGAATACTTAGCTAGCATATGTATACATTATACCTTCTTATAGACTCATTTTGTTATGTTGATTCTTTCAGATAACATGGTAATTCAATCTTTTGTTATACGTATACATCAACCAAAAGTTTTTGAGAGTATGTTAAAATGATTTGTTTTCTTTTATATATTTGTTCTTTTTACCTATAGGATGCGATGGCACATATTTGGAAATCACTTGTTGCAGACACTAAAAAAACTATTGATGAATTTTTGGATCTTATCATTGAAGATCTATTAGTGCAATGTGGATCCAGGCTCTGGCGTTCTCGCGAGTCTTCCTGTCTTGCTCTTGCCGATTTAATTCAAGGGCGTAAATTTGATAAGGTTTTATACTTGATTCTTTTTTTTTTGTTACATGACTTGTGGATTCAAAACATTTAGTTACACCTTTTGATCTAGCTTTTGAGACAATACAAGGTTTTATATCTACCTGCAGGTGCTGTTAAAACATCAGTTTTATATATGTTATTACATTGTTCAGTGAAAGTTTCACTTTTTTTTCTTTACTCATGCACTATAAGTTTCACTTTTTATTACACTGTGTTCAGTGAAAGTTTCACTTTTTCTTCTTTACTCATGCACTATAGGTTGATAAGCATCTTAAGAACATATGGACAGCTGCATTTCGTGCAATGGATGACATTAAGGAGACTGTTAGAACTTCTGGAGAAAGACTATGTCGTGCTGTTACTTCATTGACATTAAGGCTATGTGACATTTCTCTCACAGAAATTTCTGATGCAAGAAAGGCAATGGATATCGTTTTGCCTTTGCTACTTACTGATGGAATAATGAGTAAAGTAGATGATATCCGTAAGGCGTCAATTACAGTCGTTACCAAACTTGCTAAGGTAAGATACCAGTACTGCAGGATTGTCATTTGGAAGTTCAAGTTTGTAACTTACCCTTACTTTTTGTTGCAAGTCTAGTGTGTGTGTATGTGTTTTCTTTTCTTTTCTTTTTTTGGGCAAAATAAGAGATTAAACTGATAATGGGACTTTTAGTTCTTATGTATTCTCTTGTTGTGAGCAACTAAGATGTTATTGATCTTGCAACTAGTAAATCTGTAAGTGGAGTTTCTGTGTATTCTATTTGAAATTTACATTCATGTTTCCAGGGTGCAGGAGTTGCAATCCGTCCGCATTTATCTGAATTAACTGTTTGCATGCTTGAAAGTTTATCAAGCCTTGAGGATCAAGGACTGAATTATGTTGAGGTTTGTTTAAGCATGTCACTGCCACTAATATGCAAGTAGTATATTACTTTCTGGCTTTTATCACTGCTCACTAGTTCATTCTCTCTCTCTCACTCACACACACACATATTTCCATTCTTTGTATAATGATATTATTGTGCTTCATTTTGCACAACAGAGGCATGCAGAAAATGCTGGCATACAATCAGAGAAACTTGAAAACTTACGAATTTCAATTGCGAAGGGGTCTCCATTGTGGGAAACTCTTAACCTGTGCATAGAGGTT
Source organism: Flaveria trinervia (assembly GCA_025506515.1). Classification (NCBI taxonomy): domain Eukaryota; kingdom Viridiplantae; phylum Streptophyta; class Magnoliopsida; order Asterales; family Asteraceae; genus Flaveria; species Flaveria trinervia. The sequence continues at coordinate 1,998,391 of CM046447.1, read as the reverse complement.
GTTGACGACCAATCACTAGAACAGTTGATTCCTCGTCTTTCTCAGTTGGTTCGATCTGGTGTTGGTCTAAATACTAGGTATAACACATTGTTTATCTTATACCTTAAATGATTTCATTTCCTCTGTAATAGCTATTGAAACCTATGCAAGTATGTTAGTTATTTACTTGCAACTCTTATATAAGTATAGTTTAGTCTGATTGCCTTCACTCCATCTTTGGTGAAAACATTAAATAGCTTTTGGCTCCTATTTACCGACATGAATGAGTTACTTTTCAGATATGTTGCCTAGTGGTTTGCTAAGTATGCATTCTCCAAGTAATGATCAAGAACATTCTAGACGAAGCCTAATTATAGCTGTGATCTTTAGCATCAAAACTTTCTCCATATTTCATAATTACGACTAATGATTATCATTTATTATTATCATTTTTTGTTTTAATAGTTGCTTTTATGTGCTATGTTACGTCTACTTATCAAGTTATGGGATTCTTTGATTTTTCCGAACATGATTCTCCTTTTTTTCTTTAATTATCATCTTTTGTTAGAAGTTAATTGTTTATATAGTTTCACAATTTTGTTGATATCAAATGTATTGGCATTTGATCTCTTTCTGCTCATAAACACTTCAGATTTTCCTCAACTGGATGGGACTGAAGGATAAAAAAAATTATTCTGTTAGTTAAAGTTAGAAGAATATGTTAAAATTAGTATTATACACCTTGAAGGACATGCGCCTGTCCATAAGCCATTTTACAGATTGCCTTGCACTAATATTTGGGAGGGCATTTATGCAGTTCAGTGTAAGAAGGTAGTTGGTAGTTCTAACTAACAATTTATAAACATCTAGAACAATTTATATGTGCTTCTTATTATATTTTGGCCAACTGGAGCATCTTGTACTCCATATAATGCATAACAGATTTCCAAAATATTTCATAAACTTGTACATATACATTTAATATCTGCAAGGATTCTATACAAGACCTTTTTTTGTGTTAAGAGTTTGGGACTGTGTGACATGTTCTGAAGTGAACTTTTATTTGATGGTGCACAGAGTTGGTGTTGCAAGCTTTATTAGTCTGTTAGTTCAGAAAGTTGGTGACAGTATTAAACCATTTACAAGCATGCTACTTAGGCTCCTGTTTGTAGTGGTGAAGGAGGAGAGAAGTGCAGCATCCAAACGTGCCTTTGCAAATGCCTGTGCTTTTCTTATGAAATATGCGGCTTCTCCCCAAGTCAATAAGCTTATTGAACAAACTGCTGCTTTGCATACTGGTGATCGGAATTCACAAATCACATGTGCCTTTTTATTAAAAAGCTTTGCGTCTACCTCTTCTGATATCTTGACCGGCTATTATGCCACAGTTGTGCCAGTTATTTTTCTTTCAAGGTTAGCTTTGGTATCATTATTCTCTTATTACCATACATGATGGTATTTATTGACTATGTTACTGTTTTCTCTAGCCGCCTTTTATGTTTTTGGGTAATTTCATGTATGTACCAAAAGTTTTAAGTTATGTTTTTTCCCTCTACCTCCAACACACTAAAACTATATCTATCCAAGAACACATAGCATCATATTTTTTCAAATTATCAAGAAGCCTACATATATGAAATTTCAATAGTCTGTAATTAGAATTGAATAGATTATAACTATGTTTTGCTGAATCTAATATTATGTGCTTTTGAGTTAATATGAGAGTTAGTGTTTTGGAGTGGGAGATATCTATTTTCATGATAAAGGAAGAATAGTTTGTCCTCTATACCACCAGACATTGGAGTTTAAATATCATACATTGTTAGTCGTATGTTATTGCAATGGGTGTTACACAGATTTGAGGATGACAAGAACGTATCTAGACTATACGAGGAATTATGGGAAGAGAATATGACCAGTGAACGTCTCACCCTTCAGTTGTATGTGGGTGAAATTGTTAGTTTGATAACTGAAGGAATTGCATCATCATCTTGGGCTAGTAAGAGGAAGGTAGCTTCATCTATTTTCACTTCGTGTAAGCACCCATTATTTTTCACTTCTTTTAACCTCATTTATTTTTACTTCGTTTGTTTTGTATAGGCAGCCAAAGCAATTGTAAAGCTTTGTGAAGTCTTGGAGGAATCTCTTTCTTTATATCATCAAGTGTTGCTTACATCTCTAATGAAAGAAATTCCTGGCCGCATCTGGGAGGTTGGTTTATCTGTAATTTGAATGGCAAGCTTTTATTTAACAGTATTATAATTATAATTTAGTCTTTCGCAGTTTTAGCATTAATACTTTCACTCATAAGTTATAAATCTGGGACATTTGAAGTCAAAGTTGGACTATAGTAGAAAACTGAACATGTAATAAATAAATACTTTGCCTATATCAAAAGCAGCCACTGTATATAAAATATTATTATTCTAAATCAGTAATTCATAGATGTTGACTTTTAACCCTTAGATCTATTTTCCTAGACACGGATGAAATCAGCAACTTGTGTCTTAGCTGAGTTACTGGTATGTATACATATGATGGTCTAGTTTACTACATCTCCTCACATGATTGCATTCTCTAATGTGCACAATCTTGCAACCCTTTCATTTTTTTATTTCTATTCTCACTTTTTGAGACTCATACGGATGCCAAAAACAACCGATTGAGCTTTGTTTTTTTAAATCCACAATGCATCTCCTATAAGAATCATTGAAGAATTAGATGGTTTTTGCTTGATCATGGTAATATTTCTGACAGGGAAAAGAGGATATATTGGAAGCATTGTCTTCTCTTTGTACATCCTGTCATACATCAATTTCTGTTGCTGATCCAGCCACTGAAAATGCCATCCTGAGTGTTGTAACCTCAGCATGTAATAAGAAAGTCAACAAGTTTCGTGATGCTGCTTTTCGCTGTCTAGACAAGGTTAAAAAAACAATATTATTAGATTCTTATGAGTAATTTGTTAAATAACTTGCTTGACAATTGTATCTAGGTTTTAAAAGCCTTCAAAAATCCAGACTTCTTTGGTGTGGTCTTCCCTTTATTGTTCGAAATGTGCAATGTGGCCTTCAACTCCATTTTCAAGCAAGTGCCTTCATCCAGTGATACTGAAAAAGCCGGTCAGATATAGTTTTCTAACTATCATGGTTCCAGAAGCTTTACTTTCTTCAATAAAATTGAGATATAATAAATTCTATGCCTGCAGATTGATCAATTTAAGAGTTATCTCAGCTTTATGACATGAATTATCGTTTATCCTAATTTTATAATTGAAGCATGATCAGATTTATTAAAAATAATTGACCCCTACGTACTTTTGTATAATGCAGAGTCACTTCAGACGGAAGATACTTCTGTTCCCCATGATAAGATTGTAGATTGCATTACATCTTGTGTCCTTCTTGCTAGATTGAGTGACATTCTCAAGTGGCAAAAGGACTTGGTGCATGTTTATTCAAATTCTCTAGCACCAGCAATTCCTTGGATAGGTATGCGCTAATTCTTATTATTTTTGGGTGAAAAAATCTCTGTACAGCACTTTAACTGTCTTTGTTGTCATACTTGAAATTATGATGTGAACAGTTAAAGTTTCGGTTTTCACATCAATTAGAGAAGTATGCTCAAGGATAAATGAAGGGTTGAGGAATTCAGATCAATCTAGCCAAGAAGTTGATGTTTCAGCATTAGTTATAGAGGTAACAGAATTACACAGTCAACCATCTTTTTCAGATTGACTAAATGTGCAAGTCTTATTGTAAGTTGGTTTTTTACCTGCAGTTATTTTATTCTCTGTCACCAAAGGTGATCGATTGTATATCCATAATAAAGATTGCACAGGTATGTCATTTTTTCTCATCTTCAGATGAAGCTCACAAGATCATTTGATGATAACAAATCAGGTTACAAGATTCCTGAATTGTTTGTTCCTCCAGGTTCACATTGCAGCTTCAGAGTGTCTTGAGGAAGTGACAAAGCTGTACAGAGACTTTACTCAAGTGGGAGGCGTAGCAGCAGCGCAAGTACCTTTCAAAAGCGAGCTTCTTCATCAATGGGAGATTGAAAAAAATGGGCAGGCCAAATCATTAATGAAGAATTGCATCGACATTATCGACACTCTCCAACACAAATCTCTCTAGAACACCCACCCTTGCTGTAAATTTATGATTTGTGTTTTATTTGCCCATTCTACTCATCAACGCTTAAAACACACTAGTTATAGACTGCATCTATATTTATGTTTTCAGCCAAAAGCTTGATTGTTTACACTCAGCTGCCTTTGGATCGCAGGACGACTTGATTGTTTTATTTTTCTAAATCACATCAACTAATTTACTATATACTTAAAAGTAAGGTTCGCCTTTACTCCCCCTCAACATTACATATCTACAATTTCACCCCTAACTCTTCTAAAAACTTTGTAAATGTTATTTTTACCCCCCTTGAGTTTTCAAGGTTTTGGTTACCTCTATATGATTTTTTTACTTTAAAAACTAAATTCACGCTCGTATATTTATGTACGTTTCAGTTTAAATTCAAGTTCGTCTACGTATGTAAATTTTGTTTGTAAAACAAGTTGGGTCATATAAACGTTTTCATGATTATTTTATATACAATTTAAGGTCTACATTTTAAAGTTTGTCAATGTTTTAACGTTCGTCTTTGTTTAGTCAGGTAAAATATGATACGCTTTGAATTTATCCATGTTTCGACTCAAGTATTGATTGGAAACACATCGAGTCAAATATCATACGTTTTCATTTGACGGTATAAATCCGAGTTACTCTAGTTTTCGACTTAATTTAGTTTGAAAACGAGTCAGGGCGATTGTAATATATATATATATATACGTATACGTACGTATATATAAACTTTGAACTTCTATGAAAGTCTTGATCTTGTCAGCATGCCACTTATCAACCAAAGCCAATCTAGACAAGTTGACAGGCCGGCTCAAAGGATTCAAGACATGATCGCTGCAGAGTTCAGTTTCAGAAGCTGACTAAAGCAATGAGGCAACATCATTGGTCAACTAGATGTTGAGACAGACCCTAAGATTAGTTTCATAGGAGAAACTTTAACTAAAAGCCTAGTGGTAAAACCTAAGAGCCTTTTCTCACCATCAATTGCTACAGAGATTCATTCCATTGATGAGAACTTGCTGGTGAAGGTGCATCTCAACCTCTCTCTGGCCAGAGCTTGGAAGCTACACCAAGCAATGAAGGCCACGCTCTTTCCACCCTGAGTCATAGAGGTCTGTGAGTGACAAAGGGAAAAGAAAAATGACTTTTGAGGAGACTGAGGAGGAGGAGAGAGAGAGGAAAATGAAGCTAAAGGGAGAAAGCTCCTCTATTGGGTCTGTAAGATTTATGGAAGCTGTTATCAGGGCTGTCCACAGGCCAAACACTCAGGATGATGAGTTGAGGGCAGTCAGGATCAACTACTTGCAAACTAGGAATTATGACATTGATAATATCATCTTCCTCCCCTTAGATGAATTAAATAAACTGGCTGACATGGAATTGCCAAAGGAAAGACAAGAGGCAGAGGATGCAAAGTTACTTCTTCAAATCAAAGAAGAAAGAAGACAAAAAACTCTACAAGCACGTGCCTACTCTTTCTCTAGTTCAAGAAAGTCTTGCACAAGAGGATGTGGCTCCACAAGAACCTCAGCTAGACAAAGAAACGGATAGGATCAACATGATCAACTACTTGAGTGTCATAGGCCTCTATCAGGCTGATGCACTTCTTCCCTTACCATTGATTACGTTGAGTTTGAGTACCTCAAACAACTTGAACTTGAGATAGTCAAAGAAAGAAAGATCACTAAGAGGAAGTTAAGGGAAAAGGCTACAAAGTCAAGATCCATCATCCAAAAAAGCATGAAGAAGTCTGCTGATAGACAGAGGATGATGAGCTTCTTGAAGCTGTATGGATTCTCCAGAAGGAGACTTGGTCCTATGTCTCTGTCCACCATGGATGAGCACATTAGGGTGATCAAGCAGAAAATTCAAAGAGGTGAACTTGTTGACTTACATTCCCCACCAAGTCAGGTCCCTTAGGAAGTGGATATTAAGGTTGAACCATTTGAGACAACACAACCAGAATCTCCTGTTTAGCCTCAACAAGCTTCTACTTCAGATCCATAACAGGGTTCCGTCCCCTCTCAATCTGAGCTTGTGAGAGAGGAAGACCTAACTAAGAAAGACAAAGAAGATCAATCAGGTGCTGCAGGCTAGTCTTCTCACTTAAAAGGTTCAAAGAGGAGAAAAGGATGGCTTCCAAACCAAAAGCAAAGAAGAAGAAGAAAAGAGAAGCATCCATCTCAAAACCTCAGGATGAGTCAGAACATCCTTAGGATGTGCAACAAGAGGATGCTCCACCAACTCTAGTTCAAATAGCTCCTCTAGCATCAGGAAGACCCATCTTGTGCTGGACATACACTACAAATCCAGAAAGATGACATGTCATCAGAGATCAAGGTGTTGAAGATGTCTACACATGGCAAAACATGTTCAATCTTCCTCTGCATGATCTTTTTGACATGAGAAGACACTATGAGAGTCTGAGTGATCATGATCATTTTATAAAGAAAAGGATGGTCATTGTCATGATGAGGACTGTTGATATCTGAAGTCTTTAAGTGTTTTGGTAGCATCAGCCTAGGGGGGTTTGTAAGGTTTAATATAAGGCTAATGCAACCCAAACACCCTAAGTCTCTCCTACATGCATGCACATGTGTACTGAAGTAGAATGCTTCGGAAGTTTCACACCCCCATTAGAAAATATTCTAAGTGTGAAATCTTCCGAAGCTAAGACCAATATCTTCCGAAGGCAAGATCAATATCTTCTGAAGCCAAGCATGAAGTCTTCCGAAGCTTCAGAGAAAAAGTTTTCTGAAGCCAACACTTGAAGACAGATTTCTTCCGAAAACATTTGATCACATGCTTTATCTGATGTACCTTTTCCATAAAGTTGGACCCCTTTCCGCTGCAACTCTGATAAGACACCAACTTTACATAAGTTGGTGAAAGATCCATGCTTTTGATAACTGTACATTGAGGTCTTGAGTCTGTAACTTTCTACTTTATGTACTTTATCCTTTTTGTAATATATTAGGATATGAGCTATGGCATGTTATAGTCACTAGTCAAAAGGTAATCTACCTTTGACTCTACATTGATTTTGTAGTTGTCTAGATCATGTATCCAGCTAACCTTTAAAGTATGGTCGGCTGTAGGTTGTAATATAAGTATCTCTGGTCCTTGTATCTTATTATCCATTGCTTTGTAAACACTTGTAATGAACTAGAGAGCAATATACATCAACCTTGAAAACCAACTACTTGTGTTGTTCTTGTTCTGTCTCTTGAAGACTTGTGTTTCTTAGTTCTCATTAAAACTGGTTCCTAGTTCATCATTTGATCTGTTAAGTGTTGTTGCACACTCTCTTCTTTGTGTTGTTGTGTTGTAAGCTAGTACCCTTCAATGGTCTTGTAAAAACAAAATACATGTGTTGTTTTGTTCTTGTTCTATCTCATATTTGCTAGTGTTCTAAGTGTCAATCTTGGGTGTTACCAATTCCTCATTTGATCTATTAAGTGTTCTAAACAATCTCTCCTCATTGTATGTTGTGTTGTAAGTGATCAAAACTCCCTTAAACGGTCCTGCAATTGGTATCATAGCATTCCGGGCTCGTGATTGTAGGATCTCACCATCTTAAGATCCATTACACACAAAAACACTTAACATCTCAAATGCCAGCTATCACTAAAGCTGATATGGAAACTGAAACCATAAAAAGTGCCCACGGATCACTCCTGAAGACTTTGACACTTGATGCTAACGAATAGAAGCATATACACAAGACTCGAAGATGTGGGAATATGTTGTCATAGGACCTTTCATAGCAAGCACCTCTCTAGATACTACTAGGGGTGGTATGATTCCAAAGGCTGTGGCTGATTATTCTGATGAAGATAGAAAGTTAGTAGAAATTGATCAGAAAGCCATGACAACCCTTCAGATTGCTCTTCCAAACTTTATATACAAAGGTTTCAAGAAATGCAAAACAGCTAAGCATCTTGTGGGAGGCATTAAAACTAATGTATGAGGGTTCTACTAAAGCCAAGGAGAATAAAAAGGATCTCTTGAAGCAGTAGTTGATAACTTCACCTTTAAATAGGTGAAACCATGACTCAACAATACTTCAGGTATGTTGAGATTGTGGACACTCTAGTGGATGTTGGAGTAACTCTTGAAAACAGGGACATTGTAAGGAAGTTTATGTCCTCTCTTCCTAGGAAATGGAAATATAATTGTGTTGTTATCAAGAGGATAGAGAACCTTAAGACTCTCACTTTGACTGAGTTGTATGGTATTCTCAGTAGATACCAGATGGAGATGAACATGCAAGGTTCATCTCCAGCAATCAAATGAGTTCAACCTTGCATATGACTGAAAGGATAGCATAGAACCTCAACATCATCTTATATGCTACCCTGACAATTCATAAAAGGGTCCTTTCATCACCTTCCTGGAGACACCAAAAGAAAGCTACATTAAAGGAAGCCATTCCAAGAGACAAGTTCTTCACAAGCCTTTGTGTCTTCTGATGAAAGCTCAAGCAAATTTCTATTCACCCTTGAAGACCTGGACTGTATCCATCCAAATGATCTGGAGCATATAGAAATAGTCCAACATATGGCTCTTCTCACTCACAGAACCAAGAAGTTCTACAAGAGAACAAGAAGGAAGTTCCCAAGCAATACAGCCAGTGAAAAGTTTGGGCTGGATAAAAGCAAAGACAAGTGTTACAACTATAACCAAATAAGCCACTTTGCTAGGGATTGCAAGGCACCAAGGACAAATGGTGGCAAAGCACAAACCAGACCAAACTACACTGAGAAAGTTACCCAAAATGAGAAGCCAAAGCATTAAGCTGCAGTTGCTGTTGAAAAAGGAGGCTTTGACTGGAGCTTTCAGGTGGAAGATGCATCTCCAAACCAAGCACTAATGGATGACTATGATGAAGCAAAGGTATTAGAACATCTCTGTACGCCTAAATGTATTGCTAAAGTTAAACACATACATGTCCTACAACTTAGAGATGAGATTTGATCTTGAGTTCTTGAATATCTTAAAATCTGATTTCAAAAGATCTAAAAATGACTATAAACTGAAAATGGAGGACTTAGAGAAAACTATTTTAGTTCTTAAACATGAGCACACCAATTATAGGACTCAGATCAAAGATCTCATAACAAAGTTGACTGAATGCCAAGCTAAGCTTGTGATCAGCAAAGCCGTGCACAAAAATTTGTTCTTGAAGAAGAGACATTCAAGAACATTTTATCATCATCTTTGCATGCAAAAGTTGTAATCAAAATAAGCAAGGATTGAGATCTTGTGAGATAGCTCCTCCACACAGAATCTTGTCTTTAAGTTCTCCCAGGTGTGAAGCTAGTGAAGATGAGCTTCCTCTCATAGACCCCTTGACTTAAGAGGATGAAGAAGTGATAGTGGAGGATGAAGAAGTGATAGTGGAGAATGCCTTTGAGAAGAGTGAAGAAGATGATTCTAAGAAGTGTCACCATCCTTCTGAGGAGAGTAAGAAGACTGTGATGACCAAGTCAATGAGAAAGAACTTGATCAAAAAGAGCAAAAGAAAATCAAAGAAGGCTCAAGAGATCAAGGCCACTTTTGACTCTAAGAAGAAACAAGTCTTTATCTCTGCAGGGTTTGAAGTGGTTAAGACTGAAGACATCAACCTAAACTCTAGTACTAAGAGTTCCGGTTCATGTTCAAATCATCTCAACAACAAGAAGAAGGATGATCAGTTGTGTATCATTGCTACATAGTCTGAACCATCCAGCTCAAAAGGCAGTTCTCACCCTAAAGGAACTGTCTCAGCATCTGCAAATATGAAGGTGGAGAAGGAGATTGATCAAAGTCAGCATTGTTCTTAGAAGAAAGCTCTTAGGAAGAAGAAAATGGATTGTGTCATGTGTGGGAGTACCTTTCATCTTGCTAAAGATATTCCTTACAATCCAAAAAGACTCTTAGCATGATAAAGAAATAGACTTCCAAGAGTTTCAAGAAGAAAATTTGGTCTCGGAAGAAGGGAATACTTCTAAAGCACCGAAGCATACTGCAGTGATAGCAAGATCTTCCAAAGGTCCAGTCATCAAAACTTCTGAAGTTAGTAAAACTACTGAGGTATTGAAGGTAGAGTCTAAGCTTCCAAATGTGGTGTGGAAGAAAGAAAGACAAGTGACTAAAAGTTCTCCTTCAATAACAACAAAGGATCCTTAAAATATGACTATATGATCTATTACTGTTTCATTGCCTTCAATTTATTTTGATGAACCCAAGACCAGTAAGGCTTGGGTTTCCAAATGTAAATAATCATCTGTTTTGTGAAGGAACAACTCATGACAAACAAGAATGTCTGGATCATTGATAGTGGCTGTTCCAGGCACATGCCAGACAATATGTCACTACTACAAAACTTTGAGAGAATTGAAGGATGGTCGGTTGCTTTTGGAGGAGATGAAGGTGTTTACATATATAGAAGGGGCAAAGTCACAAATGGTAAGCTTGACATTGAGAAGGTAAACTTTGTTAAGGAGCTTGGATACAATCTTTTGAGTGTATCTTAATTTTCTAATCAAAGTTATAACATGCTCTTTGCTAAACACGAATGCATTGTTCTAAAACCTGGGGTGGTCATTCCTCATGAACATATCTTGCTCAGAGCCCCCAGGAAAGGGAACATGTACAAGATGGATTTGCAAGAAATATCTCCCTCAGGAGAAGTTTCATGCTTTTTGTCTAAAGCAAATAGTGATGAGTCTTTCCTCTGTCATAAAAGAATGTGCCATGTAAACTTTATGAATATGAATAAGTTAAGTAAGAATGATTTGCTAAATGGAATGCCAAAGAAAGAGTTTACAAGTGATGATCATTGTGTTGCAAGCCTGAAAGGGAAGCAACACAAGGTATCTCACAAGCCAAAGGAAAGAAACTCCGTCACTACTCCCTTAAACTTGTTACATATGGATCTCTTTCGCCCCACCAGTGTGATGAGTCTAGGAAGGACCTCTTACTGTTTAGTGATCAAAGATGACTTTACAATTTTCACTTGGGTCTTACTCTTACTGATAAAAGATTGAGAATCAATCTGACCACAAGGTCAAAACCATAAGATGTGATCAAGGAAATGAATTCAAGAATCAAATCCTTGATACATTTTGTGATGAAACATGTATTACAAGACAATATAGTGCTCCCAGGACTCCTCAGCAAAATGGTGTTGCTGAGAGGAGATACATGACACTTATTGAAGCTGCAAGAACTATGTTATCTGACTCTAAACTGCCCATCACCTTCTGAGCAAAGGCAGTCAATACTGTCTGCTATATGCAGAATAGAGTTTTAGTAGTTAGACACATGGTAAGACTTCTTATGAACTTTGGCACAAGAGAAAACCTTTCATTAGTTTTCTCAGGTCATTTGGATGTCCTTGCACCATCTTGAATTCCAAAGATCAAATTTCCAAGTTTGCTGAGAAATAAGATGATGGACATTTCATTGGATACTTTTCCCAAGCTAAGGCTTATAGAGTTTACAATCTCGATTCCAAAATTGTTGAGGAGTTAGCCAATGTGACTTTCAATGAACACACACCCAGTGTAACTGGTTCTGGTCTTGGTTGGATATTTGATCTTGATTTAGTTACCATCTGTTTTAACAAATCTTGTTAGAATGTTCTAGGGTCTATAGGTTTTTTTTACCAAAAGGTGATCCTGATCCAAGATTTGAGCTGAGAAGACCTTCAAGCTATACATCTTCAGCTCTAGTTGTAACTAATAATGCAAATGAAGTATCTATCAGCGCTACAATGACAAATTCAGCTGATACATCTGAAATGCCTTCAAATTCCAGCTCAGAGGCTCAACAACCAGATAAATAAGCTTCAAATGTTGAAAGACCATGGTGGTGGTGAAAGTGATCAAGAATATCTTGATGCTAACAACCACTCCATTAAAGACAACATAAATGATGTCACACACTCATTAGAGAGAGCTGATTTGGTGGGAGAAACCTCATTACCATATCCATATTTCTTAATTTAGATCTCTCTCAGCAACTTGCTGTGATTTCTCAGCTAAGGATCTACAAGTCTTATCCCACCTTAAACATCATTGGAGATGTTGATTCAGGGGTAAGAACAAGAGGACAAACCCATGATGAAATGTTTGTCTTCACTCTTGTTTCTAATCTCAGATAGAGCCTAAGAAGATTAACGAGGCTCTAAAGGATGGAAGTTGGGTTGAAGCTATGCAAGAGGAGCTGCTTTAATTCAAAATGCAAAAGGTTTGGAACGTACGTATATCCTCTTCCTCATGGGAAGACCACTATAGGAACCAAATGGGTATTTAGGAATAACAAGGATGATAGAGGACTTGTCATAAAAAAACAAGACTAGACTAGTTGTTCAAGGATACACTCAAGAAGAAGGAATTGACTATACAGATGTCTTTGCTCTTGTAGCAAGACTGGAAACTATTAGGATATTCTTAGCTTTTGCTGCATTTCAAGGTCTATCAGCTTGATGTCATGTGTGCTTTTCTCTATGTGGTGATTGATGAAGAGGCGTATGTCAAACAACCACCTAATTTTCAGATCCTGATCATCCTGATTATATTTGCAAGCTTGATAAAGCTCTTTATGGGCTGTACCAAGCACCAAGGAAGTGGTATGAGACTCTATCTCAGTATCTCTGCAAGCATGGATACAAAAAAGGTTCTATAGATGGAATTCTCTTCATCAAAGGACAAGCAAATGACTTGATGCTAGTTCAAGTACATGCAGATGACATCATCTTTGGTTCAACTAAACCAAGGCTCTACAAAGACTTTGAGAAGCTGATGAAGTACGGATTTGAAATGAGTGCCATGGGGGAATTCAATTTCTTTCTGGGAATTCAAGTGAAGCAAGTTGAAGATGGAATCTTCATAAGTTAGTCAAAGTATGTTCAAGACATACTTAAGAGGTTTAACATGACTTACTGCAAGGTTGCTAAGACACCCATAGCAAGAAACCACTCCCTTGGGCCTGATCTTGAGGGGAACTGTGTGGATGAACATCTCGACAGGGCTATGATTGGGTCTCTTATGTACCTTATAGCTAGCAGGCCTGATATCATGTTTTCCAAATCTATATGTGTGTGCAAGATATCAAGCCAACCCCAATATGTCACATCTTATCACTGTGAAGAGAATTTTAAGATACCACAAAAGTGCCTTAACACTTGGCCTTTGGTATCCAAAGAATTCTGACTTTAATCAGTATGCATATACAGATAGTGATTATGGTGGATGTAATATGACTGCAAAGTCTACATCAAGGGGATTTCATTTCTTGGTGGAAGGGTTGTCTCATGGCAATGCAAGAAGCAATCCTGTGCCTTTGCATCAACTGCTGAAGCTGAATTCATTACTGCTGCAAGCGCCGTGCTCAAGTGCTTTAGATTGAGAATCAGATGCTATACTATGGGTTCAAATTTAAACAATAGTGTTGTTTCTATCACATAAAACCCTATGCAACACTCAAGGACAAAACACATCAATATCAGGTATTATTTGATTAGAGATAACTTTGAAAAGGGATTAATTAAACTAGTCAAAGTTAACACAAATGAACAATATGCTGATCTGTTCACCAAAGCCTTTGATGAGTAGAGATTAAAGTATCTTATGTCAGCTATTGGGATGCTTAACTTTGAGTAGTTTTTTCTTAAAATTAATTCATATTATTTCTAAAATCTCTGTCCTAAGTTATCTATTTCATCACCTTTATAAGCTCTTGTTTTCTTTGGAAGAAAATCTTTTTAGAAGATTTTCCTTAGATTTTTTAAAATCTTGATCTTTTTGTCTTTTAGAAAATATGGATTTATCTTTAGAAGAAATTAAGTAAAATTGGCTTCAGAAGAAATTTCTGAAATATCTTCCAAAGCTTAATCTTCTCTTAAGCACTTGTATGTTTTCAAGGACAATTTTCTTCCGAAGCAAATTAACTCTCGGAAGCTTTATTCTTAGTTGAATAAAACATCTAAGTCTTAATTCTCTTCCAAAGCAAAAATTTTCAAAACTCTTAGGAATATCTTCCGAAGTCATTTTGGTTTCAAAAACTTTTTATCAAAACTTCCGCAGACAAATTACCTTCAAAGAAAACTACCTTTTGAGCAAAAAAGCAAACTACCTTTTCAGAGGTGGGATCGACATCCAGATTTCAAAGTTTATCCTATTTCATTAACATTGTCTGAAATCCATTTTATATATAAACCCAACAGTTCCCCCCACTTCTTTATTATCTTCATCTTCTCCTAAACCTAAATTCTCAAAATTCTCTCTTAAAGCGCATTTGTTCTTCCTTTCCTTCACCTCGAAGCATTCTGAAATGGCCAACCTCAACCGCAGAAATGACCCAAACTTCTCCATGCAGTTACACAGGCAACACAATCAAGTTGCTCTGTTGCACTCTAAGAAAGATCCTCATTTCTTAGAGGTTTGTCGATTTTTGGCTCTGTCCAACTTTTCCCCCGCCTCCCTTATTATATATCCTGTTCTTTATGAGGATCATTTGCTTGAATTCTGGAAGACCTGTCAAAAGGTCATCATGGATGGGGAGAAGGCACCGTCTGCTACAGTGCAGGGAAGGACAATCTTCATCATTCCAATCATCATAAACACTTGTCTTCAGGTGGATGATGAGGAAGATGAAATGTCCTTTCCTAATGAAGGTGTCAACCATTCCTTTGAGCAGATAGGCTATGAGGGAGATTTTTCTGTCAAGACCTTCAGGAAAAGGAAGGTCTCCTCCCAGTTGAAGTACTTACTTTATGTGGTCATCCACAGCTTGTCCAACAAGCATGGGGGCTAAGACCAGATTCCTGAGGATCTCTCCTTCATAGTGTATGGGATTGTTTAGGGGGTCAAGTTCAGGTATTCTTAGTTTGTTTACACAAATTTGCTTACTAACTTGGACTCCTTAGAATATTATATGTTTCCTAGATATGTTCAACATATTACCAACTTTGAACTAGGGTCACAGTTGAGGGAAACTGATAATGTTCTTAAATTAGGACAGATGAAGCTTGACATCTTTAAAATCTTGAAGAAACCAACTGTTGGCTTCTCTGGTTTAGAAACAACCCTTGTCCCTAAAATGTTAGAGCTTATTGCTTATGGTGACAACCTAGCAACACAAGCTAGTATTGAACCCACATCTTCTACCTCTCAACCACCTAAACAACCACAAATCACCCTTACCCTCCAGAGAAAATCCAAACAAAGCCCTCCAGAAGCTATTCAGTCTGTGCAAGACCCCATACTACTACCCGAATAGAAGGAAGTGGACACTAGAGCTCCCACTTCCCATAAGGAGCAAACCACTCGGACACTAGAGCTCCACTTCTCATAAGGAGCAAACACTCCCATTACTTCAACTATCAGTCTTGAGGTTCCTCATGCTCAGACTGATAAGCTCATTAGCCTAACAGCCTTAAGCCTTCACTCTGAGTCTCAACACTCAAGTGAACAACCTTCAGGGGAATATTACCATCCCCAGCCTCCAGATCTCAACCAACCAATTCCTAGACTTGATTTCTATGATGATGAAGACTTGGGTTTCAATGAGTACCATGAGTCTCTCTACTCTTCCCTTACTCAAAAAGAGATGAGTGCTCCTGACTCTTCTATGTCTAGCCCATATCATCCACCTACCACTGAGGTGGATATTCTTGACCCTATTCAAGAGGTCCATATGGAGAAGGCTCTCACTTTTGCAAGTGATTACATTGTTAAGACCTCAACCATGTAAACTCAACCCACTTACACTCCAACTGTAGTTGTTAGTGAGTAGTGGAAAACCAACATCCAGGAACATGATGCTGGTGATGAGACTAAGGACTTTGGTCTAGTTATCTTATTTCATAATGAATCTTATGATGAAGAAGAGGAATCTAAGACTAAAGGTGCAAAAACTATCAAACACATGCAGATATTTAGTCTCTAAGGTTAGTCATTCAAAATCTCAGGTGACTACCTTATAAAATAAGGTCAATGATCAACAACTTGAGATATCTTATCTCAAGGAGAAACTAGCTGGGAGACCTTTAAGATGTGCTCAACCAGGAACACAAGAACCTGTGGATGTGATTGACCTAACTCCTAGCTCATCTATGCAAAAGGGTGATGCTACCAAAAAGGAGGAGAAAGTCATTACAATCATAGAACATAGGAGTTCTTCATAGAGCATGGACCTTGAGGACTCACCATTCTCATTTGCAATTGTTAATGCTAAGCAACTTCCTTAAGTTCATATTGATGTGACCTCTATAGACTCCTTCATTTAGAGTCTCTTGAGGATGGTATCACAAGGGCTATGTCATCTCCACCTCAAGGAAATTCCAACTACATCATAGGGTGGAGATATAATGCTGATAGAAGAGCCCTTATTATTCAAAGAGTTCAAGGGCAACAAGAGGTCTTGAACTTTTCAGACCTTGAACTACTATGAAAGTCTCGACCTTATCAACATGCCACTTGTCAACCCAAGCCAATCAAGACAAGCTGACAAGTTGGCTCAAAGGATTCAAGATAGGATTAC
Source organism: Flaveria trinervia (assembly GCA_025506515.1). NCBI lineage: Eukaryota > Viridiplantae > Streptophyta > Magnoliopsida > Asterales > Asteraceae > Flaveria > Flaveria trinervia. The sequence goes on along the minus strand of CM046447.1, from coordinate 1,981,739 downwards.
TAAAGAGTTCAGCCTCAGAAGGAGACAAAAGCAACCAGGCAATATCATCGGTCAACTGGAAGTTGAGGCAGACCCTGAGATTAGCTTCAAATGGAAAACCTTGATTGAAGGCCCAATGATAGAACTTGAGAGCCCTGTCACACCTACATTTGCTTTAGAAGTCCATTTCCTTGACGAGGCACCTATTAGTAAAGGTATATCTCAACATCTCTCTAGTCAGAGCTTCGATGCTACACTAAGCAATGAAGACCCAAGCTCTCTCCACCTTGAGTCACAAAGGTCGGTCAACTGGATGTTGAGGCAGACCCTGAGATTCGCTTCAAATGGAAAACCTTGATTGAAGGCAACTTGAGAGCCCTGTCACACCTACATTTGCTTTAGAAGTCCATTTCCTTGACGAGCACCTATTGGTGAAGGTATATCTCAACATCTCTCTAGTCAGAGCTTGGATGCTACACTAAGCAATGAAGGCCCAAGCTCTCTCCACCTTGATTCACAAAGGTCTATGAGTGACAAAGGGAAAAGGAAGCTGACTCCTGAGGAGATTAAGGAGGATGAGAGAGAGAAAAGGAAGCTAAGGGGAGAAAGTTCCTTAGCTGGGTTTGCTGGCTTAATGGAAGTTGCAATCAGGGCTGCTCCCCAACCAAACACTCAAAAATGATAAGTTGAGGGCAGTCAGGATTGCTTACTTATAAAACATGAACTATGATATTAATAATATCATCTCCCTCCCTTTAGAGAATTAAATGAACTGGCTGATATGGCATTATAAACCCTAAACCCTAAACCCTAAACCAAACACTATGAACTATGAACTATTGATAATATCATCTCCCTCCCCAACCAAACACTAAAAAATGATAAGTTGAGGGTAGAGGATGCAAGATTGCTTCTTCAAGTTAAGGAAGAAAAGAGAATGAAAAGGCATTATAAACATATTCCTACCCTTTCCCTAGTTCAAGAAAGCCTTGTACAAGAGGCTGTGGCTCTATAAGAACCTCAGGTAGACAAAGAATCTGATAGGATCAACATGATCAACTACCTGAGTGCCATAAGCCTATATCAGGCACATGCACTTCTTCCTTTTTCCTTTGAGTACATTGAGTTTGAGTATCTTAAGTAGCTTGAACTTAAAGTACTCAAAGAAAGAAAGAAAAAAAGAAAGATGAGGGAAGAGGTTTCAAAGTCAAGAGCCATCATCTAAAAGAGTATGAAGAAGTCAGCTGATAGGCAGAGGATGATGAGCCTCTTGAAGTTGTATGGATTCTATGGAAGGAGACTTGGCCCTATGTCTTTACCTATTATGGATGAGCATATTAGGGAAATCAAGTAGAAGATCAAAAGAGATAACTTGTTGACTTACACTCCGCATCAAGTCAGGTCCCTCAAGAAGTGGAGGTTAAGGTTGAACCTTTTGAGACAATACAACCTTGACCTCCTACTGAGTCTCAGCAAGCTTCATCTTCTGATCCACAGTAGGGTTCTGTCCCCTCTCAATCTGAACCTGTGAGAGAGGAAGACCCAACTGAGAAAGACAAGGAAAATCATAACGTGCTACAGGCTAGTCTTCTCAGTCAAAAAGTTCAAAGAGGAGAAAATGGATGGATTCTAAAACAAAGTCTATGAAGAAGAAGAAAGAGGTATCCATCTCCAAATCTCAAGATGAGTCAGAACATCTTAAGGATGTGCATCAAGAGGAAGCTCCACCAACTCCAATCCAAGTAGCTCCTCTAGCATCAGGAAGACCCATCTTGTCCTGGACTTACTCTACTAATCTATAAAGATGACATGTTATAAGAGATCAAGGTGTTGAATATGTCTACACATGGCAAGACATGTTCAATCTACCTCTGCATGATCTTTATAAGATGAGAAGAAATTTTGAGAGTCTGAATGATCCTAACAATCTTACGAAGAAAGGCATGGTCATTATCATAATGAGGACTGCCAATATCTGATGTCTTCATATATTTTGGTAGCATCAGTCTAGGGGGAGTTTGTAAGGATTCATATGAGGTTGATGCAACCCAAAACACCCAAACAGTAGGTCCTGCATGCATGCACCAAGTGCTGAAATAGAATGCTTTAAAGGTTTCACATTCTGCATTAGAAAACATTCTAAAGTGTGAAATCTTCCGAAGCCAAGACCAATATCTTTCGAAGCCAAACATGAAGTCTTCCGAAGCTTCAAGACAAAGTCTTCCAAAGCCAACACTTGAAGACAGATTTCTTCCAAAGACTTATGAGTACATGCTATAATCTGATGTACTTTTACCATAAAGCTAGACCATTTTTCTGCTACAACTTTGTTTGACTCACCAACTATCACAAGTTGGTGAAGGTCCATGCTTTTGGTAAACTGTACATTGAGGTATTGAGTTTGTTCTTTCTACTTTATATAGTTCTATCTTTTTATAATATATTAGGATGTGAGCTATGTCATGTCATAATCGCTAGTCAAAAGGCAATCTGCCTTTTGACTTTACATTGATTTTGTTGTCTAGATCATGTATCTGGCTGGCCTTCAAAGTATGGCTAGCTGTAGTGCTGATACATGTGAACCTAGTTTATGAGTTAAATGTAAACTGTCTTTCATGTCTTACATATATGTAATTGAGTGGGGATGAATGAAATACAATGTGTGGTTGATGCATATAATTTTTAATATATCATTGTTCATTGTGTGATAACGCATATTGAACTATCTATATAGCTTTATGGTTGTTTACATAATTCTTAGTCTATAATGGTTGAGAAATGTGTTTAAACTTAACCGTGTGAAGTTCTCATGCGAATGGACCATGCTAATGGACCATACGCATGAATACTTCATGCTAATGGACTAGTTGGACGACTAAACCAGGAGACTGGATCAGTCACACGATTGTAACATAAGATTGACTCAGTCGCACGACTGAACCCTCAGTCGTGCGGATGGATCAACCGCATGATTCAGTCGCACGACTGAACCATGCTAATGGTTTAGTCGTACGAATGGTAAACCATAACTATAAATACCACTTAATTCGTGAAAAAACATAACAATTCGAATACCTACGCACAAAATCGTACCCTAGCCGTCCAGAGCCTCAAGAACACTTGTTCCAAGTTCATAGATCACAGTTCGTTCTTTAATCATTCTTGACGTTACACAAATCGTTAGATTTATCGGAACTGTGTTCTCCCTGATTGGATCATCAATCAAATAGGATTCCGCACTATTTGGTTTGGTATACGTGCAGAATCTGTTAGTACTCGTACCTAAACGGTCCTAACAAGTGGTATCAGAGCCAAGGCTCTTGATTTGTGTGTGATTCAATCGATTTTGATATAAAAATCACGTTTTTCACTCAAAAACTCAATCTTTTTGTGTCAAACAGTGTTTTCGACGTCTCCAGATCACCAAGTTCACGTTTTCCGGCTTACGGCAGATTAGGGTTTGTGAAATTCGTAATTTTGTGTGAAAGTACCAAAAACCCTCGAATTTTCAAAAACCAGCAGCTCCAGTCACACGATTGACTTAATCGCATGACTGAACCCATTTGCACCTCCCATACGCACGATTGGCTCAGTCGTTCATCCATTCGTATGACTGAACACTCCATTCGCATTGTTCATCCACATCGGTCCAATCGCACGATTGACTCATCTGCATTTGTTCAATCGCACGATTAAGCCATCCGCATTGTTCAATCGCATGGTTAGCCCAATCACATTCCTCCATTCGCACAAGTGAAGGAGTTGATTTTGAAAGTTTAAAGTTAACAATGGAAGATCAGTACTCAGCATTCACTGCAGGTAGGGATTCACGGATCCAGAATCTATTGCTTCTGGAAAATGAAGTTGGTAAGTATAATAAGCCCCCTAAGCTCATAACGTTAGATGATTACCCACAATGGAAGCAAAGGTTCGAGATATACTTAAATGGAGTTGATCCTAATCTGTGGGAATCAATCAAGACAGGGTATATCATGCCGGTTGGTGCATATGGAGTTAAACTTACCTTAGGTGGCATGACTGATAGCCAGAAAGTAAAGTACAATGCAGAGAAGAAGGTGTATGCTCTGTTAACTCAGTCAACCCCTAAGGATATATTCCATCAGTTTTCTGAGAACAAGCAAGCAAAGAAGCTATGGGATGCTCTGGAAAAGCGGTATGAAGGGAATGCATCATTAAAAGCTCTAAAGGCTAAGGCTTTGAAGGAGTTCGATAACTTACCGTCAATGGGTAAGGAGAGTTTGGATGACTTTATAGACCGTTTCTATCACTTAATGAGTGAGCTGTACACTCATGGGGTTGTGTAGAGATAAATGAAGAGGCTGATGCAACCTAAACATCCAAAGTCTATCTTGCATGCTACACAAGTGCTATGAAGACGAATGCTTAGGAAGTTTCACACATGCAATAAAAATATTTTAAGTGTGAAATCTTCCGAAGCCAAGACCAATATCTTCCGAAGCCAAATATGAAGTCTTCCGAAACCTCAGAGACAAAGTCTTCCGAAGCTTCAACTCATGAAGACAGATTTCTTCCGAAGACTTTTGACACATGTTTTATTTGATGTACTTCATGTAAGGTCCCCAACTTACATGAGTTGGTGGTAAGGTCCATGCTTTGGGTAACTGTACATTGAGGTCTTGAGTCTGTAACTTTCTACTTCATGTACTTTATCCTTTTTGTAATAGATAAGGATGTGAACTATGGCATGTCATCATCACTAGTCAAAAGGCAATCTGCCTTTTGATTCTACAATTGATTTTGTTTGTGTCTAGTCAATTGTATCCAGCTGGCTTTCAAAGTATAGCCGGCTGTAGGATGTAGTATAAGTATCTCATGTTCTTGTATCTTTCTAGTATGCTTTGTAACACTTGTAATAGAATATAGAGAAAGCAATATACTGCGTTCTTGAAAACCATATACTTGTGCTCTTGTGTTCTATATCTTACATTACTTGTGTTCTTAGTGTCTTATTGTGGTTAATCTAGTTCATTGTTTGATTAAGTTTTAGTTAATCTCCACTTTGTGTTATTGTGTTGTAGTTGACCCCCTTCACCGGTCCTGTATTTGGTATCAGAGCTTTCTAGGCTCTTGATATAAGATCTCACCATTTTAAGATCCCTCATACACACAAATACTAAACTTTTCAAATGGCAACCATTTCCAAGACTGATATGGAAACTGAAACCATGAACAAGTCCCCACTGATCACTCTTGATGAGTTTGATACCTGGTGTTTAAGAATGAAAGGTTTCATTAGGTCTCTTGATTCAAGAATGTGGGAGTCTATGGAGAATGGACCTTTCATACCTAGCACCCCTTCTCCTACTGGTGTTGGTATGATCCCTAAGGATGTGGCTAACTACTCTGATGAAGATAGGAAGAGAGTAGAGATTGACAGAAAAGCCATGACAGCCCTTCAATCTGCCCTTCCAAACTCTATGTACAGAGGTTTCAAGAAGTGCAAAACAACCAAGCAGCTGTGGGATGCACTGAAACTGATGTATGAGGGTTCCTCTGAAGCCAAGGAGAACAAGAAGGATCTCCTGAAGCAGCAGTTTGAAAACTTCACCTTCAAAACAGGTAAAACCATGACTCAGCAATACTTCAGGTATGTTAAGATTGTGGATACCCTTGTGGATGGAGGAGTTTCTCTTGAAAATAAAGATATTGTAAGGAAGTTCATGTCCTCACTTCCTAAGCAATGGACACACTACTGTGTGGTGACCAAGAGAACTGAAAATCTCAAAAATCTTACTCTAGCAGAGTTATATGGGATTCTCAGTGGCTACCTGATGGAGATGAACATGCAAGGTTCATCTGGCAACTCCAACAATCAATTGGTTCAGCCCTACATGTGGTTGAAAGGGATAGCATAGAACCCAAACATCATCTCATATGCTACCCTAACAACTCATCAAAGGGTCCTTTCATCACCTTCCCAGAGACACTAAGGGAGAACTACACTCAAGGAAGCCCATTCCAAGAGACAAGTTCTTCTCAAGCTTTTGTGTCTTCTGATGAAAGCTGTGGCAACTCTCTTTTCACTCTTGAAGACCTGGACTGTATTCATCCAGATAATCTGGAATACATGGAAATAGTCCAGCAGATGGCTCTTCTCACTCACAGAGCCAAGAAGTTCTACAAGAGGACTAGAAGGAAGTTTTCAAGCAATGCAACCAGTGGAAAGTTCGGCCTGGACAAAGGCAAAGTCAAGTGTTACAACTATAACTTAATGGGCCACTTTGCCACAGAGTGTAAGGCACCTAGAACAAATGGTGGCCAAACACTATCCAGACCAAACTACACTGACAAAGCTCTCTGGAATGAGAAGTCAAAGCAGCAGGCTGCTGTTGCTGTTGAAGAAGGAGGATTTGACTGGAACTTTCAGGTGGAAGATGCTTCTCCTAACCAAGCATTGATAGCAGATCATGATGTAGCCAAGGTATTGGAACATCTCTGTACTCCTGAATGCATTGCTAAAGTTAATAGATACAGGTCCTATAACTTAGAGATGAGATATGACCTTGAGTCCTTAAACATTTTAAAATCTGATTTTAGAAAGTCTAAAAATGATTATAAACTGAAGAAAGAGGACTTAGAAAAAACCATTTCAGTTCTAAAACATGAACACATAGATTTTAGGACTCAAATCAAAGATCTCATAACCAAGCTGATTAAGTGCCAAGCTGAGCTTGTGATCAACAAATCCAGGGCAGAAAAGAGTGTTCTTGAAGAAGAGACCTTCAAGAACATGATATCCTCATCCCTGCACAACAAGGTGTGCTATCAAAATAGGCGGGGACTGGGATCCAATGAGATAGCTCCTCTACACACAATCTTGTCTGTAAGATCTCCTAGGTGTGGAACTTGTGAAGATGAGCTTCCTCTCATAGATCCTATGAGTAAAGAGGATGAAGAAAAGATAGTGAAGAATTCCTCTGAGAAGAGTGAAGAGAAGGATTCCAAGAAGGGCCACTATCCTTTTGAGGAGAAGAAGAAGACTGTGATGACCAAGTCGATGAGAAAGAACTTGATCAGAAAGAGCAAAAGAAAGGCAAGGAAGGCTTAAGAGATCAGGGCTACTTTTGACTCTAAGCAGAACAAGTTTTCATATCTGCAGGGTTGAAGTAGTAAGGACTGGAGACATCAACCAAAACTCTTCTGCTAAGAGTTCTGGTTCTTGTTCAACTCATCTAAGTAACAAGAAGAAGACTGATCTGCTATGTACCACTGCTGCACAACTTGGACCATCAAACTCCAAGAACAGTTCTCAGCCCAAAAGGACTGTCTCAGCATTTGAAAAGATGAAGGTGGAGAAGGGATGTGCTCACAGACAGTCTTGTTCCTAGCAAAAGACTCTTGTGAAGAAGAAAATGGTGTGTGTCATGTGTGAAAGTACCACCCACATTACAAAAGATTGTCCTTACAATCCTAAAGGTAATGTCCATATGACTAAAACAAAGACTTCAAAGGGTCTTTAGAAGATTCAAGCTTCGGAAGGAAAACCTGTTTCCTTTGGAAGCTCCAAGTCTAAGAAGAAGGGAAGTGGAAAATTACCCTCGGAAGAGAAGTTGGTCTCGGAAGAAAGGAGTTCTTCCGAAGCACTGAAGTCTGCTGCAGTGTCTGCAGAATCTTCCGAAGGTTCAGTCATCAAAACTTGCAAAGTCCCAAAAGCTTCCGAAGTTTTGAAAGTCAAGTCCAAGACTCCAAAGGTGGTATGGAAGTCTAAGAAAGACCAAGTGACTGAAAATTCTCCATTAACAACAGCTCAAGATCCTCTTAGTACAACCATAGGATCTATTATTGTTGCATTACCTTTTGTAAATGAGCCCAAGACAAGCAAGGCTTGGGTTTCCAAATATAACTAATTACTTTCTGTGTGCAGGGACAACTCAAGACAAACAAGAATGTCTGGATCATTGATAGTGGTTGTTCCAGGCACATGACAGGCAATAGGTCATTACTCCAGAACTTTGAAAGGATTGATGGAGGACTAGTTGCTTTTGGAGGAGATGAAGGTGGTTACATTTCTGGAAGGGGCAAGGTCACAAATGGTAAGCTCAACATTGAAAAGGTAAACTTTGTCAAGGAGCTTGGGTACAATCTTTTGAGTGTATCCTAATTTTGTGATCAGAGTCATAACATGCTCTTTACTGAGCATGAGTGCATTGTTCTTAAGCCTGGTGTGGTCATTCCTCATGAGCATATCCTGCTTAGAGCCCCCAGGAAAGAAAACATGTACAAGATGAATTTGCAAGAAAGATTTCCCTCTGGAGAAGTTTTATGCTTTCTGTCTAAAGCTAATAGTGATGAGTCTTTTCTATGGCATAAAAGAATGTGCAATGTAACTTTAAAAACATGAATAAATTAATTAAGAATGATTTGTAACTAGAATACCAAAAAAGAGTTTACAAGTGATGATCATTGTGTTGCATGCCTGAAAGGGAAGCAACATAAGGTATCTCACAAGCCTAAGGAACGGAACTCCATCACTACACCCCTACACTTGTTACATATGGATCTCTTTGGCCACACCAGTGTAATGAGTCTAGGAAGGACCTCTTACTGTTTATGATCACAGATGACTTTACAAGATTCACTTGGGTCTTCTTCCTTAGAACTAAGGATGAGACTCCTGAGATTCTAAAGAATTTCATCTTAAAGATTGAGAATCAATCTGATCACAAGGTCAAGATCATAAGATGTAATCAAGGAACTGAATTTAAGAACCAAATCCTTGATACATTCTATGATGAAAAGGGTATTACAAGACAATACAGTGCTCCCAGGACACCTCAGCAGAATGGTGTTGCTAAGAGGAGAAACACGACACTGATTGAAGCTGCAAGAACCATGTTGTCTGACTCTAAGCTGCCCATCACCTTGTGGGTAGAGGCAGTCAACACTACCTGCTATGTGCAAAACAGAGTTTTAGTAGTTAAGACTCATGGCAAGACTCCTTATGAACTTTGGCACAAGAGGAAACCTTTCATTGGTTTTCTCAGGTCATTTGGATGTCCTTGCACCATCTTGAATACCAAAGATCAAATTGCCAAGTTTGCTAAGAAATCAGACGATGGACACTTTATTGGATACTCTTCTAAAGCTAAAGCTTATAGAGTATACAATCTCAGAACTAAAATTGTTGAGGAGTCAGCCAATGTGACTTTCAATGAAAACACACCTTATGTAGCTGGTTCTGGTCCTGATTTGCTATTTGATCTTGACTTAGTTACCAACTGTTTTAACAAATCTTGTGAGAATGTTTCAGGATCTGTTGAAAATTTAAATACAGGTGATCCTGATCCAAGATTTGAGCTAAGAAGACCTTCAACTCATACATCTTCAGCTCTAGTTGGAACTACTTCTGCTAATGAGGTTTCTATCAGCACTACAATGACAAACTCAGCTGATACATCTAGGGTGCCTTCAAATTCCAGCTCAGAGGCTCCACAACCAGATAAGAACATCTCAATTGTGGAAGACAACAATGGTGGTGGTGACAGTGATCAAGAATTTCTTGATGCTTCTAACCACACCATAGATGAGAACATCAATGATGTCACACTGCTTGGATCAAGTTTCTCTTGAAAAGTGTGCTGATGTGGTGGGAGAAACATCTATGCCAGATCTAAATTTCTCTAATTTAGATCTTTCTCAGCAACTTGCTGTGATCCCTCAGCTTAGGATCCACAAGTCTCATCCTACCACAAACATCATTGGAGACGTTGTCACAGGGGTAAGGACAAGAGGACAAACCTATGAAGCAAATTTTTGTCTTCACTCTTGTTTCTTATCCCAGATAGAGCCAAAGAAAGTTGATGAGGCTCTAAAAGATGGAAGTTGGGTTAAAGCTATGCAACAAGAGCTGCTTCAATTCAAAAGATAGAAAGTTTGGAACCTTTGTCCTCTTCCTTATTGGAAGACTACCATTGAACCAAATGGGTGTTTAGGAACAAGAAGATGATAGAGGCATCATCATAAAAAACAAAGCTAGAATAGTTGTTTAAGGATACACATAGGAAGAAGGGATTAACTACACTAATGTCTTTGCTCTAGTAGCAAGACTAGAAGCTGCCAGGATATTCCTGGCATTTGCTGCATCCAAGAACTTCAAGGTCTTTCAGCTTGATGTGAAGTGTGCCTTTATTGTATGGAGTGATTGATGAAGAGGTATATATCAAACAACCACCTGGCTTTGTAGATCTTGATCATCCTGATTATGTCTGCAAGCTTGACAAAGCTCTCTATGGGCTGCATCAGGCACCCAGGAAATGGTATGAGACACTGTCTGAGTATCTTTGTAAACATGGATACAGGAGAGGTACTATAGATGGAACTCTCTTCATCAAAGGACAGGGAAATGACATATTGCTAGTTCAAGTGTATGTGGATGAAATCATCTTTGGTTCAACTAATCCAAAGCTCTGTAAAGACTTTGAGAAGTAGATGAAAGACAGATTTGAAATGAGTGCCATGAGGGAACTTAATTTCTTTCTGGGAATTCAAGTGAAGCAAGTTGAAGATGGCATCTTCATAAGTCATTCTAAGTATGTTCAGGACATACTCAAGAGATTCAACATGACTGATTGTAAGATTGCTAAGACACCCATAGCCATAAACCACTCCCTTGGACCTGATCTTGAGGAGGAGTGTGTAGATAAGCATTTATACAGGGCTATGATTGGGTCTCTGATGTATCTTACTGCTACCAGGCCTGATATTATGTTTGCTACATGTATCTGTGCAAGATATCAAGCCAATCCTAAGATGTCTCACCTCATCACTGTCAAGAGGATTCTAAGATACCTCAAAGGTGCCTCATTATGGTACCCTAAGAATCCTAGCTTCAATCTGTATGCTTATATAGATAGTGATTATGGTGGTTGCAATATGACTGCAAAGTCTACATCTAGGGGATGTTAGTTCCTTGGTGGAAGGGTTGTCTCATGGAAATGCAAGAAACAATCCTGTATCTCTGCATCAACTGCTGAAGCTGAATACATTGCTGCTACAAGCTGCTGTGCTCAAGTGCTTTGGATTCAGAATCAGATGCTGGACTATGGGTTAAACTTCAAGGAGACTCCCTTTCACATAGGCAACAATAGTGCTATCTCAATCACAGATTATCCTATGCGCACTCAAGGACAAAGCACATTAATATCAGGTATCATTTAATAAGAGATAACTATGAAAAGAGATTAATTAAACTAGTCAAAGTTCACACAGATGAACAATATGCTGATCTGTTTAGAAAGGCTTTTGATGAACAGAGATTAAATATCTAATATCAGCTATTGGGATAATTAACTTTGAGTAGGTTTTTCTTAAAACTAATTCTTATTATTTCTTAAAATATGTGTCCTAAGTTGTCTAGTTCATCACTTTCATAAGCTCATGTTTTCTTTGGATGAAAATTTCTTTTTGAAGACTTTCCTTAGATCTTTAAAATTTCTGATACTTCAGAAGTTATGCATTTAACTTCGGAAGCAAATCATGCCTTCAAAATAAATAACTGTCTAAGAAATTTACCTTCGGAAGAGGTTTCAGATCTATCTTCCGAAGCTTAAATACTTGTCTCAGACACTTACTTATTTTCAAGGACCATTTACTTCCGAAGCAAAATTAACTTTCGGAAGCCTTGTGTTTTATATACAAAGCAATCAAGTTTAATTTTCTCTTCCGAAGAAAAAATTTTCAAAACTCTCAGGAAATTCTTCCGAAGTCATTTTAGATTCGGAAGCTTTTTAATTAAAACTTCCGAAGATAATTAACCTTCGGAAGCTTTTTGACTTCCAAGAGAACTACTTTTTGAGCAAAAGTAATCTACTTTTTCAGAAGTGGGACCGACATCTGGATTTCAAAGTTTATCCTGTTTCATTAAACTTTATCTGAAATCCCTCTCACATATAAACCCAATGGTTTCCCCCTATTTCTATCATCTGTTCTTCCTCCAAACCTAAAAACCCAAATTCTCTCTGAAATTTCTTTCTTCCTTCTTTCTTTATCTTTAAGCTACCTCACAATGGCCAACCTTGCTCATAGAAATGATCCCAACTTTAAAATGCAGCTACACAGGCAACATAATCAGGTTGCTCTGTTAAGCTCTAAGAAAGATCCTCATTTCTCAGAGGTTGTCGATTCTTAGCCTTATCCAACTACTTCCCCTCCCTAACCATTGATCATCCACTCTATGAGGATCATCTGCTTGAATTTTGGAAAACCTACCAAGAGGTTGTCATGGATAGGGAGATGGCACTGTTTGCCACAGTGCGGGGGAGAACAGTCTTCATCAATCCGGCCATCATCAACATGCATCTTCAGCTGGATGATGAAGAAGGTGACGTGATCTTCCAAAAGGAAGCTGCTAATCATTCCTTTGAGTAGATAGGATACGAGGGAGATTTATCTGTAAAGACTTTTAGGAAAGGGAAGGTCTCATCCCAATGGAGATTCCTACTCCATGTGGTCATCCACAGGTTATCAAACAAGCATGGTGGATGGGACCATATTCCTGAGGATCTCTCCTTCATCATCCATGGAATGATTCAAGGGTTCAAGTTCAGGAATCCTCAATTTGTTTATACCAACTTGCTTGCTAACTTAGACTCCTTAGAATATTACATGTTTCCTAGATATGTCCAGGTTATTCTTAACTGTGAACTAGGCTCACAGTTAAGGGAAATAGGTAACATTCTTAAATTGGGACAGATGAAGCCCGACATCTTTAAAATACTGAGGAAGCCCACTGTTGGCTTCTCTAGGGTAGAAACAACCCTAGTCCCAAAAATGTTATAGCTCATTGCTCAAGGTGACAACCTAGCAGCACAAGCTAGTGTTGATCCCACACCTGCTACCTCCCAACCACTCACACAGCTTAAAATCACCCTCACTTACCAAAGAAAATCCAAACCAACCCCTGCTCAGACTATTCAGTATGTGGAGGCCCCCATATACCTACCCACACAGGAGGAAGTGGACACTAGAGCTCCCACTTCTCCTGAGGAGCAAACCACTCCCATCTCTTCAAGAATCAGTGTTAAGGTTCCTCATGCTCAGCCTAATGAGCTCATTAGCCAAACTGCCTTAAGCCATCACTCTGAGTCTCAACTTTCAAGTGATCAACCTTCAGGGGACAGTTACCATCCCCAGCCTATAAATCTCAACCAACCAATTCCCAACCTTGATTTCTATACTGATGAAGATCTAGGTTTCAGTGAGTATAATGAGTCTCTCTTCTTTACCCCTATTCAAAGAGAGATGAATGCTCCTGAGTCTCCTATATCTATCCCACATTAGTCACCTACAACTGAGGTGGACACTTCTAAACCTGTTCAGGATGTCCATATGGAAGAGGCTCTCACTTTTGAAAGTGATTACATCATTAAGACCTCAACCATGGCAACTCAACCCACTGACATCTCAACTGAGATTGCCAGTGAGCAGAGGAAAACCAGCAGCCAAGAATCTCAAGCTGGTGGTGAGAGAGAGGACTTTGGTCCGGTCTTCTCATCCCCCACTGATTCTTTGATGAATATGAGGGGAATCTAAGACTAATTGTGCACAAACTGTCCAAAACATGCACTTATTTAGTCTCAAAGGTCAGTCACCTTGAATCTCAGGTGACTACCTTACACAACAGGATCAATGATCAACAACTTGAGATTTCATGTCTTTAGGAAAAACTAGCTGGGAGACCCTTAAGAAGAGCTCAACCAGGAACACAAGAACCTATGGATGTGATTGACCTATCTTCCAGCTCACCTATGCAAGTGGGTGATGCTACCAAAAAGGGGGAGAAAGTCATTACAACTACAAAACCTGGGAGTCCTTCAGAGAGAGTGGACATTGAGGACTCACCATCCTCACTTGCAATTGTGCATTCTTAGCAACCTCCTCAAATTCACATTGATGTGGACTACACAGACTCCTTCATACAGAGTCTGTTTGAGGATGGGATACCAAGGGCTATGTCATCTCCACCATCTTCCAATCACATCATTGGGTGGAGGTATGATAACATCAGGATAGCCCTAATCATCATAAGAGTTCAAGGATAGCAAGAAGTCTTCAATTTTTAGACATTGAACTACTATGAAGGTCTGGATCTAGTCAACATGCCACTTGTCAACCCAAGGAAATCAAGACAAGCTGACAGACTAGCTCAAAGAATCCAAGACAGGATCACTGCAGAGTTCAGCTTAAGAAGGAGACTTAGGCAATCAGGCAATGCCATCGGTCAACTTGATGTTGAGGCAGACCCTAAGATTAGTTTCATAGGGGAAACCTTGACTGAAGGCCCAGTGGCAGAACCTGAGACCCCTGTCTCATCATCATCAACTGCTGCAGAGATCCACATTCCTTCTAAGACACCTGCTGGTGAAGGTGCTTCTCAAACTCTTTAGGGCCAGAGCTCAGAAGCTGCATCAAGCAATGAAGGCCAAAGCTCTCTCCATCCTAAGTCACAAAGGTCTATGAGTGACAAGGGAAAAGAAAGATGATATCTGAGGAGATTGAGGAGGAGGAGGAGAGAGCGAGGAAAAGAAGGCTGAGGGGAGAAAGTTCCTCTACTGAGTCTTCAAGACTTATGGACTCTGCTATCAGGGCTGCCCCCAGACTAGATACTCAGAATGATGAGTTAAGGGCAGTCAGGATAAATTATCTGCAGACAAGGAACTATGACATAGACAGTGTCATTTCTCTCCCCTTAGATGAGTTGAATGAACTGGTTGACCTGGAAAGGTTAAGGGAGAAGAAGGAGGCAGAAGATGCAGAGCTTTTAGTACAAGTCAAAGAAGAGAGAAGAAGGAAAAGACTGTACAAGGATATGCCTACCCTCTCCCCAGTTCAAGAAAGTCCTACACAAGAGGATGTGGTTCAACAAGAACCTCAGGTAGACAAAGAAGAAGATAGGATCATGATGATCAACAATTTCATTCTGAAGTTGAGAGAGGAAGAGTTAAGGATGAAGTACAGGTCTTAAAAGAGTTCATATGATCAGAACCCGTCACTGTACAATTCAACTCCTCAACCAAAAACGTCTGGAGCACCACTTCAAACGGCTTTTGTGTCGAGTTCAGCTACTCCATCCCAAGCCACTACTTCAGGATCTGACACGTCAGGTTCGTCTTGCACCCAATACATAGCACCTAAAGCCAATGCTACAAAATTGAAGACCGAGAATCTTGGTAACGTGACTGTAGAGGTAGCAAAGGAGCATATGGATCTCTTAGCAGTTGTCGTTCACACCTATGACGGTCTTGTTTCTGGAAGGATAGGAAACTGCCATCCGGCAGATGAAGACTACGAGCAAGTAGACGAGAATGAGCTAGAAAGGATGGACATTATGTGGGCTCTTGCTAGTGCTGTCCGGAGAGCGAAGAATTTTGTTAAGAAGACAGGACAAATCTTGATAGCCACAAAGGATACAACCTTTGGTTTTGAGAAAACCAAAGTTACTTGTTTTAACTATGGAGAGAAGGGACATTTCAAGCGTGAGTGTGTGAAGCCCAAGAAGACAGGAAATGGTAATTCGTTCTCATCCTTCAATCGCCAAGATAAACCCACAAGCAGCACCGCATCGTCAAGCAAGGATCCTAAAGCCTTGACTGCACAAGACGACGAAGGGCAAGATTGGACCTTTCGGTTTGTATCTCCGGGAGAATCCAACATTGCTTGTGTTGAGGGTTTGGATGGCGACTCTGCAAGCGAAGGTGATATAGCAGTGGAACTCGTGATGTCGAATAATGAAGAAATTGGTAATGTGGTCAATCAACTAAATGAATAAGGTCAAATTTCAACATGTTCAGAATCACCAACACCAGAAAAGTCAAACTCTGCTATGATGGCTGATTTAACCGAATCTTCTCAGGTAAGTACCAAAGACCAACTGTTTGATAGTCATGCATGTAATGAATGTAATAAGTTTAGAGAAAGCGTAGACTCAAAATTTGCTAGGTTATTAGATCACAATGATAGCTTAGTAAATGACTTACAACTGTGCATAGAAGCAAATAGGATTTTAAAATAGAATGAGCATAGTTATAAAAAGAAAATAGAACAGTTAAATAAACAACTAAGGGAAACCGAAGTTGTAGCTTTTAACCAAGCAAATGACATAAAGTTCTATTTAAACTCCCTAGAAGAAACTAAGAAACAAAAAGCAGTTTTGGAAGTCAAAGTAAACTCTATAAAACAAAAACTACACAGTTGGACTAGTTCTTCTCACATAGTCCAGCATTTAGTGAGAGAACGTAACAACGGGGAGAGTTTGGGTTACAAAGTGGTTCCACCACCACATGAGACCTTGTTGAATGCTAAGTTCAAACCAATTAATGACAACCCACTCAAGGATCATGCGGTGTCCACTCCTCTTGTAAGTGATCTAGATTTCACATGTAACCCTAATGAATCTGTCACTAAACTAAAAGAGACCACTTTAAAGTCAAAAGGTAAGATGCCTATTGTTAATTTGGATGAACAATTTGAGAAGGTTAAGGTAAAGTCTGGTTCAAACACGTCCAATTCTAAACCCAAAAAGACCAAACAAGTTAACCAAACACGTGCACCATGTCTAAGTCCAGATAAACAAAAGGGTAAATATGTTAAAAAGGTTCAAACAATTAATTTTGTTAAACAAGATAAAACAACTAAACAAAAAGTGTCAAAACCCAAGCAAACTAAAGTCACACCCGTGTCATACACGTCCCCACAGAAGCAGTTCCACCATCATGTCAAAAGTAGATCATGCTACAACTATAGAAAGTATGGACACATCGCGTCAAATTGTCCTTATTATCAGGCACCAAGGAAAAGAGTTGAACTTTGTGTTATTGTTCTTGTTCTGTCTTTTAATTACTTATGTTTCTTTGTATCAAAGTGTGACTAGTTGCTAGTTCCCCATTTGATCTGTTAAGTGTTCTAACTCACTCTCCTTATTGGGTTGTTGTGTTGTAAGTGCCATCTCTCAAATTGCCCTGCAAATATCTTTCAAAGCCAAAAGTGAAGTCTTCTGAAAGCTTCAAAGACAAAGTCTTCCGAAGCTAATGAAGTGAAGCCAGACTTCTTCTGAAGACTTTTAATACATGCTTTATCGGATTTACCTTTCCATAAAGCTAGACCACTTCCCACTGTAACTCTAAAGACTCACCAACTTATACAAGTTGGTGAGAAGGTCCATGCTTTTGGTAACTGTACACCAAGGTCTTGTGATTGTAAGTTTCTACTTATGTACTTTTATCCTTTTTATAATGTATTAGGATGTGAGCTATGACATGTCATAGTCACTTGTCAAAAGGCAATCTGCCTTTTGACTCTACATTAATTTTATTGTCTAGATTAATGTTTCCAACTGGCCTTCAAAGTATGACCGGCTGTAGGATGTAGTACAAAGTATCTTAATGGTAACCTATTTCTTATGCTTTGCAAACACTTGTAATAGAACTTGAGAAGCAATATACTACAATGTTGAAAACCAAACTATCTTGTTGTTCTTAAGTTTCTGTCTCTAGTTTACTTGTGTGTTCCCTATTTGATCTGTTAAGTGTTCTAAGTACTCTCCTCATTGTGAGACTAAGTGTATTGACCATCCCTTAAATGGTCCTACAATTGGTATTAGAGCATTTCAGGCTCTTGATTTTAAGATCTCACCATATTAGATCCCTTAGTATCATAAAACACTTAACAGCTCAAATGGTAGCACTTGCAAAGGCTCATATGGAAACCGAAACTACGACAAAGTCCTCACTGAACACTCCTGAGGACTTTGATACTTGGTGTCAAAGAATGAAAGGCTTTATCAAGTCTCAAGACTACAAGATGTGGTAGTTTGGGCCTCACATACCAAGTACCTCCTCAGCTACTGCTAGAGGTGATATGATCCCAATAGAAGTGGCTGACTATTTTAAAGATGATAGAAAGAGAATATACATAGATCAGAAAGCCATGACTACCCTTCAAACTCCTTTTCCAAATTCCATATAACTAGGCTTCAAGAAGTGCAAATAGCCAAACAACTATGGGATGCACTGAAGCTAATGTATGAGGGGTAAACTAAAGCGATAGAGAACAAGAAGGATCTCCTAAAGCAGCAGTTTGAAAACTTTAACTTCAAAGCAGGTGAAACCATGACTCAATAATACTTCAGGTATGTTAAGATTGTGGATACTTTTATGGATGTTGGAGTAGCTCTTGAAAATAGAGATATTGTAAGGAAATACTTGTTCTCTCTTCCTAGACAATAGAAAAATTATTGTGTTATTATCAAGAGAACTTAGAACCTTAAGACTTTTACTCTCACAAAGTTGCATGGTATTCTTAGTGGATACCAGATAAAGATGAATATGCAAACTCCATCTGGTAAATCCAGCAATCAACATAGTTCAGCCCTCCATGTGGTTGAAAGGGATAGTAGAGGACCACAACATCATGTCATCTGCTACCCTGACAACTCACAAAAAGGTCCTTTCAACACTTTTCCAGAGACACCAAGGGAGAGTTACACTTAAGGAAGTCCATGCCAAGAGACAAGCTCTTCACAAGCTTTTGTGTCTGCTAATGAAAGCTATGAAAACTTTCTCTTCACCCTTGAAGACTTTGAGTATATCCATCCAGATGATCTAGAGTACATGGAGATAGTTCAACAAATGGCTCTTCTTACTCACAGAGCCAAGAAGTTCAACAAGAGGACAAGGGGAAAGTTTCCAAGCAATACAACCGATAGAATGTTTAGGCTGGACAAAAGCAAGGTGAAGTGTTACATCTATAACCAAATAGGACACTTTGCTAGAGAGTGAAAGGAACCAAGGAAAAATGATGGCCAAACACAAACCAGACCAAACTACACTTGAGGAGTCAACCCAAATGAAAAGCCAAAGCAGTAAGCTGCAATTATTATTGAAGAAGAAGGCTTTGACTAGAGCTTTCAGGTGGAAGATGCATCTCCAAACCAAGCACTAATGGCTGACCATGATGAAGCAAAGGTATTGGAACATCTTTATACACCTAAATGTATTGCTAAAGTAAATAAATATAGGTCCTATAACTTAGAGATGAGATTTGATCTTGAGTCTTTAAATATCTTAAAATATGATTTCAAAAGAGCTAAAAATGATTACAACTTAGAATAAAAGATTTAGAAAAACCCATTTCAACTCTTAAACATGAGCACACAAATTATAGAAATCAAATCAAAGATCTCATCACTAAGTTAACTGAATGCCAGATTGAGCTTATGATCAGCAAAGCTAGGGCAAAAAATGTCTTCTTGAAGAAGAGACCTTTAATAACATAATATCCTCCTCCTTGCATGCAAAAGTTTGTTATCAAAATAGATAGGGACTGGGATCTACTGAGATACCTCCTTCACACACAATCTTATCTGTAAGATCTTCTAGGTATGGAACTTGTGAAGATGAGTTTCTCTTCATAGACCCCATGAGTGAAGAGGATGAAGAGGAGATAGTGAAGTATGATCACTGAGAAGAGTGAAGAAGAGCATTCTTATCCCTCTGAGGAGAGTAAAAGTGTTAGGACGACCAAGTCAAGAAGGAAGATCTTGATCAGTTGAGCTAAGAGGAAGTCCAAGAAGGCTTAAGAAACCAAGGCCATTATTAACTCTTGGCAGAAACAAGTGTTTATCTCTATAGGTTTTGAGGTGGTTAAGGCTGAAGACTCAAACTTCAACTCTAGTACCAGGAATTCTAGTTCATGACCAAATCATCCCAGCATCATGAAAAAGGCTGATTAGTTGTGTACCACTGCTACACAACTTGAACCATCTAGACACAAAGGTAGTTCTCACCTTAAAATAATTGTCACATCATCTGCAAAGAAGAAGATGGAGAAGGAAAGTGATCAAGTTCAGCCTTGTTCTCAAAGGAAGACTTTTAGAAAGAAGAAAATGGACTATGTTATATGTGGTAGTACTTCTGATCTTGCTAAGGATTGTCTCTACAATCCAAAAAGTACTATCCACATGACTAAAAAAGAAACTTCTAAGAGTTTGAAGAAGAAGCAAACTTCGGAAAGAAAATCCTTTCCTTTCGGAATCTCTAAAATGAAGAAGAGGACAGGTGAAAACTTGCCTTTGGAAGAAAAGTTGGTCTTAGAAGAAAGGAATACTTCTGTAGTATTAAAGCCTACTACAGTGTTAGAAAGATCTTCCAAAGGTCTAGTCTCCAAAACTTACAAAGTTGTTAAAACTTCTAAAGTATTTAAGATTAAGTCTAAGCTTCCAAAGGTGGTGTGGAAGACAATGAAAGACCATATGACTAAAAGTTCTTCATCATCATCAACAAATGATCCTCAAAATATGACAATAGGATCAATTACTATTGCATTGTTTTCAACTTCTTTTGATGAGCCCAAGACCAATAAGGCTTGGGTTTCTAAATGTAACTAATCATATCTTTTGTGTAGGAACAATTCAAGACAAACAAGAATGTATGGATCATTGATTGTGGTTGTTCCAGGCACATGCCAGGTA
The DNA here is from genome assembly GCA_025506515.1 of Flaveria trinervia. Lineage (NCBI taxonomy): Eukaryota > Viridiplantae > Streptophyta > Magnoliopsida > Asterales > Asteraceae > Flaveria > Flaveria trinervia. The sequence goes on along the minus strand of CM046447.1, from coordinate 1,961,254 downwards.
ATGGTTCACTACTCCAAAATTTTGAGAAAATTGATGGAGGGCCAGTTGCTTTTGGAGGAGATGATAGAGGTTACATTACAAGAAGGGGTAAGGTCATAAATGGTAAGCTCAGTATTGAGAAGGTAAACTTTGTCAAGGAGTTTGGATACAATCTATTAGATGTATCTCAATTTTGTTATCAGAGTCATAACATGCTCTTTATTGAGCATGAGTGCATTATTCTTTAGCTCGGGATGGTCATTCCTCATGAGCATATGCTGCTCAGAGCCCCTAATAAAGGGAACATGTATAAGATGGATTTACAAGAAACATCTCTCCCTAGAGAAGTTTCGTGCTTTCTATATAAAGCCAATAGTGATGAGTGTTACCTCTGGCATAAAATAATGTATCATGTAAACTTTAAGAACACAAATAAAATACTTAAGAATGATTTGGTAATTGTAATTCCAAAGAAAGAGTTCACAAGTGATCACCACTGTGTTGCATGCCTCAAAGGGAAGAAACACATGGTATCTCACAATCCAAAGGAAAGAAACTCTATCATTACTCCCCGACACTTATTACATATAGATCTCTTTGGCTCCACCATTGTAATGAGTCTAAGAAGGACCTCATAATGTTTGGTGATCACATATGACTTTACAAGATTCACTTGGGTCTTCTTCCTTAGAACTAAGGATGCTAAAATCTTGAAGAGTTTCATATTAAAGATTGAGAATCAATGTGATCACAAGGTCAAAACCATAAGATGTGATCAGGGAACTGAATTCAAGAACCAAATCCTTGATACATTTTGTGATGAAAAAGATATTACAAGAAAATATAGTTCTCCCAGGACTCCTTAGCAAAATGGTGTTACTAAAAGGAGAAACAAGATACTAATTGAAGCTACAAGAACTATGTTGTCTGACTCTAAACTACCCATCACCTTCTAGGCAAAAGCAGTGAACACTACTTGCTATGTGCAGAATAGAATTTTAGTAGTTAATACAAATGGTAATACTCCCTATGAACATTGTCACAAGAGGAAACCTTTCATTGGTTTTCTTAGGTCATTTGGATGTCCTTATACCATCTTGAATACCTAGGATCAAATTTCCAACTTTGATGAGAAATCAGATAATGGACATGTCATTGGATACTCTTTTCAAGCTAAGGCTTATAGAGTATACAATCTCAAAACTAGAGTAGTTGAGGATTCAGCCAATGTGACTTTCAATGAGCACACTCCCAGTGTGAAAGGTTCTAGTCCTGATTGGCTATTTGATCTTGATTTAGTTACCAACTATTTTAACAAATCTTGTGAGCATGTTTCAGGAACCATAGATATATTATCAGCAGGTGATCCTGTAACACCCGGTTATTTATTTATTTTGAAGCCAACAAATGAAGAAAAAGAAATAAAGTTCAAAGTCAAGGGACCAAACTCGCCAACGAAGGAAAGTTGGAAATGTGGTGATATTTGTAGGGAGAGGGCAGCCATAGTCTCCCCACACTCACACATTTTAGCCACAAAGAAAGAGAGGGGAGAAAGAAGGGAGAAAAGAGAGAAAAGGTTGGTTCAGGTAGATTCAAGCGGGCAAAATCATTGTGTAGCGAGTCAAACCGAAGCTCTACTTCTCGGTGTCATTTGTGTGAGTTCTAGGACCCCACTTTTCTTGCTTTCAAACCCATTTTTGTATGTGTATGTGATTGACCCATTTGGGTGTGTTGCGTGTGATGCGTTAGAGTTTGTTTCCGGGCTGTTGTGTGCTTGTATAGTGTTGTGGTATGCATTCCTAAGGTTTAGGATGGTTGATTTGGGCTTAGAATGGGTTTAAATAAGTTTGGAGGTCGAAAAGGGCAGTTTGCGTTCGGCTGGAACTGCATTCTACATCAGCTAGGGCTAGGCGACCGACTGGAGACCGAATGGAGGCCATACGGCTGAATAGGGTGCGATTGGGGTCCATTCGCATGACTAGGATCCATTCGCGTGATTGAGGGTCCATTCGCACGATTGAAGGGCCAGTCGCATGGAGGTCATGCGATTGGAGGTCAAGTCGCATAAGTGCTCATCCGCAATAGTTCCATTCCATGCGATTGGAGGTCAAGTTGCATAAGTGCTCATCCGCATTAGTTCCATTCGCATGAGGTCCATCCACATTAGTCCATTCGCACGATTGGGTGTTCATTCGCATGAGTGTTCATCCGCATTGGTTCATTCGCATGATGTTCGGTCGCATGGAGGCCATGCGACTGAAGGGTGTCCATACGCTCGAATAGGGTTGTTGCACCCAAGAAGAAGTGTAGTTTAACTTCTGACTTTCGGGGGAAGGTGCAGATGTAAGTTTTGACGTAAAGGTTCCCGTAAAAGCATGTAAGATGACTGTTGAGGCCTTAGAGAGCATGTTGGGCATGATAATGACGATGTTGCATGATTATGCATGTTAGGTATGTATGAGGTTGCCTTGTATGATGCTCATGACTGTGTATGTTATGTTCCTTATTATGAAGTATGTTATCTTTCCTGTGCTTTACGTGCCATATTAATGAATGAATGAAAATATTATGTGATAGGGTCAAATGAATATATCTGTGATGATTTGTAACACAATTCAATGAAATTCACACAAAGTAATCAAATCAAAACAAGATATCAACAAAATTCAAGTTTTCATTCATATCAAGCTAAGACAATTACAAGCATGAAAAACAGATTTGAATAACTTGTGTATTCGTTCTTACAAACCTACAAATCTAAGCTATTTATACAGAAAACAAAGTAAAGGAACTAACAAATTACAGAAATAGTCCCTATACTATTACAAAATATCAAAAGACACATAAAGACAACATGTTAATCTTTTAGAGCACTTAACAATACTCCCCCTAAGATTTACATGGTCTTTAGTCTTCAAATCTTCAAGCTTGACTGCTGACTCTATCTTCAATTTTATCTTCAGACTTGACTTCATCATTTAAAGAAATCTGCTGGTTCTTCTTTGACTTTGAACATAGGCTTCTGTTTGTATGTTTCTAACTCTTTCAAAGCTTTTGATATAGCAGACTTGAATTTACTTGCAAGAATGCCTTGTTCTGGTTTAGCTTCATTTGTTTTAATCTCCATCTTGTCCATTCTTTCCAATGTATCCTTTGAAAGACATGAAATATCAATGTTTGCATATAACTCAATAGGTTTATTACTGTCTTTGAGTACACTTCTAAGACCCCTTTTCTTGATATTCTCATGAATTCAATATCTTTAATATCTTTCTTAACAATGTTGGCATACGCAAGTGCTTTTCTCAAAGAAATCCTTTCCATGGCAGCGTTCATCACATTGATAATAGAAATAAAATATTTCTTGTCTTGCTCAACCACTTCAGGAGAAACCTTCTCAAATTTTTGTACTGACAAAAATGAGATATAACTTGGATGTAACAATTTTAGCTCAAAAACTCCAAATAAAGTAATCATGTCCTCATCCCATCTTTCTAGATTTCGGACAAACTTTAGCTCAAATGTCTTAGTGTTGTAAAACCATATGAGAATTGGCTTTGAGTTTTGATTACCGTCAATCACTTTAAGTCCTGGAGTTGTAACTTTTTCAAAGTATTTATCACAAAATTCTATCAACAAATGTTCTTCTTCTGATTGAACTCCCTTAAGTTTCTTGTTTTTCTTTAAAGTAACAAAATACTCCTTGTCTTCTTGATCGCATCTTGTGTTAAGGAAATTACTTGATCTATCCAATCCACGTCTTAATAATTCTACAAACATCTTCCCACGTTTTGCATCAGTAGGATTGATAAGAGGTAGTCTATTTAGCTCTTTTAAGTCTTGCACCGGAAGTTTTATGATACTAGAGTAAAAATGATAAACATCACATACAACATTTACTCTCTTTATCAAGAAGGCATCAAACACTTCGTCATACTTCCATGAAATTATCTTCACTTGGTTTGTAAAATCTGGAGCAATCATTGCATTCAACAATTCAGCAATTGATTGTCCTTTCTGCAATATATTTCTTACTAAATCTCCTGTTGTTCTTGAACTATCGAGAATGTTCCTTTGATCAGTTGAGGCTTTATAGGTTTGTCTTTCAGGATCAGCAAACATTTCCATCAATTCTTTTCTATGAGTGTGAGCATCATCAAGTCTTGACATTTGTTTTATTTCCTGAGGCTTCAACATTCTTGTTCTTTTAGTTATCTCAAGATACTGAGGGTTATCTGTATCCAGCACTATCATCTTCTTCATTTGTTTCTCAGTTTCTTGAAAGCTTCTCACAAGATTTCTCAGAGATACAGATTGTAATCTCTTCAGCTTCCTCCACGGGTAATTTCTAGCTTGCAACCATGATCTAAGAGCAGGAATACTCATATCATCAGGATCAGGATGGTGCAGCTCAGAACTAGACAGTTCTTCTATATTTATAACCTCCTTTGTTCTTATCCATTCACCATGCTCAACCACTATCTCATTTGGATCTATTGAAGCAACTGACTCTGCATAAATGCATTTCTTGTATTCATCATTAATTTGAGAAACAGTCAGTCCATCCAAATACACTCTATTGTATTTCATGTTCACAAGGTAGTATAGTTTTCTTCTTCAAAATCCTGTGGTACTTCATCTTGTTCTTGTATATGTTCTTGTGAAGAGAATTGTGACACAAATTCAGCTTCATCAATGTCTTCATTCTCAAGAACTTCATCATACCAATCATCATTATATACTTCTTCAATATCATCAAGAGCATCAATCTGTTCACAAGGTAGTTATAGTTTTCTTCAAAATCCTGTGGTACTTCATCTTGTTCTTGTATATGTTCTTGTGAAGAGAATTGTGACACAAATTCAGCTTCATCAATGTCTTCATTCTCAAGAACTTCATCATACCAATCATCATTATATACTTCTTCAATATCATCAAGAGCATCAATCTGTTCTTGAACATTTTGCTCTTCAACCAATTCTTTAGTTCTTTGAAGTTTAGAAGAAGATTCAGTCTTTCTAATTCCTTTACTTTCCGTTTTCCTTTTCTTTGTTCAAGATTTTCTTCAATTTGCACTTCAGTACTAATCACATTTACTGGAGATATAGCTTTCTGAGCTTCTCTTTCCTTTATCAATTCAGCTTTAAGATTTTCATTTTCTTCAGATAGCTTCTTGAATTTCTCCTCAAGACTATCATAATCTTTAATCATGATTTCAAAGTTCTTTATCACATCTTCTTTATCTTGAGCAAAACTAACAATCTTTTCATCTTTTAACACAATTTCTTCAGACAACTTCAAATTTTCATCTTTGAGCTTTTGAATTTCTTTTTCACAAGCATTGATTATCTCTTTCATTCTTTCATTTTCAACTTTCAGCTTTTCAATCTCCTTTTCTTTATTTACATTTTCTTCTTTCAACTTTTCAATCACATCAACTTCAACTATTTCCTCTGTTTGTATAGACACATTATGTGACATACTAACATGAATTTCTTCTGCTCCTTCATTTTCATTAATTCCAAATATTGGATTGAATGAAATATCATTGATAAAATCAGAATTAGATGTTTGATTTTGAGAATTTATTTCTGTTATAACTTCCTCAACATTTTCTTCAATCAAAGCCTGTGACTCATTCTTAGTATTTTCAACATTCCCTTCTTCATTTGCTTCTTGAATTACTTCAGTGACATTATCATTTTCATCATCATCATCATCATCATCATCATCATCACTTTCTTCACTTGATGAACTTTCAGACATATCCTCATCACTTTCTTCATCAACTTCTACATCTTCAATCAGATCATTTGGATCTATTGGTTCTTCTTTAGTTAGATGAAAGTGTGGCTGAGTAATATTAACTTCATCCATAGATACATTTCTGATATAATCAAAAACTGGAAGTTTTGAGCACCCGTTATCATTGCCAGTCTTTTGTACACACTCTCTGACATGTGCTCTAACTAAATTCTATCACCAATAACTTCAGCAGCATACAAATCTAGATTTGCATCATTAATGAGAAGTTGAAGAAATCTTGGGTACATCAGATACCTATGTCTTACTCCTCTTTCCAGATTAAAAATAAATCCATTCATTATACACTTAGCCATATTGAATCTTCTGTTAGTGGATAAGGCTACAATTGGAGATGCAATGTCAACAGGGAATGAATCCCAACCCGCACTTCTTTTTGACATGCAATGTTGAAATATGTAGAATAAAAGCTTCCAATGTTTAAATACACGAGCTCTGAAAAACTGTTTCTTCGGGAAATGAACTGGATGACCCATCTGTAGAAAAAACTTCTCTACATTCATTAAATGTATATTAAGATAAATCTTCAGGATCATTATCTCCCAATCTTAGAGCTTGTCTAATTGCTTCTTCAGAAACTTCAAGCATTCTTTCTGAAGTAATAAGGCTCTTAAAACTTTATTTCCTTGATCATCTCTTTCAACCTGAGCAGTTCTCCAGAATTTTTTAATCATTCTTCCATTTATCATAGGCCTTGCACACATGGCATAAACATATTTTGTTCTGAGTAAAAATCTGATAATATCTTCATATCCAGTAGCTTCTCTATTTTCATCATCTAAAAATGCAGCTACATTGTGCTTTGGCTCAAATTTTAAATCTGCCATCTGCAAAACATAACAAAAGTATTATGAGAACATTGAATGTTGATTAATAAAATGTATTTCTACATATGACTTTTGATTTTGACTTTTTAATTTGACCTTTTTATTTTTAATTTTTGAATTAAGATTTCAAATTTTAAAACATTAATCTTTATTCATTTTGAATTTATTATTTAACATTTCAATTTTGATTTAATTTTAATTTTTATTTATTTATTTGTTATTATTTTTTTGTTCAAAGAATGACTGTCTGTTCATCTTCTTCTTCTTCGACAATGAAAATCGCCAGAGTTCATCATCAACAGATCTTTTTCACTTTTAGATTAAACATAATACATCAATAGACTCGCAAATAAGTTCTTATCAATAATCCAGCGTCAATTTTTGATATGATTCTCATTTTATCAGATTAAACTAGGATTATATATGTTCGAACGCCCAAATAGCATTCAACCGTCTCTTTCAAATCACTGATTTAATCCAAAATTTATGTATTTGAATCATAAACTTACGTTTATATATCCAAATGCAATGTATACTCAAAGATTTGATTCGATTTCAGATGAAATAAGGTTGTGATGATGTTCGACAGACGTAGTTCGAGGGTTTTGGTTCTGAGATTTTGAAGTGTGAATGAAAAATACGCATAAGTGTTCAATATATATAAGTGAAATTTTAGGCGTATGAGCCCTGTTCGGACGTATGATCCCTGTTTGGGCGTATGAAAACCTAGAATTCACTTATTTTGTTAGACGTATGAGCACTGTTGTGCGTTTTAAGTCAGACGCATGAGAACTGTTCAGACGCATAAGCACTGTTTAGGTGCTTTTGCACTGTTCAGTCGCATGGACTTTGTAAAACGTCTAACACTTGAATATTTGAAACTATGCAGACGCATGAGATATCACATACGTCTAACACACTATTTAGACGCATGGGATTATCACAGACGCCCAATACTTGAAATTTTCAGATGTATTATAACTGTTTAGACGCATGGGAATAAATCAAACGTCCAACACTTGTAATTTTCATAGATGTATTACAACTGTTTAGACGCATGGAAAACGTCCAACACTTGTACAATCCTGAAAATTTCATCATGCTCCTATTGAAACGCATGTGCACTGTTTAGGTGCATGAGATGAATTTCAAACACTTGTGATTTCCAATTTTTTCACTTTCACATTTTTTACCATTTAGATCCAAAATTTTGAACTTTTTGCATTTTGCACTTTCAATTTATAAAATTTTATTTTTTTATTTTTATTTTGTATTTCTTTTTAATTTCTTTTTAAATTTCTTTTTAAATTTCTTTTTAAATTTCTTTTTAAAATTCTTTTTAAATTTCTTTTGTCCCTTCATTTTAGTCTCATCATAACATCAAATATCATCTAATTGTCAACTTAAAAATAATTTTGGGTTTACACAAATACTTTGAACACAAAGCATCATCCTTCAATTCAACATTTCAAATTTTGATTATATTATTGAATATTTTCTGAGAACAACTCTTTCATTTATTACTCCCCCTAAACTTTTAAGTTTGAAAAACTTATAAGTTTCTTATGAAAGAAAATAAGATCACACATCACATTGAGACATTGCCTTCACACACAAATACATGCGTAAAAAAATGAAAATATAATTAAAATTTAATATGTAAACAAAGAATAAATGTCTACAGAGAGATCATATTAATGAAGATCAACACATTAAAATAAAATGAATGTGGATAGTCATAGACAAGGAATAAATCCTGATCAAGTATGTTCCAAGTTAGTGATATCACAGCAAAGGAGATACAAGATCTAAGGACAGACAATGAGTGTTTTTGACACAACTATCAACTCACTTACTTTTCAATTCTTGGATTGATTAGTGTTGATTTAGATATGACATGATGTAAAGCATACAAAGACTAAGAGAACTCAACTATCATCATGAAATGCAAGAAAGAACACATGCTCAACTTATTACCTAAAACATAGATATCACTAGAGTTCATGTTACTTAGTTAATAGAGGATGATCATGGATAACCATTTGATCAGCTCTGACTATTCTTTTGAATAGGTTGTGCACATTGGCATCTTTTTGCATCAAAAAGAGAATCCAGGTCTGTAATGACTTACAACAGAGGATATCTCAGTACTTCATGTCTATGATGACTCATAAAAGAGAAGTGAAATGATGCTTTGTAACAGATCTCATGATTTCAAATAGTTTCAACAGGTGTGAGAGATGTATCTTGACAAACATTCATTCTGATAAGCTAAAGCTACTCAAAAGTACTCAGATGAATACACACAAGCATGAATGTTTAGTTTGATCACAAGAATTTACTTTTCAGCATAATAGTCAGATATTAGCTACACATCATATCTGATCATGTCTAGACTTTATGAATGAGTGAAGTATGCAACTAATCTCACTAATGTACTATCATTTCTCACATATTGCAAAACATAATCCTTTTCAAAAAAAATATTTTTGTATTTTTGATATATATTTTTGTATTTGATTTTTCTATGAAAAACATAAAACACACACACACAAAAATATAAACAGGCAATTCACAATGAGAGTATCACTTATTATGATCTTTTGATTTAGGGAGATCACATATGATTTATAAGACCAATTGATTCTACTAAGTACTCAAACCGTCCTAGTAGGAAGGCTTTAGTAAATAGATCTGCGAATTGTTTTTCTGTTGCAATTTGAATCAATATGATTAATCCTTTTTCAGAGTTATCTCTAAGAAAATGATATTGAATTTCAATATGTTTTGTTTTTGAGTGTTGAACAGGATTAGCTGTTATGAACATAGCAACTGTGTTATCAATATAGATTGGTGTTTTAAGAAAGTTGAATCCATAATCTAGTAATTGATTTTGAAACCAAAGAATTTGAGAACATCCTGCTGATGCAACAATGTACTCAGCTTCTGCAGTTGAAACAGAGACATTTGTTTGTTTCTTGCATTGCCATGAGACTAATCTGGGACCAAGAAATTGACACCCACCTGAAGTAGATTTTCTATCTTGACAACATCCACCATAATCACTATCAGTATATCCATATAGTTCAAAGTTACCCTCGTAAGGATACCAAAGCCCTAAGGCTGGTTTACCTTTGAGATACTTGAATATTCTTTTGACAACAATTAAGTGAGATTCTTTCGGGTCTGATTGATACCTGGCACATACACAAACAACATACATAATGTTGGTCTAGATGCAGTAAGATACATCAAAGAACCAATCATTGATCTGTATAACGTTGGTCAATAGATTTTCCTTTTGGATCAGGTTCAATCTTGGTGTTAACATCTGCTGGAGTTCATATGGACTAACAGTCTTGCAACTTAAATTTCTTTAAGAGCTTGTCAACAAACTTTTCTTGATTGATGAAAATTCCATCTGCAGTTTGCTTGACTTGAAGTCCAAGAAAGAAGTTAATCTCTCCATAGAACTCATTTGAAATCGAGATTTCATTATTTCTTCAAATTCATTGCACATTTTTGGACATGTAGAACCAAATATGATTCATCAACATACACTTGTACACATAAAAGATCATTATTGTCCTTCTTTATGAATAAAGTAGGATCAATTTTCCCTCGTGTGTATCCATGTTGGATTAAGTGTTGTGATAACGTCTCATACCAAATTCTAGGGGCTTGATGAAGTCCATATAAAGCTTTACTCAGTTTATATACTCGATGTGGAAATTGTGCATCCTCAAAGCCTGGAGGTTGCTTCATAAATACATCATCAGTAATTGGACCATATAAAAATGCACCCTTTACATCCATTTGATACACCTTAAATTTCATTAATGAAGCATAAGCCAGAAAAACTCGAATAGATTCAAGTCTTGCAACTGGTGCAAACACTTCATCATAATCTATACCTTCTTCTTGTGTGTATCCCTGTGCAACAAGTCTTGCTTTGTTCCTTATTACAACACCACGATCATCAGTCTTATTTCTAAATAACCATTTCGTGCCAATTACATTTTCTCCTTCAGGTAGATCCACCAAATTCCACACTTCTTGTTTGCGGAATTGAAGTAATTCTTCTTCATTGGCTTCTATCCAACCATTGTCCTTTAATGCTTCGGTAACATTTTTAGGAACAATTTGAGAAAGAAAACAAGAGTATAAGCATACATTTGCTTGTTCTACTTTACTCCTGTTGTTCTCTCATTCAATGAACCAATAATCAAAGAAATTGGATGATTCTTGTGAATACGATATGTAGTGATCTCATCATTGAACATTAACATCCAAATTTGTTTGATTCAAGTTGGAAAACTCATGTATTAACGTAGAAGAATGTGGATTGAAGTTTGGAACTTGAGTAGGTGAGTTGAAAAAGTAATCAAAGTTACCTGTATCACTACATCACCTGAATAGATGATGTTCCAGACTTAGGTATCACAAACTCATTGCCATCATTAGGAAAATTTTATGATTCTTCCTGATTATTGACTCTGAATGACCTGAAACTGTATTTTCATGGGTTTGAATTGTTAAATCCTTGACAAATGATAAAAATGGGTAGTCTGAGCTTGAATCATCTGGGTCATCAGAATCTGAATCTTCACTGAAAGATCCAAGATCTCCTCTTGAGATCTTCTTATCTGTAGAATTAAGACAATTTGGTTGATCAAACAAATTGGATTGAAAAGAGTTTGATAATGAATCTAGATCTAATAACCATGCAGGACCATTTGAAACTGATGGAAAAGAATTTTCCATAAATTTAACGTTGAATGTTTCAATGATTACATTTGTCCTAGAGTTGTAGACTCGATAGGCTTTTGAAACCGATGAATATCCAACGAAAAATCCATTATCAGATTTTGCTTCAAATTTTCCTAATTGATCACTTGAATTAAGAATCATAATAGGACAACCAAATGATTTTAAAAAGTTTATGTTCGGTTTTCTCCCAAACATTAACTCATATGGAGTTTTCAGTTTATCTTTTACAATTAAGATTCGATTCTAAACAAAACATGCAGTTGATATTGCTTCATCCCAAAAAGTGATAGGAATTTTTGCATCAGCTAACATAGAACGAGCAGCTTCAATCAGTGTTCTATTCTTTCTTTCAGCAACTCCATTTTGTTGAGGAGTTCTGGGAGCACTGAACTGATGAGCTATCCCTTTCTGTGCACAAAACATTTCAATGTTAGCATTTTTGAATTCTGTTCCATTATCACTTCTTATTAGTTTCACTTTGTTGTCTAATTGATTTTCAACTTTAATGATAAATTCTTTTAATAATTCAGCTGTTTCAGATTTGGCATATAGAAAGAAAACCCATGAAAATCTTGTAAAGTCATCAATGATAACTAAACAATATGATTTTCGTCCAATACTCTTGACATTTGTTGGTCCAAAAAGGTCCATATGTAACATCTAAAGAGGTTTGGATGTTGAGTTTATAGGCTTGGACTTATAAGACGCTCTGTGTTGCTTTCCCTTCAAACATGCTGAGCAGTGATCATTTGTTGCAAACTTGGATGGAAGTCCAATGACATGATTTCCTGCTACAAGCTTGTTCATATTCTTGAAATTTGAATGACTGAGACGTCTATGCCAAAGCTGGCTTTTATCATTTGATGCCTTTGCAATTAGGCATGTTGTTTCAGTTGAAGGATCAACTTGAGACATATCCAATTTGTATACATCTCTGTCTCTCTCAGCTGTAACAATCACCCAATCTTTGCTTACCTTGAAACCTGGTTTCAAAACATAACAGAATGAATTATCAAACATAACAGAATAAGATTTGTCACAAATTTGAGATACGCTTAAAAGATTAAAGTTCAACTGTGAACAAAAGTTGACTTTATCAAAGCTTATTATCCCATTGGATACTGTTCCTTCTCCAGTTATTTTTCCTCCAACATCACCACCAAAGGCGACGTGAGTTCCATCTTTTTTCTTAAAATCTTGTAACAAGGCAGTATTGCCTGTCATGTGCCGACTACACCCACTATCCACATACCATGTATTGATTGGTCTTTTTGGGCGTACCTGCACTACAAGAAAGTTAAGTTGAAATATCTACCCAAGCCGAAATGGTCTTGGGCTTTTCAAATTTGTCAACAATTGTAAATTGTTTATAATGGAGATTATTCAAATCAGGTTTATTTTTGATGAATTTTCCAATTTTATTCTGAAAATTGTTTGATTTATTTTTGTGAACATTTATACCATTTGATTTATCATCTTTTGAAATGTATTGATGTCTAACATTTTTATTAGTCATCCTTATAGATCTTGGTATAAAGTGTTCTTGCATGTTGTGTTTTGATCTCATGTAATTGTTCTAAGGAAAAAATCTCAAACCTACATTAGGTTGATTAATGTCTCTTTGAAATCCATTAGTTTGATCTCTCAAATACTGTGGATTAGCAAATCCTTTGCTCATGTTTGATTTTGCAAAGTTTCTAGTGAGAGATCTATCTCTAAAGTAACAATCTGCAGTGTTGTGAGTCTTTTCATCATAATAAGTACAATATTTGTTATGATAACAATCTGCTGTCAAATGATTTCTCATGTCACATATGTGACAGTACTTGTTAAAGTAGCACTCAACAGTATTGTGATTTTTCATATCACAAATTTCACAGTACTTTTGTGGAGTTAAAAACAACTTTTTGTTAACTTTTGACAATGACATAATGTTGATTTTGGTGTTATATAGTTAAACTGTTGTCTTTCATTTTTCACAGTTTGATTTTGTGTCAGATTATTGTTCATTTGTTTAACATGAATTTCCTTCTTGAATGTATAAGAAACAAATCTTTTTGCTACATCGGAAGTCTTTGAATCTGAACTAGATTTCAGATCTGAGTTTGATTTGTTCATAACATTTGATTTATTATTTGAAAGAGAATTCATATTTAACATACCTGCTGACACAAATTTAATTGGTTTTAGTTTTGATGTTTGATTTGTTGCTTTAATCAATTTTGTTGAACTTTTGTTTTGTTCAGATGTTACTTTTACAGATTTCTTTCTTCTTCTTTGATTCTTTGATTTAGAAGAGCTTGGTTTATTTTCAGATTGAACATCATCAGAAGAAGATTCATTTTTTGATTGAAATTGTTCATATTGATGGTGTTGAATCTTCTGATGTTCCTATCTGTTGTTTATCCTTTTTTTGAACTCTGACTTCTTCTATTACATTGTGAATTTGATCAGAAGAGATATTTTGTTTTGGTTGTTTTGGTTCATATGATTTTATCTTGATTGGATGTCCATTTTTGATTTTTTCTTGATCTTTTTCAACAAACACTTGAACATTTTTCTTTTTCCTCTTCTGCATTCTTGGTTTTGATATGAAAGGCTTTAAGCTTTGCTTTGTTTTCTGGTGAATGATCATGAGTATTAAAATTCTCTAGTAGTGTGTTTGTGATAGATTCAGGCATAGGTTCATGAGTGAAACCTAATCCTGCTTTTTGTTTATCTTTTCTTTCACTGATTAGTTTTTCTACTATCATTTTTGAACTCTTAACTTTTGCTAGATCAACTTGAGTAGCAACATGTGCTATTTTCTCTTGTTCAAGATTCTTGGTCATCTCTTCTAATTGTTTTGTAACAATTTCTAAATCTTTGATTGTTTTGTTCCATGAAATTTGAAGAGAGATAATCTTTTGATCTGCAGTTTTATGATCAGATTTAAGTTGGTTATGCATAGATTCCTCTTGTTTTAGCTTTTCACAGATTTTGAATGAATAGTTTCTGTAGTGTTCAACATGTTCAAAACATGATTTGGTGCAAAGCTTTTCTCTTACTTCTGATGGTATTTCAGGAAACTTTGGAACTGTGGTTTCAGATGATGAAGTAGAGGATTTAACCTTTGGTTGATCAGACAGAACCATTAGAGCTACTTCGTCTGTATCTGTTGGACCAAAAGAACCAATGAGCCAAGATCAGAAAACCTCTAAGTCCCACATGATATCACAACAACTGCTGAAGGCTTCATCAGCAGTTCCAAGTGCTGAAAACTCCAACAGCTGAAGATCAAGTGCTGAAGACTTCAACAGCTAAAGACTAGAGTCCTGAAGCTCAACAGCTGAAGAACACAAGTACTGAAGCTGAACAACTGAAGAATACATGTGCTGAAGCTGAAGACCAAAGTACTGAAGTACAACAGCTGAAGAGTCTACAAGTGCTGAAGATCAACAACTGGTGTACAAAGTCTGAAGACAAAGACTGAAGACATCAGCTGATGATATCTACTGAAGTCATCAGCTGATGAAACGTCTGAAGTGCAAGTCTGAAGACCAAGTACTGAAGTTTCAGTAGTTTGTCACAACAGCTGAAGAGTACTTCTTTAGTAGTTGTGATATCAGTAGTTTTATGTTTTTACTTTCAGTAGTTTTGTAAAACGACTGAAGAGCTTGTTCTTCAGTCGTTGTAGTATCAGTAGTTTTATGTTTTTCAGTAGTTATAGTAACTGATAACACTTAGTATTCTTGTAAGAAGATGTCAGCTGTTTTGACATCTTCAGTATTTGTGTTTCAGTTGGAATAATTCTGATAGATGTCACTATCAAGTGACATCAGCAGACCTCATATCTCTTATATAAGAGGTGTCGACCTAATTGTAAGTGTGACATTCCGTTACCACGAAAGCAAATATTGAATGAAATATATTTGCAGAATTCTCTATATCTATAACCGTTTTTGTTCTTCATTGAATATCTTTTCGTTCTTGTGAATTGGCTAATTCATTGTTAGAATTCCGCTGCTATACTCTCTAATCAATCAAACGTAGATCACTGATCCTAACAAGTGATATCAGAGCGGGTTAATCATTGATCGATCTAACAATTGATCATTGAAACTGCTAATTGATATCTATGTTTGATTGAATTAGCATATTCACAAAAACTGGTTATAGATTATTGAATTTCTGTCGCTTTCGTTCATTATTTTGAGATCTCTTGGTTCAATTGGTTGTTGTGTTTTGTTCTAAATCTGTTTTAGCTTAATTGAATTTGATTGAATCTGAGATGACTACTCCTTCTAATGATCCTCACAATACTGGTTCCTCAACCAAGCCTCCGATGCTGGTTAGGACCGAGTATAACATATGGCAACGAAGAATGCTTCATCACCTGTCTGTTAACAGTTCAGGTTGTTGGACATCTGTGGTACATGGACCACATAAGCCTATGGTGAAAAATCCGGAAACCAATCAAATGGTTCCGAAGAAGAAGGAACAATACTCTGATGAAGATCGGAAACTGTTTGAGATTGATGCTAAAGCCCATGGAATTCTGGCCATGGCATTGCCTAATGAAATCTATTCAGGGCTTATGCATCATAAAACTGCTCATGATCTCTGGAATGCCCTGAAGGAACAATTCGGTGGCACAGATGAGGTCTTAGCAAACAACAGAGAAATCCTTGCCCAACAATATGAGACATTCTCTCATAGAAAGGGTGAGACACTGACTCAACAGTTTGAGCGTTTTTCCTGCTTGATCTCTGAGCTGAAAATGGTGAAACAGGAATACACCAATAGCCAGATGAACAACAGGTTCCTCAGATCACTGCCTGAGAGATGGGACACATACACTATTGTCCTACGCTCCAGTGCAAATCTGGATAGCCTATCTCTCACCCAACTTCATGGGAAACTGCTTACATTCGAAAGAGAGATAGAGCAGAAGAGGAAGCTGTCCTCACCAGGAAAGCTCACTGATGACTTTGTGCCAGGGAATACTGCCTTGGTTGGTCATGAGTCAGAATATGCTGCATCTGAAAGCAATTATGATGAGCATATTGATTTCTCTTCAAATAGTTCTGATCATGCATTTGTTGGTATTGAGAGTCATTCTGGCAGTAATAGTGACAATTTATGCTTCATCATGGATGATTTGAAAGGAATAGCTGATGATGATCTAGAAGAGATGGATATTCTGAGCCAAATGGCACTGATTAATATCAGATCTCAGAAGTTCTATAAGAGAACTGGCAGGAAATTTCCTGGACTCTCTGGCAAAACCAAAGTTGGTTTTGACAAGAGTAAGTTGAGGTGTCACAAATGCCAAAGGCTGGGACACTTTGCAAGAGAGTGTAGATCAACTGGATCTAACTCTTCTGCACCCTTTGTGACTTTTCCTAGTACTAGTCCACAAAACAGAGGGCAACATACTGCTGGTTCTGGTCATCATTCACATCCTAGATCTCCTGCATACTTTGTTCCCCAGGGCCAAATGTCATATCCTTATCCCTGCTATTATATGCCTCAACCAAATCCTGTTCTAGCTCCAATTGCACAACAACCACAAGCATTGCCTGAACCACAACCTTCCCAATCTCATCAACAAACTCAACCTCAACAACATAGCTTCTTCACCCCAGGAGTTGTTGACTGGAGCAGTTTACCAGATGACTTGTCTGGCCATGAACAACTGTTCTCAGGTGCTGGTCAACATGGTGGTGAAAGTCCCTTTGGAAATCTAGCTCTTATGGCTTTGGATTCTGCTGATACTTCATCCGCTAATGCCTCTACACCAAAGGTATCACAGGTATCCTCTGAGGCAAAAGCCAAATTGTGTTCTGAAACATGTATAGCAGCATTTGCATCTATTAGAAAGCAAATGTAGCTTAATTCAACAAGAACATTGAGCTAGAACAAATAATTTCCAAAAGCAAAGCTGAATCTGAGTCTGTGCTTAATGAGAAGAATGATGAGATTTACAAACTTAAATGCCAAATAACTGATGATAAGGCTAGGGAAGAGATACTTCTAGAGAAGTATAAAGATCTCAAAGAAACCCTTGCAGTCACCCAGGTAGAGTGTGATAGATGGGTACAATCATGCAAAGGTTTTGAAATGCTTCTTAGTAAGCAATCTGCTTCCAATGTGAAGTTTGGCATTGGTTACAATCACACTACTCCACCTACAGATTTTACTCCCAGAGCAGAGGTAGAATCTGATGGTGAGAGTAATAACCAATCCATCTCATCATGTGATCTACTTTTTGATACAGCACAATCAGAAGTAGAAGTCAACACCAAGCCCTCTCAGAACCTATCAGCTGATGTTGATGGTTCCACTGATGACACTCACATGATCAATGAGTTGATCAACTCAGGAGTTAATTCTGAAAGTCCTGAAAGGACTAGAGAGCAGGATTTAACACCTGAAGTTCAAACTCCAACTACTGGCCAGTACTGAAAAGAAGAAAACTGTCAGTAGAAAGAGTTTGAAGACTACTAAAGAGGAAGTCAAGAAAGCAAATAATGCTTCCAAAGTACTGAAGAGCAAGTCTTCAGAGGCTTCACCCTCTTTAGTTGATGATCAACATAAGATGAAGAAGAAACCATGTGAAGTATGTGGTTTGTTCAATCATCTTACAGATGATTGCTGGTACAAAAGAGGTTCCAAACTCAAACATAAAGAGGAAATTAAAGAGAAAATGGTAAAAATGAAAACTGAGTTTGAGACCACATTTGTATCAGCAACATCAAATCCTGTAACCCTTAAGTCCACAAAGAAATCCAAAAAGGAAGGGGTTAAACAGGTAACAGCTGAGATTGCTCAGAAGAAGAAGGTGCAACATAGGAACTTGTCAAACTCCACTGGCAATGTATCTGATGAGCTGAAAGCTTTATCACAAAATCAGACACAGCTGGTTATGATGGTTCAACATCTATTGGGAAGAGTTAACCAATTAGATGCTCCTATGTTGAAACCACAGAAAAGGAGGTCCAAGCCAAAGGATTCCTCTTCTTCACCATCTTCTTCCTCTCAGGCTGTTGTTTCTAATAAATCTGTTAGTTTACCATCTGTTGATGAGACCAGGCCCAAAACCAAAAAGGTTTGGGTCTCCAAAACTAACTAATTGTTTACTATTGCAGGGTTCTCCAACATGCCAAAGTAGCATCTGGTATGTAGACAGTGGGGGATCTATGCACATGACTGGGAACAACTCTCTTCTTCATGACTACTCTCAAGGAAACAAGGGGTTTGTTTCTTTTGGCAATGATGCTAGGGGTTACATCATTGGCAACGGCTTTGTCTCCAATGGAGAAATAAAGTTTGATGATGTTAATCATGTGGAAAATCTCAAGTACAATCTCTTGAGTGTCAGTCAAATGTGTGATAAAGGCCATGCTGCTCTTTTCACCAGTCAGAACTGTAGGATTCTGTCATCCAAAGTTTTGCATTTGATTGATAAGGTGTTGGATGATCACACTCTCCTGAGAGCCAACAGGACAGGAAAAGTGTATGCCTTAGATCTTTCCAAGAAAATAGATCTCAGAGGCAATCCTTGTCTATTTTCCAAAGCCTCTTCTCAAGAATCTAAACTGTGGCACAGAAGGATGGGTCATGTTAATTTCAAAAACATGAATCAGCTTATCCACAATAGTTTAGTTAGAGGCTTACCAATAAAGGAGTTCCACTGTGATGAAACCTGCACTGCTTGTTTAAAAGGAAAACATCACAAAGTCTCATTCCCTCCTATTGAAGAGCCTAAGTCCACTGCCTGCTTGCAATTACTGCATATGGATCTATTTGGTCCTGTGAGAGTAATGAGCACGGTAAAGAAGAAATACTGTCTGGTAATTGTGGATGATTACTCTAGATTTGTATGGAATTTCTTTCTACATTCAAAGGATGAGGTTGCTCAGAAGATTATTCACTTTGTGTTGTATATTGAGAAGCAGTATTCCCTTCCAGTCAAGTGTATTAGGAGTGACAATGGAACTGAATTCAGAAACCATACACTTGATGACTTCTATCTTTCAAAGGGAATCAAAAGGCAGTTTAGCATACCAAGGACTCCAGAACAAAATGTTGTAGTGGAGAGAAAGAACAGGACCCTAATTGAAGCTGCAAGGTCCTTGCTGGCTGACTCTGGTTTGCCACTGACCTTTTGGGCTGAAGCTATTAAGACAGCTTGCTATGTACAGAATAGAGTCTTAGTAAATCAGAGGTTGATGAAGACTCCATATGAAGTTCTCCATCACTTGGCTCCTCTAATTTCATTTTTCAAAGCATTTGGGTGTCCTTGTTTTATTCTCAACACAAAGGATCAACTCCATTAATTTGATCCTAAGGTGGATGCAGGGTATTTTGTTGGTTATTCATCTACTTGCAAGGCATACAGAGTCTTCAACTGCAGAACAAAGATAGTTGAAGAAACTTTGCATGTGAAGTTTAATGAATCTCCTATGGACAAGATTCCACAAAACCCTGTGGAGTTGTTTGATTTGGACATACTGCAATATGTTCCTTATCAACCTCCAGCTGTTGCAGTTCCTGTGGATAAATCATCTTCTGCAGCATGTCTTCCACCTGGAGGTATTGATGATGATGATGATAATATCAATACTCACCTATTCAAGTTTAGTGACCAACTGCCTGTGTCTGCTAAATTTGATGTTCCTGTAGCTTCAACAGTTCCATCCACAACAAATGATGATGAGATCTCTGATTCCTCTACATCTTTTGAGTTACCATCTAATTCTTGGTTTCAAGAGTCTGCATCAACATGTGCTGCTGCTGAAGATCCTACAAACACTTGCACAGATCTTATTGTTTATCAAGAACTGAAGAATCACCCAATGTCTCAGATTATTGGTGATATCAATGCTGGTGTTTCAACAAGAAGTCAATTGTCTAACTTCTGCTTCTATGCACTCTTCATCAGTCAGCTAGAGCCAAAGAACTACCATGTTGCTTTGAGAGACAATGGATGGGTTGAAGCCATGCAGCTTGAATTACTTCAGTTCAAGAAACAGCAAGTGTGGGAACTTGTTCCTCTTCCCCCAGGTAAGTGTGCAATAGGCACTAAATGGGTGTTTAGGAATAAAACTGATGAAAATGGGCTTATTGTTAAGAACAAGGCTAGACTGGTTGTACAGGGGTTTTCACAAGAAGAAGGTATTGACTATGATGAAACCTTTGCCCCTGTAGCCAGACTAGAGGCAATCAGATTGTTTTTAGCCTATGCTGCATTCCACAATCTTAAAGTTTTTCAAATGGATGTCAAAAGTGCATTTTTATATGGTAAAATAAAGGAAGAAGTTTATGTGTGTCAACCACCAGGTTTTGAGGATAATAAACATCCTGAATGGGTGTATAAACTTGATAAAGCTCTTTATGGGTTGAAACAAGCTCCTAGAGCCTGGTATGAGACACTTTCCACTTTCTTCTTCAGAATAATTTCACTAGAGGCTCCATTGATAAAACTTTGTTTATTAAGAAGGTGGATCAGCATAAGCTACTTGTTCAGATTTATGTTGATGATATCATTTTTGCATCCTCTGATCCCTAGTTGTGTGATGATTTTACAACATTAATGAAAAAGCGGTTTGAAATGAGTGCAATGGGAGAATTACAGTTATTTCTAGGCTTGCAAATTAAACAAAAGGCTGATGGAACCTTTATTCATCAGTCAAAATATACAAAAGATCTTTTGAATAAGTTTGATTTACAAAACTGTAAGCCCTGTTCTACTCCCATATGCAACACCACACAACTGGATGCAGATCAGAAAGGTAAAGCTGTTGATGAAACACTTTACAGATGTATGATTGGGTCCTTGATGTATTTAACAGCTTCTAGACCAGATATTATGTTTGCTATATGTGTTTGTGCTAGATTTCAGGCTGCTCCTAAAGAGTCTCATTTGATTGCAGTCAAGAGAATCTTTAGATATTTGCAAGGTACACAATCTCTGGGTTTATGGTATTCCACTGGACACTCTTGCAAATTAGTTGCTTTTTCAGATAGTGACTATGCAGGGTGCAAGTTAACTAGAAAGTCAACTTCTGGTGGTTGTCAATTCCTAGGCAACTGTTTGATTTCTTGGCAGAGTAAGAAACAAACATCTGTTGCTACATCAACTGCTGAAACAAACATCAGGGCACTCATCCTGATGAATTTGTCTACAGGGAGGTAACTACTGTGGAGTTGAAAAATGGCAGGACTGTGAAGTACTTATCTGAGTACTATGGTCCAAAGTTCTTCTTTGAAGGAGGAGTAGAAGAACTCTCCAAGGAGGAACAAGTTGTTTTCCTTGAGGCCTATGTTCAAGAGTCATACAGACTTATAATGGGGAAGTAAATCTCATGAATGGGATAACAACTCTGTGTCCAGTTCCCCAAAACAGAGTTCCCATTCATACATTGCCAAACAGATCTCTGAGATTTCTTCCAGGCCAGAACTTATATGGGTCATCTTCTCTACTGATCAAGAAGGAAAAAGACCAACCATTTTGCCAACAATAAGTGGGAAAATAAATCAATTAGAGGTTTTGGCTGCATTGGTTCAGGGGAGTTTGTTGGACCAAAAGAACCAATGAGCCAAGATCAGAAAACCTCTAAGTCCCACATGATATCACAACAACTGCTGAAGGCTTCATCAGCAGTTCGACAAGTGCTGAAAACTCCAACAGCTGAAGATCAAGTGCTGAAGACATCAACAGCTAAAGACTAGAGTGCTGAAGCTCAACAGCTGAAGAACACAAGTACTGAAGCTGAACAGCTGAAGAACACAAGTGCTGAAGCTGAAGACCAAAGTACGAAGTACAACAGCTGAAGAGTCTACAAGTGCTGAAGATCAACAACTGGTGTACAAAGTCTGAAGACAAAGACTGAAGACATCAGCTGATGATATCTACTGAAGTCATCAGCTGATGAAACGTCTGAAGTGCAAGTCTGAAGACCAAGTACTGAAGTTTCAGTAGTTTGTCACAACAGCTGAAGAGTACTTCTTCAGTAGTTTTGATATTAGTAGTTTTATGTTTTTACTTTCAGTAGTTTTGTAAAATGACTGAAGAGCTTGTTCTTCAGTCGTTGTAGTATCAGTAGTTTTATGTTTTTCAGTAGTTATAGTAACTGATAACACTTAGTATTCTTGTAAGAAGATGTCAGCTGTTTTGACATCTTCAGTAGTTGTGTTTCAGTTGGAATAATTCTGTTAGATGTCACTATCAAGTGACATCAGCAGACGTCACATCTCTTATATAAGAGGTGTCGACCTAATTGTAAGCGTGACATTCCGTTACCACAAAAGCGAATATTGAATGAAATATATTTGCAGAATTCTCTATATCTATAACCGTTTTTGTTCTTCATTGAATATCTTTTCGTTCTTGTGAATTGGCTAATTCATTGTTAGAATTCCGCTGCTATACTCTCTAATCAATCAAACGTAGATCACTCATCCTAACAGTATCCTCTTTAGGATCAGACTTGTCACTCCAATCATAGTTATCTTCCTCTTCATCACTTTCCACTTTTGGTCATTGTTTTCTAACCAATCTTCTTCTTGAATTTCTGCAATAA
Organism: Flaveria trinervia; assembly: GCA_025506515.1. Lineage (NCBI taxonomy): Eukaryota > Viridiplantae > Streptophyta > Magnoliopsida > Asterales > Asteraceae > Flaveria > Flaveria trinervia. Next base: position 1,938,288 of record CM046447.1, on the reverse strand, counting down.
GAGATAAACTTGATGTTAATTCATTTGTAAATTGATCTGCATATGCACTCTAATCATATCCATCTTTTATGTTGACTACTAGTGCTTTCTTTGTTTCATCAGATGGTTTGGTATCATCTTTAAGCTCTGGCATGGGAAGACTTTGATATGGCTTTTGAAAAGTCTTCTGAGCTTGTTGAAACCTTTGATTATTTGAGCTTGAATGAGCACTTCCTCCATTATTCCTTGGAGCTTTACATTCTCTTGAGAAGTGTCCATAACTATTATAGTTGAAACATCTGGATTTTGACTTGTCAAATCCAACAGTCTTGTTTGCACTAGGCTTGTATTTCTTGTTGACATAAGAATGTTTTTGAGTCCTGTAGGCAATCATCACCATCTGCCAGTTTAAGTCCATCTCTTCAACATCTTCAGGATCCATCTCAAATAAATCCTGTAAAACAAAATCTAGTTGAGTTAAATGGCTACCTTGATATGCTTGAAAGCTGGCCATAAAAGCAGTAAATGCAGTTTTGGACTCTTCATCCTCTAATAGGATGTTAATCACATCTTTAACTTTGCTAGATTTAGCAGAGTTAGATGATGAAGAAGTCTCTGTCTGAATATTTGATGATTGTGACTGTGTTTTAGGAGGAGATTTAGAATGAGATTGAGTTGTATATGCAGGTGCACTGGTAAATGATGAGTCAGTGAAAAATCCTGCTCCTACAAACAGATCTCCTTCTTCTTCATGACTTTTATCACTCTTTGCCATGAATGCATTTTCTATGGTGGTTGCAGGAGAAGCAACAAACTGATATTGAGACATTGATGCTGCTCTATTATTGTTCCTTGAGCTTTCATCAATCTCCACTAATTCTATTTTTGCAATAAGAAGATCTAGATCCATTGGAAACTTATCAGTATGCTTTAGTAAAGTTACAGTTTGTTTCCATGATGATGGTAAAGCATTGAGTAGTCTGAGATTTAAATCTTCAAGATCAGGTTTGATACCAGCAATTGACATCTCAGTTATGAGTTGAACAAATTTGTTCATCATTTGATTTATTGTCTCTCCAGACAAATGTTGAAACAATTCTAATTGTCTTTTCAGCTTTTGTTTCTTTAAATTTTGAATCTCTTTACCTCCTTCACAAATGATCTTCAATGCTTTATATAGTGTATATCTAGTTTGATATGCATCTAGCCTTGTAAGAACTTCCAAAGGTAGTCCTTTACACATTGATGAATAGGCTTTAATATCATTCTTAACTCTTTTTAGATCATCTCCTTGAAGATCATCTTCTGGATAAGGTTCTGGAGAATCTTTAGTATACACAAATCCTCTATCTGGTCCATCAGTTATTATAGGAATGTATGGTCCTTTTTCTATGGATTTCAGAGATCAGTGTCAATGGAATTAAAATGTTGTTTTAGTCTAAGAGACCAATTTTTGAAATCAGCTCTATTTTTAAGCTTTGGAACTCTGTTTTCAAAATCTTTTGATTTTACCATTCTTATATTTTAAAAAAAAATCTAAGTATCAAGGTTAAAACGTCTGAATAGTATTCAAACGCCTCAATAGTTGATGCGTCTAAGTTGAGAAACGTCTGAGGGAATGCCTTAGAAAATTTTCCAAAACATCTAAGTATTAATGCGTCTGGAAGGTTTCAAGCGTCTAAACAGTTGTCAAACGCCTGAATAGTTGTCAAACGTCTAAACAGTTGTCAAACGCCTGAATAGTTGTCAAATGCCTAAACAGTTGTCAAGCGTCTGAATAGTTATCAGCTTAACACAGGTGATACGTATGGGATTCTCTTCAACAGTTCTCAAACGACTGACTAAAAACGTCTACACAGTGTTAATGCGTCTAACACTTAGACAAATTCAGTCAATCACAGCTCATGCGACACATTCATCATCTTCAAATGAATATAACAAACTCAAATCTTCTGAATTCTTCAAATGTTGATGAATTCGATTGAAACTTTTCAATTAGATGAGTTTTATGTCGATAAACATTCTTCTTAATATCAATTTCTTCAATTTCAACAACAAATCAATCATTTTTGAAATTTCAGTTCGAAACTTCAAGCTATTTTCGAACAACAAATTCAACAGTTTACTTGAATTTGATGAATTGATCTGCTAATTGTGATTCAAATCATGTTTCTAATGATGAAACACAACTGAAATTCACAAATTTTCAATTGAATTGTATCTCAATCACAGATTCAGTGAGATTTTTAGGTTTTCAAGTTCGATGAACTTAAAACGAAATCAATCACTAATAGCTTACTAACAGCTCTGATACCATTTGATAGGATCAAATGAATATATCTGTGATGATTTGTAACACAATTCAATGAAATGCACACAATGTAATCAAATCAAAACAAGATATCAACAAAATTCAAGTTTTTTCATTCATATCAAGCTAAGACAATTACAAGCATGAAAAACAGATTCGAATAACTTGTGTATTCGTTCTTACAAACCTGCAAATCTAAGCTATTTATACAGAAAACAAAGTAAAGGAACTAACAAATTACAGAAATAGTCCCTATACTATTACAAAATATCAAAAGACACATAAAGACAACATGTTAATCTATACTATACTATATTATGTAATGTAAAGTGAAAGATAATGAAATAGGAACATGAAGTAAGAATGCATGCATTATTGAATGATGAATGAACGAAGGAAAAGCTTGCAAGCACACATATGAGGTGAGCAACCCTGTTGTTGCAAGAGACTCGGATAGCGTGCAATCGTTGAGATTGCCATGAGGTGAGCAGCCCTGTTGTTGCAAGAGACTTGGATAGTGTGCAATCGTTAAGATTGCCATAAGGTGAGCAACCCTGTTGTTGCAAGAGACTCGAATAGCGTGCTATCGTTGAGATTGCCATGAGGCGAGCAACCCTGTTGTTGCAAAAGACTCGGATAGCATGCTATCGTTGAGATTAGCAATGAGGTGAGCACCCTATGGTTGCAAAAGACTTGGGTAGCATGCAATCGTTGGGATTGCTAATGAGGTGAGCGACCCTGTTGTCGCAACAGACTCGGGAGAACGAACGTATAAAATGAACGAAAGTTAACGAATGTAATGGAAGATAATAATTTTATTATCTATGTGTACGTATGATGTATGATCGCACGAAAGAAATGAAAGGTTTTAACGAAAGTAAAGTATGTTTTATTATAAAACTAGAACTCACTCAGCAACGCTGACTTTTTATGTGTTTCCAGTTGCCAGGTAGTGATTGCTGAGAATGGCACGAGGTGGCTACTCAGCTCTTTTGGGATGTCATCCATTTATTTAATGCTTTTGTGATATAATACAACAATGTATTTTGTAACTGATTGACGATGTATTATTTTGAAAAGTTATTATAATGAAATATGATGCCATTTTTGAATGTTTTCATTGTAATATTTTCATAAGGCAAATGTAATTATATGTTTTATGTGCGATGAGGATCCAACTGTAAGCGTCCCGGGAACAAGGCCTTACAAGTTGGTATCAAAGCCAAGGTTTAAGTGAAATGGGTAAAATTCAAAATAAACCTTAACTTAAACTGAGAATGGGACGGAAAATGGAATGGGATGCCAATCTATGTAGCTGCGTGCCATCAGGTATTTTCTTAAGTTAACCGGTTTTATGTGCGCATGGTATGTGTTATGTGTTGTATGTAGATTTAAATACTGATGTAGTCAGGATAGGCAATGCTCGGGGGTGAAGAGTAAAGTAAGTGGCTAATCACAACTGGACACTGTTATTAGGGACTTACTATACTTGACATAAATTGAGCTGTTCCATTGAATGACCGTGTTGGTGTTTGAATCTTTCAGTGTGCGTGTGATAGCCGATGGTAGATCTTCAAAAACTTCACGGGGTGGAGGTCACGATGCTGAACCGCGACCTAAGAGAGGGAGACCCAGAGTCGAGAAGGTGGTTCATGAGGAACCCGAGACCCCTCACTCGGAGGGTAGGGATGAGATGCAAACCTAAGGGCCTCTATGAAAGGGGTGGTGGTTAAAGAAGTTCATCAGGTCATGCAGACAATCTTACCGTCTGTGGTGACCAAAGTGATTAAGACAGTACGGGAAGGGGAAAGAAAGGAGAGGAACAGGTCCTCAGGAGGACGAGAGCAACCGGAGCCTGAAATGGTTCTCTCGGATGATGAAGAAGAGCAGGAAGAAGAAGAGCCTGTGCAGGAGGAAGCATGAGGCTATAACTACGGGGCGGATATGAGATGAAAGCCCCCAACTTTTGATGGAAACGACACTGCTACCGCTGCTCACCGGTGGGTGTGGGAAATGGAGGCTGTTCTTGATATCAGTGAGTGTCGTGAAGATCAGAAGGTGAAGTTCGCTACCCACTCTTTTGTGGATTCGGCTCTGTGCTGGTGGGACAACATTGTCTAGGCTGAGGGTAGCAGGGCCATTGGGAGGATGAGATGGTCTGAGCTGAAAAAGTTGGTGATTGAGGAGTTTTGTCCTCATCCGGAAATGGACAAGGTTGAAAGGGAGTTCTTGCAACTGGAGGCGAGAACCATGACACACCAGTAGTACACCACAAAGTTTAACGAGATGGCACGTCTGGTGCCGGATCAGGTGACACCTCTGTCTCGAAAAATCAAGAGGTATATTCAGGCTTTGACAGTGGATATTCGTAGGCACATGATCGCTGCCCGGCTGAGCACGTTTAGGTCGGCGGTGGATTTGGCAGGGAGACTGTATGATGAGAGAACAGTGGTGGTGACTGAAGGTGGCAAACAGAGCGGTGGTGATCGAAACGAGCAGGGGAAGAGGTTTGGTCGGGGTGATGCCTTGATGGGTAACAAGAAGGCACGGGTGGACGACCGCCATGTGGTCGCCTCGGGTGCTGGTATAAAGAAGTGTGGTAGGTGTGGGAGAGAACATAGCGGGGAATATAGGCTGGGGTTGAATGTGTGCTTCAAATGTGGGAAGTCGAGGCATATAGCCAGGGACTGTCGTACAGTCCGGTGCTTTAACTGTGGTGAAGAGGGTCACATGAGCAGGGACTGTAAGAAGCCGAGGGCTGAGAGTTCCAGGGCGAAGAAGTCGGGAGGTGAAGGATAGAGGGCGAGCGCCAGGGCATTCACCATGACATAGAATGAAGCTAGGACGGACCCTGATGTCGTGTCCTGTACATTTCTAGTGAACCAAACTTTAGCTTCTCTGTTATTTGATTCGGGTGCCAGTAGAAGTTTTATTTCTGCTGCTTTTTGTGCTAAGCTGCCTGTTAGTAGTAGACGTGTTGAGCCGCCCTTTGATGTAGAAACTGCCATAGGTAAGTCTACCAGGATTTCTGAAATGATAGAGAACTGTGATGTGGAACTTAAGGGTCATAAGTTTCCTGTTAGATCGTTTGTGATGACCTTAGGTGGTTTCGATTTGGTACTTGGGATGGATTGGCTGGCGGACTCCAAGGCGAACATTGTGTGTCGCAAGAAGATGATTCGGTTGACAGCGCCTGAAGGGAGTTTGGTAACGGTTTATGGGGATCGAGTCACGACGATTTCGAAGGTGATTTTGATGGCGGTGGCGGGAAAGTGTATGAGGCATGGATGTAGTGCCTACTTGGCCTATGTAAAGGATGTGGATACGCCAACACCACAACTATCCGATGTACCGGTTGTGTGTGACTTCCCAGACGTATTCCCACAAGACTTATCAGGAGTGCCACCTGACCATGAGATCGAGTTCCAGATTGATCTGATACCAGGTGCCCAACCTGTTGCCAAGGCACTGTATCGGTTAGCTCCGATGGAGATGAATGTGAAGTCGGCTTTTGGATTGATAAACATCTGAGTGTGTTCTTGACGGAAGGATAAACAATAGTACAAACCAAAGGTCAAACAATAATACGAACTATAATTGAATGGTTTCATTGATAAAACCTAACGATTACAAGCTCGTTACAACATAAGAATCAAGACTCTTGGCAAGGGGAAGATCGAGCATGATCTCCCCTCTCATCCGGCAGCCCTAGGCTCCCGGGCACACTCTCTCTCCCACCTTTAATCTCTATACACATTGAAAATGGTATATATAGGCCTCGGTCCATATTAGATGCGACTTTCAATGAGCACACTCCCAGTGTGAAAGGTTCTGGTCCTGATTGGCTATTTGATCTTGATTTAGTTACCAACTATTTTAACAAATCTTGTGAGCTTGTTTCAGGAACCATAGATATATTATCAGCAGGTGATCCTGTAACACCCGGTTATTTATTTATTTTGAAGCCAACGAATGAAGAAAAAGAAATAAAGTTCAAAGTCGAGGGACCAAACTCCCCACACTCACACATTTCAGCCACAAAGAAAGAGAGGAGAGAAAGAAGGGAGAAAAGAGAGAAAAGGTTGGTTCGGGTAGATTCAAGCGGGAAAAATCGTCGTGTAGCGAGTCAAACCGAAGCTCTACTTCTCGGTGTCATTTTTGTGAGTTCTAGGACCCCACTTTTTCTTGCTTTCAAACGATTTTGGGGCTGGAAAGCATAAAAAACCTATTTTTGTATGTGTATGTGATTGACCCATTTGGGTGTGTTGCGTGTGATGCGTTAGAGTTTGTTTCCGGGCTGTTGTGTGCTTGTATGGTGTTGTGGTATGCATTCCTAAGGTTTAGGATGGTTGATTTGGGCCTAGAATGGGTTTAGATGAGTTTGGAGGTCGAAAAGGGCAGTTTGCGTTCGGCTGGAACTGCAATCTGCATCAGCTAGGGCTAGGCAACCGACTGGAGACCGAATGGAGGTCATATGGCTTAATAGGGTGCGATTGGGGTCCATTCACACAAATAGGGTCCATTCGCACGCTTGAGGGTCCATTCGCACGATTGAAGAGGCCAGTCGCATGGAGGTCATGCGATTGGAGGTCCAGTCGCATAAGTGCTCATCCAAATTAGTTCCATTCACATGAGGTCCATTCGTATTAGTCCATTCGCACGATTGGGTGTTCATTCGCATGAGTGTTCATCTGCATTGGTTTATTCGCATGATGTTCGGCCGCATGGAGGCCCTGCGACTGAAGGGTGTTCATACGCCCGAATAAGGCTGTGGCACCCGAGAAGAAGTGTAGTTTAACTTCTGACTTTCGCGGGAAGGTGCAGATGTAAGTTTTGACATAAAGGTTCCCGTAAGAGCATGTAAGATGACTGTTGAGGCCTTATAGAGCATGTTGGGCATGATAATGACAATGTTACATGATTATGCATGTTACATATGTATGAGGCTGCCCTGTATGATGCTGATGACTGTGTATGTTATGTTCCTTAATATGATGTATGTTTAATTTTCCTATGCTTTACGTGTCATGTTAATGAATGAATGAAAGTATTATGTAACGTAAAGTGAAAGATAATGAAAAAGGAACATGAAGTAAGAATGCATGTATTATTGAATGATGAATGAACAAAGGAAAAGCTTGCAAGCACACATATCAGGTGAGCAACCCTGTTGTTGCAAGAGACTCGGATAGCATGAAATTGTTGAGATTCCATGAAGTGAGCAACCCTATTGTTGCAAGAGCCTCGATAGCGTGCAATCGTTGAGATTGCCATGAGGTGAGCAACCCTGTTGTTGCAAGAGACTCTGATAGCGTGCTATCGTTGAGATTGCCATGAGGTGAGCAACCCTATTGTTGCAAAAGACTCGGATAGTGTGCTATTGTTGAGATTGGCAATGAGGTGAGCAACCGTATGGTTGCAAAAGACTCGGGTAGCATGCAATCGTTGGGATTGCTAATGAGGTGAGCGACACTGTTGTCGCAACAGACTTGGGAGAACGAAGGTATAAAATGAATGAAAGTTAAGGAATGTAATGGAAGATAATAATTATATTATCTATGTGTACGTATGATGTATGATCGCACGAAAGAAATGAAAGGTTTTAACGAAAGTAAAGTATTTTTACTATAAAACTAGAACTCACTCAGCAATACTGACTTTTTATGTGTTTCTAGTTGGCAGGTAATGATTGTTGAGGGTGGCACAAGGTGGCTACTCAGCTCTTTTGGGATGGCATCCATTTATTTAATGCTTTTGTGTTGTAATGCAACAATGTATTTTGTAACTGATTGATGATGTATTATTTGGCAAAAGTTATTATAATGAAATATGATGCCATTTTTCAATGTTTCCGCTGCAATATTTTCATAAGGCAAATGTAATTATATGTTTTATGTGCGATGAGGAACCAAATGTAAGCGTCCCGGGAACGGGGCCTTACAAATCTTGACCCAATATTTGAGCTAAGAACACCATCAAGCTATATTACTTCAGCTCCAGTTGTAACTAACCCTACAAATGAAGTTCCTATCCGCATAATAATGTCAAATTCAGCTGATACATCTAAGGTGCCTTCAAATTCCAGCTTAGAGGCATAACACTAAAAAAAAGAGCTTTAAATGTGGAAGGCAATGGAGGTGGTGACAGTGATCAAGAGTTTCTTGATGCTGACAACCACTCCATTGAAGACAACATAAATGATGTCACACACTCATTAGATCAAGTTACACTTGATAAGTGTGTTGATGTGGTGGGAGAAACTTCGATGATGATCTAAATTTCTCTAATTTAGATCTCTCCAAAAAACTTGTTATGATCCCTCAACTAAAGTTCCATAAGTCTCACCCCACCACAACCATCATTGGAAATGTTTATACAGGGTAACGACAAGAGGACAAACCCATGATGCAATTATTTGTCTTCACTCTTGTTTTCTATCCCAGATAGAGCCAAAGAAAGTCGATGAGACTTTAAAGGATAGAAGTTGGGTTAAAGCTATGCAATAAGAGATGCTTCAATTAAAAAGGCAAAAGGTTTCGAACCTATGTCTCTTCCTCAAGGGAAGACTACTATAGGAACCAAATGGGTGTTTAGGAATAAGAAAAATGATAGTGGACTTTTCATAAAGAATAAAGCTAGACTAGTTGTCCAAGGTTACACACAAGAAGAATGAATTGACTACACAAATGTCTTTGCTCTTGTGGCAAGACTTGAAGTTGTCATAATATAATTAGCTTTTGCTGCATCCAAGGATTTCAAGGTCTACCAGCTTGATGTCAAGTGTGCTTTTCTCTTTAGGGTGATTGATAATGAGGTGTATATCTAGCAACCACTTGGATTTGCAGATCCTGATCATCCTGATTATGTCTTCAAGCTTGATAAAGTTCTTTATGGGTTGCACCAAGCTCCAAGGAAGTGGTATGAGACTCTATCTCAGTATCTCTATCAACATGGCTACAAAAAAGGTACTACAGATGAAATCTTTTCATAAAAGTAACTGGGAATGACTTAATGTTGGTTCAAGTATATATAGATGACATTATCTTCAGATCAACTAAACCAAAGCTCTGTAAAGACTTTGAGAAGATGATGAAGAATAGATTTGAAATGAGTGCAATAGGAGAACTCAATTTTTTTCTAGGAATCAAGTGAAGCAAGTTGATAGTGGCATCTTCATAAGTCAATCAAAGTATGTGCAAGACATACTTACATGATTCAATATGACCTATTGTAAGGTTTCTAAGATGCCCATAGCCAAAAACCACTCCTTTGGATCTGATCTTGAGGGAGAGTGTGTAGATGAACATCTTTACAGAGATATGATTGGGTCTCTTATGTACATCACAGCTAGTAGGCCTGATATCATGTTTGCCATATGTATTTTTGCAAGATATCAAGGCAACCCCAAGATGTCACACTTGGTCACTATTAAGAGAATTTAAAATATCTCAGAGGTGCTCCAACACTTGGCCTTTGGTATCCAAAGAATTTTGACTTCAATCTATATGCATATATAGATAGTGACTATGGTGGCTGCAATATGACTGCAAAGTCTACATCAGGGGGATGTCAGTTCTTTGGTGGAAGGATAGTCTTATGGCAATACAAGAAACAATCATATGTATCTGCATCAACTACTAAAGCTGAATGCATTGTTCCTACAAGCTGCTTTGCTCAAGTACTTTGGATTTAAAATCAGATGCTGGACTATGGATTCAACTTCAAAGAGACTCCACTCCACATTGATAACAATAGTGCTATCTCTATTACATTGAATCCTGTGCAACACTCCAGGACAAAACACATTAATACCAAGTATCATTTGATTAGGGATGACTTTGAAAAATGATTAATAAAACTAGTTAAAGTTAACACAAATAAACAATATGCTGATTTGTTAACCAAAGCTTTTGATGAACAAAGATTTAAATGTTTTGTATCAACTATTGTGATGACTAACTAGAGTAGGTTTTTTTTCTAAACTTAATTCACTACTATTTTTAAAATACGTATCTCCTAAGTTGTCTATATTATCACCTACATAAGTCCCTTTTATCTTGGAGGCTAACTTTTCAAATGATATTCCTAAGAATTATGGAAATTTTCAAGATATTTTTCTTTTGGAAGATATTAAGTTACCTTTGTAAGAACAATATGTCTTCAATTCAAATAACTACTTATAATTTACCTTCAGAAAATTATGATATATCTTCCGAAAGTAATTAACACTTGTAAGATTAATTGTGAATAATACTTATTAGTTTTAATCTCTTACGAAACCAAATATGTCTTAGAAGTAAAAATAATCGAAGTATTTTTCTCTCAGAGCAAAATTTCCCCAAAGCTTAAGAAAAACTTCCAAATAACAATTACCTTTGGAAGGATTTCGACTTACAAGAAAACAACCTTTTTGGGTGCTTTTATAGAGGTGCGACCGACATATGGATTTTAAAGTTTATCATTTTGCAATAACTTTGTCTCAAATCCATTTCATATATATATATATATATATATATATATATATATATATATATATATATATATATATATATATATATATATATATCCTTAACGGTTCCCCCTCTTTCACTATCCTCTTCATCGGTAAAATTTTAATCTAAATTTACTCACAAACCGCCTTTGTTCTTAACTTTCTTCACCACAAAGCTACTCACAAATGGCCAACCCTGATCCTAGAAACCAACCCAGTTTCTCCATGCAGTTACATAGACAACACAATCAGGATGCTCTATTTTATTCTAAGATATATCCTGGCTTCTCAGAGGCTTGTTGTTTTTTTGACTCTATAAAACTACTTCACCTCCGTCACCATAGATGCTCCTTTGTATGAAGATCAATTGTTGGAGTTTTAGAGGACCTTCCGAGAGGTGGCTATGAATAAGGAAAAAGCATGGTCTGCTACAGTGCAAGGGAAGATAATCTTCATCACTCTAGCCTTTATTAACACTTATCTTAGGCTGCATGATATAGAAGATGACTTATATTTCCCTGAGTCTGTTGTCAACAGTCCTCTAGGCAGATGGGCTATGAGGGTTGTTGGATTAAGTAAGACTGGTGCAACAAAAAATAAACATTTATAACTTTTTTGGTACAACTAAGAAAAAGCTTTCAACGGTAAAAGCTGAGCTTTCGAAGGCAAAAGATAAGCTTCCGATGGCAAAGGATAAGCTTCCAAAGATCAAGGCTTAAAGAGCTTCCTAAGAGGAACTCTAACTTCCGAAGACAAAGTCTACCTTCTTCTGAAGTTCAACAGTTAGAAGAATCCAAGACAATGACTTCCGAAGCATGAAGTTCTGAAGATCAACTCAAGCCTCAGAAGAAGTAGGCTCTTCCGAAGTATAAGTGGCTTCAGAAGAACTTGTTCTTCTGAATCTAGTTAACCTTCGTAAGAACCTACTATGAACTAGTAGACATAACTATGGTCCCTTTGACACAACGCTTCAAACTCTGAGATACTGCATAGTTCTTTCCCACGCACATGTAGTTGACCATACTTTATCCCACTGTTCATCCTTTATCAGTAAGTACAGTTACCAACTTTAGTTGGTGACAAAAGGTAAGTCATGGACATGTCATGACTACTAAATCTTATATAGTATTTTATCTTAGATACCTTACTTCTAGCAATGTAGTATTTGTTTAGTCATAAGTTTCTAGCTGGTATCAAAGTATAACTGGCTGTAGATAGTAGTATATATAGTTTTTCATTATAAATCATTTAGTCATGCTTGTAAGAGTCATGTAGTACTTTGAGTTGAGAAGTAATATATAAAAGTTTCTTGAAAACCTTTCCCTTGTGTTTGTTTACTTATGATCTTATTATCAACACTTAAGAGATTCTGCATCATCAAACCAAGTGTGACTTAGTGGGTTAGAGAGATTATAATAATGTTGAGTGACCAAACTCGATCCTGCAAGGGTGATTACTTTATAAGAACCATCTGAAAATGGAAGGTCTGCTCCTAGTAGAAGTACATGCTCTATTTATTTATCCATTTTTTACCTAAGTTTGTTTACACAAATTCCAGAGGACCTCTCCTATATAGTCCATAGGATGGTTCAGTGGGTCAAGTTCAAGTACTCTTAGTTTGTTTACACAAATTTTCTTGGTAACTTAGACTCCTTAGAATATTACATGTTCCCTAGATATGTCCAGCATATTCTAAACTCTGAACGGCTCACAGTTAAGGGGAACAGGTAATGTTCTTAAAATAGGACAAACAAAGCCCAACATCTTCAAGATAATGAGAGAGCCAACTGTTGGCTTCTCAGGGGTAGAAATAGCCCTTGTCCCAAAAATTTTAGAGCTCATTGCTCAAGATGACAACGTGCAGCACCAGCTAGTGTTGAACCCACACTTTCTACTTCTCAACCACCCAAACAACCTCAAATAACTATCACCTACACTAGAAAATCCAATTGAACCATTGCATAAGCTATTCAGCTTTTGCAGGCCCCCATATTATCACCCATGCATGAAGAAGTGGACACTAGAGCTCCCACTTCTCGTGAGTAGCAAACCACTCCCATGTCTTCAAGGATTAGTGCTGAGATTCCTCAAACTCAGCCTCATGTGCTCACCATCCAAAAACTTTAAGCATTCACTCAAAGTCTTAAAAATCTAGTGAACAACCTTAAGGGGAAAGCTACCATCCCTAGCCTCTAGACCTCAACCAACTTGTTGGACCAAGAAAAGTTGGTGCAACCAATACCAAACACTTAGACAATTTTGGTACAACTGATGAAAAACTTCTAAAGGCAAATGAAGAACTTCTGAAGGCAAATGAAGTTCTTCCTACAAGACCGTTTAAGGCAGTTTTGGTCACTTACAACATAACACACAATGAGGAGAGATTGTTTAAAACACTTAACAAATCAAATAAGGAACTGATAACACCCAAGATTGCCACTTAGAACACTAGCAAATATGAGACAAAACAAGAACAGAACAACACAAGTATTTGGTTTTTAAGGATGTTGTACATTGCTCTCAAGTTCTTTTACAAGTGTACAAGTATGAAATAAGTTACAAAGACCTGAGATACTTTATACTACAACCTATAGCCAACCATACTTTTAAGGCCAACAACAAAATCAAAGTAGAGTCGAAAGGCAAATTGCCTTTTGACAAGTAACTGTAACATGCCATAGCTCAAATTACATAAACTAGAAAATAAAAGACTCAAGACCTCAATGTACAGTTACAAAAAACATGAACCTTTTCACCAACTTATGTAAGTTGTGACTTATCAGAGTTGCAGCGAAAAGGTAGTCCAAATTTATGGTAAAGGTACATCACAAGCATGTGTGATATAACCTTGAAAGCTTGGGGATTCAACATACAAGAACATTTCAGCCCTTAAAAGGGTTATAAAATCCCATAAAACAAATTTTATAAGGATACTAACAAGCATGTTATCCACACAACCGGCTCTAGATGCCATTGTAGGGTTTGTTAGAACACAAATCATAGTTTAACCTCTTAAATGTTTCTGAAAACACAGCGGAATTACAACTTTATAAACTTTTTTATAAGCTGAAAAATATGTTCATTAGATGACCATATTATTGTTTAATACAAACCCATATATCAAAGGATCATTATATGTCAATATACATGCTATGTAAACACAAAACAACATAATATGACAGCCACAAAGGGCTCCCACAACTACCTTCCAGCAGCTCAAAAACGTGAATGAAAGGGGATGAGATGAAGGTGATGATGATGTCGAATATGCAGCCTAGACTCCAAGAAGAGGAGCCCTCAAGCTAGTATACCCCAAGCCTCCTTGCAAGCACCTCTTGTTAGGGAGATTCAACACCAAAGACACCACCTTAAACCCGAAATTGCTCTTTCTTTCTGCTGCTATTCGAGAGGTGTAGAGAGAGAGAAAGAGTTCTTGTTTTTGTGGTTTTTTTGCATGTGTTATGAGAGGTGAACCTTTTGGGTGTAAGACAAGTTTAGTGTGTGTGTGTTTTCAAGGGAAAAGGGCCAATTACCCTTGCTTGGGCGGCCGAAAATGGTTTTAAAAGAGGGTTTCCCTCTTAAACATACACACACACAATATACTAAACAAGTCACTAAATTATTTATACAATTAACCATTTAATTATATAAGTTATACACCCTTTTATTATTTGATGTTATCTAACCTACTTAGATAACATTACAAATAATATTCTTGAACAAATTATCCTAATAAGTTGTTCCATCTCATATGCAATTTAATTAGAAAACCTATTTTTCTAAATTTGGTATGTTTATTTAATTGCATGATCATATCGTCAATTAAATAATTGTTTGTGTTTGCAAAGCTTGATCATCCTCAACATCCTCATGTTGAGTGCTAGTTTCAACCAAACGTGCATCGGGTTGTGGTTCTTGATCCTCCTCAAGATCCACTATTCTACTGCTAGTTCCTTCCATAAGGAACTTTGCCTCTAAGAACTCACCCTTTCTGGCAACAAACACTTTTGTTGCAGTGGATCATAGAAATAATATCCCATAGAATCTCTAGGATATCCAATAAAGATACACTTGGTGGACCGGACTTCCAAGTTGTTTGGGGTGGGAGTCTTAATGTAAGCCTCACAACCCCAGACCCTTAAGTATGATAGGGATGGAACTCTTCCATGCCATATATCAAAAGGTGTCCTTTCCACCTTTTTGGAATACGGGACGCGGAGAGCAAAGCAAAATGATAGAGGTAATATGCTTCTAGCCATCATAGATTGAACCATATCCAATAAGGTTCGATTCCTCCTCTCAGACACACCATTATGTTGTGGTGTTCCAGGTGGAGTGAGTTGTGAGACAATCCCACAACTCCTAAGATGATCTTGAAAAGCATCACTTAGGTATTCACCTCCTCTATCGGTGCGGAGAACTTTAATCGACTTGTTGAGTTGATTTTCTACTTCATTCTTGAAGATCTTGAACGTTTCAAAAGCTTCATCTTTGTGCCTTAATAAGTACACATACCCATAGCAACTATAATCGTCGGTAAAGGTAATGAAGTATCTTTCACCATTCCTAGTCATTGGTTTAAAAGGACCACATACATCCGAATATATGATTCCTAGTAAATCTTTTGCCCTTTCGTTAGTTCCACTAAGGGTGCCTTAGTCATTTTTCCTTGTAAACAAGATTCACATACATCAAATGAATCACATTCATTCGTTTTTAAAAGACCATTCTTTTAAAGTGTTTGTATACGTTTCTTGTTTATATGACCAAGACGACAATGCCAAAGATAGGTATCACTCAAATCCAACTTGAGTTTCTTGGTGTTAGTATGGTACAATGAACTATTTAAAGCATTTTCATGAACCAATTCATAAATACCATTAATGGGAATAGCTTTAAAATAGAACATATCATTTAAGGAAACATGAATATCATTTCCAACAAAAGATAATACATAATCATAAAGTCTTAATTGGGATACTGAAATAATGTTCCTAGTCAACTAGGAGCATACAAAACATTCTTCAAAATAACATCCAAGCCACTTGGAAGTTTTAGGATGTAGTCCCCACGAGCTTCAACTTGGACATTGGTTCCATTGCCCATGAAGAGGCTAACATCCCCTTGATTGAAGTCCCTACTTCTTTTGAACCCCTGCAACAAATTGCAAATGTGAGTTCCACATCCGGTATCCAATACCCATGTGTTAGAAGATGTAACATTAAGATCAATATGAATCATGTATATTGTACCTGAGGTCCGCCCGACATCCCTCTTTGCTTTAAACTCTTGGAGATGGACTGGACAATTTCTTGCCCAGTGTCCAATCTCCCCACACTTGAAGCATGGGTCATTGGTAGCAACCTTTTGCTTCTTCTCTTGTGGTTTGGGTGGCACCCTTGCCAACCCTTTCCCCATGTTGGTCCCTTACCCTTGGCAACCTTTGTCTTGGGTGCGGGATGAGACCTTTTCTTGTTCCCACCTTCATGGATGGTGAGAAAGGGTAAAACCCTTTTACCCATGGCTGCCTCGGTCGTTTTAAGCATTGAGTGAAGCTCACCAATACTCCTGTCCCATGCATTCATGTTGTAATTCAACACAAATGTCTCGAACTTCTTGGTAAGGCCATTAAGGATCAAATCCGTGGCCAATTCCTTCGAGACGGGACAATTAAGCCTCTCGAGGCGGTCAATATGACTTTTCATCTTAAGTACATAAGATGAAACAGATTGGTTATCATCCATACGACATGCATGGAGTGCTCGAACCGTTTCGAAGCGCTCAACCTTGCTTGTTGTTGGAACGTTTCCTTCAGCTGGGTTATCATGTCATAAGCTCCGTAATGTTCATACTCCTTTTGGAGATCCGGAGTCATGCTCGCTAGCATGAGACAAGAAACTTGGACGGAGTCCTCAGTGACTTCAGCCAATCGTTGTAGGCCTCCTCATCATCCTCAGTAGGCTGATCGGGGATAGGGTCGTCTAAAACATATGATCTTCTCTCTTGCTTGAGAACAATTCTCAAGTTTCGATACCAATCAATGAAATTATTATGATTTAGACGTTCCTTTTGGAGGATCGCTCGTAATGATTGGGTGGACACGGATGAGTTATCATGATTGTCATTATTGGTGGCCATCTACAAAATTTACAAAGATCTATTTAGTATTTTCGATATTTCTATTTTTAATAATTAATGTCTTTTAAGGTCATTTTATATTAAAATCTAGAACCCAACATTACATTTAAATTATGGTTAGGTGACCTTTATCCCACGATTTAAAATAATAAGGTGGTCAACGATTGACGGTTGCAACCATTTGCAACTTCTAGAGGTATGGGATCGACTTTAAACATCATATGTAAAGTCAGCATGTTAATCTCATCAACACCATTTGGAAACCATATTTAGGTGATCCATTTAACATGGTTTGCAAATCAAGTTACCCTACTTGCACACACGTGTGAGTTTACCCACATAAGTGGTTAGGTGACCTTTATCCCACCAATGTGGTATCCCCACCTTAAGTCACAAGTTCCCTCTAAATGGTTAGGTGACCTTTATCCCATTAAGAGTTTCCAAATGACTCAAGTGTTGTGCAAAAGGACGGTGTTAAACTTGTTTGACAAAAGTTTAGAGATTTCATAATTCTAGTTTAGAAAACTCTATGTACTTGTATTTGCATGCTTTCAAATACAAGATACCCTATGGTTCTTTTAATAAAACCCATTTTATTATAAAATCATTAATCCTTTTGATAACCATTTATTAACACTTAATGATTAAGAACCATTTTATATTAGCTTGTTAAGATCATTTTATTGAGATTGTTAATCATATCCAAATATCATACAATCATTCATAAAACCACAATCAAACAAGCATAATATAAACAACCATAACGTGCATAACCATAGCTACTATTGTAACCACACTTGTTTGCCATCACAAGTGTGGTCATTAGGTCTTCCTTAAGGGTTGAATACAACACAAAATTGAGGTCTTCATAGACCCCCACTTGAACTTGCATCCATATGCTTCAAGTCCTTATTTTGTGTCTTCCTCTTGTGCTTCCTTCCCGAGCATCTTCTTTTACAAAATATATATCCTAATACATATTTTCTAGTAAAAGGAAATTACTCCTAATCTATTATTACATCCCAATGAATAAATAGACAAAATACATTTTAAACAAAGCACAAATTAATATACAACCCCATTGAATGAATATAATCAAATAAATACATTCAATCCAAACCAAACAACACAAGGTCTAAGCTAGGTTATGCACCAACATGAACATACATCATATCATCCAAATATAACTAAGAATCCCCATTAAAACCCACGATTTTCAGCCAACATAAACTGAAAATACGGGTTTCAAACATTGTCCAAACAATATACATATCATCATACATATCTTTCAAGGTTTAATCACAAGCATGTGTGATATAACCTTGAAAGCTTGGGGATTCAACATACAAGAACATTTCAGCCCTTAAAAGGGTTATAAAATCCCATAAAACAAATTTTATAAGGATAATAACAAGCATGCTATCCACATAACCGGCTCTAGATGCCATTGTAGGGTTTGTTAGAACACAAATCATAGTTTAACCTCCTAAATGTTTCTAAAAATGCAGCGGAATTATAACTTTATAAACTTGTTTATAAGCTGAAAAATATGTTCATTAGATGACCATATTATTGTTTAAAACAAACCCATATATCAAAGGATCATTATATGTGAATATACATGCTATGTAAACACAAAACAACATAATATGACAGCCACAAAGGGCTCCCATAACTACCTTCCAGCAGCTCAAAAACGTGAATGAAAGGGGATGAGATGAAGGTGATGATGATGTCGAATATGCAGCCTAGACTCCAAGAAGAGGAGCCCTCAAGCTAGTATACCCCAAGCCTCCTTGCAAGCACCTCTTGTTAGGGAGATTCAACACCAAACACACCACCTTAAACCCAAAATTGCTCTTTCTTTCTGCTGTTATTCAAGAGGTGTAGAGAGAGAGAGAAAGAGTTCTTGTTTTTGGGGTTTTTTTGCATGTGTTATGAGAGGTGAACCTTTTGGGTGTAAGACAAGTTTAGTGTGTGTGTGTTTTCAAGGGAAAAGGGCCAATTACCCTTGCTTGGGCGGCCGAAAATGGTTTTAAAAAAGGGTTTCCCTCTTAAACATACACACACACAATATACTAAACAAGTCACTAAATTATTTATACAATTAACCATTTAATTATATAAGTTATACACCCTTTTATTATTTGATGTTATCTAACCTACTTAGATAACATTACAAATAATATTCTTGAACAAAATATCCTAATAAGTTGTTCCATCTCATATGCAATTAATTAGAAAACCTATTTTTCTAAATTTGGTGTTTTTATTTAATTTCATGATCATATCGTCAATTAAATAATTGTTTGTGTTTGCAAAGCTTGTTATTTGGGTATAACCCGACTTGGATGATAACGTACTAACCACATCAATATTCTAAGTGTCTTGGGCACATAGAATCCTTCATATCAACATGTTCTCTTCTTTTAATCTTGTACTTGATCACCCTAATATGCTCATCCATAGTGGATAGAGACATAAGGCCAAGTCTCTTTCCCAAGAATCCATATAGCTTCAAAAAGCTCATCATCCTCTACCTATCAATAGACTTCATATTAAATTTAATGGATGATGGCTCTTGACTTGGCTGCTTCTTCCCTTATCATTCTCTTTGTTGCCTTTTGTTATTTGAGCATTTGAAGTTCAAGCTGCTTGAGATACTCAAACTTAATATGCTCAAAAGACAAGGGAAGAAGTGTAGCTAGCTGGTAGAGACCTGTGGCACTCAGGTAGTTAATCATGTTTTGTCTATCAACTTCTTTATCTACCTGAGGTTCTTATGGTGCCACATTTTCCTCCACAGGAATTTCTTGAACTGGAGAGAGAGTAGGAGCATGCTTATATAATCTTTTCTGTCTCCTTTCTTCTTTGATCTAAATGGGTAGCCTTGCTTCCTCTGCTTCCTTCTTCTCTATTGACATTTCCATGTCAGCCAATTCATTCAATTCCTCTAAGGGGAGGGAGATGATGTCATCAACATCATAGTTCCTAGTCTGTTAATAGGTAATCATGACTGCCCTTAACTCATCATTTTGAGTATTTGGTCTGGGGGTAACCTTGATTGCAGCTTCCATGAAGCCAGCAGATCCAGCAGAGGAACTTTCTTCCTTTAGCTTCCTCTTCCTCTCTCTGTCTCCCTCATCCTCCTCAATCTCCTCAAAATTTAAAATCCTTTTCCCTTTCTCACCAATAGACCTTTGTGGCTTAGGATGGAGAGAGCTATGCCGTTCATTGCTTAGAGTAGCAACTATGCTCTGGCCAGAGAGAGGCTGTGATACACCTTCACCAATAGGTGTTTTGCTTAGTAAATGGATTGTTGAAGTAGTTTTAGGTGTGACAAGGCTTTCAAGCTTTATCACTGGGCCTTTAGTTAAGGTTTTACCTTTGAAGCTAATCTCAGGGTTTGCCTCAACATCTAGTTGACCAATGACATTACCTGATTGCCTTTGTCTACTTCTTAGGCTGAACTCTTAATAATCCTGTCTTGAATCCTTTGAGCCAGCCTGCCAGCTTACCTAGATTGACTTGGTTTGGCAAGCGACATGTTGACAAGGTCATGACCTTCATAGGAGTTCAAGGTCTCAAAGTTGAATACTTCTTGCTGCCCTTGAACTCTTTGAAGTATGAGGGCTCTTCTGTTATCTTCATACCTCCATCCAATAATGTAGTTTGAAAATCCTTAGGATGGAGATGGCATAGCCCTTGGAATACCTTCCTCAAAGAAACTCTGAATGAGAGAGTCTAGAGAGTTCATATCAATGTGAACTTGAGGAAATTACTGAGTATAGACAATTGCAAGTGAGGATGGTGAGTCCTCAATGTCTATACTCTATGAAGAACTCCTAGGTTTTGTGATTTGTATGACTTCCTCCACCTTTTTGGTAGCATCACCCTCTTGCATAGGTGAGCTAGGAGTTAGGTCAATCATATTCATAGGTTCTTGTCTTCCTGGATAAGCTCTCCTTAAAGGTCTCCCAACTAATTATTCCTTTAGATAAGATGTCTCAAGCTGCTAATCAATGACCCTATTTTGTAAGGTAGTCATTCCAAGTGACTAACCTTAGAGGCTAGATAGGTGCATGTTTTTGATAGTTTTTGCACCTTCAGCCACAAATTCCCCTCTTCTTCATCAGAAGAATCATTGGGGGATGAGATGATTGGACCAAAGTCCTCAGCCTCACCACGAACATCATGTTCTTGGCTACTAGTTTTCCTGTACTCAGTGACAACCTCAGATGGAGTGTTAATGGGCTGAGTTGCCATGGTTGGGGCATTAAGGATGTAATCACTTTCAGAAGTGAGAGCCTCTTCCATATGGATCTCATGAACATGTTAGGAAGATCAACGTCAATGGTAGGTGGATGATGTGAGCTAGACAGGGGAGCGTCAGGAGCACTCATCTCTGTTTGAATAGGGGAAGGGAAGAGAGACTCATGGTACTCACTGAATCCTATCTCTTCATCATCATAGAATTAAATTTTTGGTATTGGTTGGTTTAGATCTAGAGGTTGAGATGGTAGCTCCCCTTTGAAGGTTGTTCACTTGAGTATTGAGACTCAGAGTGAAGGCTAGAGGTTGTTGGGCTAATGAGCTCATCTGTTTGAGCATGAGAAACCTCAACACTGATCCTTAAAGAGATGGGAGTGGTTAGCTCCTCAGGAGAAGTAGGAGCTCTAGTTTCCACTTCCTCCTATATGGCTAGTGATATGGGGGCCAACACACACTGAATAGCTTATGTAGGGTTCGTTTAGATTTTCTTTGGTAGGTGTAGATGATTTGTGCTTGTTTGGGTGGTTGAGAGGTAGCAGGTGTGGGTTCAACACTAACTTGTGTTGCTAGGTTATCACCTTGAGCAATGAGCTCTAACATTTTGGGGACAAGGGATGTTTCTACCCTAGAGAAGCCAACAATTGGCTTCTTCATGATTTTAAAGATGTCGGGCTTCTTTGTCATAGCTTAAGAATATTACCTGTTTCCCTCAACTGTGAGCCCAGTTAATAGTTGAGAATGTATTGAACATATCTAGGAAACATGTAATGCTCTAAGGAGTTCAAGTTAGCAAGTAAATTTGGGTTAACAAATTAAGAGTACCTGAACTTGACCCTTTGAACCATCCCATGCACTATAAAGGAGAGATCATCATGAATCTGGTCCTACCCCCATGCTTGTTAGACAAGCTATGGATGACCACATGAAGTAAGTACTTCCACTAGGAGGAGACCTTCCCTTTCCTAAAGGTCTTGACAAAGAAATCTCCTTCATAGCCCATCTGCGGGAATGAGTGTTTTACATCTTCTTTGGGGAAAGACAATTCACATTCCTTATCATCTAGCTGAGGTGGTTCTTGATGATGGCTGGAGTGATGAAGATTGTCCTCCCCTACACTATAGCAGACAGTGTGCAGGATCGATGTTTGTCACTTAACACTTGTTTTCTCTCAAACTCACTTAATCACACACAGTTTTAGATGAAGCAGAATCTTTTCTAAGAGTTGATAATAATATAGTAAGTAACAAGGAACACAAGGAAATAATTTTCAAGGTACTTGTATATATTATTTCTCAATTTAGAGTATTACAAGACTCTTACAAGCATATCACAAGAGTTACAATGAGAAACTATATATACTATCACCTATAGCCGGATATACTTTAATACAAGCTGGAAACCTATAACTAAAGCAGATACTACAAGCTATAGTTAAGGTATCTTAGATAAAGTATTATCTAAGATAAGGTAGTCATGACATGTCCATGCCTTACCTTTTGTCACCAACTAAAGTTTGTAATATACTAACTGATAAAGGTGAACAGTAAAATAAAGTATGATCAACTACATGTGCTTTGAGAAAATGCCATGCAACATATCAGAGGTTTCCAGCGGAGTGTCATAAGGACCATACTTAATGCAGGACCGGTCTGTGTCACTAAACACTTGGTTTTCTCTCAAACTCACTTAAACAACACTCTCAAAAAGCAAAATCTTTAAGAGTGATAACAATATAATAAGTAATAACAAAACACAAGAATTAATTTTCAAGGTACTTTTATATATTGCTTCTCAACTCAAATATTACAAGACTCTTACAAGCATGTTCTTATGAGTTACAATGAGAGACTATATATAATACTACCTACAGCCGGATATACTTTGATACCAGCTGGAATCCTCTAACTAAAGCAAATACTACAAAGCTATAGTTTAAGGTATCTCAGATAAGACTTTATCTGAGATATGGTAGTCAGGACATGTCCCTGACTTACCTTTGGTCACCAACTAAAGTTGGTAGCTTATACTATCATAAAAAGGTGAATAGTGGAATAAAGTATGGTCAACTACATGGCTCTTTGAGAAAACACCATGCAGTATCAAAGGTCTACAGCGGAGTGTCAGAGACCATACTTATGTCCACTGGTTCATAGCAGTGTCTTCCGAAGGTTAAATGGCTTCGGAAGAACAAGTACTTCCGAAGCCACTTATACTTCGGAAGAGGCTGCAACTTCCGAGGCTTGTGGACTTCTTTTTCATTCATACTTCGGAGGTAGTCTTCTGATTTCTTCCTTTGAGACTTCATCTTCAGAAGTGAATACTTTGTCTTCGGAAGTAGAGTTTGTCTTCCGAAGTTGAACTTTTACTTCTTCTTCGGAAGAACTCTACAACCTTCGGAAGTTCCACACGTGGCTTCAGAAGCCTTTGTAAGCAGCATCAAAATTTGTCTAAGTAATTTGGTTTTGGTTGCATCGGCCTTCTTCTTGATCCACCAAATTCCCCCTAGACTGATGCTACCAAAACCTTACTTGTTTCTGCTCCTCAAAACTTTCAGCAGCAGGGAGAGTAAATACTTATCAGTCTCCTTGTTCTTCCCTGATATGGTGCTAAGAAGTTTGTACAAATCTTTGGTTGACAGGATCTCCAATCTATCTCCCTTAATGATGTGTGCCCTTTGTTGTGACCCTCTAAAAAGAGTTAGTTGATGGGACCTATAATCATATTCCCATCAAACTTTAGGTTCCAATTCAGGACCTTCCACCATTTGTAGAAAGGTTGTGCCCTTGGTGAGAGATCTATCCTTGTCTTCCTTTCTTCTCAATTTTAACTCTTCCTCAATCTTGGCTTTTGCTGTTAACTCAGCCAGATGAAGACTGCTGAGATGATTCTTGATGTGGGCAGCAGTTTCAGAGTTAGAGGGGTTAGAGAATGGTTTCTCTGCTAACTCAACAATATCAAATCTGCTAGAGTGTAACAGAGAGGTGGCATTCAGTCTATTAACTTTACCATTCTCTCTTTCAACAACAAAGTTATGAGTAGCTTCATCGAACCTCCACCGGATTATATTCTCTCTTGG
Source organism: Flaveria trinervia (assembly GCA_025506515.1). Taxonomy (NCBI): domain Eukaryota; kingdom Viridiplantae; phylum Streptophyta; class Magnoliopsida; order Asterales; family Asteraceae; genus Flaveria; species Flaveria trinervia. The sequence continues at coordinate 1,914,021 of CM046447.1, read as the reverse complement.
CACAAGAGACTGACTAGGAATCTTGTCCTCTTTCCTTGTATCCAGTAGAGTCACTAGCTTCCTTTTGAGTTTCTTCTCTTCCTTATTTAATGATTCTGAGTTGATACCTAAGTACTACAGCCTGGTCTAGTGTTCCTCTGGGTAGATCAAGAAATTGATCTCTTGTGAGGGAACGTGAAGATCCATCCATATTGGTTAGTTTGATGGAGTCTTCCTCATAAGAGATATCGCTCAGAGTTGTGCAATTGATGATCCTATTCATGAGCTTTTTAAACTTATCTAGAGAGAGATGTTTGGAAAGATGAGGGGATGGTTGAGAAGGTTATGGGGCAGGATGTGGTGAGGTGGTTCGGGTTAGAGTTTTGGGTTGAAGGATGGGGAGTTTTGGTGGTTGAGGTGAGGAAGTGAATGAATGTAAAGGTGCGGGTTCAGGAGTGTAAGGTTCAGTTTTGATGGTGAAAGGAGAGGGAATTGGTTTAGGTTGGGGTAGTGTGGTTGGAGTGAAGGTTATCCCCTGTAGCCTTCTGTACATCTCTCTTCTTTTCCCCGGACGAATATCAGCTTTAATCTCACTGACAATTCGTTGGAGTGTCCTTTCAGACATGGGACCCACCTGCCTTCCAGAGAAGCCGTGAGCCCGAAGATAGTATTTCATCTAGGCTTTGTCACCTATCTTCCTGGTTGCAGATGCCCTTGCTTCTTCCTTTTTCTTCTTCTTCTCCTTCAACTTTTCTTTTGCAGCTTTTTTTCTTTCTTTCTCCATTTGATCCTGCTCTTTGTTAACAAGCCAAAGGATCGTTTCATCATTGTGTGGTGAAAGTTCTTGAAGAGAGAAGGCTCTGGAGGTTAGGAAATCTATCCTTTCCCTCTAGAGCTGCATGTCAGCTTCTCTTTGTTCCTTTTCTTTCTCTTCCTCTGAGGCTAACCTTGCTTTTCTTGTTGCAGCTTGGTTGCCTTTTCCAGTTTCACCAACTCCTCTAATGGTAGCAGGAGTGTTTCTTCATTGGCAGCTCCGAGCTAAATGAGCTGGTTAGTGATCTCTTCTCTCTTTTTGTTGTTGACAACCTCCTGATTTGCTGCAACTGCTTTTGTACTAGCAGCCAATAGCTTCCTAGTTGGAAGTCTCCCTTTTCTTTTCAGTTTTTCAATCTTCTCCTCTTCTTGAAGCTCTTCCGCAGTCATCTTCTATTTTCCTTTGGTATCTTTTGAAGAACTTGACTTTAGTTGTTCTTGGATAGTGGATACTAATTGTGTGAGAGGTAGAGATGGTGTCTGGATAGGAGGTTGATCTAGAAAGTCCTCACTGTTCACCTTAGATGCCATTTCTAGGAATGCATTTGTGATGATCAGTTCCTCAAACATTTTGAACAGTCCTTCCGCAGCTTCCATTTCAGCTTCGGAAGATTCAGTTTGTTCTTCTGAGGCTTTAGCTTCAGCTTCGGAAGTAAGAGGGAATGCAGATTATGTCCCAACTATTTTAATTACTGGGCCATCAGTCCCTTTCTCCTTTGAATTTAATCTCAGGTTCCATGTGGACCTTAGGTTGACCAATTTCTTGAACAGTGGTAGAAGGTGCAGTAAGCCTCTGAAGCTTTTTAGCTCTAAAGTAAATCATGGCAGCATCAAGACTTGGCTGGTCATGAGCAGATCTCAACAAGAACTGTGAAAAGAAGCTGTAGAGATCATTGAGCATCCTTGGGTCAATTATTAGAGTGACTTTGGATGGCTCAGAAGAAATTGTGATAGGAGCTGAATATTAAGAAGTTTTAGCTTGGCTTCGTGGGTCCTCATATGTTTTGTCTCTGAACACTCTCTCTCTTTTTGGTAGCACCATCTTGAGAGGTAGATGAGCTGGAGGAAGAGGTCAAGGAAACCTGAAGGTACATGACTAACAGATCTCTCAATCTATTTCTTAGCTAGTTTAGCCTTGAGATTGTCAATCACAAGTTGCTGAGTAGCGGACCTTTCTTCTAAAGTCCTAACCTTGGATTCAAGATTTGAGACTTTAGATAGTAGGTCTTGGATGAAGATTTTCATGCTTCCCTTATCTTCTTTTGAAGAATCACGGGGAGATGATGTAACATACCTAGTATGCTCAGCCTTACCACCAGATGTGGTTTCTTACCACTGTCCATATGGTCCATTGAGGCACCTTCTGTAGTGGCAGCTAAATCTGTATGAGTTCCCTTCACATCAGTAGGACTCACCTCAGTAATGGTTTTTTGATGGGGGCTAGAGATAAGGGATCCATCTAGGCTCTAATGATCTTGAAGAGGGTGTTGGAGATCAACTTCATTACCATGGAGAGTTGTTATCTCTTCATTAGTTTTAAAGAGAAGGTCAGTGAAAGATAGGGAGGTTAAACCTACTGACCCGGGACCTTAGTCAATGTAGATTGAACAAGGGTTCATTTGGGGCGTCTTGTGTAAGTAATGGTGATGGGATGAGAAGGTAGTGTTGGCATTATGGTTGCAATTGCTGGTGTGGGTTCATCTCCTGTGGGGTGAACAGGGATGTCACTAGGAGCGATGTGCGCAGTCATACTAGGAGGTAAAGAAGTGTACCTTCCAGTAAAGTTGGTGGATACCCTCTTCAATGTCTTGAAGATGGTTGGCCTCATGTAAGGGACAGACAGCATAGCTGCACAGACAAGCCGACTCTGGTCCAGCTCACAGTTGATAATGTGCTGTAGAAATCTGGGATACATAAAGAATGTTTCCCTCTGAAGATTTCCAATGAGATTGAGCAACATAAATCTTGAGTAGTTGAAGGGTAGGCCTCGCACCAATCCATGAACTAGGCACCCTAGTTCATATGGGATTTGATCCCATCCCCGAGATTTACTTAACAGGCAGTGAAGGACAGTGTGCAGGAGGAACTTCCAATTGTAGGAGAAGTTGAACTTGTAAACCGTCGACCTATTCACATCTCCACCATATCCCATGAGGATGTATGTCCTGTCTAAATCTGCCTTAGGGAACTTAGTAGGGGCACCTTCATCATGAAGCTCCAGATGCTCCCTGATGATCTGTTTAGAGATGACCAACTCTTGGCCACAAATGATGGATCGTATTACACGAACCCCATTTAGGGTTTCTACCTGACTATTACCCCAAAATTCAGTCATGTGGTTGAGGTAAACTATGGTATTTAAGTTAACATTGTGTGGTAGGATGATTGGGTGAGTAAAGTGATGATTTCAGAGAAGTCCGCATCTCTTGAAGAATCAAGAAGTGCGACTTGGTTGTGTTGAGGATTTAGGGCCATTTAGAAAGCGTGAAGGTAGAGCAGTTTGAGTTTGGATGAATTTAGAAGCTAGGAAACTTTTAGGGCTGTAAAATTTGAGGTAACAAGATGAAAATGAATAGTCGGGATTATTTAAAAGAGGGTGGAATGGCGGTAAAGTGTTAGGATAAGATGAAATGACGGTTTAGTGGATGAAGTGACAGGGGCAGTAAGGCTGAATTCAGTTAAATAATCTGACATCATTAACAAAATCTTTGCTTTTTACAGTGTGGGGCCCAAGAGATTTCCGTTACATAGTAAAATCTCTCTTCCGAATATAAAACATTTTCGAAGGTAAATTGTCTTTCGAAGGCAATTCCTACTTCCGAAAGAAAAAGTAACTTCTGAGAGTAGAGATTGCTTCCCGAAGGAAGTGATTTAGTAAGCTTCAGAAGTAGATCAGATATGAAATCAATCGCTTCTTCCGAGACTAAAATCTCTTCGAAGAAGAAAATTATCCTTGGAGAAATTTTGCTTCGGAAGATATGAAGATAGCTTGCGAGGGTTAATTTCTCTTCGGAAGAAATTTATACTTAGAAAATTTCAGAGAGATCTTTTGTAATAGGGCTTAGATTGTATTGACATAAGACTTTACACATTAAAAGGGTTTTCAAAAGAGGTAATCATAATCAATGTTTATCATCCCAGTAGCTGTTATAAGATACTTAAATGTTTGTTCATCAACGGTTTTGGTGAACAAGTCAACATATTGTTCATTTGAATCAACTTTGATTAGTTTAATTAGATTCTTTTCATGAATATCTCTAATGAAATGGTACCTGATATCTATGTGCTTTGTCTTGGAGTGCTTCACTGGATTTTTAGTGACGGAGATAAAACTATTGTTGTCAATATGGATAGGAGTACTCATAAAGTTGAATCCATAGTCCAACATCTGATTTTGAATCCATAGCAGCTGAGCACAACAACTAGCAGCAACAATATATTCAGCTTCAGCAGTTAATGTAGACACACATGATTGTTTCTTGCATTGCCATGAGATGATCCTTCGACCAAGAAATTGACAGCCTCCTGATGTTGATTTCTTGTCAATGTTGCAGCCACCATAGTCACTGTCAGAGTATCCATAGTGATTGAAATCACTATTTCTTAGATACCAGAGACCTAATTTAGGTGTTCCTTTGAGGTATCTGAGGATTCTTTTTGCAGCAGCTAGGTGAGACACCTTTGGAGCAGCCTGATATCTTGCACAGATGCAAGTTGCAAACATAATATCAGGCATACTGGCTGTGAGATGCATCAGAGAACGAATATTCGCCCTATACTCATGTTGATCAGTATCGTCCCCCTCAAGGTCAGGACAAAGATTATGGTTTCTGGGTATGGGTGTCTTGGCAGGCTTGCAATCCTTCATTTCAAATCTTTCTAAGATGTCATTGACATACTTGGATTGATTTATGAAAAACCATTCCTTTATCTGCTTCACCTAAATTCCGAGGAAAAAGTCCATTTTTCCCATGGAACTCATCTCAAACTTCTTCTTCATAATGCTTTAAAAGTCCTTAGACATTTGGTCATTTGAAGAACCAAATATGATGTCATCCACATAGACTTGAACAAGCAAAATGTTCTTTCCAGACTTCCTTATGAATAAAGTCTTGTCAATGGTTCCTCTGTTGTAACCATTCTTCAGGAGAAACTGAGACAAAGTCTCATAACACAACCTAGGTGCTTGGTGCAGCCCATATAGAGCTTTATCCAATTTTCACACATAGTGAGGATGCTATGGGTCTCCCAATCCTAGAGGTCGGCATACATACACTTCCCTATCTATATCCCCACAGATAGGCACACTTAACATCAAGCTGGTAGACAGTAAAGTTCTTGGAAGCAGCATAAGCAAAGAAGATCCTAACTGCCTCAAGTCTTGCAACAAGTGCAAAGAAATCAGTATAATCAATTCCTTCCTCTAGAGTGTATCCTTGAACTACTAGTCTTGCCTTGTTCTTGATAATCAAGCCTCTGTCATCTTTTTTATTCCTGAAACCCCATTTAGTACCTATTGGTACTTAACAAGATGGTAGGGGACATAGGTTCCAAACCTTCTGTCTTTTGAATTGAAGTAGCTCCTCTTGCATCGATTCAAAGCAGTTACTATCTTTCAAGGCATCTTCCACCTTCTTGGGTTCCATCTGGGATAAGAAGCATGAGTACAAGCAGACATTCCCATGATGAGTCTGCCCTCTTGTTCTCACACCTTCAGAGACATCCCCAATGATGTTCTCAACTAGAAGAGTGTTGTGATGAGAGATCACTTCCAGTTGCAGAGATAGGTCCAGATTGAACATATTTTGTTCAGGAATGTCACACCCTGACCGACGGCGGATTCATCAGGGCGGACGAATGGGAGACGATTGCTCATAGCACATGGAACTAACTAAGTTGAAATAATATTAAATGTCATTATTCATTAAACATTTCAAGACAAATATGTAATTACAAATCAATCAAGATACAAGCAATAACATAAGTCTTTCAATTAATCTAGGTCCAAGTCCTATATGAGCACAAGAAGATCTTCAAGTAGTAAACCTGAAACATGTTAAAACTAAAAGGTCAACTTTGAAAGTTGGTGAGATTTCTATAGTTTGCAATACATAAGTATATAAAAGATGGCAATTCATGTTATAAGTTAGAGAGCAAAGTAACTAGGGATGTAAGATAGAATGCACAATCAAACCTTGACAAAGTTTTACAAGTCTAAAACGTTTACAAGCATATACGATTAGCTAAGTGTACTTGGATCAACCAAGCAGGCTTGTAAGGCCCATAGATCTATGACGTCGCTAGGCTAGCAATAGTTAATGATTGTACATATATTTGACATTACATGGTAGCTACAAAGATCAACTAACCATAACATGCAAGTGAATTGTCATAAGTTTACAAGCATCAAACGTGTTTAAAAGTGCAATGTTTATAAGGTAACATGTTTCACCCCAAAGTGTAAAAATGTGAAAAAAGGGGTATAGAAATACTCACATGATATGTAGAAGGTGTTGACAAGAATTTAAACGAGGCTCCAATGGTTTCTCTTACAAGTTGCCTAAACGTATATGTTCCAAGATTAAGTTTGATAATAAGATTAATAATGAGACGTGAACTAGGGTTTCAATTGGAATTTGGGGGTTTAAATAATTAAGTAAAATAATGAATCTTTTTTTATTTAATAAAGATAATATAATTCAATTAAGTTTAAGTTTAATAAAAAAATGTCTCAAGAATTTAAGTTGTTGACTTAATAGGAATTAGGTATAATATGTGAAAAGAAGTAATTAATTTAATAATTAATTAGTTAAAACTTGATAAAGAGATTTAATTACATATTTAAATGAATTGTAGGATAACTTATAATTATTTAAATCATTTTATAAAGTTTTTTAAACCTTTAAATGATTTTTGTAAAAGCATTACAATATCCAAAACCTTAAAATATGAATGCAGAATAATAGTAAATTATATTGTTTTATTAGTTTCAAGAGTTTAAATAAAAGTTATGAAATAAATTTATTAATATGATATAACATGCTTAAATGATTAGATGAATGATTAAATATCTATTTAAATAACCATTTTTATAACTAAACATTTAAAGTACTTGAAATATGTAGTTTTGAAGTGTTTTGGGAATAATCCAAGTTTGTACTATAATATATTTATAACATATAAATGACTTAGTAATATTTTTATAAACTTTTTATTCTTTAACAAGTAGTTAAAGTCAAGAGTTATAAGATTTAAAATATTAATAATTTCTGAAATATTTTATTTAACTGAATAATTTATTATTTAGATTTTATAATACTTTTCTAAAAAAATGAAAGAAATCAATCAAACAAAACAAAAAAATATTGGCAGAGGCCCGGTTCGAACCCGGGACCTCCTGCCCATGGAGCATTGTTGTAACCCCTGGGCCAAAGCCCAGAACTTGTTTTAATTTACAAGTTAATTATTAAGAATCACACTTCAGAAAAAACCCCAAATTAACATGAACCCTAACTTGATTTGATCCAAATTGAACACAAATTCGTAGTCGTTAACAGGATCCAACTTAGGGCTTTTGATCCCTAAGTGAAATCGAGTATATGGATGTTTTTAAATTACCTGAATTGAAGCGAAACTAACATGCACGAAAGAAGAACAAGTCGTGACTACGTGGATGTGTTTCAAGGTGCAAACGCTGCTGATAACTCAATTAACCTTGAGGTTAGCTTAGTGTGGGTTCTTGATGCAAAGCCCCTTGTCAATTTTGAAGATTGAAGACCAGATATTGGTGTTCGAGTGTTGTGTAGGTTGCGATTGAAGATGAAGATAGAATTTAAGGTTTGTGTTTGTTTTAGGTGTAACAGAGAGTGGTGGATGCTTAAGATTAGTTATAGGATGATCTATATTCGTTTAATTAGTTTATTAATGAGGTTTAATGCTCGAACGACTAAGAAGTTGAAGATGTTTCGTTTAAGCGTCTGATTAACATAGTAACCGCTGATTAAACGCGATTAATTGGTGCATTCAAGTTCGAAGTGGGTTCTAGAAAGGTTGGGGAACGGTTTAGGGTTAAAAATCGATTTATTTTAAGAGTTTTTGGGGTCGCCGGTGCCGCGCTGGGGCTTGCCGGCCGGCGACCGGGAAAATAGGGGTGAGGGAGGGAGGTTTTGGTTAATTACACATATGGCCTCTGGAGTTTGAAATTTATTATTTTATTCTAGAACTTTTATTTTAGGTTTTCATAAATTACAATTTCAATCTTAAACTTATAAAACTAAATAAATTAAATTATTATTTATTTTCAACAATTAAATTTCATAAAATTTTATAAGCTTATTAAAAGTTATTTTATAACGTAATAAATTTTTAATAAAACTTTTCCATTTAGATATTTATAGTAAAATTATTAATAAATCTTATAACTTTATGAAATATTTATTTCTAAGCAAATTATTACAAGTTATTTTAAATAATAAAAAAAAGAAATAATCCACAATAAATGTTGTATTTAATACATAAAACCATTAAAATAATTTAATAATGGAAATTCAGATTGAGTTCGGGTTTAGGGTTTTAACTTGAAAAATTGCGGATGTTACAGTCTCCCCTACTTTAAGAAATTTCATCCTGAAATTTAATCAAAATAGACCAATTTCAAGGATATGAGGAGACTTGGATTTCATTTCACGATTACAAGTGATCTCTAGGAAGCGTTTAAACTCAACAAGTTTAGTTATGATGCTCTGATAGACTTAAGTTTGTTAAATTTCTTAATTCACAATTTTATGTATTCCTTGGCAAAGGGTACAAAATTATTAATCTAAAATGTTTAATTGATAAACGTTTGTATCTGTAAGGCCCCGTTCCTGAAACGCTTACAGCTGGTGATTCATCGCACATAAAACATATACTTTGCATTTATTCATTAAAACATTACAGCGGAAACATTAAACAAATGGCATTTCATTTGATCATAAAAACTTTTGCAAGATAATGCATCGTTTTCCGGTTACAAACTTACATTGTTGTATTACATCACAAAAGCTTTAAATAAATGGATGTCGTCCAAAAGAGCTGAGTAGCCGCCTCGTGCCATCCTCAATAACGTTTACCTGCCAACTAAAAACGTATAAAAGTCAGCCTTGCTAATGAGTTCTAGTTTTATAATAAAACATACATGAAATCGTTATTTATTCCTTTTCAGAGCCCATACTATACCTTTCATTCGTTAGTGATCATACATCATACGCACATGCAGATAATATCATTATTATCTTCCATTACGTTCGTTAACCATCGTTCATTCGTTACATCTTGTGACATGTACATTACCCCGAACATTGTGCACGAAGCTGACTCCAGTACCTAGGGCAAGTACATTCACCATTCATCTTTTCTTTTCATTCCGGATCAATGCCATATGCTATACCCCGAACATTGTGCACGAAGCTGGTTACTGGGCCTGAGGTCTTTCATAGACCCCGAACATTGTGCACCAAGCTGACTCCAGTACCTGGGGCAAGCGGCAAGGATCCCATACATATGGTCAATCACAAGGATTGGACCCCGATGAGCATCCTTTTTGGGTAGCTAACCCGCACACAGTTGAGCTAACACCCTTCATTAGGTGTGGACCTCCATACATTTGCTTGCAAGACTTTTTACGTTCATTCATTCGTTAATGCATGCATTCATTCATCATGTTCCTCTTTCATTATCTTTCACTTTACGTTACATAATACTTTCGGTTCATTTATTACATAACACGTAAAGCCATGGAAAGATAAACATTCATCATCATAAGAAACATATCATAACATACCATCATACATCATCACACAGGGCATCATACATACATAACATACATCATGCATAGTCATGCAACATCATCATCATCATCCATAACATGCCCATCATAATATCTATGACCCCAAAAGTCAACCTTTATAGTCCCCTGGGAATTTCCCAAGTCAAAGCCTACTTACACATTTTCCCCAAAAATCAGAAATATATTCTAAGTCCTAGACACATGGGCACTATGCAGGCGCATGGACACTATTCAGGCGCATGGGGAACACTTAGGCGCATGGGCTGCTTTCAGGTGCATGAGCACTATGCAGGCGCATGGGGAACACTTAGTCAAATTCAGCCCAGTTTCGGGCGCATGGGTACTATTTAGGCGCATGAATACTTAGGCGCATGGGCCAGTTGGGCGCATGGGCACTATGCAGGTGCATGGCCCTACACTTAGTCATCCGACTATCATTTCTAGGCGCATGGCCACTGTTCAGGTACATGGGCTATACTTAGACTTTTCTAAGGCAAATATTTTTGGGCGCATGAGCTACTGTTTAGGCGCATGACTTACACTTAATTCTTTCTAAGGCAATTCCAGACGTATGAACACTTATCTATGCGCATGGGCATTCTGTAAAACATGTTTCTAGGATATTTTCCATCATAACCATCAAACCATCGGTTCTAAGCATAATATGACTACTCTAAACATGAATAACCTATAAACATCCAAGAACCAACATCCAAAATACACAATACATACGGGTATTCACACATAAACTTTGTAAAATCATTTTAATACGTTTCCAGCCCCAAAGATAGTTTAAAACATGTAAAAACCGGGGTCTAGAACTCACCTGGTGCAACTTGGGTGTTCTTCCTTTTAACCAACTTGCAAAGAGTTCAAAACACCTAGAAACAACATCCAAAAACACACACACCTGAGCACAAACACAACCCATAAGCTATAAGCACATAACGGGATAAAACCCGACATAAAAACATAAAAACCTTGAATTCTTACCTTGAATTCACTTTTCTTCTTCCTCTTCTTCTTCAACTGAGAGTATTCTCTGCTCTCTCTCTCTAAAACCGAGACAAATGGTGAAGTGAGGTGAGGGTGAGTGGCCATACTCACCTTTACACCAACTTTTGAAAGTTTTGTCCTTTGTGGACACTTTTAGTCCCTCCACTTGGACCTTATTGCCTTTCTTGCTTTTATTCCTCATATCTTGACTTTTTATTTAAAATAACCGGGTGTTACAAGTCCACCCCCCTTATATAGGTTTCGTTCCCGAAACCTGTTATTCCTCGAACATATGAGGATAATGCTGCCTCATCTCCTCCTCAGTCTGCCATGTAGACTCGGATCCCTTCATGTGCTTCCACTGTACACACACAAGAGGAACCATTTTATTTCTCAGCCTTTTCACTTTACGATCGATGATTGTCACTGGTTGCTCCACATAATTGAGCCTTTCATCACCTTCAATGTCCTCCAGTGGAACAATCATGGCTTCGTCAGCTAAGCACTTCCTCAAATGAGATACGTGGAATGTCGGGTGAATTCCATTTAACTCATCTGGCAACTCCAATCTATAGGCCACCTCCCCTACTCGAGCAATGATTCGGAAAGGTCCTATGTATCTTGGGCTTAGCTTACCTCGTTTTCTGAATCGGATGATACCCTTCCAAGGTGAAACCTTCAACATAACCCAGTCACCCACCTGGAACTCAATTTGTCTACGTCGTTTATCGGCATACGACTTCTGTCTATCTTTAGCTGCCTTCATGAAGGCTTTAATCTTTTCAAGCTTCTCAATCGTAGCCTCAATTACCTCGACACTTCCTAATTCCTTTTGATCAATATCACCCCAACATATGGGTGTTCTGCATCTCCTACCGTATAGCATCTCGTATGGTGGCATACCAATGCTGCCATGATAACTATTGTTGTACGAGAATTCAGCTAACGGTAAGTGGTCGTCCCAACTTCCCCCGAAATCAATCGCACATGCCCGAAGCATGTCTTCCAATGTCTGAATGGTCCTATCCGACTGACCATCAGTTTGGAGATGATAAGCCGTGCTAATATGTAACCTCGTCCCCATGGCATCATGGAATTTCTTCTAGAATTTAGACCGGGTGTCACGATCCGACACAATAGACACCGGCACACCATGACGAGTTACAATCTCCTTGATGAACAGGTCAGCCAACCTCTCGGATGAATATGTCTCGCGGATCGGTAGGAAGTGAGCACTCTTCGTCAAACAGTCAACAATCACCCATATGGCATGGTATCCTTTCGAAGTACGGGGCAGTTTCGTAATGAAATTCATGGTGATGTGCTCCCACTTCCATTCCGGTATATCCAAAGGTTGGATCTTCCCATATAGCTTCTGATGTTCCGCCTTCACTTGCAAACAAGTAAGGCACCTACTCATATACTCCACCACATCACGCTTCATACCCGGCCACCAATAATCTTTCTTCATGTCTTGATACATCTTTGTGGCACCAGGATGAATGGAGTATCGAGTCTTGTGAGCTTCATCCAAAATCCTCACACGTAGATTCCTGAAACAAGGAATCCATACCCGTCCAAATCGATTTTTAACACCAAGCGTGTTCTCACCTAATTGTCTAACAAGACCTCTCATTCTTTCACAGTTTAGATGTCTTCTTTTAGTGCTTCATCTTGCAACTCCTTGACTTGCTTCATTACCTCGGAGATCATAATTAGTTGGTATGCCTTCACCCGAGTTGGCTCGGGCCTCTCCTTCCGCTAAGAGCATTAGCCACCATGTTAGCTTTGCCCGGATGGTAATGGATCTCACAATCAAAATCCTTTATGAGCTCCAACCATCGTCTCTGCTTCATATGCAGGTCCTTCTACTCAAAGAATTACTTAAGCTCTTGTGGTCGGTGAAGATGGTGCACTTCGTTCCATACAGATAGTGCCTCCAAATCTTTAGTGCAAAGACCATGACCGCTAGTTCCAAGTCATGAGTAGGGTAGTTGACCTCATGAACCTTCGGTTGTCGGGATGCGTAGGCTATAACTTTTCCTCTTTGCATTAATACACACGCCTACCCCAGTAAGAAGCGTCTTAATATACTACCAAATCCTCGCTTCTTTCAGGTAACGAAAAGATAGGAGCTTGAGTCAACCTCACCTTAACTCCTCGAATGCCTGTTCTTGAGCTTGACCCCACGTAAACTTTACATCCTTCCAGGTCAACTTAGTCAGTGGAGAAGCAATCTTAGAGAAGTCTTTGATAAATTTTCTATAGTAGCCCGCCAAACCCAAGAAACTACGAATCTCGAATGGCGTCTTTGGAGACTTCCATTGCATCACTGCCTCTACCTTAGCCGGGTCCACCATAATCCCATCGGGATTCACCACATGACCCAAGAACTGAATTTCGCGTAAGCAAAACACGCACTTGGAGAATTTGGCATACAACTTCTCCCTTCTTAAGGTCTCTAACACCTCTTGAATATGATCGGCATGCTCCTCCTTGCTCTTTGAAGAAATCAGGATATCATCAATAAACACAATCACTGATTTATCTAACATTGGCCGACACACTTGATTCATCAGATCCATAAAAGTAGCTGGCGCATTGGTCAAACCAAACGACATAATGAGGAACTCATAGTGACCGTAGCGCGTGCGAAAAGCTGTTTTAGGAATGTCCTGCTCCTTCACTTTCCGCTGATGGTAACCAGTCGAAGATCTATCCTCGAAAACCAACTGGCATCTTGGAGCTGATCAAATAGATCGTATATTCTTGGTAGGGGGTATCGGTTTTTCACCGTCAACTTGTTCAACTCTCGGTAGTCAATACACATCCTCATACTACCGTCTTTCTTCTTCACAAATAACACCCGAGCACCCTATGGAGAGATACTCGGTCTAATGAACCCCTTATCCAGCAGTTCTTGCAACTGCTCCATTAACTCTTTCATCTCAGTCGGAGCCAACCGGTACGGTGCCTTGGCAGCGGGTTGAGCACCGGGTATCAAGTCAATTTGGAACTCAACCTCGCGATCTGGTGGCATACCGGGTAAGTCTTCCGGGAATACATCCGGAAAGTCACACACAACTGGTACATCTGATAGTTGTGGTGTTGGCGCGTCCACATCCTTTACGTAGGCCAAGTAGGCACTACATCCATGCCTCATGCACTTCCCCGCCACTGCCATCGAAATCACTTTAGGGATCATCACGACTCGATCGCCGTAAACCGTCACCTTATCCCTGTCAGCTGCTGTTAATCGGATCATCTTCTTGCGACACATGATATTTGCTTCATAGGTTGCTAACCAGTCCATCCCTAGTACTACATCAAATCCACCTAGGGGTATCACGTGTAACCTAGCAGCAAACCTATGGCCTTCTAGTTCTATGGCACAGTCCTCTATCACCTCAGTAATTCTAGTGGACTTACCAATAGCAGTTTCTACATCGAATGGCTTACCAATACATCTACTCTTATTGGGAAACTTAGCACCAAAGGCAGTGGAAATGAAACTCCTACTAGCACCAGAATCAAACAACACAGATGCAAGAGTTTGGTTTACTAGAAACATACCTGACACCATATCGGGATCTGTCCTAGCCTCCTCCCGAGTCATCGTGAAAGCTCGGGCACTTGCCTTCTGTCCTTCTCCTCTAGCCTTCTTCACCCTGGAACCCTCGGCCCTTGGCTTCTTACACTCCCTGCTCATGTGACCACTTCCCCCGCAGTTGAAACACTTCATGCCTCCATAATCTCTAGCCATATGGCTAGACTTCCCACACTTGAAACAAACATTCGACCCCCATCTACACTCGCCACCGTGCTCCTTCCCGCACTTGCCACACTTCTCCAACCCAGCACCAGCTGTGACCACACGTCGGTCACCTACCCTTGCCACCTTATTGTTTGGAGCGGCTCTACCACGTCCAAACTGTTTCCATTCCAGTTTCTCCCATCCCTACTCGTCTTCTTCTCCTCAGCCACTACCACCTCACACTCATCATATAGTCTACTAGCCAAATCAACCACCGACCTAAAAGTGCTTGGCCGGGCGGTGATCATATGCCTACAGATATCCGCCGACAGTCCCTGGATATATCTCTTAATCTTTCGTGACAGTGACGTCACCTGATCGGGCACAAGTCGTGCCATTTCATTGAACTTTGTGGTGTACTCTTAGTGTGTCATGTTAGGACTTGGTATTTGAACGAAATACCGAATGATAACGTGTAAACCAAACCAAATAGCGCGGAATCCTATTTGATTGGCGATCCAATCAGTGAGAATGCACGTAGAATCAATAAAGTATTGAATCAAACGTTAAGAATCGATTAGGAATCATTCTACAGCGTTCTATGAACTTGGAGTGTCAACTTGGAGGCTTCTGGACGGCTAGGGTACGTCTGGAGTCGAAATCGAATGAAAGCTCTCGTTTTCCCACGAATTGGGTTGTATTTATAGGTTAGTATTGTTCATTCATGCGACTGAACCATTAGTATGGTACAGTCGTGCGATTGAACCATGCGGTTGATTCATCCGCACGACTGAGTGTTCAGTCGTGCGACTGAGCCAATCTTATGTTACAATCATACGACTGATCCAGTCTCCTGGTTCAGTTGTGCGACTGCGTCATTCGTATGATGTTATTCATGCGTATGGTCCATTCGCATGGGCCATTTGTATGAGAACTTCATTTTGTTAAGTTTGAATGTAATAATTAATATAACATTATGTGTAACAATTCAAACAACCACAAACCTAATTAACCAATTTAACATCGACTCATTAATTAAATATTAAACATTATAAATAACATACAGTCATATCATTTCATTAATCATTCCAAACATTATATCAGAATCAGACAAACAAGATCTATTACATTCATATCATGTTCCTTTTTCATTATCTTTCACTTTACATTACATAATACTTTCGGTTCATTCATTAAAATAACACGTAGAGCCATGGAAAGATAAACATTCATCATCATAAGGAACATATCATAACATACCATTCATACATCATCACACAGGGCATCATACATACATAACATACATCATGCATAGTCATGCAACATCATCATCATCCATAACATGCTCATCATACTATCTATGACCCCAAAAGTCAACCTTTATAGTCCCCCGGGAATTTCCCAAGTCAAAGCCTACTTACATATTTTCCCCAAAAATCAGAAAAATATTCTAAGTCCTAGGCGCATGAGCACTATACAGGCGCATGGACACTATTCAGGCGCATGGGGAACACTTAGACGCATGGGCTACTTTCAGGCGCATGAGCACTATGCAGGCACATGGGGAAACACTTAGTCAAATTCAGCCCAGTTTCGGGCGCATGGGTACTATTCAGGCGCATGAATACTTAGGCGCATGGGCCACTTGGGTGCATGGGCACTATGTAGGCGCATGGCCCTACACTTAGTCATCCGACTATCATTTCTAGGCGCATGGGCCACTGTTCAGGCGCATGGGCTATACTTAGATTTTTATAAGGCAAATTTTTTTGGGTGCATGAGCTACTGTTTAGGCACATGACTTACACTTAATTCTTTCTAAGGCAATTTCAGACCTATGAACACTTATCTAGGCGCATGAGCATTCTGTAAAACATGTTCTAGGATATTTTCAATCCTGACCATCAAACCCGTCGGTTCTAAGCATAATGCGGCTATTCTAAACATGAATAACCTATAAACATCCAAGAACCAACATCCAACATACACAATACATACGGGTATTCACACATAAACTTTGTAAAATCATTTTAATACGTTTCCAGCCCCAAGGATAGCTTAAAACATGTAAAAATCAGGGTCTAGAACTCACCTGGTGCAACTTGGGTGTTCTTCCTTTTAACCCACTTGCAAAGAGTTCAAAACAACTAGAAACAACATCCAAAAACACACACACCTGAGCACAAACGCAACCCATAACCATACAAGCACATAACCGGGATAAAACCCGACATAAAAACATAAAAAACCTGAATTCACTTTTCTTCTTCCTCTTCTTCTTCAACCGAGAGTATTCTCTGCTCTCTCTCTCTAAAACCGAGACAAATGGTGAAGTGAGGTGAGGGTGGGCGGCCATACTCACCTTTACACCAACTTTTGAAAGTTTTGTCCTTTTTGGACACTTTTAGTCCCTCCACTTGGACCTTATTGCCTTTCTTGCTTTTATTCTTCATATCTTGACTTTTTTTTTTAAAATAACCGGGTGTTATAGTATCTTAAATGGTTCAAGACATTCAGGAAGGTTTTGTCACGCAAAAAAACACTAAGTATGAGTGTGACATCGACTGATTTGGATTTATATGAATACCTTGCCCAGACAGAACACCTCGAGATACAGGCATCCCACCCTTCTAGCATTACATGTTTCAAGTTATAGGACATAGACTTTGACGAGACTTGAAAACCACGAATAAAGATTCAAAACACATTTTCAAAACCATTTGATTTAGGCATATAATGCCTTAGAATATGATTTATGGTTCGTGTGTGCATTGATAAGATTCAAAGTATAAGAATATCATATAAGGCATATAATCATATAATCAAGTATAAACACATAAGGCACATAAAATCCTATCTAAGCATATAAAATAAATGAGAGGACTCATGTGTAACGGTACTTAGTTATAGTTTAGGTCATTCCATTTCTAATAACCTAAATCCTTATAACCATGGCTCTGATACCAATCTGTCACACCCCGACCGACGACGGAATAATCGGGGCGACCGAATGGGAGACGATTGCTCATAGCACATGGAACTATCTAAGTTGAAATAATATTAAATGTCATTATTCATTAAACATTACAAGACAAATATGTAATAACAAATCAATCAAGATACCAGCAATAACATAAGTCTTTCAATTAATCTAGGTCCAAGTCCTATATGAGCACAAAAAGATCTTCAAGTAGTAAACCTAAAACATGTTAAAAATAAAAGGTCAACTTTGAAAGCTAGTGAGATTTCCATAGTTTGCAATACATAAGCATATAAATGATGGCAGTTCATGTTATAAGTTAGAGAGCAAAGTAACTAAGGATGTATGACAGAATGCACAATCAAACCGTAAAAAGTTTTACAAGTCTCAAATGTTTACAAGCATATACGATTAGCTAAGTGTACTTGGATCAACCAAGCAGTCTTGTCTGGCCCATAGATCTTGACGTCGCCAGGCTAGCAATAGTTATGATTGTACATATTTTCGACCTTACATGGTAGCTACAAAGATCAACTAACCATAACATGCAAGTGAATTTCCATAACTTTACAAGCATCAAACGTGTTTACAAGTGTAATGTTTATAAGTTAACATGTTTCACCCCAAAGTGTAAAAATGTGCAAAAACGGGTATAGAAATACTCACATGATATATACAAGGTGTTGACAAGAATTTAAACGAGGCTCCAATGGTTTTTCTTACAAGTTGCCAAAACGTATATGTTCCAAGATTAAGTTCGATAATAAGATTAATAATGAAACGTGAACTAGGGTTTTAAGTGGAATTTGGGGGTTTAAATAATTAAGTAAAATAATAAATTGTTTTTTTATTTAACAAAGATATATAATTCAATTATGTTTAAGTTTAATAAAAAAATGTCTCAACAATTTTAGTTATTCACTTAATAGGAATTAGGTATAATATGTGGAAGGAAATAATTAATTTAATAATTAATTATTTAAAACTTGATAAAGAGAATTAATTACATATTTATATGACTTGTAGGATAACTTAAAATTATTTAAATCATTTTATAAAGTTTTTAAACCTTTAAATGATTTTTATAAAAACTTTACAATATCCAAAACCTTAAAATAAGAATGAAGAATAATAGAAAATTATATTGTTTTATTATTTTCAAGAGTTTAAATAAAGGTTATGAAATAAATTTATTAATATGATCACATGCTTAAATGATTAGATGAATGATTAAATATCTATTTAAATAAACATTTTATAATTAAACATTTAAAGTACTTGAAATATGTAGTTTTGAAGTGTTTTGGGAATAATACAAGTTTGGCCTATAATATATTTATAACATATAAATGACTTAATAATATTTTTATAAACTTTTTATTCTTTAACAAGTAGTTAAAGTCAAGAGTTATAAGTTTTAAAATATTCATAATTTCTGAAATATTTTATTTAACAGAATAATTTTTTATTTAGATTTGTAATAATTTTCTAAAAAAATGCAAGAAAGCAAACAAACAAAACATAAAAATATTGGCAGAGGCCCGGTTCAACCCGGCACCACCTACCCATGGAGCATTGTTGTAACCGTTGGGCCAAAGCCTAGAACTTGTTTTAATTTACAAGTAATTATTAAGATTCATACTTCAGAAAAAACTCCCAAATTAACATGAACCCTAACTTGATTTGATCCAAATTGAACAAATTTCATAGTCGTTAACAGGATCCAACTTAGGGATTTTGATCCCTAAGTGAAATCGAGTATAAGGATGTGTTTAAATTACCTGAATTGAAGCGAAACTAACGTGCACGAATGAAGAACAAGTCGTGACTGTGTGGATGTGTTTCAAGGTGCAAACATTGATGATAACTCAATTAACCTTGAGGTTATATAACACCCGGATATTATCATTTTGAAGCCGGTGGCGAAAGAAAAGAAAATAAAGTCCAAAAGTCGAGGGACCAAACCCGCCAACGAAGAAAAGTTGGGAAATGTGGTGACATATGTAGGGAGAGGGCAGCCCACTCTCCCCACACTCACATTTCAGCTCACAAAGAGGAGAATAGAGAGAAAGAAGGGAAAAAAGAGGAAAAGTGTTGGTTTGGGTCGGTTCGGGTCGCCAAAATCGTCGTGAAGCAAGCCGAATCGAAGCTCTTGTCATTGTGCTCGTTTAGGTGAGTTCTAGGACCCCTCTTTTACTTGTTTTCAAACGATTTGGGGCTGGAAAACATCTGAAATCGAGTTTTTCGTATGTGTGTAAGTTGACCCGTTGTGTATGTGTATGTATATGTATGACGCGATTGTGACTTGATTTCTTGCTTGGTTGTGCTTGAATGATGTTATGGTATGCATCCCTAAGGTTTAGGATGGTCGATTTAGGCTTAAAATGGGTTTAGATAAGTTTGGGGGCCGAAAACCCTCGGCTGCAGTCGGGTTGAACTGCATTCTGCATCAGCTAGGGCTAGGCGACCGACTGGAGGCCGAATGGAGGCCATACGGCCGATTGGAGTCCATTCGCACGATTGGGGTTCATTCGCACGATTGAAGGGCCAGTCGTATGGGGGTCATGCGACTGAAGGTTCATTCGCACGACTGAAGGTCCAGTCGCATAGGTGTTCATCCGCATTGTCCATTCGCACGACTGGATGTTCATTCGCATAGGTGTTCATCCGTATTAGTTCAATCGCATGATGTTCAGTCGCATGGAGGCAATGCGACTGAAGGGTGTCCATACGCCCGAATAGGGCTGTTGAACCCGAGGAAGGTGTAGATTGACTTTGACTTTCGGGGGAAAGTGCAGATGTAAGTGTTGATGTAAAGGTTCCCATAAGAGTTTTAAGATGACGATCGAGGTCTTAGAAAGCATGTTGGGCATGATGAGGGTGATGATGTTGTACGTATGTATGTATGATGTTGCCCGTATGATGTGATGTTGATGCATGTTAATGTTCCTTAGTGTGATGTATAATATCTTTCCTATGGCTTTACTTGTTATGATGAATGAACGAAGTATTATGTAACGTAAAGTGAAAGATAAAGAAAGAGGAACATGATGAATGAATGCGTGTATTAATGAACGAAGAAACGTCTTGCACACATCGGATACTGGGTCCTTCTTGATGATTGACCCAAAGTAGAAACCTCTACCGCTCACCCCTAGTACTGTGGCATACGTTTAGCTGTCATTCGTTGACTTCGGCCCAGTAGCTAAGACTGATGGTTACTCCTAGTACCGTGGCATACGTTTAGCTGTCATTTGTTGACTTCGGCCCGGTAGCTACGACTAACCGGGGTGTAGCACATGGTATTGGTTTGGATGATGTCCGATGCGCAAGTAAGGTAATGAAAGAACGAATGAACGAATGAAGAAGATAATAATGATATTATCTATGTGTACGTATGATGTGTGATCATGCAAAAGTACGAACGGTTTTATCTGAAAGTAAAGTATGTTTTATTTATAAAACTAGAACTCACTCAGCAACGCTGACTTTGATGTGTTCCAGTTGGCAGGTAATGATTGCTGAGGATGGCACAGGCGACTACTCAGCCCTTTTGGGATGGCATTCTTTTGATTAATGTTTTTGCATTGTAATGCGAACAAACAATTTTTGTAATGAATGTTGTATTAGTTTGCAAAAGCATTTACATGGAAATGAAAGTTTGTTTTAGTTTTCCGCTGCGATTTATTAAATACAAATGTAATTATATTTTATGTGCGATGTGAACCCAGCTGTAAGCGTCCCGGGAACGGGCCTTACAAGTTGGTATCAGAGCCAAAGTTTAAGTGAAATGGGTAATTTTCAGAATAAACCTAATCTTAAACTGAGAATGGGATGGAAAGGGAATGGGATTTCAAACTGAGTAGCTGCGTGCCATCAGGTATTTTTGTAAAGTTAACCGGTTTTATGTGCGCATGGTATGTGTTATGTGTTATATGTAGGTTTAAATACTGATGTAGTCAGGACAGGTAATACTTGGGGTATGAAGAGTAAAGTAAGTGGCTAATCACAACTGGCCACTGTAATTAGGGACTTACTATACTTGACATAAACTGAGCTGTTCCCTTGAATGACCGTGTTGGTGTTTGACTCTTTCAGTGTGCGTGTGATGGCCGGAGGTAGATCTTCGAAAGCTTCTAGGGGTGAAGGTCACGGTGCTGAACCGCGACCTAAGAGAGGGAGACCCAGAGTTGAGAGGGTGGTTCATGAAGAACCAGAGACCCCTCATCCGGAGGGTGGCGACGAAAGCGCCAATCTGAGAGCCTCAGTAAAGGAGGCTGTTGTAGAAGAAGTCCATCAGGTCATGCAGACAATCTTACCGTCTGTGGTGACTGAAGTTATTAAGGCTGTACGAGAAGGGGAAAGAAAAGAAAGAAACAGATCCTCTGGAGGACGGGAACAACCAGAGCCGGAAACAGTTCTGTCTGATGATGAAGAGGAAGAAGAAGAGCCTGTGCCAGAGGCAGTGCGAGGATGTAACTACAGGGCATTTATGAGATGCAAGCCCCCTACTTTTGATGGAAACGGCACCGCTGCAGCCGCTCACCGGTGGGTGAGGGAAATGGAAGTTGTTCTCGATATCAGCGAGTGCCGAGAGGACCAAAAGGTGAAGTTTGCTACCCACTCTTTTGTGGATTCAGCTCTGTGCTGGTGGGACAACATTGTCCAAGCTGAGGGTAGTAGGGCCATTGGGAAAATGAAATGGCCTGAGCTGAGGAGGTTGGTGATTGAGGAATTTTGTCCTCATCGGGAAATGGATAAGTTGGAAAGGGAGTTTCTGCAGTTGGAGGCTGGAACCATGACACACCAGCAGTATACCACCAAGTTTAATGAAATGGCACGGCTTGTGCCTGATCAGGTGACGCCTCTGTCTCGGAAAATCAAGAGGTACATTCAGGGTTTACCGGTGGATGTTCGCCGACATATGATCGCCGCCCGGCCAAGCACGTTTAGGTCGGCGGTTGATTTGGCAGGGAGGCTGTATGATGAGCGGGAGGTGGTGGTGACTGAAGCAAGTAAGAAGGGTGGTGGTGATCGGAACTGAACGGGAAACGGTTTGGTCGGGGTGATGCCCCGATGGGTAACAAAAAGGCACGGGTGGATGAACGCCGTGTGGCCACATCAAGTGCGGGGTCGAAAAGGTGTGGCAAGTGTGGAAGGGAGCACAGCGGGGAATGTAGGTTTGGGTCAAACTTGTGCTTCAAGTGTGGGAAGACCGGGCATATGGCGAAGGATTGCATGTCGAGCAATGTTTTAACTGTGGGGAAACTGGTCATATGAGCAGAGATTGTAAGAAGTCGAGGACTGAGGGTTCAGGGGTGAAGAAGACGGGAAGTGATGGACCGAGGGCGAGCGCCAGGGCGTTCACCATGACACAGGAGGAGGGTAGGACGGACCCTGACGTTGTGTCCGGTACGTTTCTAGTGAACCAGACTTTAGCTTCTGTGTTATTTGATTCTGGTGCTAGTAGGAGTTTTATTTCTGCTGCTTTCTGTGCTAAGCTGCCTGTTAGTAGTAGACGTGTTGATGCGCCCTTTGATGTAGAAACTGCCATAGGTAAGTCTACCAGGATTTCTGAGATGATAGAGAATTGTGATGTGGAACTTGAGGGTCATAAGTTTCCTGTTAGACCGTTCGTGATGACCTTGGGTGGTTTCGATTTGGTTCTTGGGATGGATTGGTTGGCGGATTTCAGGCGAACATGTGTGTCGCAAGAAGATGGTTCGGTTGACAGCGCCTGACGGAAGTTTGGTAACGGTTTATGGTGATCGGGTTACTACGATTCCGAAGGTGATCTCAATGGCGGTGGCGGGAAAGTGTATGAGGCGTGGATGGTGCTACTTGGCTTATGTAAAAGATGTGGATACACCAACACCACAACTAGCTGATGTACCAGTTGTGTGTGACTTTCCAGACGTGTTCCCAGAAGACTTATCAGGAGTGCCACCTAACAGAGAAATTGAATTTCAGATTGATCTGATACCGGGTGCCCAACCTGTTGCCAAGGCACCGTATCGATTGGCTCCAACCGAGATGAAAGAGTTGATGGAGCAGCTGCGAGAGCTGCTTGATAAGGGGTTCATTAGACCGAGTATCTCCCCTTGGGGTGCTCCGGTCCTATTTGTAAAGAAGAAGGATGGTAATATGAGGATGTGCATTGACTACCGCGAACTGAACAAGTTGACAGTGAAGAACCGCTACCCCTTACCGAGGATAGATGATTTGTTCGATCAGCTTCAGGGTGCTAGTTGGTTCTCGAGGATAGATCTTCGATCTGGTTATCATCTGTTGAAGGTGAAGGAGCAAGATATCCCTAAAACAGCTTTCCGTACACGCTATGGCCATTACGAGTTTCTTGTCATGTCCTTTGGTTTGACCAACGCGCCAGCTGCTTTTATGGATCTGATGAACCGTGTGTGTCGGCCTATGTTGGATAAATCAGTGATTGTGTTTATTGATGATATCCTGATTTATTCGAAGAGCGAGATTGAGCATGCCGGTCACATTCGGGAGGTTCTAGAGACGTTGAGAAGGGATAAATTGTATGCTAAATTCTCCAAGTGTGCATTCTGGTTGCGCGAAGTTCAGTTTTTGGGTCATGTGGTGAATCCTGATGGGATTATGGTTGACCCGGCGAAGGTGGAGGCGGTTATGCAATGGAAGTCACCAAAGACGCCATTCGAGATCCGTAGTTTCTTGGGCTTGGCGGGCTACTATAGAAGATTCATCCAAGACTTCTCTAAGATTGCTTCTCCACTAACTAAGTTGACCCAAAAGGATGTGAAGTTTGTATGGGGTCAAGCTCAAGAGAAGGCGTTTGAAGAGCTGAAGGCAAGACCGACTCAAGCTCCTGTTCTGTCATTACCCGATGGAAGTGAAGATCTAGTGGTTTATTCTGATGCTTCCTACTCGGGGTTGGGGTGTGTGTTAATGCAGAGAGGAAAGGTTATAGCCTATGCATCCCGACAATTAAAGGTCCATGAGGTTAATTATCCTACTCATGACTTGGAGCTAGCAGCCGTGGTCTTTGCATTGAAGATATGGAGGCACTATCTCTACGGGACGAAGTGCACCATATTCACCGATCATAAGAGCTTGAAGTACTTCTTCGAGCAAAAGGATCTGAACATGAGGCAGAGGAGATGGTTGGAACTTATAAAGGATTATGATTGCGAGATCCATTACCATCTAGGCAAAGCTAATGTGGTGGTGGATGCCCTTAGCAGGAAGGAAAGGCCCGAACCGATTCGGGTGAAAGCTTATCAATTAATCATGACCTCCGATGTGATGAAGCAAGTTAAGGAGTTGCAAGATGAGGCATTGAAAGAAGATCACCTTAACTCGGAAAGAATGAGAGGTCTGGTTGGGGAATTAGGTGAAAACACACTCAGTGTTAGAACTCGATTCGGCCATGTGTGGATTCCTCGTTTTGGGGATCTACGAGTGAAGATAATGGATGAAGCCCACAAGACTCGATACTCCATTCATCCTAGTGCCACGAAAATGTACCATGACATGAAGAAAGATTATTGGTGGCCGGGTATGAAGCGCGACGTGGTGGAGTATGTGAGTAAGTGCCTTACTTGCTTACAGGTGAAGGCAGAGCATCAAAAGCCGTATGGGAAGATACAACCTTTGGATATACGAGAATGGAAATGGGAGCACATCACCATGGACTTCATTACGAAGCTGCCACGTACCCCGAAAGGGTATGATGCCGTATGGGTGATAGTTGATCGTCTGACGAAGAGCGCTCATTTCCTACCGATCCGCGAGACGTATTCATCGGAGAGGTTGGCTGATCTGTTCATCAAGGAAATTGTAGCTCGTCATGGTGTGCCGTGTCTATTGTGTCCGATCGTGACACTCGGTTTACATCTAAATTTTGGAAGAAATTCCACGACGCTATGGGGACGAGGTTACATATTAGCACGGCTTATCATCCCCAGACTGATGGTCAGTCAGAAAGGACCATTCAGACACTGGAAGACATGCTCCGGGCATGTGTGATCGATTTTGGTGGAAGTTGGGATGACCACCTGCCGTTAGCTGAATTCTCATACAACAACAGATATCATGCCAGTATTAGCATGCCACCATATGAGATGCTATACGGTAGGAGATGCAGAACACCCGTTTGTTGGGGTGACATTGGTCAGAAGGAATTGGGGAGCATCGAGGTAATCGAGGCTACGACAGAGAAGCTTGAAAAGATTAAAGCCTTTATGAAGGCAGCCAAGGATAGACAGAAGTCGTATGCCGATAAGCGACGTAAGCCAATTGAGTTCCAGGTGGGTGACCGGGTTATGCTGAAGGTCTCACCTTGAAAGGGTATTATCAGATTTAGAAAGCGGGGCAAGTTGAGCCCAAGATATATAGGCCCTTTCCGAATCATTGCTCGAGTAGGAGAGGTGGCCTATAGATTGGAGTTGCCGGATGAGTTAAGGGGAATTCACCCCGACATTCCATGTATCTCATTTAAGGAAGTGCTTAGCAGATGAAGGTATGATTGTCCCATTGGAAGATATTGAAGTAGACGAACGGCTCAACTATGTGGAGCAACCAGTGGCAATCATCGATTGTAAAGAAAAGAGGCTAAGGAATAAAGTGGTTCCTCTTGTGCGTGTACAGTGGAAGCACAGGAAGGGATCCGAGTCAACGTGGGAGACTGAGGAAGAAATGAGACAACACTATCCACGTTTGTTCGACGAATAACAGGTTTCGGGGACGAAACCTATTTAAGGGGGTGGACTTGTAACACCCGGATATTTATCATTTTGAAGCCGGTGGCGAAAGAAAAGAAAATAAAGTCCAAAAGTCGAGGGACCAAACCCGCCAACGAAGAAAAGTTGGGAAATGTGGTGACATATGTAGGGAGAGGGCAACCCACTCTCCCCACACTCACATTTCAGCTCACAAAGAGGAGAATAGAGAGAAAGAAGGGAAAAAAGAGGAAAAAGTGTTGGTTTGGGTCGGTTCGGGTTGCCAAAATCGTCGTGAAGCAAGCCGAATCGAAGCTTTTGTCATTGTGCTCGTTTAGGTGAGTTCTAGGACCCCTCTTTTACTTGTTTTCAAACGATTTGGGGCTGGAAAACATCTGAAATCGAGTTTTTCGTATGTGTGTAAGTTGACCCGTTTGTGTATGTGTATGTATATGTATGACGCGATTGTGACTTGATTTCTTGCTTGGTTGTGCTTGAATGATGTTATGGTATGCATCCCTAAGGTTTAGGATGGTCGATTTATGCTTAAAATGGGTTTAGATGAGTTTGGGGGCCGAAAACCCTCGGCTGCAGTCGGGTTGAACTGCATTCTGCATAAGCGAGGGCTAGGCGACCGACTGGAGGCCGAATGGAGGCCATACGGCCGATTAGGGTGCGATTGGGGTCCATTCGCACGATTGGGGTTCATTCGCACGATTGAAGGGCCAGTCGTATGGGGGTCATGCGACTGAAGGTTCATTCGCACGACTGAAGGTCCAGTCGCATAGGTGTTCATCCGCATTGTCCATTCGCACGACTGGATGTTAATTCGCATAGGTGTTCATCCGTATTATTTCAATCGCATGATGTTCGGTCGCATGGAGGCAATGCGACTGAAGGGTGTCCATATGCCCGAATAGGGCTGTTGAACCCGAGGAAGGTGTAGATTGACTTTTGACTTTCGGGGGAAAGTGCAGATGTAAGTGTTGATGTAAAGGTTCCCATAAGAGTTTTAAGATGACGATCGAGGTCTTAGAAAGCATGTTGGGCATGATGAGGGTGATGATGTTGTACGTTATGTATGTATGATGTTGCCCTGTATGATGTGATGTTGATGCATGTTAATGTTCCTTAGTGTGATGTATAATATCTTTCCTGTGGCTTTACTTGTTATGATGAATGAACGAAGTATTATGTAACGTAAAGTGAAAGATAAAGAAAGAGGAACATGATGAATGAATGCGTGTATTAATGAACGAATGAAACGTCTTGCACACATCGGATACTGGGTCCTTCTTGATGATTGACCCAAAATGTAGAACCTCTACCGCTCACCCCTAGTACTGTGGCATACGTTTAGCTGTCATTCGTTGACTTCGGCCCAGTAGCTAAGACTGATGGTTACTCCTAGTACCGTGGCATACGTTTAGCTGTCATTTGTTGACTTCGGCCCGGTAGCTACGACTAACCGGGGTGTAGCACATGGTATTGGTTGGATGATGTCCGATGCGCAAGTAACGTAATGAAAGAACGAATGAACGAATGAAGAAGATAATAATGATATTATCTATGTGTACGTATGATGTGTGATCATGCAAAAGTACGAACGGTTTTATCTGAAAGTAAAGTATGTTTTATTTATAAAACTAGAACTCACTCAGCAACGCTGACTTTGATGTGTTTCCAGTTGGCAGGTAATGATTGCTGAGGATGGCACAGGCGACTACTCAGCCCTTTTGGGATGGCATTCTTTTGATTAATGTTTTTGCATTGTAATGCGAACAAACAATTTTTGTAATGAATGTTGTATTAGTTTGCAAAAGCATTTACATGGAAATGAAAGTTTGTTTTAGTTTTCCGCTGCGATTTATTAAATACAAATGTAATTATATGTTTTATGTGCGATGAGACCCAGCTGTAAGCGTCCCGGGAACGGGGCCTTACAGGTTAGCTTAGTGTGGTGTTCTTGATGCAAAGCCCCTTGTCAATTTCGAAGATTGAAGACCAGATATTGGTGTTCGAGTGTTGTGTAGGTTGCGATTGAAGATGAAGATAGAATTTAAGGCTTGTGTTTGTTTCAGGTGTAACAGAGAGTGGTGGACGCTTAGATTATTTATAGCATGGTCTATATTCGTTTAATTAGATTATTAATGAGGTTTAATGCTCGAACAGCTAAGAAGTTGAAGATGTTTCGTTTAAGCGTTCTATTAACATAGTAACCGGTGATTAAACGCGTTTAATTGGTGCATTCAAGTTCAAAGTGGGTTCTAGAAAGGTTGCGAAACAGTTTAGGGTTAAAAATCGATTTAATTTAAGGGTTTTTAGGGTCGCCGGAGCCGCGCCGGGGCTTGCCGGCCGGCGATTGAGAAAACGGGGGTGAGGGAGGGAGGTTTGGGTTAATTACACATATGGCCCCTAGAGTTTGATAATTTATTATTTTATGCTAGAACTTTTATTTTAAGTTTTCATAAATTACAATTTGGACCTTAAACTTATAAAACTAAATAAATGTAATTAATTATTTATTTTAACGATTAAATTTCATAAAACTTTATAAGCTTATTAAAAGTTATTTTATAATTTAATATTTTTTTAATAAAACTTTTCCATTTAGATATTTATAGTAAAATGATTAATAAATCTTTTAATTTCATGAAAAGATATATTTCTAAGTAAATTGTTACAAGTTGTTTTAAATAATTAAAAAAATAATTCACAATAAATGTTGTATTTAATCCATAAAATAATTAAAATAATTTAATAATGGAAATTCAAATTGAGTTCGGGTTTAGGGTTTTAACTCGTAAAATTGCGGATGTTACAGTCTCCCCTGCTTTAAGAAATTTCGTCCCAAAATTTAATCAAAATAGACCAATTTGAAGGATATGAGGAGACTTGGATTTCATTTCACGATTACAAGTGATCTCTTAGAAGCGTTTAAACTCAGCAAGTTTAGCTATGATCTGATAGATTTAAGTTTATTAAGTTTCTTAATTCACTATTTCATGTATTCCTTGGCAAAGGGTAAAAGATTATTAATCTAAAATGTTTAATTGATAAACGTTTGTATCTTAAATGGTTCAAGACATTTGGGAAGGTTTTGTCACGCAAAAAAAACACTAAGTATGAGTGTGACACGAGACTCGAAGATAAGTTTAGGATGTTTTTGGATGGAATATAGAATTCATAAAAGCTTCTCAAGTAATAACTTTAACATAGTTCTTAGATGATTTATTCTTGTCTTCTTATATCATTAAGGTTCCAAAGTTTCATTAGTGTAACATTGATACGAGAATTATGTTTGTTATGATTAAGGATTCAATTTAAAATGAAATCATCATTGTAATAGGCTTTCGGGATAAGTGCAGTTTTGAGGGAAAGATGTTTAGAAAGATTTTTAAGGGTAATTAAGAGAACTAGGATAATGAGTTTAAGATTTAAGGGAACAAAATCAATGAAGAAACAAGTCAAAATAACAAGATGTTTCGAGTGTAACGTTCGGTTTACAAACCAAAGCATTACGTTGACTTATCAAAGTATTATGTTAGCTACAACCTTAATGAATACATGCGTACCTATAAGCGGACATTCACCCCAAGGGTTCCTAGGTAAGGTAAACGGATCCATCGGCTGATTTGGATTTATATGAATGCAATGCCTAGACAGAACACCTCGAGATACAGGCATCCCACCCTTCCAGCATTACATGTTTCAAGTTATACGGCATAGACTTTGACGAGACTTGAAAACCACGAATAAAGATTCAAAAAACATTTTCAAAACCATTTGATTTAGGCATAAAATGCCTTAGAATATGATTTATGGTTTGTGTGTGCATCGATAAGATTCAAAGTATAAGAATAAACATATAAGGCACATAATCACATAATCAAGTATAAACACATATGGCACATAAAATCCTATCTGCGCATATAAAATAAATGAGAGGACTCATGTGTAATGGTACTTAGTTATAGTTTCGGTCATTCCATTTCTAATAAACACATATGGCACATAAAATCCTATCTGTCACACCCTGACCGATGACAGAATCATTGGGGCTGACGAATGGGAGACGATTGCTCATAGCACATGGAACTAATTAAGTTGAAATAATATTAAATGTCATTATTTATTAAACATTACAAGAGAATATGTAATAAAAAATTAATCAAGATAAAAGCAATAACATAAGTCTTTCAATTAATCTAGGTCCAAGTCCTATATGAGCACAAGAACATCTTCAAGTAGTAAACCTAAAACATGTTAAAAATAAAAGGTCAACTTTGAAAGTTAGTGGGATTTCCATAGTTTGCAATACATAAGTATATAAAACATGGCAATTCATGTTATAAGTTAGAGAGAAAAGTAACTAAGGATGTAAGACAGAATGCACAATCAAACCTTGACAAAGTTTTACAAGTCTCAACATTTAGAAGCATATACGATTAGCTAAGTGTACTTGGATCAACGAAGCAGGCTTGTCAGGCCCATAGATCTTTGACGTTGCCAGGCTAGCAATAGTTAATGATTGTACATATATTCGATATTACATGGTAGCTAAAAGATCAACTAACCATAACATGCAAGTGAATTGCCATAAGTTTACAAGCATCAAACGTGTTAACAAGTGCAATGTTTATAAGTTAACATGTGTCACCCCAAAGTGTAAAAATATGAAAAAGGGGTATAGAAATACCCACATGATATGTACAAGGTGTTGACAAGAATTTAAACGAGGCTCCAATGGTTTCTCTTACAAATTGCCTAAGCGTATATGTTCCAAGATTAAGTTCGATAATAAGATTAATAATGAGACATGAACTGGGGTTTCAATTGGAATTCGGAGGTTTAAATAATTATGTAAAATAATAAATCGTTTTTTATTTAATAAAGATAATATAATTCAATTAAGTTTATGTTTAAATAAAAAAGTCTCAACAATTTTAGTTATTGACTTAATAGGAATTAGGTATAATATGTGGAAAGAAATAATTAATTTAATAATTAATTATTTAAAACTTGATAAAGAGAATTAATTACATATTTAAATGACTTGTAGGATAACTATAATTATTTAAATCGTTTTAAAAAGTTTTTAAACCTTTAAATGATTTTTATAAAAGCATTATAATATCGAAAATTGTAACACCCGGTTATTTTTAAAAGACAAGATATAAAGAATAAAAGAAAGAAAGGCAATTAAGTCCAAGTGGAGGGACTAAAAATGTAAAAAGGACAAAAAGCTTTGAAAAGTTGGTGTAAAGGTGGGCATGGTCACCCACCCTCACCTCACATCAATATTTCTTCGGTTTTAGAGAGAGAGAGCAGGGGAAAAGTCTCGGCTTGTAGAAGAAGAAGAAGAAATCGAATTCACGGTAAGAATTCGTGGTTTTTATGTGCTTATGACGAGTTTTATCCCGGCTATGTGATTATGTGCTTATGTGTTGTGTTTGTGCTCGTGTGTGTGTGTGTGTTTGTGGTGTTTTTTTAGGTGTTTGAACTCATTGCAAGCGGGTTAGAAAGGAAGAAAACACCCAAGTTGCACGAGGTGAGTTCCAGACCTCGGTTCTTACTTGTTTTAAACTATCTTTGGGGCTGAAAATGTATTAAAATGTTTTTGCAAAGTTTATGTATGTTACCCGTATGTGTTGTGCTTGTTAAATGTTAAATACTTGAATGTTTATAGGTTGTTCATGCTTAGAATAGTCATGTTAAGCTTAGAACAGATGGGTTTAATGAATGGGTATGAAAACATGCTAAGAACAAGTTACAGAAAAGGTTCATACGTCAGAAAATGCCTTAGAAAGATTTAAGTGTAGTCCATGCGCCTAAATAGTAGCTAAGATTACCTTAGAAATGTTTAAGTACAGCCCATGCGCCTGAACAGTGGCCATGCGCCTAGAAATGTTAGCCGGACGACTAAGTGTAGGGCCATGCGCCCTAATAGTGCCCATGCGCCCAAGTGGCTCATGCGCCTAAGTGCCCATGCGTCCGAATTACCCATGCGTCTAAGTGTTCATATGCAGAAATAGTACCGATGCGCCTGAATAGTTCATGCGCCTAAGTGATAAAATGATTAAGTGTTGGCTGATGCACCTGCATAGTGGTAAAACACCCAAACAAGGCTCATGCGCCTAAATAGTTCCCATGCGCCTAACACTTAGAAAATTTTACAGAGTTGTCTAGGAGTTTGTACTTTAGTGTAACAC
Source organism: Flaveria trinervia (assembly GCA_025506515.1). NCBI lineage: Eukaryota > Viridiplantae > Streptophyta > Magnoliopsida > Asterales > Asteraceae > Flaveria > Flaveria trinervia. The sequence continues at coordinate 1,881,758 of CM046447.1, read as the reverse complement.
CCGAATATTTATTATTTTGAAGCCGGTGAAGAAAGAAAAGAAAATAAAGTCCAAAAGTCGAGGGACCAAACTCGCCAACGAAGAAAAGTTGGGAAATGTGGTGACATATGTAGGGAGAGGGCAGCCCACTCTCCCCACACTCACATTTCAGCTCACAAAGAGGAGAATAGAGAGAAAGAAGGGAAAAAGAGGAAAAAGTGTTGGTTCGGGTCGGTTCGGGTCGCCAAAATCGTCGTGAAGCAAGCCGAATCGAAGCTCTTGTCATTGTGCTCGTTTAGGTGAGTTCTAGGACCCCTCTTTTACATGTTTTTGAATGATTTTGGGGCTGGAACACATCTGAAAACCCTTTTTCGCGTTTTTGGGTGAAAACCCGTATGTATGTGTGTATGTATATGTATGACGCGATTGTGACTTGATTTCTCGCTTGGTTGTGCTTGAATGATGTTATGGTATGCATCCCTAAGGTTTAGGATGGTCGATTTAGGCTTAAAATGGGTCTAGATGAGTTTGGGGGCCGAAAACCCTCGGCTGCAGTCGGGTTGAACTGCATTCTGCATCAGTTAGGGCTAGGCGACCGACTGGAGGCCGAATGGAGGCCATACGGCCGATTAGGGTGCGATTGGGGTCCATTCGCACGATTGGGGTTCATTCGCACGATTGAAGGGCCAGTCGCATGGGGGTCATGCGACTGAAGGTCCATTCGCACGACTGGATGTTCATTCGCATAGGTGTTCATCCGTATTAGTTCAATCGCATGATGTTCAGTCGCATGGAGGCCATGCGACTGAGGGGTGTCCATACGCCCGAATAGGGCTGTTGAACCCGAGGAAGGTGTAGATTAACTTCTGACTTTCGGGGGAAAGTGCAGATGTAAGTGTTGATGTAAAGGTTCCCATAAGAGTTTTTAAGATGACGATCGAGGTCTTAGAAAGCATGTTGGGCATGATGATGATGATGATGATGTTGCACTTTATGTATGTATGATGTTGCACTTTATGTATGTATGATGTTGCCATGTATGATATGATGTTGATGCATGTTTATGTTCCTTATGCGATGTATAATATCTTTCCTGTGGCTTAGTTGTTATGATGAATGAACGAAGTATTATGTAACGTAAAGTGAAAGATAAAGAAAGAGGAACATGATGAACGAATGAAACGTCTTGCACACATCGGATACGGGGTCCTCTTGGTGATTGACCCCAAATGTAGAACCTCTACCGCTCACCCCTAGTACTGTGGCATACGTTTAGCTGTCATTCGTGGACTTCGGCCCAGTAGCTAAGACTGACGGTTACTCCTAGTACCGCGGCATACGTTTAGCTGTCATTCGTTGACTTCGGCCCGGTAGCTACGACTAACCGGGGTGTAGCACATGGTATTGGTTCGGGATGATGTCCGATGCGCAAGTAAGGTAACGAAAGAAGGAATGAACGAATGAAGGAAGATAATAATGATATTATCTATGTGTACGTACGATGTGTGATCATGTAAAAGTAACGAACGTTTTATATGAAAGTAAAGTATGTTTTATTTATAAAACTAGAACTCACTCAGCAACGCTGACTTTGATGTGTTTCCAGTTGGCAGGTAATGATTGCTGAGGATGGCACGAGCGACTACTCAGCTCTTTTGGGATGGCATTCTTTTGATTAATGTTTTTGCATTGTAATGCGAACAAACTATTTTTGTAATGAATGTTGTATTAGTTTGCAAAAGCATTTACATGGAAATGAAAGTTTGTTTTAGTTTTCCGCTGCGATTCATTAAATACAAATGTAATTAAATGTTTTATGTGCGATGAGAACCCAGCTGTAAGCGTCCCGGGAACGGGGCCTTACATTTAGGGTTTTGACCAGAGTTGACTAGGGCTGAAAAATGATGATGTTCCATGCATGATACGATTACATATGATGTTCCTTATTATTATTATTGTTATTATTATTATTATTATTATAACTTATAGTATGTGACTTTACGTGGCATGTTATTATCGTAACGTAAAGTATCTAGTAATAATAAAGCGAAAGAGCAATAAAGAAAAGAAGAGGAACCCTAATAAAATGTTAACAAGTCTTGCAAGCTCATGGGAGGGACACGACTGTGTTGTCGTTAGCTCAACTGTGCTGCGGGTTAGCTACCCTATTGTGCACATAGGGCCAATAAATTGAGATTGGCAGGACCCTTGTAGCGTACGCTGGGTGATTGGGTCGGCCTTGTATATAGTACACAGAACCCTTTCGGGGGATACAGTTGACCCTTTGAGGGATATAGATGGCCCATCACCCGTTTTCCGTCACGCACATAGTTGGGGTATTGCTCATTGGTCCACATAGATAGTGAAAGATAAATACAAAAGAATACAGAGTAAAAAAGGCATACTGTAAAAGATAAAGCATTACCTGATTGTATAGTTAATGCGTGCTCACGTATAAACAGATGAAGTTTTCATGAATAGAGTATTTTCATATGTATACCTACAAAAATATTTTATTACTTATAAAGCTAAACTCGCTCAGCAACGCTGACTTTTATACATTTTATGTTGGCAGGTAATTATCGCTGAGGATGGCACGAGGGTGAAGCTACTCGGCAGGAAAAGTCTGACATCCATTCGTACTTTATGTTGCTGTTGTTTTGTAATGCAGTAAAACAATTCTTTTGTAATCAGTTAAACAGTGCTGTATTGCTCAACCACAGCGGTTTAAATAAAATGAATGGTTTTTGATAAATTATTTCCGTTGCTTAAGATTGTATAATTATAATGTTTAATGTTTTTAATTGCTGTGAATGACCGACTGTGAGGTTCCCGGGAATGGGGCCTTACAAAAACCTTAAAATAAGAATGAAGAATAATAGAAAATTTTCTTGTTTTATTAGTTTCAAGAGTTTAAATAAAAGTTATGAAATAAATTTATTAATATGATATAACATGCTTAAATGATTAGATGAATGATTAAATATCTATTTAAATAACCATTTTTATAACTAAACATTTAAGTACTTGAAATATGTAGTTTTGAAGTGTTTTGGGAATAATCCAAGTTTGGACTATAATATATTATAACATATAAATGACTTAGTAATATTTTTATAAACTTTTTATTCTTTAACAAGTAGTTAAAGTCAAGAGTTATAAGATTTAAAATATTAATAATTTCTGAAATATTGTATTTAACTGAATAATTTATTATTTAGATTTTATAATACTTTTCTAAAAAAATGAAAGAAATCAATCAAACAAAACAAAAAAATATTGGCAAAGGCCCGGTTCGAACCCGGGACCTCCTGCCCATGGAGCATTGTTGTAACCCCTGGGCCAAAGCCCAGAATTGTTTTAATTTACAAGTTAATTATTAAGAATCACACTTCAGAAAAAACCCCAAATTAACATGAACCCTAAATTGATTTGATCCAAATTGAACACAAATTCGTAGTCGTTAATAGGATCCAACTTAGGGCTTTTGATTCCTAAGTGAAATCAAGTATATGGATGTTTTTAAATTACCCGAATTGAAGCGAAACTAACGTGCACGAAAGAAGAACAAGTCGTGACTACGTGGATGTGTTTCAAGGTGCAAACGCTGATGATAACTCAATTAACCTTGAGGTTAGCTTAGTGTGGTGTTCTTGATGCAAAGCCCCTTGTCAATTTCGAAGATTGAAGACCAGATATTGGTGTTCAAGTGTTGTGTAGGTTGCGATTGAAGATGAAGATAGAATTTAAGGTTTGTGTTTGTTTTAGGTGTAACAGAGAGTGGTGGATGCTTAAGATTAGTTATAGGATGATCTATATTCGTTTAATTAGATTATTAATGAGGTTTAATGCTCGAACGACGAAGAAGTTGAAGATGTTTCGTTTAAGCGTCCGATTAACATAGTAACCGATGATTAAACACGTTTAATTGGTGCATTCCAGTTCGAAGTGGGTTCTAGAAAGGTTGGGAAATGGTTTAGGGTTAAAAATCGATTTATTTTAAGAGTTTTTAGGGTAGCCGGAGCCGCGCTGGGGCTTGCCGGCCGACGACCGAGAAAACGGGGGTGAGGGAGGGAGGTTTGGGTTAATTACACATATGGCCCCTAGAGTTTGATAATTTATTATTTTACACTAGAACTTTTATTTTAAGTTTTCATAAATTACAATTTAAACCTTAAACTTATAAAACTAAATAAATGTAATTAATTATTTATTTTCAACAATTAAATTTCATAAAACTTTATAAGCTTATTAAAAGTTATTATGACAGGATCAGTGATCACAAGTTTGCTGTATTAGAATACAAAGCAGCGGAATACAAACTAGAATTAGACAAATTGTAGCAAGCAATCGATACTTGTAAGCATTAAGAGCGCATACGGTTATAGGGAGAGAATATATATTTCTAATTGAAGGAATGTTTATAGAGGTAGAATATTTCTAATCAAATCATTCATTCATTCCATTCATTCAACGATTACAATAAGTTGTCACTCCTTATATAGAGTGCAACAATCACTGCTGTTATCACAGAAAGTGACAACTGGCAGATCTAATACAAAAATAACTAATTCTTAACAAACTACTGAAACATTCACAACTACTGGGAACATATCAGCATGTTAAGTACAAAATATAAAACTACTGAAACTACAACGACTGAAGAGCAAGTCTTCAGTCGTTTTACAAAACTACTGAAACATAAAAATATAAAACTACTGATATCACAACTACTGAAGAAGTACTCTTCAGCAGTTGTGACAAACTACTGAGGCTTCAGTACTGATCTTCAGACTTTGACCTTCAGGAGTTTCATCAGCTGATGACTTCAGTAGATATCATCAGCTGATGTCTTCAGTCTTTGTCTTCAGACCTTGTACATCAGTTGTTGATCTTCAGCACTTGTAAACTCTTCAGCTGTTGTACTTCAGTACTTTGGTCTTTCAGCTTCAGCACTTGTGTTCTTCAGCTGTTGTACTTCAGCACTTTGGTCTTTCAGCTTCAGCACTTGTGTTCTTCAGCTGTTGTACTTCAGCACTTTGGTCTTTCAGCTTCAGCACTTGTGTTCTTCAGCGTTGTACTTCAGCACTTTGGTTCTTCAGCTGTTGAGGTCTTCAGCACTTGATCTTCAGCTGTTGAAGTCTTCAGCACTTGTCAAACTACTGATGAGGCTTTCAACAGTTGTTGTGATACCATGTGGGACTTAGAGGTTTTCTGATCTTGGCTCATTGGTTCTTTTGGTCCAACAAACTCCCCCTGAACCAATGCAGCCAAAACCTCTAACTTATTTATTCTCCCACTTATTGATGGCAAAATGTTGGTCTTTTTCCTTCTTGATCAGTAGAGAAGATGACCCATGTAAGCTCCGGCCTGGGAAGAACCTCAAATATTTGTTTGGCAGAGTATGAATGGGAACTCTGTTTTGGGGAACAGGACACAGAGTTATTATCCCATTCATGAGATTCACTTCCCATAATGAGTCTGTACGACTCTCTTGTGTAGGCCTCAAGGAAGGTGATTTGTTCCTCCATGGTTAGCTCTTCAGCACCTCCTTCAAACAATGATTCCGGCCCATAATACTCAGACAGGTATTTGGCCTGTTTCCCATTCTTTAGCTCCACATTTGTTATTATTCTGTAAGCAAATCATCCGGGTGATTACCCTCTAGGAACAACTGGAGCTCATTTTTCTTGACTTCCTCAAGCCTCTTGTAAACTACCCCTTTTTCACTATTTTGTTTTCCAGCATCTTCTGAGGGGTTAGATTAGCTTTGTAGGCCTTCTTGAAGTCTTCTAGGATTTCCCAGGGTGAAACTACAAAGACCAGAGAGATCACTTCATCTACGATCTTTTTCACCTGGCCAATGTATCTTCGAGGTATATTGTTCTTATGAATTCGGTGAGAGACCCTGGGATCAGGCCAAATCCTCACTCTTTCCTTTTGATATTGAAAGATATGCCTGAGAGTGTAAAGTCTGAGGGCTTGCTCCTTCATATTGATGATGGAAGATGTGGCTGCATAAGCTTTGTCAACTCTCTTCAGTAATTCCTCATCATGTTGTTTATGAAGCTCTCTTCTTCTAGCTTTACTTTAACCATTTGTCTCTGGACTTCAGGAGTAATTGCTGAGGAGTGACTTGTGGCCTTAGGCAACTGAAGCACAGCTGAGAGCGGCAGCTTGTCTTCATCATCTTCTTCATCTTCTTCTAGCCTCAATATCCTTCTCTTCTTCTTCAAGGGTATATCATCGGCTATGGGTTTTGAGGGTAAGGGAGTTGTTTGGTGGGTGTGTTTTGGGTGGTTTTGGTGTGGGAATGCTGACAGGCTGTGCTAGCATCCTTGAGGTGAGTGTGGCTTTTGATTGCTTGGCTAGCTCAGTCCTGCTCCCAGCACCCCTTCATTCAAAGCTCAATAACAAGCCCCTTAGTGTATGCTTCAGACGAACAGATCTTGGTGGTGATTGCCAAGATACTGTCCCTGGACCAAGCTTTGATTTCAATCATTGATCTTCCAAGATATTTTGCAATAAATCTTATCATGATTTCAAGCCTTTCTCTTTCTAACACTTCATAACTTGCCCATCTATTCTGGATTTCTTCAATCTCTAGTCGTCGAATCTCAGAGTCAAGTTTGTTGTGTGTCATGGCCTTGCCTGAACAACTGATCAATGATGTTGTCCATTGATCTGCTGTGTTCGGCATCAGCCTCTTTTATCAGTAGCTCCAAGGCTTTATCTTCAGCAATGTGCTCATCAGCACCTTTCTTCGCTTGTAGGTGAGCATTGGTTGCTGTTCTTTCTCCCCTTTTGGGCTTGCTTCGCTTCCTTCTTTTCCTCGGATATTTTCCTCTTCTTTTCTTTCATGCAGTACTCTCCCCCTTTTTGGTTGCATTGGAAGGGGTTTGTATCGCAGAAAGAGTCTTTGGACAGCAGCATCAACCAAGGGCTGTAAAGTTGAGGAAAGCCTCTCATCAATGGCTTTGATCACTATATCAGTGATTATGGGTGTGATGAGAGGGAGGGAATTTTGGAGTACAGCACCTATTTGCTCAGGAAGGTTCTGTTCCTGAGAAGTAGGGCCTGAAGCAGAGGCAGGTGGTTGATTTTGGAGTGGCTCGGTGTTTAGGAAACCTTCAAGTGAAGGTGCCATCTGTGGGTGGATAGAGGCAGATGGTCTTTCTCCTTGTGAGAGTTGGTCAAGTAGGTTTTGCAGCCTACTGACTTTCTCTTCAAGGAGTGTGTTCTGGGCAAGAACATCATAGAAAAAGCCCAGGTCATCATCAGCCGAAGCTGAATCAGCTGACCTCCTGCTTAGAGCATGATTTACATGCACTGGGTGTAGACCAGTTGGTGCATGTGCCCCTTGTGCTTGGTACTGGGGACTTCCAGCCTCAGGACAATGTCCATCATCAGCTGTTGCCTCTAATGAGGTCTTAGCAATGTTACCAGCCTCACTCTGATCATGTGCTGAGTCAGAGGAGGTGGCAGCCTCACTAGATATTCTAAGCTCCTTGTCTACACGAGGAGATAGAATTGGGAAACCCCTATGCTGTGGGTTCTCAAGTGCACTGTGTTCCTCCCCCTCAATTGTAGAGGTATTCCCAGTAGTAAGTGGTTTCTGGGGAGGGGGTGAGGAGTGCAATTGAGTCAGCACTTGTGCAACTATTAAGTTGGGCTGTGAGGGGCGGTTGTTTGGGGTGAGGGATAGAAGCAGTGTGCACCTGGGGAGGTTGGTTCCTCAATGGCAATCTCCTCAAGTGAGGAAGATCCCAGATAAGTAGGTACCCCTTGTGTGGTTGCTGCAGGCTCCTGTTGAGAGGAAGCCTGAGCGGCTGTGGCTGGAGGAGTCATTGTATCCACTAGGGGGTTTGGACTAGTGGATATATCCTGCGTTTGTGTTGCAGGGGCATCCTCAGGGGACTCAATTCCCTGAGTAGCCGTTTTGGGTTTCTTTTTGGTGGGTTTGGTGGGGACTTTGGATTTGGAGGTGGTGGCTGTGGGTTCCAGCTGCGTGGGTTTTCGTAGCTTGGCAGCCATTTTGAGTGTCCGGTCAGAGTTGTGCCGGGAGTATACTTCCGGCAGAACAGCCGTAGCAGGGACTCCCAAGCCAACAAGTCCCTCAGCATTAAGCTGGTCAGTAATAATGGCCATTATGAACCGTGGATAAAGTATCCAACGGTTGGCAGTTAGTTTTTGAGCCATATCTTTGAGCTCTGAAAATATTAATTCTGAAAAGTTTAGTGGTTGTTGCTCAAGGATAGAATACATTACCTGCTGCCATTTGGTGGACATTTGATCCCAAGACGACGTCTTAGGGGCCAAACATACATTTACCATGTGAAAAATCAGGCGCTCAGCGTCATTAAAGTGTTTCTTCATGATGGTGGAGGCACTGAGATCGCCTTGATATCCATGTTGAGCAAAGGATAGATCTATGGTGCCCTTTGGATATCCAGCAGGAGAAGTAGCATCATTCAGTTGAAGAATTTGGCGGATTATTGCAGGAGTAATGACTACTTCTTTGTTGTTGACGACCGACCGGAGGGATGGTGTGTTGTTCTCCCCAGTGGTAACAGTAACGTTCATCCAAAATTGGTGCAAGGATTCGGCATGTAAGATGGGGTTCAGAAGAAATGCCTTGTTGTATTGGGACTGAACCATAAGATCGATAGCAATATCGAACTTAGTCCAGATCGGCGATTTAGTGAGGTAGGCAACACAGTTGTGTCGCGGTTTAATTTGCATAGACGCCATTGAGAAGAGGGAAGTTTTGGAGAGGAACGTTAGGTTTGAAGAATGAAGCAATGAGAGCTAGGTTAGGGGTATATATAGGGTACGGGTAAGGAACACTGAAGGATGTGGTGTTAGTCATCAGTAGTTTTAAACGACCGTTGACATGGTATTATCCTTTCAGACGTTGAAACAGCTGAAGTCGTGGTGTTAGGCATCAGTAGTTTAGAAAACTACCGAAGACCGTGGTTTTGACTTCAGATGATTGAAACAACTGAGGACTTGTGTTTGTCATCAGTAGTTATGAAACTACTGAAGACAGTGGTTTTGTCATCAGCTGTTGTAAACAACTGAAGACTAGGGATTAGTCATCAGTAGTTATAAAACTACTGAAGACGTGGTTTTGCTTCAGTTGTTTAAAATGAAACAGCAGTTGTACAAACGACTGAAGAGAAATTCTCTTCAGCTGTTTTCGTCAATTCTTAGCTTTTCAGATGTTTCAATCTGTCCTCAACACATTCATCAGTCTTTTTGGCTGATTTCAGTTGTTTCATAGGACATCAGTACTTATCTGTTTTTACTGATTGCAGTGGTTGTAACTGCATCAGTAGTTGTGACTACATCAGTAGTTTAGAACAGATGAAGTACTTCAGTACTTGTGAGACATTTAGCCTTCAGTAGTTATAAAACTACTGAGGGTAAAAGAGCTCATCAGTACTTATATGTGACATAGGTACTTATGATCATCTGTATGAATTACTAAGATCATCAGTATTTGTCACTTATTCTAGTTGCAGCATACCAAGCCTTAACACCAGGTTTTGGAAAGTTGAACTATCCAAAGGCTTAGTAAAAATGTCTGCAAGCTCATCAGCACTAGGCACAAACTTAGGATCAATCACCTTTTTCAAAACAATCCCTTATAAAATGATGTCTGATCTCTATATGTTTGGTCCTAGAGTGCTGGACTGGATTTTTGGCAATACAAAGAGCTGAAGCACTATCCATTAACAATGGAGTCTTAGTCTCTGTAATGCCATAATCCAAAAGTTGGTTTTGAAGCCAGAGTACCTGAGATGTACAACTTGCAGCAGCAATGTACTCTGCTTCAGCAGTGGATGTAGCAACTGAGGTCTGTTTCTTGCTCTGCCAAGAAATCAAGCAGTTGCCTAGGAATTGACATCCACCAGAAGTTGATTTCCTGGTCACTTACACCCTGCATAGTCACTGTCAGCAAAAGCAACTAATTTACCAGAATGTCCGGTAGAATACCATAAACCTAGAGATGGAGTGCCTTGCAGATATCTAAAGATCCTCTTGACTGCAATCAGATGACTCTTTAGGTGCAGCCTGAAATCTAGCACAAACACATGTAGCAAACATAATATCTGGTCTAGAAGCTGTTAAATACATCAAGGACCCAATCATACATCTGTAAAGTGTTTTCATCAAGACCACTTTACCTTTCTGATCTGAGTCCAGTTGTGTGGTGCTGCACATGGGAGTAGAACAAGGCTTACAGTTTTGTAAATCAACTTTTGCAAAAGATCTTTTGTATATTTGGACTAATGAATAAAAATTCCATCAGCCTTTTGTTTGATTTGCAACCCTAGAAAGAACTGTAATTCTCCCATGGCACTCATTTCAAACTTCTGTTGCATCAACTTTGTAAAGGCATCACACAACTTTGGATCAGAGGATGCAAAAATGATATCATCTACATAATTTGAACAAGTAGATTATGCTGCCCAGCTTTCTTAATGAATAAAGTCTTGTCTATGGAGCCTCTAGTGAAATTGTTTTCCAGAAGAAAGTTTGATAATGTCTCATACCAGGCTCTGGGAGCTTGTTTTAACCCATAAAGAGCTTTATCAAGCTTATACACCCAATTAGGATGTTTATTGTCCTCAAAGCCTGGAGGTTGACATACATAAACCTCTTCTTTAATTTTTCCATACAAAAATGCACTTTTGACATCCATTTGAAAAACTTTAAGGTTTTGATAAGCAACATAAGCTAAAAACAATCGAATTGCTTCCAGTCTGGCTACAGGGGCAAAGGTTTCATTATAATCAATACCTTCTTCTTGTGCAAACCCCTGAACAACCAGTCTGGCCTTGTCTTAACAATAAGCCCATTTTCATCAGTTTTGTTCCTAAACACCCATTTAGTGCCTATTGCACACTTACCTGGAGGTAGAGGAACCAGTTCCCACACTTGCTGTTTCTTGAACTGAAGAAGCTCAAGCTGCATGGCATCAACCCATCCATTGTCCTTTAAAGCAATATGATAATTCTTTGGTTCTTGCTGACTGATGAAGAGAGCATAGAAGCAGAAATTTGACAATTGACTTCTTGTTGATACTCCAGCAGTGATATCACCAATGATTTGAGACATAGGGTGATTCTTCAGATCTTGATACACAATGAGATCTGTGCAAGTGTTTGTAGCGGTTCAGCAGCAACAGATGGTGATGGTGTATCATTTCCTTGAAACAATCAGTGGATGGTAATTCAAAGGAAGTTGAATTCGAAGAAATCTCATCAGCATTTTTTGTGGATGGTGCTACTGGAGCTACAGGAACATCAGGTCTAGCTGAGTCAGGCAGCTGATCACTAAACCTGAAGAGGTGAGTACTGCAATCATCATCATCATCAGCAGTACCACTAGGTGGTGAACTGTTGACAGGAGCAACAGCAGGAGTTTGATAAGGAACATATTGCAGTATGTCCAAATCAAATAACTCCATAGGACTTTGTGGAATCTTGTCCTTTGGAGATTCATTAAACTTAACATGTATAGTTTCTTCAACCATCTTTGTTCTGCAGTTGAAGACTCTGTATGCCTTGCAAGTAGATGAATAACCAACAAAGTACCCTGCATCCACCTTAGGATCAAATTTATGGAGTTGATCCTTTGTGTTGAGAATGAAACAGGGACACCCAATGCTTTGAAAAATGAAATCAGAGGAGCCAAATGATGGAGAACTTCATATGGAGTCTTCATCAACCTCTGATTTACTAAAACTCTATTTTGCACATAACAAGCTGTGTTGACAGCTTTAGCCCAAAGGTCAATGGCAAACCTGAGTAAGCCAGCATGGACCTTGCAGCTTCAATGAGGGTCCTGTTCTTTCTCTCCACTACTCCATTTTGTTCTGGAGTTCTTGGAATGCTGAACTGCCTTTTGATTCCCTTTGAAAGATAGAAGTCATCAAGTGTATGATTTCTGAACTCAGTTCCATTATCACTCCTAATACACTTGACTGGAAGGGAATACTGCTTCTCAATGTACAGCACAAAGTGAATAATCTTCTGAGCAGCCTCATCCTTTGAATGTAGAAAGAAAGTCCATACAAATCTGGAGTAATCATCCACAATTACCAGACAGTATTTCTTCTTTCCCATGCTCATTACTCTCACAGGACCAAATAGATCCATATGCAGTAATTGCAAGCAGGCAGTGGACTTGGACACTTCAATAGGAGGAATGAGACTTTGTGCTGTTTTCCTTTTTAACAAGCAGTGCAGGTTTCGTCACAGTGGAACTCCTTTATTGGTAAGCCTCTGACTAAACTATTGTGGCTAAGCTGATTCATGTTTTTGAGATTAACATGACCAAGCCTCCTGTGCCACAGTTTAGATTCTTGAGAAGAGGCTTTGGAAAATAGGCAAGGATTGCCTTTGAGATCTATCTTCTTAGAGAGATCTAAGGCATACACTCTTCCTGTCCTGTTGGCTTTCAGGAGAGTGTGATCATCCAACACCTTGTCAATCAAGTGCAAAACTTTGGATGACAGAATCCTACAGTTTTGACTGGTGAAAAGGGCAACATGGCCTTTGTCACACATTTGACTGACACTCAAGAGGTTGTACTTGAGATTTTCCACATGATTAACATCATCAAATTTGATTTCTCCATTGGAGACAAAGCCCTTACCGATGATGTAACCCCTAGCATCATTGCCAAAAGAGACAAATCCCTTCTTTCCTTGAGAGTAGTCATGAAGAAGAGAGCTGTTCCCAGTCATGTGCATAGATCCCCCACTGTCTACATACCAGATGCTACTTTGGCATGTTGAAGAACCCTGCAATAATAAACAATCAGTTAGTTTTAGAGACCCAAACCTTTTTGGTTTTGGGCCTGGTCTCATCAATAGATGGTAAACTAACATGTTTATTTGAAACAACAGCCTGAGAGGAAGAAGATGGTGTAGAAGAGGAGTCCTTTGGCTTGGACCTCCTTTTCTGTGGTTTCAACATAGGAGAATCTAGTTGGTTAACTCTACCCAACAGATGTTGTACCATCATCACCAGCTGTGTCTGATTTTGTGATAAAGCTTTCAGCTCATCAGACACATTGCTAGTGGAGTTAGATAAGTTCCTATGTTGCACCTTCTTCTTTTGAGCACCCTCAGCTGTCACCTGTTTAACCCCTTCCTTTTTGGATTTCTTTAAGGACTTAAGGTTACAGGATTTGATGTTGCTGATACAATGTGGTCTCAAACTCAGTTTTCATTTTTCCATTTTCTCATTAATTTCTTCTTTTTGTTTGAGTTTGGAACCTCTTTTGTACCAACAATCATCTGTAAGATGATTGAACAAACCACATACTTCACATGGTTTCTTCTTCATCTTAGGTTGATCATCAACTAAAGATGGTGAAGCAACAGAAGACTTGTTCTTCAATGCTTTGGAAGCATTGGTTGCTTTCTTGACTACCTCTTTAGTAGTCTTCAAACTCTTTCTACTGCCAGTTTTCTTCTCTTCAGTACTGACAGCAGTTGAAGTTTGAACTTCAGGTGTTAAATCCTGCTCTCTATCCTTTCAGGACCTTCAGGATTAACTCCTGAGTTGATCAACTCATTTATCATGTGAATGTCAGTATTTGAACCATCAACATCAGCTGATAGGTTCAAAGAGGGCTTGATGCTGACTGCTACTTCTGATTGTGCTGTATCAGAAGGTAGATCACATGATGTGATGGATTGGTTATCACTCTCACCATCAGATTCTACCTCTGCTCTTGGGGTAAAATCTGTAGGTGGAGCAGTGTGATTGTAACCAATTCCAAACTTCACATTTGAACCAGATTGCTTACTAAGAAGCATTTCAAAACCTTTGCATGATTGTACCCATCTATCACACTCGACCTGGGTAACTGCAAGGGTTTCTTTGAGATCTTTGTACTTCTCTAGAAGTACTTCTTCTCTAGCCTTATCATCAATTATTTGGCAATTCAGTTTATAAATCTCATCATTTTTATCTTTGAGCACAAACTCAAACTCAGCTTTGTTTTTGGAAATTATTTGTTCTAGCTCAATGTTCTTATTAATTAGAACTACATTTGCTTCTCTAATGGAAGCAAATGCTGCTATGCATGGTTCAGAACATAATTTGGCTTTTGCCTCAGAGGATACCTGTGATACCTGAGGTGTAGAGGCATTGGAAAATGAAGTATCAGCAGACTCCAAAGCCATAAGAGCTAGATTCCCAAAGGGACTGTCACCACCATGTTGACCAGCACCTGAGAACAGTTGATCATGACCAGACAAGTCATCTGGTAAACTGCTCCAGTCAACAACTCCTGGGGTGAAGAAGCTGTGTTGTTGAGATTGAGGTTGTTGATGAGATAGGGAAGGCTGAGGTTCTGGTAGTGCATGAGGTTGTGGTGTCATAGGAACTTGAACTTGATTTGACTGTGGCATGTAATAACAAGGGTACGGATATGGCATTTGACCCTGAGGAACAAAATATGCCGGAGATTGTTGTTGAGGATGATGACTAGAGGTGACAGGATGTTGCCCTCTGTGTTGTTGACTATTGCCAGGAAAAGTCACAAAGGGTGCAGTAGAGTTAGATCCAGTTGATCTACACTCTCTGCAAAGTGTCCAAGCCTTTGGCATTTGTGACACCTCAACTTGCTCTTGTCAAACCCAACTTTGGTTTTGCCAGAGAGTCCTGGGAATTTTCTTCCAGTTCTTTTATAGAACTTCTGAGATCTGATATTTATCAAGGCCATTTGGCTCAAAATATCCATCTCTTCTAAGTCATCATCAGCAATCCCCTTGAGATCATCCATAATGAAACATAGATTGTCATTATTACACCCAGTAAACTGACCATCAACACTCACAAATGCAGAATCAGAAGTGCTTGAAGAGAAATTAATATGCTCATCATACTGGCATTCAGATGAAGCATATTCTGACTCATGACCCACCAAGGCAGTGTTGCCTTGTATAAAGTCTTCAGTGAGCTTTCCAGATGAAGACAACTTTCTCTTCTGTTCTATCTCTCTCTCAAAAGTGAGCAGTTTCCCATGGAGTTGGGTGAGAGATAGTTTGTCCAAACTTGCACTGGAGCGTAGGACAATAGTATATGTGTCCCATCTCTCAGGCAGTGATCTGAGAAATCTGTTATTCATCTGAATATTTGTGTATTCAAGTTTGACCATTTTTAGTTCAGAGATCAAACAAGAGAACCGCTCATATTGTTGAGTCAGTGTCTCACCCTTTCTATGAGAGAATGTCTCATATTGTTGGGCAAGAATTTCTCTATTATTTGCCAAGACCTCATCTGTTCCTCCAAATTGTTCTTTCAAGGCAATCCAGAGGTCATGGCAGTTTCATGATGCATTAGCCAGAATAGATTTCATTGGGCAATGCCATGGCCAGAATTCCATGGGCTTTTGCATCAATTTCAAGCAACTTCTTATCCTCATCTGAGTATTGCTCCCTCCTCTTCGGAACCATTTGATTGGTTTCCGGGTTATTCACCATAGGCTTGTGTGGACCATGTACCACTGATGTCCAACACCCTGCGCTGTTAACAGACAGGTGATGGAGCACGTCTTTGCCATATGTTATACTCATTCCTAACCAGCATAGGTGGCTTGGTTGAGGAACCAGTATTGTGAGGATCATTGGAAGGAGTGGTCATTTTCAGTTCAAAAACAATTTAGTTCAAGTTTTAAAAAGTTTTAGACAGACCACAACAAACTCAATGAGAACCAAGAAAAGATCTCAGGATGAATGAGCAGAAATACAGAAAATTCAATCTCTATACCGTTTCTTGCAAAAACAAGGCTAATTCAATCAAACTTAGATCTTGAATAGCAGTTTCAATGATCAATTGTTAGATCGATCAATGATTAACCTGCTCTGATACCATTTGACAGGATCAGTGATCACAAGTTTGATGTATTAGAATACAAAGCAGCGGAATACAAACTAGAATTAGACAAATTGTAGCAAGCAATCGATACTTGTAAGCATTAAGAGCGCATACGGTTATAGGGAGAGAATATATTTCTAATTTGAAGGAATGTTTATAGAGGTAGAATATTTCTAATCAAATCATTCATTCATTCCATTCATTCACGATTACAATAAGTTGTCACTCCTTATATAGAGTGCAACAATCACTGCTGTTATCACGGAAAGTGACAACTGGCAGATCTAATACAAAAATAACTAATTCTTAACAAACTACTGAAACATTCACAACTACTGGAACATATCAGCATGTTAAGTACAAAATATAAAACTACTGAAACTACAACGACTGAAGAACAAGCTCTTCAGTCGTTTTACAAAACTACTGAAACATAAAAATAAAAACTACTGATATCACACTACTGAAGAAGTACTCTTCAGCAGTTGTGACAAACTACTGAAGAATACTCTTCAGCAGTTGTGACAAACTACTGAGGCTTCAGTACTTGATCTTCAGACTTTGACCTTCAGGAGTTTCATCAGCTGATGACTTCAGTAGATATCATCAGCTGATGTCTTCAGTCTTTGTCTTCAGACCTTGTACATCAGTTGTTGATCTTCAGCACTTGTAAACTCTTCAGCTGTTGTACTTCAGTACTTTGGTCTTTCAGCTTCAGCACTTGTGTTCTTCAGCTGTTGTACTTCAGCACTTTGGTCTTTCAGCTTCAGCACTTGTGTTCTTCAGCTGTTGTACTTCAGCACTTTGGTCTTTCAGCTTCAGCACTTGTGTTCTTCAGCTGTTGTACTCAGCACTTTGGTTCTTCAGCTGTTGAGGTCTTCAGCACTTGATCTTCAGCTGTTGAAGTCTTCAGCACTTGTCAAACTACTGATGAGGCTTTCAGCAGTTGTTGTGATACCATGTGGGACTTAGAGGTTTTCTGATCTTGGCTCATTGGTTCTTTTGGTCCAACATTTTATAATTTAATATTTTTTTAATAAAACTTTTCCATTTAGATATTTATAGTAAATGATTAATAATCTTTTAACTTCATGAAAAGATTATTTCGAAGTAAATTGTTACAAGTTGTTTTAAATAATTAAAAAATAATAATTCACAATAAATGTTGTATTTAATCCATAAAACAATTAAAATAATTTAATAATGGAAATTCAAATTGAGTTCGGGTTTAGGGTTTTAACTCGAAAAATTGTGGATGTTACAGTCTCCCCTGCTTTAAGAAATTTCGTCCCGAAATTTAATCAAAATAGACCAATTTCAAGGATATGAGGAGACTTGGATTTCATTCACGATTACAAGTGATCTCTTAGAAGCGTTTAAACTCAATAAGTTTAGTTATGATGCTCTGATAGATTTAAGTTTATTAAGTTTCTTAATTCACAATTTCATGTATTCATTGGAAAAGGGTAAAAGATTATTAATCTAAAATGTTTAATTGATAAACGTTTGTATCTTAAATTATGACATCCATTAAATTTCCGTTACCAAACTCCGTTAGTTCCGTTAAGTCTTGCATACACGTATCGTGAACACACACTAGTTGTCGTTTAACGTTGGTGACCTAATAATAATGAATAATGTTAAACTAATGAGAATCTAATTGATTATGTGATTATTGTGTTATGTTTATGTGGTTGCATGTTTTAAAATGTTAATTAGAAAATTAATCGCGTAACGCGGAAACGTGCCTATTTATTCGTAAGTCTTGTGTTTTTATAAAGATAAAATATATAATGATTTTCATTAGTTTGTATCTTTATATTATTAAGTTAAAAACACTTTACAAAGAGTTTAAAGCCTAGTTTTTATAAAATAAAATTACAAGGGCTTAAAGGGTAAATATGGAAATTAAAATTAAACAAAACAATCCCAAACCCTAGCCCACCCTAAATCGGCCACAAACACTCCTCTCTTCCCCTTTCGCATTCCAATTCAGCCTAGAATCATCGAGAAAGCATTGGTTTGGATCTATTTCAAGGCATACAACTCGTGGGAATCATCAATTGCAAGTTAACACACGTTTAAAGGTTATATTTTTACAGGTTTCGTGGGTTGTTCATGGTGGCCGAACCTAAATTCATGAATGGGTCTTCATGGGGTCGAATTTGAGGTTGTTTGATGATGTTAGTATGTTAGTTGGATTGATTACATGTTAGTTAACGTCGATTATGTATGAATTTTATGTTTTTAGTGGTTTAATCATGGACTTTGATTGGAAGCAAACCCTAATTCGAAAATTGGTCGGATAATGGATGAATGATGATTGTTTGATGAATGTTTGATGATTAACAGGTTGTATGAATGCTAGGTTACATTGATTTTGCAAGAAATTGATGAATTGATGTTGATCTTCATAGCTTACTAATAATAGTAACTTTATTTTTCATGTAATGTTGAATTATTGATGAATTGATGTGTTCATGGTGATGATTAGATGTTAGATTGTTGTTGTGATCATTGGAAATTCAAGAACACATGTTATAGTTCATACATTACTAAAGATAGTAACTTTTTAGGATATGAATTGATGAGTTATGATGTTTGGATGTTGTTGATCATGCTTAGATGATGATATGAACTTGAATTGGTATATTATTGATGAATTAATGAATGCATAGGATGTTTAATAGATTTTGGGATTTGCTTTCCCAAAAGGGAAACTTTATTTATGAAAAATGTGAAAGATGATAGTTTGAACATGTTTGGGATGTTAGGAGCATGTTAGTAAGTTCACGGATGAATTCTAATGTGATAGAACATGTTAAATTAGTTGTATGGGATGCTTGGATAATCATGGGTGATGTTTGGACTTTGATGATCATGTATGATGTTGATGTTGGTTAGTAGTTAGGACATCATGTTTGGGACTGGAAATGGATTGTTATGATGTTTGTTGAATGCAATAAACATGGTTAATGATTATGATTATGATCATCATACACGCGTGCGAATCTGAGGCCCCTACTTGGTAGGATTGGCAGGGTTTAGGATGTGAAGTCGTGAGTGGCTTCACATGACATGTGGTGCGTGATTTGATCTTTGTGTGGCATATTAGTTGTGTTATAACTAGTGGTTATGTTAATGTTCTAGATTCGCATGACTTGTATGATACTTGGTTGTATGATGATCTAAGCGATACACCTGGTTAATATAGCATACATATGATCTATTTGAATGTTAACTATGTATGATATATGTGTATGGTTACTTGAATGGTTTACAACACATAAAGTCACCAACGGGTCAAATGGGTCAACTGGGTCAAACATGTCTGTTTTTTTTCTGAAATCTTGAGTCTATGGTTGTAGTGTACTTAGGGTTTCACATGTTCTTTGCTTACACGTACTCATGTACTTACATGATCTAGGTAACCTCTGAAGGTTGTCTGTCTATTCTGTTTGTCAAGTCAAACTCTAAGTATCTATACGCATATGAGGTGAGTTAATGCCCCACTCTTTATTTAATCTCTTTTGGGGGAGATAGCATACTGGTAAATCACAAACGCTTTATATATTCAAGTTGTGTATAATATTATATAGTGTTAATATCATGGAAAAGTCCTCACACTTTTGAATTGTTAATATTGAATAGCGGGGAAATTTGGGTAGTACTACTGGGTCTGACGAGCCCCACCTGTGTGACTCGAGGTCAACCGGGTGCAATTTGTCCTAACAAACATTGTCACGACCTATTAAGTCGTGACAGGAGGCAACAACGTAACACAGTCAGCTTCAATTACGAAATCACTATGAAATAATATTTATTGTTAATGGACTAGCTATCTGTTACAATGCACTACTTTTATATCTCTATTATTAAACTGTTTATGTTTGAATATCTCTTGAACTCACCAATCATTGTGTTGACATTTTAGTATGCTATTCTCAGGTCATTAGCTTGCTTGCCATAGGAGCACTACATGGTTCACTTGCATACTAAGACTCGGTCTTCAAGACATTTTTAGCATTTTAATGATTAATGTTTACTCTTTTGGATTGGCACATGTTTTGCCATAGTATACACTTTTATTTCTTTGGGTTGTTTTTCAAAACGCTTCCACACAGTTTAAAGTTTGTACTTTGGTTGAATTTATTTAAATTATGGCATATAGTGTAGTTCTAAGTAACTATTGACTGTGATCCTGGTTTGTTCACACGCCTCGTGGTAAAACTCCGCAAGTGGATTTTGAGGGTGTGACATAAATGGTGTTGATACATGTATGTCCCTAGATCATGATATGAATGTAATAGATCTTGTTTGTCTGATTATGAGGTAATGCTTGAAATGATTAATGAAATGATATTGCTTGTTTGATATTTATAATGTTTCATATTTCATTAATGAGTCGACATTGAATTGGTTAATTAGATTTGTGGTTGTTTGAAGTGTTATACATAATATTATATTAATTAATTAATGCATTCAAACTTAACAGAATGAAGTTCTCATGCAAGTGGCCCATGCGAATGGACCATACGCATGAATAACTTCATACGAATGACTCAGTCGCACGAGGGAACAGGAGACTGGATTAGTCGTATGATTATAACATGAGATTGACTCAGTCGCACGACTGAATACTCAATCGTGCGAATGAATCAACCGCATGGTTCAATCGCACGACTGAACCATACTAATGGTTCAGTCGCACGAATGAATAATACTAACCTATAAATACAACACAATTCGTGAAAAATAGAGAGCTTTTGATTACTTACGACTCCAAACGTACCTTAGCCGTCCAGAAGCCTCCCAATTCGTTCTCCAAGTTCATAGAACACATTAGATCGATTCCCAATCGATTTCTAACGTTAGTTTCAATTCTTTATTGATTCTTTGTGTGTTCTCACTGATTGGTTCGCCGATCAAATAGGATTCCGCACTATTTGATCTGGTTTAACACGCTAATCACTAGGTATTTCGTTTAAATACTAGGTCTTAACAAGTGGTATGAGAACTTTGGCTCTTGATTATGTGTGATTCAATCAAGATTGATAAAAAGTTTGTGTTTTTGCACTAAAAATGCAATCTTTTGCGTCAAAAGTGATCTTGGACGTTCCCTGCTCATCAAAGTTTGGTTTCTACGGACTTAGGCGATTAGACCTTGCGAAATTTCGAATTTTTACGGCTAAAACACGTTTAACCTAGAAATTTTCGCAAAACAGCAGCCACGGTCGCACGAGTGTGCCATTCACACGACTGGACTTCATTCGCATAGTCCAGACGCACGATTGGACCTAGTCGTATCTCCTTTCGTACGACTGAACCGTTCGTTCGCATTGTTCATACGCATTAGATTCATTCGCACGACTGAGCTAATCGCTTAGTTCAGCCGCACGATTGAACCAGTCGCAGAGTTCATACGCACGACTAGGCCATTCACATCCTTCAGTCGCACCAGTGATAGTTTGGTTTATTAGACTTAAAGTTATTCGCCATGGAAGATCAAATGTCAGCCTTTACTGCTGGAAAGGACTCTAGGATACAGAACCTGTTGTTGCTTGAGAATGAAGTGGGTAATCATAATAAACCACCAAAGTTTTTGACGTTAGATGAGTTTCCCCACTGGAAAACAACGTTTTGAGATCTACCTCAATGGAGTCGATCCGAATCTGTGGGATGCCATCGAGATTGGATATAGTACACCGGTTGGAGCTGATGGAGCTAAGCTACGTTAGGAGGGATGACAGATGTGCAAAAGGTTAAATACAATTACACAGTCTATTCCTAAAGACATATTCCACCAGTACTCAGAGAATAAGCAGTCCAAGAAACTTTGGGATGAGCTAGAAAAGAGGTATGACGGGAATGCTTCATTGAAGGCAATCA
This sequence comes from Flaveria trinervia, assembly GCA_025506515.1. Taxonomy (NCBI): domain Eukaryota; kingdom Viridiplantae; phylum Streptophyta; class Magnoliopsida; order Asterales; family Asteraceae; genus Flaveria; species Flaveria trinervia. Next base: position 1,859,988 of record CM046447.1, on the reverse strand, counting down.
AAGCTAAGGAGTTAAAGAAGGAATTCGATAACTTCTCATTGATGGGAAACGAGAGTTTAGACGACGTTATAGATAGATTTTACCATCTGATGAGTGAACTTCATACACATGGGGTGGCAACTACCATGGAAGAGAAAGTTACTAACTTTGCAGACGGATTGCCTAAAAGTGGACCTCATTCGTGTCTAACCTTAGACAGAATGGAATGCTGGCAAAACCGGATATTAATGACTTCATTCTTAAGTTGCGAGAAGAGTCACTTAGGATGAAGTACAGAGATCAGGAGTCTTTGTACAATCAAAATCCAGCCTTGTACAACGCCACGCCTCAAGCTAAGACATCTGGAGCACCTCTCCAGACTGCATTTGTGTCTAGCTCATCGGGTCCTTCACATGCGTCTCCTTCAGGATTAGACACGTCGGGACTCTCTTGCACCCACTATATTGGATCCGAAACAAGTGCTACTAAACTGAAGACCGAGAATCTTGGAATGTGACTGTGGAAGTAGCTCGAGAACACATGGATCTTTTGGCTGCAATGGTCCATTCTTATGATGAACTTGTTGCTGGGAGATTGGAAACTGCCATCTGGCCGACGAGGACTACGAGCAGGTGGACGAAATGGAGCTTGAGAGGATGGACATAATGTGGGCCTTAGCTAGTGTTGTCCGGAGGGCAAAGTAGTTTGTAAAACAACCGGACAGAACTTAGTAGCTACTAAGGATACCACATTTGGCTTTGACAAGAGCAAGTGACCTGCTTCAACTATGGAGAGAAGGAGCACTTCAAAAGACAATGTGTCAAGCCTAAGAAGACAGGTAACGGGAACCCGTTCTCGTCTTCACTCGTCAAGACAAGCAAGCTACCAGTTCTACTTCATCAAGCAAGGATCCAAAGGCCTTGACTGCTCATGATAATGAAGGACAGGATTGGAGCTTTAGGTTTGTCTCGCCAGGGGAATCAAACATTGCAAGTGTAGAAGACATTGACAGTGATTCCGCTAGTGAAGGAGACCTAGCAGTTGAGATAGCGATGTCACATAGTGAAGAAGCAACTGCAACCAAGGTCAGTTACAAGCCTAAGGAGGAGTCTACCACGTCAGAGACAGAAAAGACAGAATCACCAGGACCAGAGACATCTGCTGCTGCGTTGATGGCAAATTCTTCTGAATCAACTCAGGTAAGTACTACTGACCAAATGTTTGATAATCATGCTTGTTCTGATTGTGATATTTTTAGGAATAGCATAGATGAAAAATTTTCTAGGTTATTAGATCATAATGAGAACTTAGTAAAAGATTTGCACCTGTGCACTGAGGCTAATAGGGTATTAAAACAAAATGAGCATAGTTATAAAGAAAAGATAGACCTTTTGACTAAACAGCTTAGGGAAACCAAAGTAGTTGCCTTTAACCAAGCTAATGACATTAGGTATTATCTAAACTCCTTAGAAGACACTAAGAAGCAAAAGCAGTTCTAGAAGTAGAAGTAAATTCATTAAAACAGAACAGCATAGTTGGACTTGTTCTTCACACGTAGTCCAACACTTAGTGAGAGAAAGGCACAACGGGAGGGATTGGGTTATAAAGTGGTCCCACCACCACCTGAGACTTTGATGAACACTAAGACTAGACCAATAAATAGTAATCCCATCAAGGATCATGTGGTTTCTACTCCTCTTGTTAGTGATCCAGATTCCTTATGTTCATCTATGGACTCTGGAAACAAACAAAAGGAGGCCACCTCAAAGGCAAAGGATAAATTGTCTAGTGTTAATCTGGAAAAGGAATTTGAAAAGGTTAACTTGAAGTTAGGTTCAAACAGAGTCAAATCAGAACCTAAAAGGACTTCCTAAGGTTAATATTTCACATACTTCAAGTCAAAAACCTATTAACCAAAAGAAAAGGAGGTTAAACAGGTGAAAATAGTTAACTTTGTTAAACCAGAGAAAACAACCAAAGAACCAGAGTCAAAACCTAGAGTGAGTAATGTTACTAGAGTGTCACACACTTCTCCACAAAGAAAGTTTAATCATAAAGTTGATAGTAGATCGTGCTACAACTATGGTGAATATGGACACATTGCTTCCTATTGTCACTTCTATCAGACACCCAGTAAGAAGATTGAACTTCAGGTTTCAAAGCCTAGGTCTTCTAAGAGGATTTCACTGACTCCACCTAGAAGAACTAGTGAACCTAAAATTCAACCTATAAGTTAGTCGACTGTTTATCACAAACAGGCATTGCACAAATCTGGATTATGGAAAGAGAAGACATCCTCTGTGTCTGATAATAATGACAAGAAGGAACCTGAGCTACCCTCATCCTCTAAGGGTCAATGGGTAGAATTTATGATGTGTGATGCCTTGGGAAACCCAAGCCAGTAAAGGCTTGGGTTCCTAACCCAAACTAATCCTTTACTTGTATGTGCAGGGTGTTCGATACAGGTGAAACTAACACGTGGATAGTAGATAGCGGAGCATCCAGGCACATGACAGGAACAGAGCTCTTTTATCAAACGTCAAGCAAATAAAAGGAGGGCATGTTTCGTTTGTTGGAAACAAGGGTGGCTATATCACAAGCCCAGGGAGAAGTGGGGAATCAGAAAGTTAAGTTTGATAGGTGAACTACATTCAACAACTACAAAATAACTTACTTTCTATCTCCCAAATATGTGATAGGGATTTAAAGTCATCTTCGACAACAAGAAGTGTTACGCACCGAAGAAAGACTACGTGATCCCAGAGGACCAAGTTTTGATGACTGCTTCAAGATATAAAGATCTCTATGTCTTGGATCTGTCAACAGCTTCTACAATGGATCATGAGGTTCAATGTTTTCTATCTAAAGCTACTGAAAATGATTCCATCTCCTAGCATAGGAGAATGGGACACATTAGTCAAAGGAAGATGAATAACTTGATTCAGAAGGATCTGGTGAGAGGAGTTAATGTCAAGAACTTCCAGCTTCCTGACTTTTATGTAGCTTGCAAGAAAGGCAAACATACAAAGAAGTCTCATTCGGAAAAGAAAGTTCATTCAATAGAACTTCCTCTTAAGCTTCTTCACATGGATCTGTTTGGTCCAGTCAGTACAAAGAGCATTGCAGGCGACTTGTACTGCTTTGTGGTCACTAATGACTACTCAAGGTTCACTTGGGTAATGTTTCTGAAATCCAATCAGAAACATTTGAATCATTCAAGAGTGGTAACCACACTGGAATCTCTCTACAAGCTGAAGGTTAGACAAGTACGCTCAAACAATGAAACAAATCAAGAACCAGTGGATGGAGGAATACTGCAAGGAAAAGGGAATATGCATCAATTCACTTCTGCCTACACACCTCAGATCATGGCGTTGCCGAGAGAAAGAACAGAAGCTTGATAGAGAAAGCACGGACTATGCTGGCAGACTCAAAACTGCCTATTCAATTCTGGAATGAGGTAGTGGCGAATGCATGTTATACACTGAATCGAGTCCTGATAGTCAAGCGCCACGGAAAGACTTGTTACGAGCTACTACAAAGACGCAAACCAAATCTGGAATATCTCGAACCATTTGGCGCGGCGTGCACACTTCTTATGAAGACACAAGAGGGTAAATTCAGCGAGAAGGCACATGAAGGATCTTCTAGGATACAAACACGAATTAGACAAATTGTAGCAAGCCAACGATATATGTGAGCATTAAGATCGCATACAGTTATAGGGAGAGAATATGAATTTCTGATTTCTAGGAATGTTTATAGATGTAGAATATTTCTAATCGAATCAATCAATCATTCCATTCAATACTCATTTCGCTCAATGATTACAATAGGTTGTCACTCCTTATAGAGTGCAACAGTCACTGCTGTTATCACGGAAAGTGACAACTGGCAGATCCAATACAGAAATAACTAAATCTTAGCAAACTACTGAAATGGTTCACAACTACTGAGAACATATCAGCAAGTTAAGTACAAAATATAAAACTACTGAAACTACAACGACTGAAGAACAAGCTCTTCAGTCGTTTTACAAACTACTGAAACAAGAAAATAAAACTACTGATATCACAACTACTGAAGAAGTACTCTTCAGCAGTTGTGACAAACTACTGAGGCTTCAGTACTTGATCTTCAGACTTTGACCTTCAGGTGTTTCATCAGCTGATGACTTCAGTAGATATCATCAGCTGATGTCTTCAGTCTTTGTCTTCAGACTTTGTACATCAGTTGTTGATCTTCAGCACTTGTGAACTCTTCAGCTGTTGTACTTCAGTACTTTGGTCTTTCAGCTTCAGCACTTGTGTTCTTCAGCTGTTGTACTTCAGCACTTTGGTTCTTCAGCTGTTAAGGTCTTCAGCACTTGATCTTCAGCTGTTGAGGTCTTCAGCACTTGTCAAACTACTGATGAGGCTTTCAGCAGTTGTTGTGATACCGTGTGGGACTTAGAGTTTTCTGATCTTGGCTCATTGGTTCTTTTGGTCCAACAAACTCCCCCTGAACCAATGCAGCCAAAACCTCTAACTTATTATACTCCCACTTATTGATGGCCAAAAGGTTGGTCTTTTTCCTTCTTGATCAGTAGAGAAGATGACCCATGTAAGCTCGGCCTGGGAAGAACCTCAAATATTTGTTTGGCAGAGTATGAATGGGAACTCTGTTTTGGGGAACAGGACCAGAGTTGTTATCCCATTCATGAGATTCACTTCCCCATAATGAGTCTGTACGACTCTCGGTGTAGGCCTCAAGGAGGTGATTTGTTCCTCCATGGTTAGCTCTTCAGCACTCTTTCAAACAATGATTCGGCCCATACTCAGACAGGTATTGGCTGTTTCCCATCCTTAGCTCCACAGTTGTTATTATTCTGTAAGCAAAACATCCGGGTGATTACCCTCTAGGAACAACTGGAGCTCATTTTTCCTGACTTCCTCAAGCCTCTTGTAAACTAACCCCTTTTTCACTATTTTGTTTTCCAACATCTTCTGAGGGGTTAGATTAGCTTTGTAGGCCTTCTTGAAGTCTTCTAGGATTTCCCAGGGTGAAACTACAAAGACCAGAGAGATCACTTCATCTACGATCTTTTTCACCTGGCCAATGTATCTCCGAGGTATATGTTCTTATGAATTCTTTGAGAGAGACCCTGGGATCAGGCCAAATCCTCATCTTTCCTTTTGATATTGAAAGGTATGCTGAGAGTGTAAAGTCTGAGAGCTTGCTCCTTCATATTGATGATGGAAGATGTGGCTGCATAAGCTTTGTCAACTCTCTTCAGCAATTCTCATCATGCTGTTTATGAAGCTCTTCTTCTTCTAGCTTCACTTTAACCATTTGTCTCTGGACTTCAGGAGTAATTGCTGAGGAGTGACTGTGGCCTTAGGCAACTGAATCACAGCTGAGAGCGGCAGCCTGTCTTCTTCATCTTCATCATCGTCTTCTAGCTCAATATCCTTCTCTTCTTCTTCAAGGGTATATCATCGGCTATGGGTTTGAGGGTAAGGGAGTTGGTTTGGTGGGTGGTGTTTTGGTGGTGTTTTGGTGTGGGAATGGTGACAGGCTGTTCTAGCATCCTTGAGGTGAGTGTGGCTTTTGATTGCTTGGCTAGCTCAGTCCTGCTCCCAGCACCCGCTTCATTCAAAGCTTCAATGACAAGCCCCTTAGTATATACTTCAGATGAACAGATCTGGTGGTGATTGCCAAGATACTGTCCCTGGACCAAGCTTTGATTTCAATCATTGATCTTCCAAGATATTTTGCAATAAATCTTATCATGATTTCAAGCCTTCTCTTTCTAACACTTCATAACTTGCCCATCTGTTCTGGATTTCTTCAATCTCTAGTCGTCGAATCTCAGAGTCAAGTTATTGGTGTCATGGCCTTGCCTAAACAGCTGATCAATGATGTTGTCCATTGATCTACTGTGTTCGGCATCAGCTTTTTTATCAGTAGCTCCAAGGCTTTATCTTCAGCAATGGCTCATCAGCACTTTCTTTCGCTTGTAGGTGAGCATTGTTGCTGTTCTTTCTCCTCCTTCTTTTCCTCGGATCTTTTCCTCTTCTTTTCTTTCACTGCAGTACTCTCCCCCTTTTTGGTGCATTGGAGGAAGGGTTGGTACCGCAGAAAGAGTCTTTGGACAGCAGCATCAACCAAGGGCTGTAAGGTTGAGGAAAGCCTCTCATCAAGGGCTTTGATCACTATATCAGTGATATGGGGGTGAGAGGGGGGGAATTTTGGAGTATAGCACCTATTTGCTCAGGAGGGTTCTGTTCCTGAGAAGTAGGGCCTGAAGCAGAGGCAGGTGGTTGATTTTGGGTGGCTCTGTGTTTGGGAAACCTTCAAGGGAAGGTGCCATCTGTGGGTGTATGATGGTGGCAGATGGACTTGCATCCTGAGACATCTTGGCCAGCAGCTCTTTGAGTCTGCTACTCTCATCTCTAGAATGGTGTTTTGAGCAACTACATCATAGAAGAAGCTCAGGTCATCATCAGGTAATACTGAATCACCTGACCTCCTGCTTAGAGCAGGATTTACATGCACTGGGTGTAGACCAGTTGGTGCATGTGCCCCTTGTGCTTGGTACTGGGGACTTCCAGCCTCAGGACAGTCCATCATCAGCTGTTGCCTCTAGGGAGTCTTAGCAATGTTACCAGCCTCACTCTGGTCATGTGCTGAGTCAGAGGAGGTGGCAGCCTCACTAGATATTCTAAGCTCCTTGTCTACACCAGGAGATAGAATTGGGAAACCCCTGTGCTGTGGGTTCTCAGGTGCACTGTGTTCCTCCCCCTCAATTGTAGAGGTAGTCCCAGTAGTAAGTGGTTTCTGGGGAGGGGGTGAGGAGTGCAATTGAGTCAGCACTTGTGCAACTATTAAAGTTGGGCTGTGAGGGGCGGTTGTTTGGGGTAAGGAGGTAGAAGCAGTGTGCACCTGGGGTGGATGGTGCTCTTCAATGGCAATCCCTCAAGTGAGGAAGATCCCAGATAAGTAGGTGCCCCTTGGGTTGCTGCAGGCTCCTGTTGAGAGGAAGCCTGAGCGGCTGTGGCTGGAGGAGTCATTGTATCCACTAGGGGTGTTGGACTAGTGGATATACCTGCGTTTGTGGTGCAGGAGCATCCTCAGGGGACTCAATTCCCTGAGTAGCCATTTTGGGTTTCTTTTGGTGGGTTGGTGGGGACATGGGATTTGGAGGGTGGTGGCTGTGGGTTCCAGCTGCGTGGGTTTTCGCAGCTTGGCAGCCAGTTTGAGTGTCCGGTCAGAGTTGTGCGGGAGTATACTTCTGCAGAACAGCCGTAGCAGGGACTCCCAAGCCAACAAGTCCCTCAGCATTAAGCTGGTCTATAATAATGGCCATTATGAACCGTGGATAGAGTATCCAACGGTTAGCAGTTAGTTTTTGAGCCATATCTTTGAGCTCTGAAAATATTAATTCTGAAAAATTCAGTGGTTGTTGCTCAAGGATAGAATACATTACCTGCTGCCATTTGGTGGACATTTGATCCCAAGACGATGTCTTAGGGGCCAAACATACATGACCATATGAAAAATCAAGCGCTCAGCGTCATAAAGTGTTTCTTCATGATGGTGGTGGCACTGAGATCACCTTGATATCCATGCTGAGCAAATGATAGATCTATGGTGCCTTCGGATATCCAGCAGGAGAGGTAGCATCACTCAGTTGAAGAATTTTACGGATTGTTGCAGGAGTAATCACTACTTCTTTGTTGTTGACGACTGACCGGAGGGATTGTGTGTTGCTCTCCTCAGTTGTAACAGTAATGTTCATCCAAAATTGGTTCAAGATTCGGCATGTAAAACGGGGTCAGAAGGAATGCCTTGTTGTATGGGACTGAACATAAGATCGATAGCAGCATCGAACTTAGTCCAGATCGGCGATTTTGTGAGGTAGGCAACACAGTTGTGTCGCGGTTAATTTGCATAGACGCCATGGAAGTTTTGGGAGGAACGTTAGGTTTGAAGAAGATGAAGCATGGAGAGCTCAGGTTAAGGTATTTATAGGGTACGGGTGAGGAAACGACTGAAGGATGTGGTGTTAGTCATCAGTAGTTTTAAACGACCGTTGACATGGTATTATCCTTTCAGACGTTGAAACAGCTGAAGTCGTGGTGTTAGGCATCAGTAGTTTAGAAAACTACTGAAGACCGTGGTTTTGACTTCAGAGGATTGAAATAACTGAGGACATGGTGTTTGTCATCAGTAGTTATAAAAACTACTGAAGACAGTGGTTTTGTCATCAGCTGTTGTAAACAGCTGAAGACTTGGTATTAGTCATCAGTAGTTATAAAAACTACTGAAGACGTGGTTTTGCTTCAGTTGTTTAAAATGAAACAGCAGTTGTACAAACGACTGAAGAGAAAGTTCTCTTCAGCTGTTTTCGTCAATTCTTAGCTTTTCAGCTGTTTCAAACTATCCTCAACACATTCATCAGTCTTTATGGCTGATTTCAGTTGTTTCATAGGACATCAGTACTTATCTGTTTTTACTGATTGCAGTAGTTATGACTGCATCAGTAGTTGTAACTACGTCAGTAGTTTAAGCAGATGAGGTACTTCAGTACTGTGAGACATTTAGCCTTCAGTAGTTATAAAAACTACTGAGGTTAAAAGAGCTCATCAGTACTTATATGGGACATGTACTTATGATCATCAGTATGAATTACTGAGATCATCAGTAGTTGTCACCTATTCTAGCTGCAGCATACCAAGCCTTAACACCAGGTTTTGGAAAGTTGAACTATCCAAAGGCTTAGTAAAAATGTCTGCAAGCTCATCAGCACTAGGCACAAACTTAGGATCAATCAGACCTTTTTCAAAACAATCCCTTATAAAATGATGTCTGATCTCTATATGTTTGGTCCTAGAGTGCTGGACTGGATTTTGACAATGCAAAGAGCTGAAGCACTATCCATTAACAATGGAGTCTTAGTCTCTGTAATGCCATAATCCAAAAGTTGGTTTTGAAGCCAGAGTACCTGAGATGTACAGCTTGCAGCAGCAATGTACTCTGCTTCCGCAGTGGATGTAGCAACTGAGGTCTGTTTCTTGCTCTGCCAAGAAATCAAGCAGTTGCCTAGGAATTGACATCCACCAGAAGTTGATTTCCTGGTCAACTTACACCCTGCATAGTCACTGTCAGAAAAAGCAACTAATTTACCAGAATGTCTGGTAGAATACCATAAACCTAGAGATGGAGTGCCTTGCAGATATCTAAAGATCCTCTTGACTGCAATCAGATGAGACTCTTTAGGTGCAGCCTGAAATCTAGCACAAACACATGTAGCAAACATAATATCTGGTCTAGAAGTTGTTAAATACATCAAGGACCCAATCATACATCTGTAAAGTGTTTCATCAACCACTTTACCTTTCTGATCTGAGTCCAGTTGTGTGGTGTGCTCATGGGAGTAGAAGGGCTTACAGTTTTGTAAATCAAACTTTTGCAAAAGATCTTTTGTATATTTGGATGATGAATAAAAATTCCATCAGCCTTTTGTTTGATTTGCAACCCCAGAAAGAACTGTAATCATCCATGGCACTCATATCAAACTTCTGTTGCATCAACTTTGTAAAGGCATCACACAACTTTGGATCAGAGGATGCAAAATGATATCATCTACATAAATTTGAACAAGTAGATTATGCTGCCCAGCTTTCTTAATAAATAAAGTCTTGTCTATGGAGCCTCTAGTGAAATTGTTTTCCAGAAGAAAGTTTGATAATGTCTCATACCAGGCTCTGGGAGCTTGTTTTAACCCATAAAGAGCTTTATCAAGCTTATACACCCAATTAGGATGTTTATTGTCCTCAAAGCCTGGAGGTTGACATACATAAACCTCTTCTTTAACTTTTCCATACAAAAATGCACTTTTGACATCCATTTGAAAGACTTTAAGTTTTTGATAAGCAGCATAAGCTAAAAACAATCGAATTGCTTCCAGTCTGGCTACAGGGGCAAAGGTTTCATCATAATCAATACCTTCCTCTTGTACAAACCCCTGAACAACCAGTCTGGCCTTGTTCTTAACAATAAGCCCATTTTCATCAGTTTTGTTCCTAAACACCCATTTAGTGCCTATTGCACACTTACCTGGAGGTAGAGGAACCAGTTCCCACACTTGCTGTTTCTTGAACTGAAGAAGCTCAAGCTGCATGGCATCAACCCATCCATTGTCCTTTAAAGCAATGTGATAATTCTTTGGCTCTTGCTGACTGATGAAGAGAGCATAGAGGCAGAAATTTGACAATTGACTTCTTGTTGATACTCCAGCAGTGATATCACCAATGATTTGAGACATAGGGTGATTCTTCAGATCTTGATACACAATGAGATCTGTGCAAGTGTTTGTAGCCGGTTCAGCAGCAACAGATGGTGATGGTGAATCATTTCCTTGAAACCAATCAGTGGATGGTAATTCAAAGGAAGTTGAATTGGAAGAAATCTCATCAGCATTTGTTGTGGATGGTGCTACTGGCGCTACAGGAACATCAGGTCTAGTAGAGTCAGGCAGCTGATCACTAAACCTGAAGAGGTGAGTACTGCAATCATCATCATCATCAGCAGTACCACCAGGTGGTGAACTGTTGACAGGAGCAACAGCAGGAGTTTGATAAGGAACATATTGCAGTATGTCCAGATCAAATAACTCCACAGGACTTTGTGGAATCTTGTCCTTTGGAGATTCATAAACTTAACATGTAGAGTTTCTTCAACCATCTTTGTTCTGCAGTTGAAGACTCTGTATGCCTGCAAGTAGATGAATAACCAACAAAGTATCCTGCATCCACCTTAGGATCAAATTTGTGGAGTTGATCCTTTGTGTTGAGAATAAAACAGGGACACCCAAATGCTTTGAAAAATGAAATCAGAGGAGCAAATGATGGAGAACTTCATATGGAGTCTTCATCAACCTCTGATTTACTAAAACTCTATTTTGCACATAACAAGCTGTGTTGACAGCTTCGGCCCAAAGGTCAATGGCAAACCTGAGTCAGCCAGCATGGACCTTGCAGCTTCAATGAGAGTCCTGTTCTTTCTCTCCACTACTCCATTTTGTTCTGGAGTCCTTGGAATGCTAAACTGCCTTTTGATTCCCTTGAGAGATAGAAGTCATCAAGTGTATGATTTCTGAACTCAGTTCCATTATCACTCCTAATACACTTGACTGGAAGGGAATACTGCTTCTCAATGTACAGCACAAAGTGGATAATCTTCTGAGCAGCCTCATCCTTTGAATGTAGAAAGAAAGTCCATACAAATCTGGAGTAATCATCCACAATTACCAGACAGTATTTCTTCTTTGCCATGCTCATTACTCTCACAGGACCAAATAGATCCATGTGCAGTAATTGCAAGCAGGCAGTGGACTTGGACACTTCAATAGGAGGAAATGAGACCTTGTGCTGTTTTCCTTTTAAACAAGCAGTGCAAGTTTCATCACAGTGGAACTCCTTTATTGGTAAGCCTCTGACTAAACTCTTGTGGCTAAGCTGATTCATGTTTTAAGATTAACATGACCAAGCCTCCTGTGCCACAGTTTAGATTCTTGAGAGAAGAAGCTTTGGAAAATAGGCAAGGATTGCCTTTGAGATCTATCTTCTTAGAGAGATCTAAGGCATACACTCTTCCTGTCCTGTTGGCTTCAGGAGAGTGTGATCATCCAACACCTTGTCAATCAAGGGCAAAACTTTGGATGACAGAATCCTACAGTTTTGACTTGAGAAAAGGGCAACATGGCCTTTATCACACATTTGACTGACACTCAAGAGGTTGTACTTGAGATTTTCCACATGATTAACATCATCAAATTTGATTTCTCCATTGGAGACAAAGCCCTTACCGATGATGTAACCCCTAGCATCATTGCCAAAAGAGACAAATCCCTTCTTTCTTGAGAGTAGTCATGAAGAAGAGAGATGTTCCCAGTCATGTGCATAGATCCCCCACTGTCTACATACCAGATGCTACTTTGGCATGTTGAAGAACCCTGCAATAATAAACAATCAGTTAGTTTTAGAGACCCAAACCTTTTTGGTTTTGGGCCTGGTCTCATCAATAGATGGTAAACTAGCATGTTTATTTGTAACAACAGCCTGAGAAGAAGAAGATGGCGAAGAGGAGTCCTTTGGCTTAGACCTCCTTTTCTGTGGTTTCAACATAGGAGAATCTAGTTGGTTAACTCTACCCATAGACGTTGTACCATCATCACCAGCTGTGTCTGATTTTGTGATAAAGCTTTCAGCTCATCAGACACATTGCTAGTGGAGTTAGATAAGGTCCTATGTTGCACCTTCTTCTTTTGAGCACCCTCAGCTGTCACTGTTTAACCCTTCCTTTTGAATTGCTTTAAGGACTTAAGGGTTACAGGATTTGATGTTGCTGATACAAATGTGGTCTCAAACTCATTTTTCATTTTTACCATTTTCTTATTAATTTCTTCTTTTTGTTTGAGTTTGGAACCTCTTTTGTACAACAATCATCTGTAAGATGATTGAACAAACCACATATTTCACATGGTTTCTCTTCATCTTAGGTTGATCATCAACTAAAGATGGTGAAGACTTGTTCTTCAATGCTTTGGAAGCATTGGTGCTTCTTGACAGCGTCTTTAGTAGTCTTCAAACTCTTTCTACTGCCAGTTTTCTTCTCTTCAGTACTGACAGCAGTTGAAGTTTGAACTTCAGGAGTTGAATCCTGCTCTCCAGTCCTTTCAGGACCTTCAGGATAGACTCCTGAGTTGATCAACTTATTGATCATGTGAATGTCAGCATTTGGACCATCAACATCAGCTGATAGGTTCAAAGAGGACTTGATGCTGACTGCTACTTCTGATTGTGCTGTATCAGAAGGTAGATCACATGATGATGGATTGGTTATCACTCTCACCATCAGATTCTACCTCTGCTCTTGGGGTAAAATCTGTAGGTGGAGCAGTGTGATTGTAACCAATCCAAACTTCACATTTGAAGCAGATTGCTTACTAAGAAGCATTTCAAAACCTTTGCATGATTGTACCCATCTATCACACTCGACCTGGGTAACTGCAAGGGTTTCTTTGAGATCTTTGTACTTCTCTAGAAGTACATCTTCTCTAGCCTTATCATCAATATTTTGCAATTCAGTTTATAAACCTCATCATTTTTATCTTTGAGCACAAACTCAAACTCAGCTTTGTTTTTGGAAATTATTTGTTCTAGCTCAATGTTCTTATTAATTAAAGCTACATTTGCTTCTCTAATGGAAGCAAATGCTGCTATGCATTGTTCAGAACATAATTTGGCTTTGCCTCAGAGGATACCTGTGATACCTGAGGTGTAGAGGCATTGGAGGATGAAGTATCAGCAGACTCCAAAGCCATAAGAGCTAGATTCCCAAAGGGACTGTCACCACCATGTTGACCAGCACCTGAGAACAGTTGATCATGACCAGACAAGTCATCTGGTAAACTGCTCCAGTCAACAACTCCTGGGGTGAAGAAGCTGTGTGTTGAGATGAAGGTTGTTGATGAGATAGGGAAGGCTGAGGTTCTGGTAATGCATGAGGTTGTGGTGTCATAGGAACTTGAACTTGATTTGACTGAGGCATGTAATAACCAGGGTACTGATATGGCATTTGGCCCTGAGGAACAAAATATGCCGGAGATTGTTGTTGAGGATGATGACTAGATGTTACAGGATGTTGCCCTCTGTTTTGTTGACTATTGCCAGGAAAAGTCACAAAGGGTGCAAGTAGAGTTGATCCAGTTGATCTACACTCTCTTGCAAAGTGTCCAAGCCGTTGGCATTTGTGACACCTCAACTTGCTCTTGTCAAAACCAACTTTGGTTTTGCCAGAGAGTCCTGGGAATTTTCTTCCAGTTCTTTTGTAGAACTTCTGAGATCTGATATTTATCAAGGCCATTTGGCTCAAAATATCCATCTCTTCTAAGTCATCATCAGCAATCCCTTGAGATCATCCATAATGAAACATAAATTGTCATTATTACATCCAGTGAACTGACCATCAACACTTACAAATGCAGAATTAGAAGTGCTCGAAGAGAAATTAATATGCTCATCATACTGGCATTCAGATGATGAAGCATATTCTGACTCATGACCCACCAAGGCAGTGTTGCCTTGCATAAAGTCTTCAGTGAGCTTTCCAGATGAAGACAGCTTTCTCTTCTGTTCTATCTCTCTCTCAAAAGTGAGCAATTTCCCATGGAGTTGGGTGAGAGATAGTTTGTCCAAACTTGCACTGGAGCGTAGGACAATAGTATATGTGTCCCATCTCTCAGGCAGTGATCTCAGAAATCTGTTATTCATCTGAATATTGGAGTATTCAAGTTGACCATTTTTAGTTCAGAGATCAAACAAGAAAACCGCTCATATTGTTGAGTCAGTGTCTCCCTTTCTATGAGAGAATGTCTCATATTGTTGGGCAAGAATTTCTCTATTATTTGCCAAGACCTCATCTGTTCCTCCAAATTGTTCTTTCAAAGCAATCCAGAGGTCATGGGCAGTTTCATGATGCATTAGCCAGAATAGATTCATTGGGCAAAGCCATGGCCAAAATTCCATGGGCTTTTGCATCAATCTCAAGCAACTTTTTATCCTCATCTGAGTATTGCTCCCTCCTCTTCGGAACCATTTGATTGGTTTCGGGTTATTCACCATAGGCTTGTGTGGACCATGTACCACTGATGTCCAACACCCTGCGCTGTTAACAGACAGGTGATGAAGCATACGTCTTTGCCATATGTTATACTCATTCCTAACCAGCATAGGAGGCTTGGTTGAGGAACCAGTATTGTGAGGATCATTGGAGGGAGTGGTCATTTTCAGTTCAAAAACAGTTTAGTTCAAGTTTTAAAAAAGTTTTAGACAAACCACAACAAACTCAATGAGAGCCAAGAAAAAGATCTCAGGATGAATGAGCAGAAATACAGAAAATTCAATCTCTATAACCGTTTCTTGCAAAAACAAAAGCTAATTCAATCAAACTTGGATCTTGAATAGCAGTTTCAATGATCAATATTAGATCGATCAATGATTAACCTGCTCTGATACCATTTGACAGGATCAGAGATCACAAGTTTGATGTATCAGAATATAAAGCAGCGGAATACAAACACGAATTAGACAAATTGTAGCAAGCCAACGATATATGTGAGCATTAAGATCGCATACAGTTATAGGGAGAGAATATGAATTTCTGATTTCTAGGAATGTTTATAGATGTAGAATATTCTAATCGAATCAATCAATCATTCCATTCAATTACTCATTTCGCTCAATGATACAATAGTTGTCACTCCTTATATAGAGTGCAACAGTCACTGCTGTTATCACGGAAAGTGACAACTGGCAGATCCAATACAGAAATAACTAAATCTTAGCAAACTACTGAAATGTTCACAACTACTGAGAACATATCAGCAAGTTAAGTACCTACAAATATAAAACTACTGAAACTACAACGACTGAAGAACAAGCTCTTCAGTCGTTTTACAAAACTACTGAAACAAAGAAAATAAAACTACTGATATCACAACTACTGAAGAAGTACTCTCAGCAGTTGTGACAAACTACTGAGGCTTCAGTACTTGATCTTCAGACTTTGACCTTCAGGTGTTTCATCAGCTGATGACTTCAGTAGATATCATTAGCTGATGTCTTCAGTCTTTGTCTTCAGACTTTGTACATCAGTTGTTGATCTTCAGCACTTGTGAACTCTTCAGCTGTTGTACTTCAGTACTTTGGTCTTTCAGCTTCAGCACTTGTGTTCTTCAGCTGTTGTACTTCAGCACTTTGGTTCTTCAGCTGTTAAGGTCTTCAGCACTTGATCTTCAGTGTTGAGGTCTTCAGCACTTGTCAAACTACTGATGAGGCTTTCAGCAGTTGTTGTGATACCGTGTGGGACTTAGAGATTTCTGATCTTGGCTCATTGGTTCTTTTGGTCCAACAAGGCACATGAAGGAATCTTTCTAGGATACAACATACGAACACGTGAGTTTACAACAACTCAACGGGTCTAGTAGAAGTATGGTGATGTTGACGTCAGAGATATACCACACCACCTACTAGAAAAGGACCGCCTACTTTTTCGACTATGATGGATTCTTCAAGTCCAACTTCCCTCTCTCTCCCTCGGATGCCGAGTTAGCTACATAGATGATGTATGATATCTTGAATACACCAACATCTAGCTTACAGGGAGAATCATCTATTCAGTCAGGGGAGTAGTCAACGATAGTGACTCCTCCTCTGAAGATGAAGCTGAAGAAGATAACCGTAACAGTCAGGAAGAAACAGATTCCAGTTCCTGAAAGTCTCAAGTATCTACCAGTGATGTACCTTCGACTTCGGAGCCTCAAACTCCAACTACCTCAGCTGCAGAACCAAATGTTCATAATCTTGGCTCTGAGGTAGCAGTTCCTACTACTCCAGGATCACGACTAAACTTCTATCATCCCTAAACAATGTCATTGGGGATGTCAGATCAGGAGTGCAAACCCGAAATCAGCTATACTCGCTGATTACGCCTCAGTTATGGAAAAAGGGTATATTCATGATGTGCTTATCGATGTTTTGTCTCACAGTTTGAGCCAAAATACGTCAGTGATGCACTAAATGATGAGGGTGGGTGAGTGCCATGCAAGAAGAACTTCTTCAGTTCAAGAAGTTAGGTGTATGGACTCTGGTTGATAGACCTAAAGGTGCTAAGGTCATTGGCACCAAATGGGTTTTAAAATGCAAGAAAGATGACCAAGGGGTAATTATCAGGAACAAGGCTCATTGGTGGTTCAAGGTTTTTGCCAAGTCGAGGGAATTGACTACAATGAGGTGTTTGCACCCGTGGCAAGGATGGAAGGCAGTCATTCGTATCTTCCTGCCTATGCATCGTACATGAAGATTAAAGTATATCAATTAGATGTGAAGAGTGCATTCCTTCATGGGGAAATCAGAGAAACAGTCTATGTCAGTCAACCCGAGGGATTTGAAGATCCTTATCATCGGGATAGAGTCTACAAGCTCGACAAGGCTTTATACGGGCTTCATCAAGCTCCACGAGCCTGGTATGAGAAACTCTCGACTCATCTTGTGAAACACGGCTTTCGCAGGGGAGTCATTGACTGGACACTGTTTATTAAAGAAAAAGATGGCGACCTACTGCTTGTACAGATCTATATTGATGACATAATCTTTGGTTCAAAGAACGAAGAGTTATGCAAAGAGTTTGAAGCAGTTATGAAGAAAGAGTTTGAGATGAGTGCTATGGGGGAGATGAAGTACTTTCTCGGGTTACAGGGGGATCAAACACCAAATGGGATCTTTCTACATCAGACCAAGTATGTAGGAGACATTCTCAGTCGTTTTGACATGGAGAATGCATTTGCTGCTGGGACTCCACTGGCTACGAATCACGACAGAACACCTGATGAAAATGGAGATCTTGTAGATGCCACGATGTACCGAGGAATGATTGGATCCCTCATGTATCTCACTGCCTCAAGACCTGATATCATGTATGCTACATGTTTATGTTCTAGATATCAGGCTAAGCCTAAGGTCAACCATCTGATCGGGGTCAAAAGGATTTTTGTTATTTGAAGGGTACACCCACACTTGGATTGTGGTACCCTCATGATGATGACTTTGAGCTCACTGCGTATAGTGACTCAGATTACGGAGGCTGCAAGATGAACTACAAGTCTACATCCGCAGGGTGTCAATTCTTTGGGAGAAGACTAGTTACTGGGCAGTGTAAGAAGCAGACATCGGTTGCATTGTCAACCTGTGAAGCCGAATATGTTGCTGCTGCAAGTTGCTGTTCACAAATCATCTGGATTCAACAGCAAATGCGAGATTACGGTTTAACATTCTCCTCTACTCCTATTTGTGTTGATAACTCTGCTGCAATTGCAGTAACTAAAAATCCGGTCCAACATCCTAAGACCAAACATATCGTATTAAATACCATTTCATAAGAGACTGTTTGAAAAGAACTTAATTGATGTGGTAAAAATTAATACTGATTTTCAACGCGCTGACCTCTATACTAAAGCCTTTGATAAACACGTTTTCAATATTTGCTAGAGGTCAACGGCGTTAAAAAGAAAAGTGATGTTATTCCTGATGATCATGTGTAGTCGATGTAAGTTAGTTAATTTTTCTTTCTTATTTTATTTGTTTTAATTTGGTCTGTTTAAATTAAACTCATGTTATTTTGCTGGTTATTAAAATCCTAAAATAATTAACCAGTTTATGATTTTAGTATTTTAGGGGGAGAATAAGTCAGCAAGTAACATTTAAAAAAAACGAGGGAGAAGGAGTGGAAAGCTGATTTAAGGTAGATCGTATCTGTGATACCGATTCAACTCTTTGGAATATGATAGTACACAGGAACAAGTCAAGAGGGACTTTAAAATTTTAATTTAGAAAAGGTGCAAAATTCAAAGTATAAGTCTGTGTAGTCTAAGCAATATAAAAGGGAAGATGATAGAAAAACTGGTAACTCCTAAGGTAACACAATGAGAGTACCTAGAGGTTGCTAGACCACAATTGATATGTCGGTAGATTCATACAATAGATGATTAGACCTGACTGGTGATCTCAAGATCAAACTAAGTTGTTCAACTGACTGTGGGCTTCCATCTTATCACTGGTTAACACAATCGACAATATTCCAATAAGGGGTAATGAGCATGTAAACGCCACAAAGTGTGCGGATGACCATAAACAGAGCAAAGCACGAGAAAAAAATGAAAGAAAAATGCTATCAAGCTAATGACGTATGCTGTTGGTGCAAAATAAAATTAAGCTGCTCTAACAAGGAGATAGGTTGTGTGCCTCTCTACTGTGTGATGGCACTGACCTGAGGATAAGCGTAACCTAGATATTCTAGAATTCATTGTTGTTTGCCGCCTCTCTGCTGTGCGATGGCACTGAGCTGAGGACCGGCTTCTCTTTGAAAGCTCTAAGAATAGTCTCTCCTTGTAAAAAGTAACCGTAGACTGCTTAAAAGCTCCTAAGGAATGTTCATTACCATATAAGTGTGGGATCCACAAATGTTAGTTTAAATAGTTAAACCTAAATCTATCACCAGTCTGTGTCAAAACTCTGCGTATGGATTTAAAAGGACAAACATATTGACAATCATTGTGGTTGCAATTCTTGAAAGTTCAAATCAATGTGGTAATCTAAGAGTTCCAGTATGATTTCCTAAAAGCTGCTAACGACTCTGGATGAAAACCAAGAATAGAGCATCAAAAGATTTTGACAAACAAGTCCCAAATGATTTGACTTGCCTGTATGATTCCAAAATTGGCCTGGTCCAGGTGTGGTCAATCTAAGTTGAAGCTGTCTATTCGGAAAAAAATCCAGTAGATTTCCATCTCAGGACTTATCTCTCACAAAAAGCAAAAACAGTTCTTATTTTGATTCTTAGTTTATTTTTTTTGTTTATTTTTTAGTCATTTTAGTGTGTTGTTTGTCGGACTACATCAGGAAAATCAGTAAGGGATCAACTCATTAAAACGATCATGTCTGAGATGATCAAATGCTCATAACGTTAATTCTGAAACTAAAGGGTTTTAAAAGTTAAATATTCAAATTGGCAGAATATTTAATGACTATGACCTATTCGCACGAATGGACCATACGTATGGACCAATCATACGAATGGAAGCCATTCGTACGAATGGACCATGAATATGGACCATTCAACCGAATGGCCCATACGATTGGCCTAGTCGGATGCTTAAGGGCGGATGAGTGAGTCAGTCGTGCGACTGAGATCCAGTCGGCCGACTGAACCAATCGCACGACTGAGTCCCACTCGCACGACTGAAAGGTGCGTATGAGCTCAGTCACACAATTGAGTCTAGGGTTGGTATAAATAGAGGGGGAGTCGGTCGCAGAGACTCACCACCTTCAAAATAACCCTGAATCGCACGACTTAACACAACTCTGCAAAAATTTCATTTGATCTCTAAACCCCCCGTTTCTTGATTACTGACCATCTACATCGACTCTACAGGTAATTTACGGTATAGAAGCACTCCCATAACTTTAAATTTGATGAAAAAATCGGTACATTCGGACTCGCAAAAGAACCGAGACTTAAGTGACTAAATAACCTACCTAAATGACTCAAACAAACGAAAGTAAAGATGTTAGGTGGTATAAGAATGTATTGCGAGTCAAATGAACCAGATAACGATGTCTAAAACTAAAAAATGGTGAAAAAGTGTTTTTGAATTGAACAGTCAATACATCATGCGAATGGATAGAGTGATGAACTTCAGTCGCACGACTGAAGGGTTCAAACTGCTTAAATGCACGACTGAACCATGCGTATGAAATTCAGTCGCACGACTGGTGTAACCGCATGAGGTTACATACGTATGAGCCCAGTCACACACTCAGTGGTACGCATGGGATCAGTCGCACGACTGAACCCCAGTCGCACTGTTCAATCGCACGACTGAACTCAGTCGCACAATCTCAATCGCATGACAGAAAGATTTTCTTCAAGTTAAGTTTTTCATGACGTTCTTAGCCAATGGTACTAATGTTTACTATTTTGTGTAATAGATGGCGAGTCGATGGATTATGAGCACGAAGCACAATATATGTGCTCATTGGACTTGACATCCAGAAACGCTGCCGATTTCTCTGGCATCATCACATTTCTACTGAGATCGAGGATTGCACATGCCATATCTATCCTTGTACTCCTTATCGATCCATTCAGCAAGCCTTCTGGGAAGGCGCTACAGTCGATAGATCGTCTGAGCCTCATTGCATCAGAAGTACCATCTTTGGAGAGGCTATTACTATATCAGAGGAGGATCTGAGGATCATATTACAGTTGGGGGATGACACTGATTGTCCGACTCGATTACACCCCCTCACAGTCAGAGGATGCTTTCTTAGAGCCAAGTACTCTGGGGACATAAATACTGGGGTACTCAACAAAAGTAACCACTGTCCCCAGTTTAAATATCTTGCGCACGTGCTGCTTAAGTGCATAGCTTCCAGAAAGGGAGGTTTGATGAGCTGTCTGACCAGATGCAGAACGCGTATGTTGCTTTGGTGCTGAAACATCCGTTCAGCTTCTCCAAGATGATCTTCACCTATTTGGTGGAGAACATCGAGGGGAAAGGGAAGGAAGGCTTCTGTATGTACCCGAGGTTTATGCAGATGATCATAAATCAGAAGCTTCCCTCCCTGTCGAAGGAGAAGGAGGATGCGGTAGTCCTCGAGGTGATGGATGATACTACCCTGGGGAGGATGAAAGTGTACAGGGGGAAGCAAGTGAAACCTCCTGTCAGGAGGTTGTTTGGTCATCTTGCCCAGGATGACTACGTGGTGCCAGCAAAGAGAAAGTGGCGCCATGATGATAGTGACTCTCATGTGGAGCAGATTGCTCTACCCACTCATGACTCAGATGATGATGACAGTGGGGATGCTGGAGACGGTATGCCTATTCCACCTAGAGGCACTGTGTCTGATGTTGTTCCTCCAGTGTTCGTCCCAGCTGGAGAAGTAGCCGAGTCAGCTGGATTTCATCAGGATTTTGTTCAGGGTGCGGAGGAGGAGGATGAATCAGATGAAGAGCCCCTAACGCGAACTGTGGGAAGCAAAGTTGTTCCCACAGAACATGGGCTGAGGGTGGTTGGTGAACACCCGAGAGACTCTGGAGAGACTGATACTGACCCAAGCTATGCACCTGGGTTCGCAGGCAGGGTTGTAGAGGGTGCTTCCACCTCAACAGGGACGAGGAGGAAGAGAATGGCTAAACCCCATGGTTAGAAGAAGAAGAAGCGTCGGGTGACCTTCCTCACCACCACATCCACCACATCCACCACAGCCACCACACCCACCACAACCACCACACACACCACAACCACCACATCCACCACAGCTACCACAGCCACCACCATACCTCCCACAACAGCACAGACTCCATCCACCACCATATTCTTTACTCCTACATCACCTCCATCATTTCACAGACCTATCTTACTACAGCCACCACCACCACCACCACTTCACACCAAGCAATACCCCCGGCCCATCCCTCACATACTTATGGATCACCTCTACCTCCAATCGGGGTAGAGGAACAGCTGTCTACGCTTAACTGAATGGTGATGCGCTTACTTGTTGCAGATGAAGAAAAGGCAGCCCAATCCGCCAGCTTACTGACCTGACTGCTGCACAATCTCACCAAATTACAGAGCAGGCTCGAGTTATAGAAGAGCAGGCCCAACAGATGGCTGCTCAGAGCACTGAGATAGCCCAACTCAAATCACATAGTGTCTCATCAAGCAAGAAAATAGAGGAGTTGGAAAAGGCAAAGAAGACTATCCTGTTAAAACTGAAAGGATCTAAGGAGGAGCCATTAAAGATCAATGAAGGGGACAAGATGATGATGATGAAGAGATGATGAGGATGTTGAGAGTGATACCGAGGAGAATGAAGAAACCAAAGAGATAGGACAGAGGAGAAGGACCATGATGATGAAGCAGGAGGAGGGGATGCAGCTGCATCGGCCTCTGCTACAGGTCAAGAGAAAAAGTCAAAGAACAGACAAGATCAATCAGCTTCTACTTTGCTGCTCCTCAAGTGATGATACTATGATACAGGATAAAAGTAAGACTAGATGTTTATGTATTTATTTACTTTTGTATTTGAATCCTGTATTGAAAACGATGTATTGAATGTTTATACTAAGTGAATGCATTTATATTTGTTAATTACTAATGACTTATGTGTTGAATGTTTAAATCAAACAGATCCAAATTACCATAGAGATGAGTTTGATGTTGCTCCCCTTCAGCAGGTCAAGACTCAGCTATAATGATTCTTGATCTGCAAGGGATTGTCAGAAGGTCAGTGAACTATACCCCTGAAGAAGGGAAATAATTCATGACCTATCAAACGAGCAACTGGCAGAGCTTTTCAAGCTAAATCCAGATGAGATAGTGAAAGATGCTCCGACATGCGATTCGACTAGTGACGAAGAGCTCAATGATGTTGATGAAGTCGAGATCGAAGAGTCACTGCCGAGGATTACCCTCAGTACGCTGACAATGAGGGTAGTGGTTCCCAATATGGGTGAATCCCTTGTCAGCGATACTTTTGAGGTGTTGAACAATATGGAGCAAGAAACAGAGAAAGCAGTAGGAACAGCCCAAGCCGCAAATGATGATGTCAACATTCGAAAGGCTGAGTGGGCTGCATGTTTTGAAGAAGTTAGAGCCCAACATACTGCACCAAAGAAAGATTCCTACACCAAACTCTATAGAGTTAAGAAACATCACAAGGTGTCAGGAAGGATCATAGCATGGGCGTATTTTGAGGATCTTAATGCTTATGCGGTTAAGAGAGAACAGGGCATAGAGTACTTTAGATTCCCACATGATCTGAAGACTCTACCAGGTTTTGAGCTCAACCAGCTGGCAAAATTAAAGCTTTTGTATGCTCATCCGAGGAAGATGTCAGGCTGGTTTGAGGCTGCCCTAAAGAAGGAGTATCACACCAGATGGATTAACTTCAGACCCCAATAGCCTACTAGGTATATCAGAAGGTCTGAGGTTGATGCCATTACTGGCAAGCCCAAGATAGTGTTGAAGTGGAATCCTCCGCGCACAATGTCAAGAATCCCACATAGGGAAATGCCACAGGATTTCACTCCACACTTTAAGTGGTGGTACTACGATTGGAGAACAGCTGAAGCGGTCATAGTCCTAAGCAAAGAGAGACAAATGGATACGATTAGGGTATTCGACCCCATGTGGCTTACAAACTTGTCGGAAAATGATGTATATACGCAATACAAGTGGCCACTGTTCTATGATACGCAAGATATTGTACAAGCCCTTCAGTTCCAGAACATTATATGACTCTGCTTCGCGTTTGAGATTCACACGGGAGTCACAAAAGAGGAGAAGTACAAGAAATACAAGGAGGTTATGCAGAAAACAAGAGATTAGAGAGATCTAGGTCCAAGGGGGAGTTTCTTGATACATGTATGTCCCTAGATCATGATATGAATGTAATAGATCTTGTTTGTCTGATTCTGAGGTAATGCTTGAAATGATTAATGAAATGATATGGCTTGTTTGATATTTATAATGTTTCATATTTCATTAATGAGTCGACATTGAATTGGTTAATTAGATTTGTGGTTGTTTGAAGTGTTATACATAATGTTATATTAATTAATTAATGCATTCAAACTTAACAGAATGAAGTTCTCATGCGAGTGGCCCATGCGAATGGACCATACGCATGAATAACTTCATACGAATGACTCAGTTGCACGAAGGAACCAGGAGACTGGATCAGTCGTATGATTATAACATGAGATTGACTCAGTCGCACGACTGAATACTCAATCGTGCGAATGAATCAACCGCACCGTTCAATCGCACGACTGAACCATACTAATGGTTCAGTCACACGAATGAATAATACTAACCTATAAATACAACCCAATTCATGAAAAATAGAGAGCTTTTGATTACTTATGACTCCAGACGTACCCTAGCCATCCAGAAGCCTCACAATTCGTTCTCCAAGTTCATAGAACACATTAGATCGATTCCTAATCGATTTCTAACGTTAGTTTCAATTCTTGATTGATTCTTCGTGTGTTCTCACTGATTGGTTCGCCGATCAAATAGGATTCCGCACTATTTGATCTAGTTTAACATGCTAATCACTAGGTATTTCGTTTAAATACTAGGTCCTAACAAATGGTTCGAGACATTTGGGAAGGTTTTGTCACGCAAAAAAAAAACACTAAGTATGAGTGTGACATGAGACTCGAAGATAAGTTTAGGATGTTTTTGGATGGAATATAGAATTCATAAAAGCTTCTCAAGTAATAACTTTAACATAGTTCTTATATGATTTATTCTTGTCTACTTATATCATTAAGGTTCCAAAGTTTCATTAGTGTAACGTTGATACGAGAATTATGTTTGTTATGATTAAGGATACAATTTAGAATGAAATCATTATTGTAATTGGCTTTCGGGATAAGTGCATTACATACAGGGACTGGTACCCGAAATCCAAAGTATGGTAACTGCGTCCAACCCAGCCACAATTCAGCAAGCCATCCAGCTAGCTCATAGGCTAACTGACCAAGCTGTGGAGCAAGGACGTCTACCAAACGGGGCGCTGTGGCAAGCGTGCCCGGCAACAAAAGAAAGTGGGATAATGCTAAGAACACCAAAGCATCATCATTTCTAGCGGTCAACCTCAACCTCAACAGCAACAACAGCCGGTTCAGCAGCAACGGAGGTCGACAATAACCATAACTTCAACCAAATGCCTGCAAATAATCAAGGACCCGGTGGTTATGGTGGTAGACATCCGATGTGCACTTGGTGTAATTACCATCATGTGGGAAGGTGTGATAGCTTCAAGTGTCAACGTTGTGGAAAAATTGGACACGCTAGGAAGGATTGTCGTGGTGAGCTGGTAAAGAGGCCACAACAACCTCAAGAAACTCCCAAGGGTTTTTTGAATGTGGGAAGGAAGGGCATTATAGGCGAAACTGCCCACAACTAAGCAGAAACAGTAATGGCAACAACAACAACAACAACACCAACAACCATGGTAACAACAACAACAACGGTAATAGCAACAACGGTGGAAATGGTACTGGTAATGGCGGCAATAAAGATGGAGCCAAGTGGAGAGCCTTCGTCATTGGCTCACGTGAGGCACTAAATGATCCCACAACTGTTACTGGTAGATTCTCTATTAATGGTTGTTTTGCTACGGTACTATTTGATACTGGAGCCGATAGGAGTTTTGTGTCCTTAAAGATCTGTAGTCTATTAAGTGATATACCCTCTGCTTTAGAATCTAAATACACTATGGAATTAGTCAACGGTAAACAAATTGACAGGATCAGTGATCACAAGTTTGATGTATTAGAATACAATGCAGCGGAATACAAACTAGAATTAGACAAATTGTAGCAAGCAATCGATACTTGTAAGCATTAAGAGCACATACGGTTATAGGGAGAGAATATATATTTCTAATTTGAAGGAATGTTTATAGAGGTAGAATATTTCTAATCAAATCATTCATTCATTCCATTCATTCCACGATTACAATAAGTTGTCACTCCTTATATAGAGTGCAACAATCACTGCTGTTATCACGGAAAGTGACAACTGGCAGATCTAATACAAAATAACTAATTCTTAACAAACTACTGAAACATTCACAACTACTGAGAACATATCAGCATGTTAAGTACAAAATATAAAACTACTGAAACTACAACGACTGAAGAACAAGCTCTTCAGTCGTTTTACAAAACTACTGAAACATAAAATATAAAACTACTGATATCACAACTACTGAAGAAGTACTCTTCAGCAGTTGTGACAAACTACTGAGGCTTCAGTACTTGATCTTCAGACTTTGACCTTCAGGAGTTTCATCAGCTGATGACTTCAGTAGATATCATCAGCTGATGTCTTCAGTCTTTGTCTTCAGACCTTGTACATCAGTTGTTGATCTTCAGCACTTGTAAACTCTTCAGCTGTTGTACTTCAGTACTTTGGTCTTTCAGCTTCAGCACTTGTGTTCTTCAGCTGTGTACTTCAGCACTTTGGTCTTTCAGCTTCAGCACTTGTGTCTCAGCTGTTGTACTTCAGCACTTTGGTCTTTCAGCTTCAGCACTTGTGATCTTCAGCTGTTGTACTTCAGCACTTTGGTCTTTCAGCTTCAGCACTTGTGTTCTTCAGCTGTTGTACTTCAGCACTTTGGTCTTTCAGCTTCAGCACTTGTGTTCTTCAGTGTTGTACTCAGCACTTTGGTTCTTCGGCTGTTGAGGTCTTTAGCACTTGATCTTCAGCTGTTGAAGACTTCAGCACTTGTCAAATATGATGAGGCTTTCAGCATGTTGTGTACCATGTGGGACTTAGAGGTTTTCTGATCTTGGCTCATTGGTTCTTTTGGTCCAACAAACTCCCCCTGAACCAATGCAGCCAAAACCTCTAACTTATTTATTCTCCCATTTATGATGGCAAAATGTTGGTCTTTTTCCTTCTTGATCAGTAGAGAAGATGACCCATGTAAGCTCCGGCCTGGGAAGAACCTCAAATATTTGTTTGGCAGAGTATGAATGGGAACTCTGTTTTGGGGAACAGGACACAGAGTTGTTATCCCATTCATGAGATTCACTTCCCCATAATGAGTCTGTACGACTCTCTTGTGTAGGCCTCAAGGAAGGTGATTTGTTCCTCCATGGTTAGCTCTTCAGCACTTCCTTCAAACAATGATTCCGGCCCATAATACTCAGACAGGTATTTGGCCCGTTTCCCATTCTTTAGCTCCACAGTTGTTATTATTCTGTAAGCAAACTCATCCGGGTGATTACCCTCTAGGAACAACTGGAGCTCATTTTTCCTGACTTCCTCAAGCTTCTTGTAAACTAACCCCTTTTTCACTATTTTGTTTTCCAGCATCTTCTGAGGGGTTAGATTAGCTTTGTAGGCCTTCTTGAAGTCTTCTAGGATTTCCCAGGGTGAAACTACGAAGACCAGAGAGATCACTTCATCTACGATCTTTTTCACCTGGCCAATGTATCTCGAGGTATATTGTTCTTATGAATTCGGTGAGAGACCCTGGGATCAGGCCAAATCCTCACTCTTCCTTTTGATATTGAAAGGTATGCCTGAGAGTGTAAAGTCTGAGGGCTTGCTCCTTCATATTGATGATGGAAGATGTGGCTGCATAAGCTTTGTCAACTCTCTTAGCAATTCCTCATCATGCTGTTTATGAAGCTCTTCTTCTTCTAGCTTTACTTTAACCATTGTCTCTGGACTTCAGGAGTAATTGCTGAGGAGTGACTTGTGGCCTTAGGCAACTGAAGCACAGCTGAGAGCGGCAGCCTGTCTTCATCATCTTCTTCATCTTCTTCTAGCCTCAATATCCTTCTCTTCTTCTTCAAGGGTATATCATCGGCTATGGGTTTTGAGGGTAAGGGAGTTGGTTTGGTGGGTTGTGTTTTGGGTGGTTTTGGTGTGCGAATGTTGACAGGCTGTGCTAGCATCCTTGAGGTGAGTGTGGCTTTTGATTGCTTGGCTAGCTCAGTCCTGCTCCAGCACCCACTTCATTCAAAGCCTCAATAACAAGCCCCTTAGTGTATGCTTCAGACGAACAGATCTTGGTGGTGATTGCCAAGATACTGTCCTTGGACCAAGCTTTGATTTCAATCATTGATCTTCCAAGATATTTTGCAATAAATCTTATCATGATTTCAAGCCTTTCTCTTTCTAACACTTCATAACTTGCCCATCTATTCTGGATTTCTTCAATCTCTAGTCGTCGAATCTCAGAGTCAAGTTTGTTGGTGTCATGGCCTTGCCTGAAAACTGATCAATGATGTTGTCCATTGATCTGCTGTGTTCGGCATCAGCCTCTTTTATCAGTAGCTCCAAGGCTTTTATTCAGCAATGTGCTCATCAGCACCTTTCTTCTGCTTATAGGTGAGCATTGGTTGCTGTTCTTTCTCCTCCTTTTGGGCTTGCTTCGCTTCCTTCTTTTCCTCGGATCTTTTCCTCTTCTTTTCTTTCACTGCAGTACTCACCCCCTTTTTGGTTGCATTGGAAGGGGTTTGTACCGCAGAAAGAGCCTTTTGGACAGCAGCATCAACCAAGGACTGTAAAGTTGAGGAAAGCCTCTCATCAATGGCTTTGATCACTATATCAGTGATTATGGGTGTGATGAGAGGGAGGGAATTTTGGAGTACAGCACCTATTTGCTCAGGAAGGTTCTGTTCCTGAGAAGTAGGGCCTGAAGCATAGGTAGGTGGTTGATTTTGGAGTGGCTCGGTGTTTGGGAAACCTTCAAGTGAAGGTGCCATCTGTGGGTGGATAGAGGCAGATGGTCTTTCTCCTTGTGAGAGTTGGTCAAGTAGGTTTTGCAGCCTACTGAGTTTCTCTTCAAGGAGTGTTCTGGGCAAGAACATCATAGAAAAAGCCCAGGTCATCATCAGCCGAAGCTGAATCAGCTGACCTCCTGCTTAGAGCAGGATTTACATGCACTGGGTGTAGACCAGTTGGTGCATGTGCCCCTTGTGCTTGGTACTGGGGACTTCCAGCCTCAGGACAATGTCCATCATCAGCTGTTGCCTCTAGTGAGGTCTTAGCAATGTTACCAGCCTCACTCTGGTCATGTGCTGAGTCAGAGGAGGTGGCAGCCTCACTAGATATTCTAAGCTCCTTGTCTACACGAGGAGATAGAATTGGGAAACCCCTGTGCTGTGGGTTCTCAAGTGCACTGTGTTCCTCCCCCTCAATTGTAGAGGTATTCCCAGTAGTAAGTTGTTTCTGGGGAGGGGGTGAGGAGTGCAATTGAGTCAGCACTTGTGCAACTATTAAAGTTGGGCTGTGAGGGGCGGTTGTTTGGGGTGAGGGGATAGAAGCAGTGTGCACCTGGGGAGGTTGGTGCTCTTCAATGGAAATCTCCTCAAGTGAGGAAGATCCCAGATAAGTAGGTACCCCTTGTGTGGTTGCTGCAGGCTCCTGTTGAGAGGAAGCCTGAGCGGCTGTGGCTGGAGGAGTCATTGTATCCACTAGGGGGTTTGGACTAGTGGATATATCCTGCGTTTGTGTTGCAGGGGCATCCTCAGGGGACTCAATTCCCTGAGTAGCCGTTTTGGGTTTCTTTTTGGTGGGTTTGGTGGGGACTTTGGATTTGGAGGTGGTGGCTGTGGGTTCCAGCTGCGTGGGTTTTCGTAGCTTGGCAGCCATTTTGAGTGTCCGGTCAGAGTTGTGCCGGGAGTATACTTCTGGCAGAACAGCCGTAGCAGGGACTCCCAAGCCAACAAGTCCCTCAGCATTAAGCTGGTCAGTAATAATGGCCATTATGAACCGTGGATAAAGTATCCAACGGTTGGCAGTTAGTTTTTGAGCCATATCTTTGAGCTCTGAAAATATTAATTCTGAAAAGTTTAGTGGTTGTTGCTCAAGGATAGAATACATTACCTGCTGCCATTTGGTGGACATTTGATCCCAAGACGACGTCTTAGGGGCCAAACAAACATACATTACCATGTGAAAAATCAGGCGCTCAGCGTCATTAAAGTGTTTCTTCATGATGGTGGAGGCACTGAGATCGCCTTGATATCCATGTTGAGCAAAGGATAGATCTATGGTGCCCTCGGATATCCAGCAGGAGAAGTAGCATCATTCAGTTGAAGAATTTGGCAGATTATTGCAGGAGTAATGACTACTTCTTGTTGTTGACGACCGACCGGAGGGATGGTGTGTTGTTCTCCCCAGTGGTAACAGTAACGTTCATCCAAAATTGGTGCAAGGATTCGGCATGTAAGATGGGGTTCAGAAGAAATGCCTTGTTGCATTGGGACTAAACCATAAGATCGATAGCAATATCGAACTTAGTCCAGATCGGCGATTTAGTGAGGTAGGCAACACAGTTGTGTCGCGGTTTAATTTGCATAGACGCCATTGAGAAGAGGGAAGTTTTGGAGAGGAACGTTAGGTTTGAAGAAGACGAAGCAATGAGAGCTAAGGTTAGGGGTATATATAGGGTACGGGTAAGGAAACGACTGAAGGATGTGGTGTTAGTCATCAGTAGTTTTAAACGACCGTTGACATGGTATTATCCTTTCAGACGTTGAAACAGATGAAGTCGTGGTGTTAGGCATCAGTAGTTTAGAAAACTACTGAAGACCGTGGTTTTGACTTCAGATGATTGAAACAACTGAGGACTTGGTGTTTGTCATCAGTAGTATGAAACTACTGAAGACAGTGGTTTTGTCATCAGCTGTTGTAAACAACTGAAGACTAGGGATTAGTCATCAGTAGTTATAAAACTACTGAAGACGTGGTTTTGCTTCAGTTGTTTAAAATGAAACAGCAGTTGTACAAACGACTGAAGAGAAAGTTCTCTTCAGCTGTTTTCGTCAATTCTTAGCTTTTCAGCTGTTTCAATCTGTCCTCAACACATTCATCAGTCTTTTTGGCTGATTTCAGTTGTTTCATAGGACATCAGTACTTATCTGTTTTTACTGATTGCAGTGGTTGTAACTGCATCAGTAGTTGTGACTACATCAGTAGTTTAGAACAGATGAAGTACTTCAGTACTTGTGAGACATTTAGCCTTCAGTAGTTATAAAAACTACTGAGGGTAAAAGAGCTCATCAGTACTTATATGTGACATAGGTACTAATGATCATCAGTATGAATTACTAAGATCATCAGTAGTTGTCACTTATTCTAGTTGCAGCATACCAAGCCTTAACACCAGGTTTTGGAAAGTTGAACTATCCAAAGGCTTAGTAAAAATGTCTGCAAGCTCATCAGCACTAGGCACAAACTTAGGATCAATCAGACCTTTTTCAAAACAATCCCTTATAAAATGATGTCTGATCTCTATATGTTTGGTCCTAGAGTGCTGGACTGGATTTTTGACAATACAAAGAGCTGAAGCACTATCCATTAACAATGGAGTCTTAGTCTCTGTAATGCCATAATCCAAAAGTTGGTTTTGAAGCCAGAGTACCTGAGATGTACAACTTGCAGCAGCAATGTACTCTGCTTCAGCAGTGGATGTAGCAACTGAGGTCTGTTTCTTGCTCTGCCAAGAAATCAAGCAGTTGCCTAGGAATTGACATCCACCAGAAGTTGATTTCCTGGTCAACTTACACCCTGCATAGTCACTGTTAGAAAAAACAACTAATTTACCAGAATGTCCGGTAGAATACCATAAACTAGAGATGGAGTGCCTTGCAGATATCTAAAGATCCTCTTGATTGCAATCAGATGAGACTCTTTAGGTGCAGCCTGAAATCTAGCACAAACACATGTAGCAAACATAATATCTGGTCTAGAAGCTGTTAAATACATCAAGGACCCAATCATACATCTGTAAAGTGTTTCATCAACCACTTTACCTTTCTGATCTGAGTCCAGTTGTGTGGTGCTGCTCATGGGAGTAGAACAAGGCTTACAGTTTTGTAAATCAAACTTTTGCAAAAGATCTTTTGTATATTTGGACTGATGAATAAAAATTCCATCAGCCTTTTGTTTGATTTGCAACCCCAGAAAGAACTGTAATTCTCCCATGGCACTCATTTCAAACTTCTGTTGCATCAACTTTGTAAAGGCATCACACAAATTTGGATCAGAGGATGCAAAAATGATATCATCTACATAAATTTGAATAAGTAGATTATGCTGCCCAGCTTTCTTAATGAATAAAGTCTTGTCTATGGAGCCTCTAGTGAAATTGTTTTCCAGAAGAAAGTTTGATAATGTCTCATACCAGGCTCTGGGAGCTTGTTTTAACCCATAAAGAGCTTTATCAAGCTTATACACCCAATTAGGATGTTTATTGTCCTCAAAGCCTGGAGGTTGACATACATAAACCTCTTCTTTAATTTTTCCATACAAAAATGCACTTTTGACATCCATTTGAAAAACTTAAGGTTTTGATAAGCAGCATAAGCTAAAAACAATCGAATTGCTTCCAGTCTGGCTACAGGGGCAAAGGTTTCATCATAATCAATACCTTCTTCTTGTGCAAACCCCTGAACAACAGTCTGGCCTTGCTCTTAACAATAAGCCCATTTTCATCAGTTTTGTTCCTAAACACCGATTTAGTGCCTATTGCACACTTACCTGGAGGTAGAGGAACCAGTTCCCACACTTGCTGTTTCTTGAACTGAAGAAGCTCAAGCTGCATGGCATCATCACCATCCATTGTCCTTTAAAGCAATGTGATAATTCTTGGCTCTTGCTGACTGATGAAGAGAGCATAGAAGCAGAAATTTGACAATTGACTTCTTGTTGATACTCCAGCAGTGATATCACCAATGATTTGAGACATAGGGTGATTCTTCAGATCTTGATACACAATGAGATCTGTGCAAGTGTTTGTAGCCGGTTCAGCAGCAACAGATGGTGATGGTGTATCATTTCCTTGAAACCAATCAGTGGGCGGTAATTCAAAGGAAGTTGAATTCGAAGAAATCTCATCAGCATTTGTTGTGGATGGTGCTACTGGAGCTACAGGAACATCAGGTCTAGCTGAGTCAGGCAGCTGATCACTAAACCTGAAGAGGTGAGTACTGCAATCATCATCATCAGCAGTACCACTAGGTGGTGAACTGTTGACAGGAGCAACAGCAGGAGTTTGATAAGGAACATATTGCAGTATGTCCAAATCAAATAACTCCACAGGACTTTGTGGAATCTTGTCCTTTGGAATTCATTAAACTTAACATGTATAGTTTCTTCAACCATCTTTGTTCTGCAGTTGAAGACTCTGTATGCCTTGCAAGTAGATGAATAACCAACAAAGTACCCTGCATCCACCTTAGGATCAAATTTATGGAGTTGATCCTGTGTGTTGAGAATGAAACAGGGACACCCAAATGCTTTGAAAAATGAAATTAGAGGAGCCAAATGATGGAGAACTTCATATGGAGTCTTCATCAACCTCTGATTTACTAAAACTCTATTTTGCACATAACAAGCTATGTTGACAGCTTCAGCCCAGAAGGTCAATGGCAAACCTGAGTCAGCCAGCATGGACCTTGCAGCTTCAATGAGGGTCCTGTTCTTTCTCTTCACTACTCCATTTTGTTCTGGAGTCCTTGGAATGCTGACTGCCTTTTGATTCCCTTTGAAAGATAGAAGTCATCAAGTGTATGATTTCTGAACTCAGTTCCATTATCACTCCTAATACACTTGACTGGAAGGGAATACTGCTTCTCAATGTACAACACAAAGTGAATAATCTTCTGAGCAGCCTCATCCTTTGAATGTAGAAAGAAAGTCCATACAAATCTGGAGTAATCATCCACATTACCAGACAATATTTCTTCTTTGCCATGCTCATTACTCTCACAGGACCAAATAGATCCATATGTAGTAATTGCAAGCAGGCAGTGGACTTGGACACTTCATAGGAGGGAATGATACTTTGGCTGTTTTCCTTTTAAACAAGCAGTGCAGGTTTCATCACAGTGAAACTCCTTTATTGGTAAGCCTCTGACTAAACTATGTGGCTAAGCTGATTCATGTTTTTGAGATTAACATGACCAAGCCTCCTGTGCCACAGTTTAGATTCTTGAGAAGAGGCTTTGGAAAATAGGCAAGGATTGCCTTTGAGATCTATCTTCTAGAGAGATAAGGCATACACTCTTCCTGTCCTGTTGGCTTTCAGGAGAGTGTGATCATCCAACACCTTGTCAATCAAGTGCAAAACTTTGGATGACAGAATCCTACAGTTTTGACTGGTGAAAAGGGCAACATGGCCTTTATCACACATTTGACTGACACTCAAGAGGTTGTACTTGAGATTTTCCACATGATTAACATCATCAAATTTGATTTCTCCATTGGAGACAAAGCCCTTACCGATGATGTAACCCCTAGCATCATTGCAAAAGAGACAAATCCCTTCTTTCCTTGAGAGTAGTCATGAAGAAGAGAGCTGTTCCCAGTCATGTGCATAGATCCCCACTGTCTACATACCATATGCTACTTTGGCATGTTGAAGAACCCTGCAATAATAAACAATCAGTTAGTTTTAGAGACCCAAACCTTTTTGGTTTTAGGCCTGGTCTCATCAATAGATGGTAAACTAACATTTTATTTGAAACAACAGCCTGAGAGGAAGAAGATGGTGTAGAAGAGGAGTCCTTTGGCTTGGACCTCCTTTTCTGTGGTTTCAACATAGGAGAATCTAGTTGGTTAACTCTACCCACAGATGTTGTACCATCATCACCAGCTGTGTCGATTTTGTGATAAAGCTTTCAGCTCTTCAGACACATTGCTAGTGGAGTTAGATAAGTTCCTATGTTGCACCTTCTTCTTTTGAGCACCCTCAGCTGTCACCTGTTTAACCCCTTCCTTTTTGGATTTCTTTAAGGACTTAAGGGTTACAGGATTTGATGTTGCTGATACAAATGTGGTCTCAAACTCAGTTTTCATTTTTACCATTTTCTCATTAATTTCTTCTTTTTGTTTGAGTTTGGAACCTCTTTTGTACCAACAATCATCTGTAAGATGATTGAACAAACCACATACTTCACATGGTTTCTTCTTCATCTTAGGTTGATCATCAACTAAAGAGGGTGAAGCAACAGAAGACTTGTTCTTCAATGCTTTGGAAGCATTGGTTGCTTTCTTGACTACCTCTTTAGTAGTCTTCAAACTCTTTCTACTGCCAGTTTTCTTCTCTTCAGTACTGACAGCAGTTGAAGTTTGAACTTCAGGTGTTAAATCCTGCTCTCTAGTCCTTTCAGGACCTTCAGGATTAACTCCTGAGTTGATCAACTCATTTATCATGTGAATGTCAGTATTTGAACCATCAACATCAGCTGATAGGTTCAAAGAGGGCTTGATGCTGACTGCTACTTCTGATTGTGCTGTATCAGAAGGTAGATCACATGATGTGATGGATTGGTTATCACTCTCACCATCAGATTCTATCTCTGCTCTTGGGGTAAAATCTGTAGGTGGAGCAGTGTGATTGTAACCAATTCCAAACTTCACATTTGAACCAGATTGCTTACTAAGAAGCATTTCAAAACCTTTGCATGATTGTACCCATCTATCACACTCGACCTGGGTAACTGCAAGGGTTTCTTTGAGATCTTTGTACTTCTCTAGAAGTACTTCTTCTCTAGCCTTATCATCAATTATTTGGCAATTTAGTTTATAAATCTCATCATTTTTATCTTTGAGCACAAACTCAAACTCAGCTTTGTTTTTGGAGATTTTTTTCTAGCTCAATGTTTCTTATTAATTAGAGCTACATTTGCTTCTCTAATGGAAGCAAATGCTGCTATGCATGGTTCAGAACATAATTTGGCTTTTGCCTCAGAGGATACCTGTGATACCTGAGGTATAGAGGCATTGGAAAATGAAGTATCAGCAGACTCCAAAGCCATAAGAGCTAGATTCCCAAAGGGACTGTCACCACCATGTTGACCAGCACCTGAGAACAGTTGATCATGACCAGACAAGTCATCTGGTAAACTGCTCCAGTCAACAACTCCTGGGGTGGAAGAAGCTGTGTTGTTGAGATTGAGGTTGTTGATGAGATAGGGAAGGCTGAGGTTCTGGTAGTGCATGAGGCTGTGGTGTCATAGGAACTTGAACTTGATTTGACTGTGGCATGTAATAACAAGGGTACGGATATGGCATTTGACCCTGAGGAACAAAATATGCCGGAGATTGTTGTTGAGGATGATGACTAGAGGTGACAGGATGTTGCCTTCTGTGTTGTTGACTATTGCCAGGAAAAGTCACAAAGGGTGCAGTAGAGTTAGATCCAGTTGATCTACACTCTCTTGCAAAGTGTCCAAGCCTTTGGCATTTGTGACACCTCAACTTGCTCTTGTCAAACCCAACTTTGGTTTTGCCAGAGAGTCCTGGGAATTTTCTTCCAGTTCTTTTATAGAACTTCTGAGATCTGATATTTATCAAGGCCATTTGGCTCAAAATATCCATCTCTTCTAAGTCATCATCAGCAATCCCCTTGAGATCATCCATAATGAAACATAGATTGTCATTATTACACCCAGTAAACTGACCATCAACACTCACAAATGCAGAATCAGAAGTGCTTGAAGAGAAATTAATATGCTCATCATACTGGCATTCAGATGAAGCATATTCTGACTCATGACCCACCAAGGCAGTGTTGCCTTGTATAAAGTCTTCAGTAAGCTTTCCAGATGAAGACAACTTTCTCTTCTGTTCTATCTCTCTCTCAAAAGTGAGCAGTTTCCCATGGAGTTGGGTGAGAGATAGTTTGTCCAAACTTGCACTGGAGCGTAGGAC
Organism: Flaveria trinervia; assembly: GCA_025506515.1. NCBI lineage: Eukaryota > Viridiplantae > Streptophyta > Magnoliopsida > Asterales > Asteraceae > Flaveria > Flaveria trinervia. Next base: position 1,823,147 of record CM046447.1, on the reverse strand, counting down.
AATAGTACATGTGTCCCATCTCTCAGGCAGTGATCTGAGAAATCTGTTATTCATCTGAATATTTGTGTATTCAAGTTTGACCATTTTTAGTTCAGAGATCAAACAAGAGAACCGCTCATATTGTTGAGTCAGTGTCTCACCCTTTCTATGAGAGAATGTCTCATATTGTTGGGCAAGAATTTCTCTATTATTTGCCAAGACCTCATCTGTTCCTCCAAATTGTTCTTTCAAGGCAATCCAGAGGTCATGGGCAGTTTCATGATGCATTAGCCCAGAATAGATTTCATTGGGCAATGCCATGGCCAGAATTCCATGGGCTTTTGCATCAATTTCAAGCAACTTCTTATCCTCATCTGAGTATTGCTCCCTCCTCTTCGGAACCATTTGATTGGTTTCCGGGTTATTCACCATAGGCTTGTGGACCATGTACCACTGATGTCCAACACCCTGCGCTGTTAACAGACAGGTGATGGAGCATACGTCTTTGCCATATGTTATACTCATTCCTAACCAGCATAGGTGGCTTGGTTGAGGAACCAGTATTGTGAGGATCATTGGAAGGAGTGGTCATTTTCAGTTCAAAAACAATTTAGTTCAAGTTTTAAAAAGTTTTAGACAGACCACAACAAACTCAATGAGAACCAAGAAAAGATCTCAGGATGAATGAGCAGAAATACAGAAAATTCAATCTCTATAACCGTTTCTTGCAAAAACAAAGGCTAATTCAATCAAACTTAGATCTTGAATAGCAGTTTCAATGATCAATTGTTAGATCGATCAATGATTAACTTGCTCTGATACCATTTGACAGGATCAGTGATCACAAGTTTGATGTATTAGAATATAAAGCAGCGGAATACAAACTAGAATTAGACAAATTGTAGCAAGCAATCGATACTTGTAAGCATTAAGAGCACATACGGTTATAGGGAGAGAATATATATTTCTAATTTGAAGGAATGTTTATAGAGGTAGAATATTTCTAATCAAATCATTCATTCATTCCATTCATTCCACGATTACAATAGTTGTCACTCCTTATAGAGTGCAACAATCACTGCTGTTATCACAGAAAGTGACAACTGGCAGATTAATACAAAAATAACTAATTCTTAACAAACTACTGAGAACATATCAGCATGTTAAGTACAAAATATAAAACTACTGAACTACAACGACTGAAGAACAAGCTCTTCAGTCGTTTTACAAAACTACTGAAACATAAAAATATAAAACTACTGATATCACAACTACTGAAGAAGTACTCTTCAGCAGTTGTGACAAACTACTGAGGCTTCAGTACTTGATCTTCAGATTTTGACCTTCAGGAGTTTCATCAGCTGATGACTTCAGTAGATATCATCAGCTGATGTCTTCAGTCTTTGTCTTCAGACCTTGTACATCAGTTGTTGATCTTCAGCACTTGTAAACTCTTCAGCTGTTGTACTTCAGTACTTTGGTCTTTCAGCTTCAGCACTTGTGTTCTTCAGCTGTTGTACTTCAGCACTTTGGTCTTTCAGCTTCAGCACTTGTGTTCTTCAGCTGTTGTACTTCAGCACTTTGGTCTTTCAGCTTCCACTTGTTTCTTCAGCTGTTGTACTTCAGCACTTTGGTTCTTCAGCTGTTGAGGTCTTCAGCACTTGATCTTCAGCTGTTGAAGTCTTCAGCACTTGTCAAACTACTGATGAGGCTTTCAGCAGTTTTTTGTGATACCATGTGGGACTTAGAGGTTTTCTGATCTTGGCTCATTGGTTCTTTTGGTCCAACACAAATCCATGTAATGCATATCCTAAAGACTGTAAGATAGAACTTGCTAGTCATCCTTCGCTATAGATATTATGCTTGTTACGCTGGGGAGTTTTGATGTTGTGATAGGCATGGATTGGCTCCTAGCAAGCAAGCGGAAGTCATATGTCATGAGAAGATCATACGAATCCCTATTGATGACAAAATCCTTACCGTTAGAGGTGATGGGAGTGGTGCTGTGATAGGCATCATCTCATACATGAAAGCTCAAAAGTTATTATGAAAGGGTCGTGTGGCTATTCTAGCACTTGTAACCGACAAGCAGGTAGAAGAAAGGAGAATGGAGGATATTCCCATAGTACGCGATTTTCCGGAGGTGTTTCCAGAGGATCTTTCTGGATTACCACCTCACCGCCAGGTGGAATTCCAGATTCAGTTGACTCCCGGCGCAACTCCGATTGCTAGGGCACCTTATTGATTGGCACCAAATGAGCTACAAGAGTTGTCATCACAGCTTCAAGAGCTTTTGGATAAGGGTTTTATTCGACCTAGCACATCACCTTGGGGAGCTCCTGTTCTTTTTGTTAAGAAGAAGGATGGCACATACCGGATGTGCATCGATTATAGAGAGTTAAACAAAGTAACAGTCAAGAACCGATACCCTTTACCTCATATCGACGACTTGTTCGATCAGCTCCAAGGATCAAGCTATTATTCGAAGATTGACTTGAGATTTGGTTATCATCAACATAGAGCTCGAGAAGAAGACATTCCCAAGACTGCGTTTCATACTCGTTATGGTCATATGAGTTCTTGGTCATGCCTTATGGGTTCCTGCACCTGCTGTGTTCATGGACCTCATGAACCGCGTGTGCAAACCTTATCTTGATCAGTTTGTCATTGTGTTCATCGATGATATACTAATATACTCTAGGACCAAGGAGGAGCATGAAGAGCACTTACGAATGATCTTGGAACTGTTGAAAATGAGCAGATGTATGCTAATTCTCAAAGTGTGACTTTTGGATAAGAGAAGTGCAATTCCTAGGTCATATTGTTAATGAGAAAGGGATACATGCCGATCCTACCAAAATTGAGGCGATAAAGAATTGGACTAGACCCAAAACGCCGAGCGAGATAAGACAATTTCTGGGATAGCAGGATATTACCGACGATTCATAGAAGGGTTTTCTAAGATCGCACAACCTCTCACAGCCTTGACTCATAAAGGAACGACATACAAATAGAGTGAGAGCCAAGAATAAGCTTTCCAATTATTAAAACAAAAACTCTGTACTGCCCCGATATTAGCATTACCAGAGGGAACGGATGACTTTGTGGTGTATTGCGATGCATCTATTCAAGGATTGGGTTGTGTCTTGATGCAATGAGATAAGGTGATAGCCTACGCCTAGAGACAACTAATGGTTCATGAGAAGAACTATACCACCCATGACTTAGAATTGGGTGCAGTGGTTTTTTCCTTAAAGATCTGGAGACATTACTTGTATGGTACCAAGTGCAATATCTACACCGATCACAAGAGTCTTCAACATATCTTCGAGCAAAAAGAGTTGAATATGAGGCAGCAACGTTGGGTGGAACTATTAAACGATTATGATTGCGCTATTAAGTACCATCCGGGAAAGCGAACGTAGTTGCCGATGCCCTAAGCAGGAAGGAAATAGCTAAACCCCGACGGGTGCGAGCTTTACAGCTTACTATCAGTACCCAACTACCCGAACAAGTTAAGGAGGCACAGATAGAAGCTTAAAAGCAGAAAATTTGGTTCTGAGTCGTTAAGGGAATGGATAAACAGCTAGTGGTGAAAGAGGATGGAATTCAGTATTTCATGGATAGACTTTGGGTGCCTGTTTGGAAATCTAAGAGATTTAGTTATGAGCGAGGCACACAAGTCTAAGTATTTTATACATCCTGGATCCGACAAGATGTATCATGACCTAAAGCCGCACTATTGGTGGCCTAACATGAAAGCGGATGTAGCTACATATGTGAGCAAGTGTTTGACCTTCTCAAAAGTAAAAGTGCAATATCAAAAACCATCCGGACTATTACAACAACGTGAGATACCAATGTGGAAATGGGAACAGATCTCCATGGATTTTATTACTAAGCTACCCCGGACTAGTACTGGTTGTGACACGATATGGTTATTGTGGATCGATTGACAAAGTCTACTCACTTCCTTGCAATTAAGGAAACTGACAAGACGGAGAAATTAAGTCGACTGTACCTTAAAGATATCGTTTCGAGACATGGTGTACCGATCTCAATTATTTCCGATCGCGACGCTCGTTTCACGTCACATTTCTAGCAATCATTGCAGAAATCTTTGGGTACACGGTTGGATATGAGTACTGCATATCATCCACAGATGGATGGCCAGAGTGAGCGTACCATAAGACGTTGGATGATATGCTACGTGCTTGTGTGATTGACTTCGGGAATAACTGGGAAATTCACCTGCCATTGGTGGAGTTTTCTTATAACAACAGTTATCATACTAGTATACAGGCAGCACCTTTCGAGGCGCTGTATGGGAGAAAATGTCGATCACCAGTTTGCTGGGCAGAAATTGGTGATAGTCAGCTAACAGTCCCGAGTTAATTCATGAGACAACTGAGAAGATTGTACAGATACGGAACCGTATGGCTGCAGCGCGAGACAGGCAAAAGAGTTATGCTGACAAGAGACGGAAACCTTTAGAGTATCAGGTTGGTGACAAGGTTTTGTTGAAAGTCTCACCATGGAAAGGTGTAGTTCGGTTTGGCAAAGAGGGAAACTAAATCCGAGGTATGTGGACCATTTGAAATAGTGGAAAGAATAGGTCCAGTAGCCTATCGACTAGCCCTACCTGATTCGCTAAGTGGAATCCGTGATGTATTTCATGTGTCAAACCTGAAGAAGTGCATAACTGATGAAACAATGGTCGTACCACAAGAAGAAATTCAAGTGGATGACAATTGCATTTTATTGAAGAACCAGTTGAGGTGATGGACCGTGAGGTGAAAACACTTAAGCAAAGCAAGATACCCATCGTCAAAATCCGTTGGAATTCGCGACATGGACCGGAATTCACATGGAATGAGAAGATCAAATGAAGCTTAAGTACCCTCAACTATTCGAAAGGACGATGCCAACAGACGAAGGTATTGATTTAAATTTCGGGACGAATTTCTTTCAACATGGGGATGATGTGACAACTCATCCAAAACTCACCCGATTTCGATTTCTGTGTGCCAATGCAGTAGACCAGTGATGGAACACTCTCACTATGTAACACAATTTTCGGGACGAAAGTTCTTTCAACATGGGGATAATATGACATCCGGTAAATTTCCATTACCAAACTCCGTTAGTTCCGTTAAGTCTTGCATACACGTGTCTTGAACACACACTAGTTGTCGTTTAACGTTGGTGACCTAATAATAATGAATAATGTTAAATTAATGAGAATCTAATTGATTATGTGATTATTGTGTTATGTTTATGTGGTTGCATGTTTTAAAATGTTAATTAGAAAATTAATCGCGTAACGCGGAAACGTGCCTATTTATTCGTAAGTCTTGTGTTTTTATAAATAAAAATATATAATGATTTTCATTAGTTTGTATCTTTATATTATTAAGTTAAAAACACTTTACAAAGAGTTTAAAGCCTAGTTTTTATAAAATACAAATTACAAGGGCTTAAAGGGTAAATATGGAAATTAAAATTAAACAAAACAATCCCAAACCCTAGCCCACCCCAAATCGGCCGCAAACACTCCTCTCTTCCCCTTTCCCATTCGAATTCAACCTAGAATCATCAAGAAAGAATTGGTTTGGATAGATTTCAAGGCATACAACTCGTGGGAATCATCAATTGCAAGTTAACACACGTTTAAAGGTTAGATTTTTACAGGTTTCGTGGGTTGTTCATGGTGGCCGAACCTAAATTCGTGAATGGGTCTTCATGGGGTCGAATTTGAGGTTGTTTGATGATGTTAGTATGTTAGTTGGATTGATTACATGTTAGTTAACGTCGATTATGTATGAATTGTATGTTTTTAGTGGTTTAATCATGGACTTTGATTGGAAGCAAACCCTAATTCGAAAATTGGTAGGATAATGGATGAATGATGATTGTTTGATGAATGTTTGATGATTAACAGGTTGTATGAATGCTAGGTTACATTTATTTTGCAAGAAATTGATGAATTGATGTTGATGTTGATATCTTACTAATAATAGTAACTTTATTTTGCATGTAATGTTGAATTATTGATGAATTGATGTTATGGATGTGTTCATGGTGATGATTAGATGTTAGATTGTTGTTGTGATAATTGGGAATTCAAGAACTCATGTTATAGTTCATACATTACTAAAGATAGTAACTTTTTAGGATATCAATTGATTAGTTATGATGTTTGGATGTTTTTTGATCATGCTTAGATGATGATATCAACTTGAATTGGTATATTATTGATGAATTCATGAATCATAGGATGTTTATAGATATTGGGATGTGCTTTCCCAAAAGGGAAACTTTATTTATGCAAAATGTGAAAGATGATAGTTTGAACATGTTGGGATGTTAGGAGCACGTTAGTAAGTTCACGGATGAATTCTAATGTGATAAAATATTTAAATTAGTTGTATGTGATGCTTGGATAATCATGGGTGATGTTTGGACTTTGATGATCATGTATGATGTTAATGTTGTTAGTAGTTAGGACATCATGATGTTAATGTTGGTTAGTAGTTAGGACATCATGTTTGGGACTGGAATGGATTGTTGTGATGTTTGTTGAATGCAATTAACGTGGTTAATGATTATGATTATGATCATCATACACGCGTGCGAATCTGAGGCCCCTACTTGGTAGGATTGCAGGGTTTAGGATGTGAAGTCGTGAGTGGCTTCACATGGCATGTGGTGCGTGATTTGATCTTTGTGTGGCATATTAGTTGTGTTATAACTAGTGGATATGTTAATGTTCTAGATTCACATGACTTGTATGATACTTGGTTGTATGATGATCTAAGTGATACACCTGGTTCATATAACATACATATGATCTATTTGAATGTTAACTATGTATGATATATGTCTATGGTTACTTGAATGGTTTACAACACATAAAGTCACCAACGGGTCAAACGGGTCATGGGTCAAACATGTCTATTTTTTTTCTGAAATCTTGAGTCTTTGGTTGTAGTGTACTTAGGGTTTCACATGTTCTTTGCTTACACGTACTCATGTACTTATATGATCTAGGTAACCTCTGAAGGTTGTCTGTCTATTCTGTTTGTCAAGTCAAACTCTAAGTATCTATACGCATATCAGTGAGTTCATGCCCCACTCTTTATTTAATCTCTTTTGGGGGAGATAGCACTGGTAAATCACAAACGCTTTATATATTCAATGACAGGATCAGAGATCTCAAGTTTGATGGATTAGAGTGTAACGCAGCGGAATAGAACAAGAATTAGACAAATTATAGCAAGAATTTGATATTGGTATGCATTAAGAACAAATACGGTTGTAAAGAGAGAATATATTTCTGTGAAAAGGAATGTTTCAATAATATCAAATGTTTCTGCTCAATCATTCACAGATTACAATTGGGGTGACACTCCTTATATAGAGTGCAATCACTGCTGATATCACGGGATAGTGACATCTGGCAGATTTGTTACAAAAATACTAAAACTTAACAAACTACTGAAATGTTCACAACTACTGAGAACATATCAGAGTGCTAAGTATAAAACATAAAACTACTGATACGAAACTACTGAAACTACAACGACTGAAGAACAAGTTCTTCCGTCGTTTTACAAAACTACTGAAAACAAAAACATAAAACTACTGAAAGAAAACCGTCACAACTACTGAAGAAGACCCCTTCAGCTGTTGTGACAACGTCTGATACTTGGTCTTCAGCACTTGTGTCTTCAGACTTTGTCTTCACACTTGTGTTCAGACTTTGTCTTCAGCACTTGTCTTCAGACTTTGTCTTCAGCACTTGTCTTCAGACTTTGTCTTCAGCACTGTGTTCAGACTTTGTCTTCAGCACTGTGTTCAGACTTTGTCTTCAGCACTTGTGTTCAGACTTTGTCTTCAGCACTTGTGTTCAGACTTTGTCTTCAGCACTTGTGTTCAGACTTTGTCTTCAGCACTTGTATTCAGACTTTGTCTTCAGCACTTGTGTTCAGACTTTGTCTTCAGCACTTGTCTTCAGACTTTGTCTTCAGCACTTGTCTTCAGACTTTGTCTTCAGCACTGTGTTCAGACTTTGTCTTCACACTTGTGTTCAGACTTTGTCTTCAGCACTTGTGTTCAGACTTTGTCTTGAGCACTTGTGTTCAGACTTTGTCTTCAGCACTTGTGTTCAGACTTTGTCTTCAGCACTTGTGTTCAGACTTTGTCTTCAACACTTGTGTCAGACTTTGTCTTCAGGACTTGTGTTCAGACTTTGTCTTCAGCACTTGTCTTCAGACTTTGTCTTCAGCTGTTGTGGACTTCAGCAGTTGTTGTGACATCTGTGGGACTTAAGGTTTTTCTGATCCGGCTCATTGGTTCTTTTGGTCCAACATTCAAGTTGTGTATAATATTATATAGTGTTGATATCATGGAAAAGTCCTCACAGTTTTGAATTGTTAATATTGAATAGCGGGGAAATTTGGGTAGTACTACTGGGTCTGACGAGCCCCACCTATGTGACTCGAGGTCAACCGGGTGCAATTTGTCCTAACAAAAATAGTCACGACCTGTTAAGTCGTGACAGGAGGCAACAACGTAACACAGTCAGCTTCAATTGCGAAATCACTATGAAATAATATTTATTGTTAATGGACTAGCTATCTTTTACAATGCACTACTTTTATATCTCTATTATTAAACTGTTTATGTTTGAATATCTCTTGAACTCACCAACCATTGTGTTGACATTTTAGAATGCTATTCTCAGGTCATAGCTTGCTTGCCATAGGAGCACTACATGGTTCACTTGCATTCTAAGACTCGGTCTGCAAGACATTTTTAGAATTTTAATGATTAATGTTTACTATTTTGGGTTGGCACATGTTTTGCCATAGTATACACTTTTATTTCTTTGGGTTGTTTTTCAAAACGCTTCCGCACAGTTTAAAGTTTGTACTTTGGTTGAATTTATTTAAATTATGGCATATAGAGTCGTTCTGAGTAATTATTGACTATGATCCTGGTTTGTTCACACGCCTCGTGGTAAAACTCTGCAAGTGGATTTTGAGGGTGTGACAGATTGGTATCAGAGCCATTGGTTATAGGGAACTAGGTTGCATACACACTAGACTATAACCGCACACAGTTACTTAGTTACCTGTGCCTTATTATCATCTACTGTATACTCATTGGCATACACGTCACACTCTCTGCAGCATGGCATCGTCATCGAGAGCTCTAGGTAAATGACCTCAATCACCTTCACGATCTGAATCCCCACCTCCCGCACCTGTACCTGATGATGGATTCGATTGGCCCCGACTGGCTTATCCTCGAGAGGAGATTGACTGGGATCAACCCTTTGCATTGATGAAGCGTGACCCTCCACGAGACTGGCGTTTCTATCCTAGATTTGTTGATCATATCATGTTTAGGGAGCGTGTACCTATCCTGAGGCCCAGGACTAGGAACAATGCCGACCAACCAATGCCTTCACTCCCACAGACGGTGCAGTCCAACGAGCAACTGATTGCTGCACTAGTGGCTGCACTGGACACTGAGCAACATCGAGTCAGGCGGCTCACGGGTAATGTCTGTACACTGCAGCAAGAGGTGTACAAACTGAGACATCAACTGGATGAACTCGATGAACAACATAGGAAGACCCTAAATGGGTGTCACCATATGCAAGATGGTCTCATGGCACTCCAAGGGCGCGTGACTGCTCGTGAACAGCGGGACGCCGTAGCCGATAATAGGATTGCCATTTTAGAAGCTCAACTAGTGGCACTTCAGATTGCTATAGCTCCTGCTCCTGCAGCAGACCATGAGGATGAGGATCCCGAGGAGGACCCGAGGAGGAGGAACCGAGGAGATGGAGGATGACAGTGATGGGTCAGATGTTGTCGATTGACTTCTTTATATGACTTAGACTACGTAGTGTTTTCTTTTTGAAACCTATGTGGGAAGGGTTGTTTCCCCACACGAACGACAAACTTAAATTTTGACATTGATAAATACATTGTGAATCATTTACAATTTATTTATTGGGTTATTATTTTTGTTATGAATGTTGTGGTTGTGATGATTCATTATTTCTTTTATTTACTGTTTACTGTGCTTCAATGAGTTAAATGTGTTTGATGTTACTCATTATTGTATTTGTGAATGTAAAGTGAAAAGAATGGACGCCCGTGGACGTGGTCGTGGACGCGGACGTGGACGTGGCACCGGAGAACAGGGCGGTGGTGCTATTAACATGACCCCCACAGAATTAGTTGCTCTAATTAATGAGCATGTTCAGGCGGCAGTGGCTGCTGCCCACGCGGGTCAGCCAACAGGTAAACAATGATAGAAAGATAAACTGATATCCTTTATAACTGTATGGGATGTGTGATTAATGTGTGTTGTGTTAAAACATGACCACCAGTGTGTACCTACAAGTCCTTTATGGACTGTAAACCACACACCTACAGTGGTACAGAGGGTGCTGTAGGGCTTGTACGATGGTTCGAGAAGTCTGAGTCTGTCTTCTCTAAATGTAACTGTCCACCTGCAGATCAAGTGAAGTATGCCACCGGCACTTTGGAGGGTGCTGCTCTGTCTTGGTGGAACGTGCAAGTCCAGATGCTAGGACAAGCGACGGCGAATGAACTTCCATGGGAAGAGTTCAAAGCAATGATGACTGAGGAGTACTGTCCTCGCAACGAAGTGCAGAAGTTAGAGATGGAGTTCTGGCAATTGAAGATGCAGGGCTCGAAATCGAGGCTTACACCACCGTGACCCATGAATTAGCAAGTTTGTGCCTGGGAATGGTGAATGAGGTGCATAAAAGGGTAGAGCATTACATACGGGGACTGGTACCCGAAATCCAAAGTATGGTAACTGCTTCCAACCCAGCCACAATTCAGCAAGCCATCGAGCTAGCTTGCAGGCTAACTGACCAAGCCGTGGAGCAAGGACGTCTACCAAACAGGGCGTTGTGGCAAGCGTGCCCGACAACAAAAGAAAGTGGGATAATGCCAACAACACCAAAGCATCATCATCTTCTAGTGGTCAACCTCAACCTCAACAGCAACAACAGCCGGTTCAGCAGCAACAGAGGTTCGACAATAACCGTAACTTCAAACAAATGCCTACAAATAACCAAGGACCCGGTGGTTATGGTGGTAGACATCCGATGTGCACTCAGTGTAATTACCATCATGTGGAAGGTGTGATAGCTTCAAGTGTCAACGTTGTGGAAATATTGGACACGCTACTAAGGATTGTCGTGGTGAGCTGGTAAAGAGGCCACAACAACCTCAAGAAACTCCCAAAGGTTGTTTTAAATGTGGGAAGGAAGGGCATTACAGGCGGAACTGCCCACAACTAAGGAGAAACGGTAATGGCAACAACAAAACAACAACAACAACAACACCAACAACCACGGTAACAACAACAACAACGGTAGGCCACAACAACGGTGGAAATGGTACTAGTAATGGTGGCAATAAAGATGGAGCCAAGGGGAGAGCCTTCGTCATTGGCTCAGGTGAGGCTCTAAATGATCCACAACTGTTACTGGTAGATTCTCTGTTAATGGTTGTTTTGCTACGGTAGTATTTGATACTAGAGCCCATAGGAGTTTTGTGTCCTTAATGTTCTGTAGTCTTTTAAGTGATATACCCTCTGCTTTAGAATCTAAATACACTGTGGAATTAGTCGACGGTAAACAAATCCATGTAACGCATATCCTTAAAGACTGTAAGATAGAACTTGCTGGTCATACTTTCGCTATAGATCTTATGCTTGTTATGCTGGGGAGTTTTGATGTTGTGATAGGCATGGATTGGCTCTCTAGCAAACAAGCGGAAGTCATATGTCATGAGAAGATCATACGAATCCCTGTTGATGGCAAAATCCTTACCGTTAGAGGTGATGGGAGTGGTGCTGTGATAGGCATCATCTCATACATGAAAGCTCAAAAGTTATTACGAAAGGGTCGTGTGGCTATTCTAGCACTTGTAACCGATAAGCAGGCAGAAGAAAGGAGAATGGAGGATATTCCCATAGTACGCGATTTTCTGGAGGTGTTTCCAGAGGATCTTCCTGGATTACCACCTCACCACCAGGTGGAATTCCAGATTGAGTTGACTCCCGACGCAGCTCCGATTGCTAGGGCACCTTATCGATTGGCACCAAACGAGCTACAAGAGTTGTCATCACATCTTCAAGAGCTTTTGGATAAGGGTTTTATTCGCCCTAGCACATCACCATGGGGAGCTCCTGTTCTTTTTGTTAAGAAGAAGGATGGCACATTCCGGATGTGCATCGATTATAGAGAGTTAAAAAAGTAACAGTCAAGAACCGATACCCTTTACCTCGTATCGACGACTTGTTCAATCAGCTCTAAGGATCAAGCTATTATTCGAAGATTGACTTGAGATTGGTTATCATCAACTTAGAGTTCGAGAAGAAGACATTCCCAAGACTGCGTTTCGTACTCGTTATGGTCATTATGAGTTCTTGGTCATGCCTTTTGGTTGACCAATGAACCTGCTATGTTCATGGACCTCATGAACCTCGTGTGCAAACCTTATCTTGATCAGTTTGTCATTGTGTTCATCGATGATATACTATATATTCTAGGACCAAGGAGGAGCATGAAGAGCACTTACGAATGATCTTGGAACTGTTGAAAAATGAGCAGTTGTATGCTAAATTCTCAAAGTGTGACTTTTGGATAAGAGAAGTGCAATTCCTAGATCATATTGTTAATGAGAAAGGGATACATGCCGATCCTGCCAAAATTGAGGCGATAAAGAATTGGACTAGACCCAAAACGCCGAGCGAGATAAAACAATTTCTGGGATTAGCAGGATATTACCGACGATTCATAGAAGGGTTTTCTAAGATCGCACAACCTCTCACAGCCTTGACTCATAAAGGAATGACATACAAATAGAGTAAGAGCCAAGAATCAGCTTTCCAATTATTAAAACAAAAACTCTATACTGCCCCGATATTAGCTTTACCAGAGGGAACGGATGACTTTGTGGTGTATTTCGATGCATCTATTCAAGGATTGGGTTGTGTCTTGATGCAATGAGATAAGGTGATAGTGTATGCCTCGAGACAACTAAAGGTTCATGAGAAGAACTATACCACCCATGACTTAGAATTGGGTGCAGTGGTTTTTGCGTTAAAGATCTGGAGACATTACTTGTACGGTACCAAGTGCACTATCTACACCGATCACAAGAGTCTTCAACATATCTTCGAGCAAAAAGAGTTGAATATGAGGCAGCGACGTTGGGTGGAACTATTAAACGATTATGATTGCGCTATTAAGTACCATCCGGGAAAGGCGAACGTAGTTGCCGATGCCCTAAGCAGGAAGGAAACAGCTAAACCCCGACGGGTGCGAGCTTTACAGCTTACTATCAGTACCCAACTGCCCGAACAAGTTAAGGAGGCACAGATAGAAGCTTTAAAAGCAGAAATATTGGTTCTGAGTCGATAAGGGGAATGGATACACAGCTAGTGGTGAAAGAGGATGGAATTTGGTATTTCATGGATAGACTTTGGGTGCCTGTTTATGGAAATCTGAGAGATTTAGTTATGAGCGAGGCACACAAATCTAAGTATTCTATACATCCTGGATCTGACAAGATGTATCATGACCTAAAGGCGAACTATTGGTGACCTAGCATGAAAGCGGATGTAGCTACATATGTGAGCAAGTGTTTGACCTGCTTGAAAGTAAAAGTGGAATGTCAAAAACCATCCGGACTGTCACAACAACCTGAGATACCAATATGGAAATGGGAACAGATCTCCATGGATTTTATTACTAAGCTACCCCGGACTAGTACTGGTTGTGACACGATATGGGTTATTGTGGATCGATTGACAAAGTCTGCTCACTTCCTTGCAATTAAGGAAACTGAAAAGATGGAGAAATTAACTCGACTGTACCTTAAAGAGATCGTTTCGAGACATGGTGTACCGTTCTCAATTATTTTCGATCGTGACGCTCGTTTCACATCACATTTCTAGCAATCATTGCAGAAATCTTTGGGTACACGGTTAGATATGAGTACTGCATATCATCCACAGACGGATGGCTAGAGTGAGCGTACCATATAGACGTTGGAAGATATGCTACGTGCTTGTGTGATTGACTTCGGGAATAACTGGGAAATTCACCTGCCATTGGTGGAGTTTTCTTATAACAACAGTTATCATACTAGTATACAGGCAGCACCTTTCGAGGTGCTGTATGGGAGAAAATGTCGATCACCAGTTTGCTGGGCAGAATTGGTGATAGTCAGCTAATAGGTCTCGAGTTAATTCATGAGACAACTGAGAAGATTGTACAGATGTGGAGCCGTATGGCTGCAGCGCGAGACAGGCAAAAGAGTTATGCTGACAAGAGACGGAAACCTTTAGAGTTTCAGGTTGGCGACAAGGTTTTGTTGAAAGTCTCACCATGGAAAGGTGTAGTCCGGTTTGGCAAACGAGGGAAACTAAATCCGAGGTATGTTGGACCATTTGAAATAGTGGAAAGAATAGGTCCAGTAGCCTATCGCTAGCCCTACCTGATTCGCTAAGTGGAATCCATGATGTATTTCATGTGTTAACCTGAAGAAGTGCATAACTGATGAAACAATGGTCGTACCACTAGAAGAAATTCAAGTGGATGAGCAATTGTGTTTTATTGAAGAACCAGTTGAGGTGATGGACCGTGAGATGAAAACACTTAAGCAAAGCAAGATACCCATTGTCAAAATCCGTTGGAATTCGTGACGTGGACCGGAATTCACATAGGAATGAGAAGATCAAATGAAGCTTAAGTACCCTCAACTATTCGAAAGGATGATTCCAGCAGACGAACGTATTGATTTAAATTTCGGGACAAATTTCTTTCAACATGGGGATGATGTGACAACTCATCCAAAACTCACTCGATTTTGATTTCTGTGTGCCAATGCAGTAGACCAGTGATGGAACACTCTCACTATGTAACGCAATTTTCGGGACGAAAATTCTTTCAACATGGGGATAATATGACATCTGGTAAATTTCCGTTACCAAACTCCGTTAGTTCCGTTAAGTCTTGCATACACGTGTCGTGAACACACACTAGTTGTCGTTTAACGTTGGTGACCTAATAATAATGAATAATGTTAAATTAATGAGAATCTAATTGATTATGTGATTATTGTGTTATGTTTATTGGTTGCATGTTTTAAAATGTTAATTAGAAAATTAATCGCGTAACGCGGAAACGTGCCTATTTATTCGTAAGTCTTGTGTTTTTATAAATAAAAATATATAATGATTTTCATTAGTTTGTATCTTTATATTATTAAGTTAAAAACACTTTACAAAGAGTTTAAAGCCTAGTTTTTATAAAATACAAATTACAAGGCTTAAAGGGTAAATATGGAAATTAAAATTAAACAAAACAATCCCAACCCTAGCCCACCCCAAATTAGCCGCAAACACTCCTCTCTTCCCTTTCCCATTCGAATTCAGCCTAGAATCATCAAGAAGCATTGGTTTGGATCGATTTCAAGGCATACAACTCGTGGGAATCATCAATTGCAAGTTAACACACGTTTAAAGGTTAGATTTTTACAGGTTTCGTGGTTGTTCATGGTTGCTGAACCTAAAATCATGAATGGGTCTTCATGGGTTGAATTTCAGGTTTTTTGATGATGTTAGTATGTTAGTTGGATTGATTACATGTTAGTTAACGTCGATTATGTATGAATTGTATGTTTTTAGTGGTTTAATCATGGACTTTGATTGGAAGCAAACCTAATTCGAAAATTGGTAGGATAATGGATGAATGATGATTGTTTGATGAATGTTTGATGATTAACAGGTTGTATGAATGCTAGGTTACATTGATTTTGCAAGAAATTGATGAATTGATGTTGATGTTCATAGCTTACTAATAATAGTAACTTTATTTTGCATGTAATGTTGAATTATTGATGAATTGATGTTATGGATGTGTTCATGGTGATGATTAGATGTTAGATTGTTGTTGTGATCATTGGGAATTCAAGAACACATGTTATAGTTCATGCATTACTAAAGATAGTAACTTTTTAGGATATGAATTGATGAGTTATGATGTTTGGATGTTGTTGATCATGCTTAGATAATGATATGAACTTGAATTGGTATATTATTGATGAATTAAAGAATGCATAGGATGTTTAATAGATTTTGGGATGTGCTTTCCCAGGGAAACTATTTATTATGCAAAATGTGAAAGATGATAGTTTGAACATGTTTGGGATGTTAGGAGCATGTTAGTAAGTTCACGGATGAATTCTAATGTGTAGAACATGTTAAATTAGTTGTATAGGATGCTTGGATAATCATGGGTGATGTTTGGACTTTGATGATCATGTATGATGTTGATGTTGGTTAGTAGTTAGGACATCATGTTTGGGACTGGAATGGATCGCTGTGATGTTTGTTGAATGCAATGAACATGGTTAATGATTATGATTATGATCATCATACACGCGTGCGAATCTGAGGCCCCTACTTGGTAGGATTGGCAGGGTTTAGGATGTGAAGTCGTGAGTGGCTTCACATGGCATGTGGTGCGTGATTTGATCTTTGTGTGGCATATTAGTTGTGTTATAACTAGTGGATATGTTAATATTCTAGATTCGCATGACTTGTATGATACATGGTTGTATGATGATTTAAGTGATACACCTGGTTAATATAGCATACATATTATTTATTTGAATGCTAACTATGTATGATACATGTGTATGGTTACTTGAATGGTTACACACACATAAAGTAACCAACGGTCAAATGGGTCAACTGGGTCAAACATGTCTGTTTTTTTTCTGAAATCTTGAGTCTATGGTTGTAGTGTACTTAGGGTTTCACATGTTCTTTGCTTACATGTACTCATGTACTTATATGATTTAGGTAACCTCTGAAGGTTGTCTGTCTATTCTGTTTGTCAAGTCAAACTCTAAGTATCTATACGCATATCAGTGAGTTCATGCCCCACAATTTATTTAATCTCTTTTGGGGGGATAGCATACTGGTAAATCACAAATGCTTTATATATTCAAGTTGTGTATAATATTATATAGTGTTGATATTATGGAAAAGTCCTCACACTTTTGAATTGTTAATATTTAATAGCGGGGAAATTTGGGTAGTACTACTGGGTCAAACGAGCCCCACCTGTGTGACTCGAGGTCAACCGGGTGCAATTTGTCCTAACAAACATTGTCACGACCTGTTAAGTCATTACAGGAGGCGACAACGTAACACAGTCAGCTTCAATTACGAAATCACTATGAAATAATATTTATTGTTAATGGACTAGCTATCTGTTACAATGCACTACTTTTATATCTCTATTATTAAACTATTTATGTTTGAATATCTCTTGAACTCACCAACCATTGTGTTGACATTTTAGTATGCTATTCTCAGGTTATTAGCTTGCTTGCCATAGGGCACTACATGGTTCACTTGCATTCTAAGACTCGGTCTTCAAGACATTTTTAGCATTTTAATGATTAATGTTTACTCTTTTGGTTGACACATGTTTTGCCATAGTATACACTTTTATTTCTTTGGGTTGTTTTCAAAACGCTTCCGCATAGTTTAAAGTTTGTACATTGGTTGAATTTATTTAAATTATGGCATATAGAGTAGTTCTGAGTAACTATTGACTGTGATCCTGGTTTGTTCACACGCCTCGCGGTAAAACTCCGCAAGTGGATTTTGAGGGTGTGACATAAATGGTTCAAGAATTTGGGAGGGTTTGTCACGCAAAAAAAAAACACTAAGTATGAGTGTGACATGAGACTCGAAGATAAGTTTAGGATGTTTTTGGATGGAATATTGAATTCATAAAAGCTTCTCAAGTAATAACTTTATCATAGTTCTTATATGATTTATTCTTGTCTACTTATATCATTAAGGTTCCAAAGTTTCATTAGTGTAATGTTGATACGAGAATTATGTTTTTTATGATTAAGGATACAATTTAGAATGAAATCATCATTGTAACTGGCTTTCGGGATAAGTGCAGTTTTGAGGGAAAGATGTTTAGAAAGATTTTTAAGGGTAATTAAGAGAATTAGGATAATGAGTTTAAGATTTAAGGGAACAAAATCAATGAAGAAACAAGTCACAATAACAAGATGTTTCGAGTGTAATGTTCGGTTTACAAACCAAAGCATTACGTTGACTTATCAAAGTATTATGTCAGCTACAACCTTAATGAATACATGCGTACCTATAAGCGGACATTCACCCCAAGGGTTCCCAGGTAAGGTAAACGGATCCATCGGCTGATTTGGATTTATATGAATGCATTGCCTAGACAGAACACCTCGAGATACAGGCATCCCACCCTTCCAGCATTACATGTTTCAAGTTATATGACATAGACTTTGACGAGACTTGAAAACCACGAATAAAGATTCAAAACACATTTTCAAAACCATTTGATTTAGGCATAAAATGCCTTAGAATATGATTTATGGTTCGTGTGTGCATTGATAAGATTCAAAGTATAAGAATAAGCATATAAGGCACATAATCACATAATCAAGTATAAACACATAAGGCACATAAAATCCTATATGAGCATATAAAATAAATGAGAGGACTTATGTGTAAGGGTACTTAGTTATAGTTTAGGTCATCCATTTCTAATAACCTAAATCCCTATAACCATGGCTCTCATACCAATCTATCACACCCCGACCGACAACAAAATCATCAGGGCAGACGAATGGGAGACGATTGCATATAGCACATGGAACTAATGTAAGGCCCCGTTCCCAGGCACCTCACAGTTGGTCATTCATTGGACATAAAACATTATAAAACATACGTATATTTTGCAGCGAATTTTAAATATTTCATTGATAACTAAAAACATATCATTTACAACGTTCGTTTTCATCTCAAAATCAATGAAATGTCAAAATATGCATGCCAGCCTCAAAACGCTCCCAGTAGCTTATGCATCCATGCCTGCAACTCCTCAGCATCAACAAATACCTGCCAACTATCATGCATACAAAAGTTAGTGACGCTGAGTGAGTTTTAGTTTATTAATAAAATACTTTTCTTTGTTAAAACCGTTCTTTACTTTCTTTCAAAATCATACTATACTTTACAATCGTTCGTGATCATGCATCATACGTACATATAGATAATCATTATTATCTTCATCATTATGTTCATTAACTTCATTCATTCAACATATTATATTATCGTTCACTTCTCTTTCAAGATCCGGTCAGACTTTACCCTCTTCGTGGCACTCAACCACGATTACTGAGGTCGAATGACAAGGATCCTGTTCAGTACTTTATTACGATAATTCATTTACGTTCATTCATCTCTTGCACATTACTCTTTATTACCCGAATCTTGTCCCGTGCAATATCCCCAACTCATGTCCGAAGATTGATACTGTGCCGGGGCCTGCTCACAAAACCCCCGACTCATGTCCGAAGACCGACACAGTACAGGAGCACGTGATCTGCATCCGGTCTTATGCAATACCCCTGACTGATGTCCGAAGACTGATACTGTGTCGGGGCCTGCTCACAAACCCCCGACTCATGTCCGAAGACTGACACAATACCAGGATACGTGACAAGGACCTCTTTCGAGTCTGTTGCGACACAGAGTCGCTCACCTCCTACATGTGGTTGCAAGCCTTTCGTTCGTTGATTCATTCATTTAATTATGCATGCATTCTGTTATTATGTTCCCCTTTTCACTATCTTCCACTTTACGTTACATAATACTTTCATTACATTTATTAACGTTCAACGCAAAGCCAAGGAACATATACATACATAATAAGGAACATATACATAAACATACACCATCACCAATAAAGGCACATCATACATGCATAACACACACCAAACACAAGCCATCACATGATAACCAGGCCTATCTCCCCATTGTACCCCTTAAAAACCACTTAGAAAACCTCAAGTCCAAATTGAGCGCATGGGACCTTCCAGGCGCATGAGCATAAAAATTCTAAGTGTAAAACAGTCTGGGCGCATGGGCACTATTTAGGCGCTTCTGCCCTGTTCAGGCACTTTGCCACTATGCAGGCGCATGGCACTAGTTCAGGCACATCACCAACACTTAGCCGTTTCAACATGCTAATCATACATAGATCTAACATACTAAGAGCATCTAAGCATGCTAATCATCACTACCCCATAGGCCAACTCTAAAACATACATACATAAATGCATCATTTTGAACATAAGGCTTTAAACCCACAGTTTCTTTCAAAACGTTTACTTAGTATGCATAATAGCCCCAAACAAGTTGAAAATCACTAAAAGATGGGTTCTAGAAACTCACCTTGAGCATCCTTTGAGCAGCACTCTTCCAGTTCAAGACCCACCTTCGATTCAGCTCTTGAATCCCGAAAACAAACACTAAACACCAAGAACTTCGGTCAAGAACTCAAAACCCAGCTGAAACCGAGCTCATATAAGAGAAGACTTACCTTTGAAGCTGCTTCTTCCACTTTCCTCTCTAGAACTAGGGCTTTCTCTCTCTCTCTCTCTTCTTTCTTTCTCCGAGAGCAAAAGTAACTTTCTGCTTTTGATATGGGCGACCATGCCCCTTAAATCCTTAGAAAAATAAGGTTTTGTACTTTGTACACTTTATCCCCCTCCACTTGCGCATAATTTCTATTCTTTCTATTTACTTTTCTTTTCCTTCCATTTAAATAGAAATTTAGGGTGTTACAAGTCTACCCCCCTTAAGAGGTTTCATCCTTGAAACCTGTCGCTTCTCAAACAGTTACAGGTAACACTGTCTCACCTCTTCTTTGATCTTGCACTTAAAGTTAGATCCTTTTAGGCCTCACTGCACCCGCACAAGTGAAACCATCATCCTCCTTAGCCTATTCTCTTCTTCCTATTAGTAATGGTCACCAGATGCTTCTTGTGGTTGGATACTTTGTCCATATCAGTGTTCTCTAGTAGCATGATCATATCCTCATCGGTTGAGCTCTTTCTTAGACGAGACGCATGGAACATCAGATGAATTCCACTTAACTCATCGGGTAGCTCCAGTCGATGTGCCACTTCTCCTACCTGAGCAACAACTGGAAATGACCCTCTACACTTTAATATTAGCTTTACTCAATTCCAAACCAAGCAATCCGCTTTCCTGGTTAAAGCCTTCCTCATACTTCGTTGTCGTAGGTCGTCACTGAACTATGGTTGTGCACGGTTGAGCAATCCATCTTCTTGCAACACTTGGGGTTTGAGTCATAGATTACTGATCAACTCACCTGGAGATGCATGTCTACCTACCTATGTCTGTCTTGAACAGCCTAGCAGGACAAGCGCACTCCCTCAATTCTATCGTGAAATCCTCTAGGGCATTAAGTAACCTGGTAGACTTACCAATAACAAATCTTACATCGAAGGGCTCATCGATCTTCCTACCCCTAACTTGCCACATCACAGAAGATAGCGACAACAAAACTACTACTAGCATCACAATTAAAGCATAGATGCATAAATCTAAACTTGCAAGAACGTACCTGACGTTACCCTGGTGTCTGACCTAGCCTCCTCCCGATCATAGCGAAGGCTCTAGCCTTCACCCTCTGTTCTCCTTCCTCGTAGTGGAGCTCCCTACCCTCGACTTCTTGTAGTCTCTTCTCATGTATCCTGTCTTGCCACAGTCGTAGCATTTACCCATTTGACAGTCCCTCGCTCTGTGGCCCTCCTTTCCACACTAAAAACAAATATTCAGTCCCCACTTGCACTCCTCCTCATGGCCTCTGCCACACTTATTGCATATCTCTCCTTTTCTTTCTATTTTCTTCCGATCGTCGTCCCTTGACATCATACCACCATACACAAATCCACCATCATTTTCTCGCATTCCTTTACCCTTCTTAACATAGGCTCGCTCCTCCCCTTCGTCTGTCATCGCCATCGCCCCTCGCTCGTCGTACAATCTTCCCGCCAGGTCAACTGCCGACCTAAACGTGCTCGGTTGGCAGCGATCATGTGCCTACGGATGTCCGCCGGCAAGCCCTGAATATACCTCTTGATCTTTCGCAAAAGAGGTGTCACCTGATTTAGCACCAGGCGTGCCATCTCGTTGAACTTCGTGGTGTACTGTTGATGTGTCAGGGTTTCGGCCTCCAGTTGTAGGAACTCCCTCTAAACCTTGTCCATCTCTCGGTGAGGACAGAACTCCTCAATCATCAGCCTCTTCAACTCCGGCCATCTCATCCTTCCAATAGCTCTGCTACCCTCAGCTTCGACTATATTGTCCTACCAGCACAGAGCCAAATCCATAAAAGAATGGGTAGCAAACTTTACTTTCTGATCCTCTTGACACTCGCTGATATTCAATACAGCTTCCATCTCCCGCAGTAGCAGCAGTGCCATTTTCATCAAATGTTAGGGGCTTGCATCGTTGAAACACCCCATAGTTACAGCCTCGTGTCGCCTCCGGCGCAGGCTCTTCCTCTTCTTCCTCTTTGTCATCGAAGAAAACCGTTTCAGTCTCGGGTCGTCTCCTATCGCCCGAAGGTCTACCCCTTTCCTATCTCACCCCATCTCTAACAGCCTTTATAACTTCGGTCACCACAGACGGTAGGATCGTCTGCATGACCTGATGCACTTCCTCCATGACTGCCTCTCTCATCGAGGCCCTCTGATTAGCATTCTCATCACTACCTTCCTAGTGAGGGGTCTCAGGTTCCTCATGGACTACTCTTTCAGCCCTAGACCTTCCTCGTGTCACCTGTGGTTTAGCACCACGTCCACCACCGCCTCCACCTCGTGAAGCTTTCGAAGATCTACCACCAACCATCTTCTATCACACTATAAGATTCAAACACTAATGCGGTCATTCAAGGTAATAACTCAGTTTATGTCAAGTATTCTAAGTCCCTAATTACAGGGGCCAGTTGTGATTAGCCACTTACTTTACTCTTCATACCCCAAGCATTTCCTATCCCGACTACATGAGTATATAAATCGGCACAATAGCACATAAGCCACATAACATGCACACATAATTCCGGTAATGTTAACTTACTTTAAACATTTACATAAAACCTTTACCTACAGGCACGCAGCTACTAGGACTGGCATCCAATTCCTTTTAGTCCCATTCTTAGTTTAGGATTAGGTTTTTCAAAATATTTACCCAATTCACTTGAACCTGGCTCTGATACCAACTTGTAAGGCCCCGTTCCCGGGCACCTCACAGTTGGTCATTCATTGCACATAAAACATTATAAAACATACGTATATTTTGTAGCAGAATTTAAATCTTTCATTGATAACTAAAAACATATCATTTACAACGTTCGTTTTCATCTCAAAATACAATGACATGTCAAAATACAGATGTCAACCTCAAAACGCTCCGAGTAGCTTATGCATCCATGCCTGCAACTCCTCAGCATCAACAAATACCTGCCAACTATCATGCATACAAAAGTTAGCGACGCTGAGTGAGTTATAGTTTTATAATAAAATACTTTTCTTTGTTAAAACCGTTCTTTACTTTCTTTCAAAATCATACTATACTTTACAATCATTCGTGATCATGCATCATACGTTCATACAGATAATATCATTATTATCTTCATTATTACGTTCATTAACTTCATGCATTCAATGTATTATATTATTGTTCACTTCTCTTTCTAGATCCGGTCAGACTTTACCCTCTTCGTGGCACTCAGCCACGATTATTGAGGTTGAATGACAAGGATCCTGTTCAGTACTTTATTACGATAATTCATTTACATTCATTCATCTCTTGCACATTTCTCTTTATTACCCCAATCTTGTCCAATGTAATATCCCCGACTCATGCTCGAAAGTTGATGTTGTGCCAGGGCCTGCTCACAAACCCCCGACTCATGTCCGAAGATTGACACAGCACCGGGATATGCGACAAAGATCCCATATGAGTCAATCACAGGGATTGAACTCTATCCGAGACTGTTGCAACACAAAGTCTCTCACCTCATTATCTCGTCTCTTGCAATATCCCCGACTCATGTCCAAAGACTGATACTGTGCCGGGGCCTGATAAACAAACCCCCGACTCATGTCCAAAGACTGACACAGTACCGTGATACACGACACGGATCTCATCATCCGTGTAAGGCCCCGTTCTCGGAAACCTCACAGTTGGTCAATCATAGCATTTAAAACATTAAACATTACAATTAAACAAGCTTAAGCAACAGAATAATTTATCAAAAGCCATTCACTTCATTTAAAACACTTTTTCTAAGCAATACATCATCATTGACTGTTTAGAAAAGACTTGTTTATATGCATTACAAAACAACAGCAACACAGAGTACGAATGGATGTCAGACTTTCCCTGCCGAGTAGCTTCACCCTCGTGCCATCCTCAGCAATAATTACCTGCCAACTGAAAATGTATAAAAGTTAGCGTTGCTCAGTGAGCTCTAGTTTTATAAGTAATAAAATACTTTCTATATGTTATATAAGAAAATACTCTTTTCTGTAAAAATACAACTCTGTACTATATATGCGAACACGCATCAACTATATGAACAAATTTTGTTCGTTCTCTTTACTGTAGGCCTTGTCTTTTCTATAAACTTTTATCTTTATGTTTCACTTTCTGTATGGACCAGTGAGCAATACCCCAACTATATGTGCGATGGAAAACGGGTGATGGGCCATCTATA
Source organism: Flaveria trinervia (assembly GCA_025506515.1). Taxonomy (NCBI): domain Eukaryota; kingdom Viridiplantae; phylum Streptophyta; class Magnoliopsida; order Asterales; family Asteraceae; genus Flaveria; species Flaveria trinervia. Next base: position 1,798,438 of record CM046447.1, on the reverse strand, counting down.
TCCCTCGAAAGGGTCAACTGTATCCCTCGAAAGGGTTAACTATATCCCTCGAAAGGGTCAACTGTATCCCTAGAAAGGGTCAACTATATCCCTCGAAAGGGTCAATTGTATCCCTCAAAAGGGTCAACTGTATCCCTCGAAAGGGTTCTGTGTACTATGTACTAGGCTAACCAATCACCCAGGGCACGCTGCAAAGGTTCTGCCAATCTCAATTGATTGACCCTGTGTGCATAATAGGATAGCTAACCCGCAGCACAGTTGAGCTAACAACAACATGGTCGTGTACCTCCTGTAAGCTTGCAAGACTTGTTAACATTTTCATTAATGTTCATCTTCTTTCGTATTGCTCTTTCACTTTATTATTATGATATACTTTACGTTACGATAATAACATACCACGTAAAGTCACATACTATAAGTAATAATAATAATAACAATAACAATAATAAGGAACAATCATAATCAATCATATCATGCATGAAACAACATCATTAATAAGCCCTTAGTCAACCTCGGTCAAAACCCTAGGGCACAGACTCCCAGAAAAATTCTGTAAAAATTTCTTAGTCTTAGGCGCATGGGAACTATTTGGGCGCATGAGCCCTGTTCGGGCGTTTCATTACTATGTAGGGGCATCAGCCAACACTTAAAACATTTTCCCTCTAGGTGCATGAACTATTCAGGCGCATGGGCACTATTTGTGCGTATGAATCACTTAGACGCATGAGTAATTCAAGCGCATGGATACTTAGGCGCATGGGCCTCTTGGGCGCATGGGCACTATTGGGGCGCATGGCCCTAGACTTAGTCGTCCAACTAACATTTCTAGGCGCATGGGCCACTGTTTAGGTGCATGGGCTGTACTTTATCATTTGTAAGGTAATCTTAGGTGCATGGGCTACTGTTTGGGCGCATGGATTACACTTAATTCTTCCTAAGGCATTTTCAGGCATATGAGCTTTATCTAGGCGCATGGACCTTCTATTCAACATATTTCTAGTATGTTTCCAACCCAAATCATCAATTTCATCTGTTCTAAGCTTAATATGGCTATCTAAACATGAATAACCTATAAGCATTCAAGAATCACATTCATTCATGCACATTTCATACGAGCATACATACTCGAACATTTGAAAATCTTTTACATACATTTTCAGTTGGTAGGTAATTATTGCTAAGGATGGCACGAGGGTGAAGCTACTCGGCAGGGAAAGTCTGACATCCATTCGTACTCTGTGTTGTTGTTGTTTTGTAATGCATATAAACAAGTCTTTTGTAAAGATTCAATGATGATGTATTGCTTAACAACAGTATTTTAAATGAAGTGAATGGCTTTTGATAAATTATTTATGCTGCTTAAGCTTTTTAATTGTAATGTTTAATGTTTTAATTGCTATGATTGACCAACTGTGAGGTTTCCGGGAATGGGTCCTTACAAGTTGGTATCAGAGCCAAAGTTTAAGAGAATTGGGTTAAATAAACTTTTAAAACCTAAACTTAAACTGAAAATGGGACAATGGAGGGGTGTCAGCTCGACTAGCTACGTGCCATCAGGTATGTCTTTTCTTAACGATTAACTGGTATTATGTGTGCATGCTATTTGACTATGTGCTCTTTGTAGATTTAAATACTAATGTAGTCAGGACAGGTAATGCTCGGGGTATGAAGAATAAAGTAAGTGGCTAATCACAACTGGCCACTGTAATTAGGGACCTACTATACTTGACATAAACTGAGTTATTACCTTGAATGACCATGTTAGTGTTTGAATCTTATAATGTGCTTATAGAGGATGGCTGGCGGTGGATCTTCAAAGGCCTCTCGTGGTGGAGGTCACGGTGCTGCTCCACGACCCAAGAGAGGGAGACCTAGAGTCAAGAAAGGGGTTCATGAAGAACCAGAGACCCCTCATCCAGAGGGTGGCGACGAGAGCACCAATCTGAGGGCCTCAGTAAAGGAGGCTGTGGTGGAGAGGTTCACCAGGTCATGCAGACGATTCTACCGTCTGTGGTGACCGAAGTGATCAAGGCAGTTAGAGAGGGAGAGAGAAAGGAAGGGGTGGATCTACGGGCGAAAGAAGACAGCCCGAGACTGAGATGGTTCCGTCCGATGATGAGGATGAGGAAGAAGAGCCTGCGCCGGAGGCAACCCGAGGCTGTAACTACGGGGTGTTTATGAGATGCAAGCCCCCTACTTTCGATGGAAACGGAACTGCGGCTGCTGCTCACCGGTGGGTATGGCAGATGGAGGTTATCCTCGATATTAGTGAGCCCCGTGCGGATCAGAAGGTGAAATTCGCTACCCACTCCTTTGTGGACTCGGCTTTGTGCTGGTGGGACAACATTGTCCAAGCCGAGGATAGTAGGGAAATTGGAAGAATGAGATGGCCTGAACTGAAGAAGTTGGTGATTGAGGAATTTTGTCCTCACAGAGAGATGGACAAGGTAGAAAGAAACTTCCTGCAGCTGGAGGCGGGAACGATGACACACCACGAATACACCACCAAATTCAATGAAATGGCATGGTTGGTGCCTGATCAAGTGACACCATTGTCAGGAAAGATTAAAAGATACATCCAGGGGCTGCCGACGGATATCTGTAGGCATATGATTGTCGCCCGGCCTAGCACTTTCAGGTCGGCAGTTGACTTGGCTGGCAGATTATATGATGAGCGCGAGGTGGTGGTGGCTGAGGTGGATAAGAAGGATGGTGGTAGTCGGAACTAGAATGGGAAATGGTTTGGACGTGGTAGAACTGCTCCAAACAAGAAGGTGGCAAAGGTGGGTGATCGACGTGTGGTCACATCTAGATCGGGGCTGAGGAGGTGTGATAAATGTGGGCGGGAGCATACTGGTGAGTGCAGAATGGGGATGAACGTATGCTTGAGGTGTGGTCAGCCTTGCCACATCGCTAGAGACTTCAAGAAGCCGAGGGCAGAGAGCTCTGGGGCAAAGAAGAAGAAGCCAGAGGAAGGAGGGCCGAGGGCAGGTGCTAGAGCTTACACCTTGACCCGGGAAGAAGCCAGAGCCGATCCCAATGTTGTGTCAGGTATGTTTCTTGTAAACCAAACTTGTGCTTCTATATTGTTTGATTCTGGTGCTAGTAGGAGTTTTATTTCTACTACTTTCTGCGCTAAGTTGCTTGTTGTCAGTAGAAAGGTTAGTGCACCATTTGATGTAGAAACTGCTATTGGTAAGTCCACTAGAATTACTGATATGATAGAGGACTGTGCCATAGAACTAGAAGGTCATAGGTTTGCTGCTAGGTTACATGTGATACCCCTAGGTGGATTTGATGTTGTACTAGGGATGGACTGGTTAGCAAACTATGAAGCAAACATCGTGTGTCGCAAGAAGATGATTCGATTAGTTGCGTCCAATGGAAGTTTGGTTATGATTTATGGAGATCGCGTCACGATGATTCTGAAAGTGATTTCGATGGCGGTGGCGGGAAAGTGCATGAGGCGTGGATGTAGTGCCTACTTGGCCTACGTAAAGGATGTGGACGCGCCAACACCGCAACTATCCGATGTACCTGTTGTGTGTGACTTTCCGGACGTATTCCCGGAAGACTTATCCGGCGTGCCACCGGATCGCGAGATTGAGTTCCAAATTGACTTGATATCCGGTATTCAACCTGTTGCCAAAGCACCGTATCGATTAGCTCCCACAGAAATGAAAGAACTCAGGCAACAGTTGCAAGAACTGCTCGATAAGGGGTTCATTAAACCGAGTATCTCTCCCTGGGGTGCTCCGGTCGTGTTTGTGAAGAAGAAAGACGGTAGTATGAGGATGTGTATTGACTACCGAGAGCTGAACAAGTTAACGGTGAAGAACCAATACCCCCTACCAAGGATAGATGATCTGTTTGATCAGCTCCAAGGTGCTAGTTGGTTTTCAAGGATAGATCTTCGATGTGGTTACCATCAGCTGAAGGTGATGGAGCAGGATATCCCTAAAACAGCTTTTCGCACACGCTATGGTCACTATGAATTCCTTGTTATGTCATTTGGTCTGACCAAGGCGCCAGCTGCTTTTATGGACTTAATGAATCGAGTGTGTCGGCCAATGTTAGATAAATCAGCGATTGTGTTTGTTGATGATATCCTGATTTATTCAAGGAGCACGGAGGAGCATGCCGATCACATTCAGGAGGTGTTAGAGACCTTGAGAAGGGAGAAGTTGTATGCCAAATTCTCCAAATGCGCATTCTGGTTATGAGAAGTTCAATTCTTGGGTCACGTGATAAACCCAGAATGGATTATGGTAGACCCTTCTAAGGTGGAGGCGGTGATGCAATGGAAGTCTCCGAGGACGCCATCCGAGATTCGTAGTTTCTTGGGGTTGGCGGGTTATTATCGAAGATTCATTTAGGACTTTTCCAAGATCGCTTCTCCTCTGACCAAGATAACCCGAAAGGATGTAAAGTTTGTATGGAGTCAAGCTCAGGAACAGGCGTTCGGGGAGTTAAAGGTGAGGTTGACTCAAGCTCCTGTCTTGTCATTACCCGAAGGAAGCGAGGATTTGGTAGTATACTAAGATGCTTCTTACTTGGGGTTGGGGTGTGTATTAATGCAGAGAGGGAAGGTTATAGCCTATGCATCCCAATAGTTGAATGTTCATGAGGTCAACTACCCTACTCATGACCTGGAGCTAGCAACCATGGTCTTTGCACTAAAGATTTGGAGACACTATCTGTATGGGACGAAGTGCACCATTTTCACGGACCACAAGAGCTTGAAGTACTTCTTCGAGCAAAAAGATCTGAACATGAGGCAGAGGTGATGGTTGGAGCGTATAAAGGATTATGATTGTGAGATCCATTACCATCCTGGCAAAGCCAACGTGGTGGCCGATACTCTTAGCCGGAAGGAGAGGCCCGAGCCGATTCGGGTGAAAGCATACCAACTAATCATGACCTTTGACGTAATGAAGCAAGTCAAGGAGTTTCAAGATGAGGCATTAAGAGAAGATCATCTAAACTCTGAAAGAATACGAGGCCTTGTTGGGGAATTGAGTGAAAACACACTTTGTGTTAAAACTCGATTTGGACGGGTGTGGATTCCTTGTTGTTGTGATCTACGTGTGAGGATTATGGATGAAGCTCACAAGACTCGATACTCCAATCATCCTGGTGCCATAAAGATGTACCAAGATATGCAGAAAGATTACTGGTGGCCGGGTATGAAGCGTGACGTGGTGGAGTATGTGAGTAAGTGCCTTACTTGGCTACAGGTGAAGACGGAACACCTGATGCCGTATGGGAAGATCCAACCTTTGGATATACCGAAATGGAAGTGGGAGCACATCACCATGGATTTTATTATGAAACTGCCCCGTACTCCGAAAGGATACGATGCCATATGGGCGATTGTTGACCGCTTGACGAAGAGTGCTCACTTCCTACCGATCTACGAGACATATTCATTCGAGATGTTGGCTGACCTGTTCATCAAGGAGATTGTAACTCGTCATGGTGTACCGGTGTCCATTGTGTCTGATCGTGACACCCGCTTTACGTCTAAATTCTGGAAGAAATTCCACAACGCCAAGGGGACGAGGTTACACATTAGCACGACTTATCATCCCCAAACTGATGGCCAGTCAGAGAGGTCCATTCAGACGTTGGAGGACATGCTTCGGGCATGTGTAATCGATTTTGGTGGAAGTTGGGACGACCACTTATCGTTAGCCGAATTCTCATACAACAACTATCATGCCAACATTGGTATGCCACCATATGAGATGCTATACGGTAGGAGATGCAGAACACCCGTTGTTGGGGAGACATTGGTCAGAAAGAGTTGGGAAGCATCGAGGTAATCGAGGCTACGACTAAGAAGCTTGAGAGAATCAAAGCCTTCATGAAGGCAGCTAAAGATAGACATAAGTCGTATGCCGATAAACGACGTAGAGCAATTGAGTTCTAGGTGGGTGACCGGGTTATGTTGAAGGTCTCACCTGGAAGGGTATTATCAGAATCAGGAAATGGGGCAAGTTGAGCCCAAGGTATATAGGCCCTTTCCGAATCATTGCTCGAGTAGGAGAGGTGGCCTATAGATTAGAGTTGCCAGATGAGTTAAGTGGAATTCACCCGACATTCCATGTATCTCATTTGAGAAAGTGCTTAGCCGATGAGGGCATGATTGTTCCATTGGAGGACATTGAAGTTAATGAAAGGCTCAATTATGTGGAGCAACTAGTGGCAATCATCGATCGTAAAGAGAAGAGGCTGAGAAATAAAGTGGTTCCTTTTGTGCGTGTACAGTGGAAACACAAGAAGGGATCCGAATCTATATAGGAGACTGAGGAGGAGATGAGGCAGCATTATCCTCGTCTGTTTCAGGAATAACAGGTTTCGGGGACGAAACCTATATAAGGGGGGTGGACTTGTAACACCCAGTTATATTTTTAAAAGACAAAGAAATAAAGAATAAAAGAAAGAAAGGTAATTCAGTCCAAGTGGAGGGACTAAATGTGTAAAAAGGACAAAAATCTTTGAAAAGTTGGTGTAAAGGTGGGCATGGCCGCCCACCCTCACTTCACATCACCATCTTCTTTGGCTGGAGAGAGAGAGCAGAAACTCTCGGCTTGTGGAAGAAGAAGAAGAAGTAAACGAATTCAAGGTAAGAATTCGTGGTTTTTACATGTTTATGATGGATTTTATCCCGGTTATGTGCTTATGTGTAGTGTGTGCTGTGTGTATGTGTTTGGATGTTTTTTCTAGGTGTTTTGAACTCCTAGCAAGCGGGTAAAAGGGAAGAACACCCAATTTGCACTAGGTGAGTTCTAGACCCTGGTTTTTACTTGTTCTCAAACATCCTTGGGGCTGAAAATGTATGTAAAAGATTTTCAAATGTTCGAGTATGTATGCCCGTATGAAATGTGCATGAATGACTGTGATTCTTGAATGATTATAGGTTATTCATGTTTTGAATAGCCATATTAAGCTTAGAACAGATGGAGCTGATGATTTGGGTTGGAAACATACTAGAAATATGTTGAATAGAAGGTCCATGCGCCTAGATAAGGCTCATGCGCCTGAAAATGCCTTATAAAGAATTAAGTGTAATCCATGCGCCCAAACAGTAGCCCATGCGCATAAGATTACCTTAGAAATGATTAAGTACATCCCATGCGCCTGAACAGTGGCCCATGCGCCTAGAAATGTTAGCTGGACGACTAAGTGTAGGGCCATGCGCCCCAATAGTGCCCATGCGCCGAAGAGGCCCATGCGCCTAAGTATCCATGCGCCTGAATTACTCATGCGTCTAAGTGATTCATACGCACAAATAGTGCCCATGCGCCTGAATACTTCATGCACCTAGAGTGAAAATGTTTTAAGTGTTGGCTGATGCGCCTACATAGTAATGAAACGCCCGAACAGGGCTCATGCGCCCAAATAGTTCCCATGCGCCTAAGACTTAAAAAAATTTTACATAATTTTTCTGGGAGTCTGTGCCTTAGGGTTTTGATCGAGGTTGACTAAGGGCTTATTAATGATGTTGTTTCATGCATGATATGATTGATTATGATTGTTGCTTATTATTGTTATTGCTATTATTATTATTACTTAGAGTATGTGACTTTACGTGCTATGTTATTATCGTAACATAAAGTATATCGTAATAATAAAGTAAAAGAGAAATACGAAGGAAGAGGAACATTAATGAAAATGTTAACAAGTCTTGCAAGCTTACCGGAGGTACACGACCATGTTATCGTTAGGTCAACTATGTTGTAGGTTAGCTACCCTATTATGCACACAGGGTCAATCAATTGAGATTGGCAGGACCTTTGCAGCGTGCCCTGGGTGATTGGGTGGCCTTGTACATAGTACACAGAACCCTTTCGAGGGATACAGTTGACCCTTTCGAGGGATATAGTTGACCCTTTCGAGGGATACAGTTGACCCTTCGAGGGATATAGTTGGCCCATCACCCGTTTTCCATCGCGCATATAGTTGGGGTATTGCTCACTGATCCATACAGAAAGTGAAACATAAAGATAAAAAGTTTATAAAATAGACAAGGTCTACAGTAAAGAGAATGAACAATATTTGTTCATATAGTTGATGCGTGCTCACATATATAGTATAGAGTTGTATATTACAGAAAAGAGTATTTTCTAATATAATATATAGATATTATTTTATTACTTATAAAACTAGAGCTCACTCAGCAACGCTGACTTTTATACATTTTCAGTTGGTAGGTAATTATTGCTAGGAGATGGCGCGAGGGTGAAGCTACTTGGCAGGAAAAGTCTGACATCCATTCGTACTTTGTGTTGCTGTTGTTTTGTAATGCATATAAACAAGTCTTTTGTAAACAGTCAATGATGATGTATTGCTTAACAACAGTGTTTTAAATGAAGTGAATGGCTTTTGATAAATTATTTCCACTGCTTAAGCTTGTTTAATTCTAATGTTTAATGTTTTAATTGCTATGATTGACCAACTATGAGGTTTCCGAGAACGGGGCCTTACAATCCGTCACTTTCGTCATATGCAATACTCCCGACTCATGTTCGACGACTGATACTGTGTCGGGGGCTTCTCACAAAAACCCCCAACTCATGTCCGAAGACTGACACAGTACCGGAGTACGCGATATGCATCCGGTCTTATGCAATACCCCTGACTCATGTTCGAAGACAGATACTGTGCCGGGGCCTGCTCACAAACCCCCGATTCATGTCCGAAGACTGACATAGTACCGGGATACGCGACAAGGACTTCTTTCGAGTCAGTTGCAACACAGAGTCACTCACCTCATACTATGGTTGCAAGCCTTTCGTTCGTTCATTCATTCATTTATTCATGCATGCGTTCTATTATTATGTTCCCCTTTTCATTACCTTCCACTTTACGTTACATAATACTTTCATTACATTTATTAACGTTCAACGCAAAGCCAAGGGAAGATATACATACATAATAAGGAACATATACATAAACATACACCATCACCAATACAGGCACATCATACATGCATAACACACACCAAACATAAGCCATCACATCATAACCAGGCCTATCTCCCCATTATACCCCTTAAAAACCACTTAGAAAACCTCAAGTCCAAATTGGGCGCATGGGACCTTCCAGGCGCATGAGCATAAAAATTCTAAGTGTAAAACAGTCTGGGCGCATGGGCACTATTTAGGCGCTTCTGCCCTGTTCAGGCGCTTTGCCACTATGCAGGCGCATGGCACCGGTTCAGGTACATCACCAACACTTAGCTGTTTCAACACTTGGGTGCACGGGCACTATTTAGGTGCCTGGCCAACACTTGGGCGCATGGCCAACACTTAGGCGCATGGGCCACTGTTTAGGCGCATGGACCCCCTTTGGGCGCATGGCCAACACTTGGACGCATGGGCCAACATGCTGGGCGCATGGGCCACTGTTTAGGCGCATGACCCACCCTTGGGTGCATGGCCAACACCTAGGTGTCTGGCCTCTCATTCTGTGTGCATGAGCCACTGTTAGGCGCATGAGCCACCTCTGGGCGCATGGACCACTGTTCATGTTCATCAGAACATTCTGAAATATTTTCTATGTTATCAACATCACCCGATTATCATTCCAATCATACCCAAACACAGATCTAACATACTAAGGGCATCTAAGCATGCTAATCATCACTACCCCATAGGCCAACTTTAAAACATACATATATGCATCATTTTGAACATAAGGCTGTAAACTCACGGTTTTTTCAAAATGTTTACTTAGTGTGCATAATAGCCCCAAACAAGTTGAAAATCAGTAAAAGAGGGGTTCTAGAAACTCACCTTGAGCAGCCTTTAAGCAACACTCTTCCAGTTCAAGACCCACCTTCGATTCAGCTCTTGAATCTTGAAAACAAACACTAAACACCAAGAACTTCGGTTAAGAACTCGAAACCCAACTGAAACCGAGCTCATATAAGAGAAGACTTACCTTTGAAGCTGCTTCTTCCACTTTCTCTCTCTAGAATCGGGGCTTTCTCTCTTCTTTCTTCCTTCGAGAGCAAAAGCAGCTTTCTGCTTTTGATATGGGCGACCATGCCCCTTAAATTTTTAAAAAAATAAGGTTTTGTACTTTGTACACTTTATCCCTCTCCACTTGTGCACAATTTCTATTATTTCTATTTACTTATCTTTTCCTTCCGTTTAAAAAGAAATTTAGGGTGTTACAACTAATTAAGTTGAAATAATATTAAATGTCATTATTCATTAAACATTACAAAACAAATATGTAAGATACAAGAAATAACATAAGTCTTTCAATTAATCTAGGTCCAAGTCCTATATGAGAACAAGAAGATCTTCAAGTAGTAAACCTAAAGCATGTTAAAAATAAAAGGTCGACTTTGAAAGTTAGTGAGATTTCCATAGTTTGAAATATATAAGTATATAAAAGATGGCAATTCATGTTATAAGTTAGAGAGCAAAGTAACTAAGGATGTAAGACAGAATGTACAATCAAACCTTGACAATGTTTTACAAGTCTCAAACGTTTACATGCATATACGATTAGCTAAGTGTACTTGGATCAACCAAGCAGGCTTATCAGGCCCATAGATCTATGACGTCACCAGGCTAGCAATAGTTAATGATTGTACATATATTCGACATTACATGGTAGCTACAAAGATCAACTAACCATAACATGCAAGTGAATTGCCATAAGTTTACGAGCATCAAACGTGTTTACCAGTGCAATGTTTATAAGTTAACATGTTTCACCCCAAAGTCTAAAAACATGCAAAAAAGGGTATAGAAATACTCACATAATATATACAAGGTGTTGACAAGAATTTAAACGAGGCTCCAATGGTTTTTTTTACAAGTTGCATAAACGTATATGTTCCAAGATTAAGTTCGATAATAAGATTAATAACCAGACATGAATTAGGGTTTCAATTGGAATTTGGGGGTTTAAATAATGAAGTAAAATAACGAATCATTTTTTATTTAATAAAGTAATATAATTCCATTACGTTTAAGTTTAAATAAAAAAAATGTCTCAACAATTTTAGTTATTGACTTAATAGGAATTAGGTATAATATGTGGAAAGAAATAATTAATTTAATAATTAGTTATTTAAAACTTGATAAAGAGAATTAATTACATACTTAAATGACTTGTAGGATAACTTATAATATTTAAATCATTTTAAAAAGTTTTTAAACCTTTAAATGATTTTTATAAAAGCATTACAATATCTAAAACCTTAAAATAAGAATGAAAAATAATAGAAAATTTATTGTTTTATTATTTCCAAGAGTTTAAATAAAAGTTATGAAATAAATTTATTAATATGATATAACATGCTTAAATGATTAGATGAATGATTAAATATCTATTTAAATAACCATTTTTATAATTAAACATTTAAAGTACTTGAAATATGTAGTTTTAAAGTGTTTTGGGTATAATCAAAGTTTTGACTATAATATATTTATAACATATAAATAACCTAATAATATTTTAATAAACTTTTTATTCTTTAACAAGTAGTTAAAGTCAAGAGTTATAAGTTTTAAAATATTAATAATTTCTGAAATATTTTATTTAAGAGAATAATTTTTTATCTAGATTTTATAATAATTTTCTAAAAAAATGCAAGAAATCAATCAAACAAAACATAAAAATATTGGTAGAGGCCCGGTTCGAACCCGGGACCTCCTGCCCATGGAGCATTGTTGTAACCGCTGGGCCAAAGCCCAGAACTTGTTTTAATTTACAAGTTAATTATCAAGATTCATACTTCAGAAAAACCTCCCAAATTAACATGAACCCTAACTTGATTTGATCCAAATTGAACACAAATTCATAGTCGTTAACAGGATCCAACTTAGGGCTTTTGATCCCAAAGTGAACTCGAGTATAAGGATGTCTTTAAATTGCCCGAATTGAAGCGAAACTAAGGTGCACGAAAGAAGAACAAGTGGTGAATACGTGGATGTGTTTCAAGGTGCAAACGTTGATGATAACTCAATTAACCTTGAGGTTAGCTTAGTGTGGTGTTCTTGATGCAAAGCCCCTTGTCAATTTCTAAGATTGAAGCCTAGATATTGGTGTTCGAGTGTGGTGTAGGTTGCGATTGAACATGAAGATAGAATTTGAGGTTTGTGTTTGTTTTAGGTGTAACAGAAAGTGGTGGACGCTTAAAATTAGTTATAGGATGGTTTATATTCGTTTAATTAGATTATTAATGAGGTTTAATACTCGAACAACTAAGAAGTTAAAGATGTTTCGTTTAAGCGTTCGATTAACATAGTAACCGGTGATTAAACACGTTTAATTGGGCATTCAAGGTCAAAGTGTCTTCTAGAAAGGTTGGGGAACGGTTTAGGGTGAAAAATCGATTTAATTTAAGATTTTTGGGTTCGCCGGAGCCGCGCGGGGCTTGCCGGCCGGCGACCGGGAAAATAGCGGTGAGGGAGGGAGGTTTGGGTTAATTACACATATGGCCCCTGGAGTTTGATATTTATTATTTTATGCTAGAACTTTTATTTTAAGTTTTCATAAATTACAATTTAAACCTTAAACTTATATAACTAAATAAATTAAATAATTATTAGTTTTGAACAATTAAATTTCCTAAAACTTTATAAGCTTATTAAAAGTTATTTTAAACTTAATAAATTTTTAATAAAACTTTTCCATTTAGATATTTATAGTAAAATGATTATTAAATCTTATAACTTTATGTAAAGATATATTTCTAAGTAAATTATTATAAGTTGTTTTAAACAATTAAAAAAAGAATAATTTACAATAAATGTTGTATTTAATCCATAAAACCATTAAAATAATTTAATAATGGAAGTTCAAATTGAGTTCGGGTTTAGGGTTTTAACTCGAAAAATTTCGGATGTTACAGTCTCTCCTGCTTTAAGAAATTTCGTCCCGAAATTTAATCAAAATAGACCAATTTCAAGGATATGAGGAGACTTGGATTTCATTTCACGATTACAAGTGATCTCTTAGAAGCGTTTAAACTCAGCAAGTTTAGTTATGATGCTCTGATAGATTTAAGTTTATTAAGTTTCTTAATTCACAATTTCATGTATTCCTTGGCAAAGGGTACAAGATTATTAATCTAAAATGTTTAACTGATAAAAGTTTGTATCTTAAATGGTTCAAGACATTCGGGAAGGTTGTCACGCAAAAAAACACTAAGTATCAGTGTGACATGAGACTCGAAGATAAGTTTAGGATGTTTTTGGATGGAATATAGAATTCATAAAAGCTTCTCAAGTAATAACTTTAACATAGTTCTTAGATGATTTATTCTTGTCTACTTATATCATTAAGGTTCCAAAGTTTCATTAGTGTAACGTTGATATGAGAATTATGTTTGTTATGATTAAGGATTCAATTTAGAATGAAATCATCATTGTAATAAGCATTCGGGATAAGTGCAGTTTTGAGGGAAAGATGTTTAGAAAGATTTTTAAGGGTAACTAAGAGAAATAGGATAATGATTTTAAGATTTAAGGGAACAAAATCAATGAAGAAACAAGTCAAAATAACAAGATGTTTCGAGTGTAACGTTCGGTTTACAAACCAAAGCATTACGTTGACTTATCAAAGTATTATGTCAGCTACAACCTTAATGAATACATGCATACCTATAAGCGGACACTCACCCCAAGGGTTCCCAGGTAAGGTAAATGGATCCATCGGCTGATTTGGATTTATATGAATGCATTGCCTAGACAGAACACCTCGAGATACAGTCATCCTACCCTTCCAGCATTACATGTTTCAAGTTATACGACATAGACTTTGACGAGACTTGAAAACCACAAATAAAGATTCAAAACACATTTTCAAAACCATTTGATTTAGGCATATAATGCCTTAGAATATGATTTATGGTTCGTGTGTGCATTGATAAGATTCAAAGTATAAGAATAAGCATATAAGGCATATAATCACATAATCAAGTATAAACATATAAGGCACATAAAATCCTATCTAAGCATATAAAATAAATAAGAGGACTCATGTGTAAGGGTACTTAGTTATAGTTTAGGTCATTCCATTTCTAATAACCTAAATCCCTATAACCACGGCTCTGATGCCAATTTGTCACACCCCGACCGATGGCGGAATCATCGGGGCGGACGAATGCGAGACGATTGCTCATAGCACATGGAACTAATTAAGTTGAAATAATATTAAATGTCATTATTCATTAAACATTAGAAGACAAATATGTAATAACAAACCAATCAAGATACAAGCAATAACATAAGTCTTTCAATTAACCTAGGTCCAACACCTATATGAGCACAAGAAGATCTTCAAGTAGTAAACCTAAAACATGTTAAAAATAAAAGGTCAACTTTGAAAGTTAGTGAGATTTACATAGTTTGCAATACATAAGTATATAAAAGATGGAAGTTCATGTTATAAGTTAGAGAGCAAAGTAACTAAGGATGTAAGACAGAATGTACAATCAAACCTTGACAAAGTTTTACAAGTCTCAAATGTTTACAAGCATATACGATTAGCTAAGTGTACTTGGATCAACCAAGCAGGCTTGTCAGGCCCATAGATCTATGACGTTGCCAGGCTAGCAATAGTTAATAATTGTACATATATTCGACATTACATGGTAGCTACAAAGATCAACTAACCATAACATGCAAGTGAATTGCCATAAGTTTACAAGCATCAAACGTGTTAACAAGTACAATGTTTATAAGTTAACATGTGTCACCCCAAAGTGTAAAAATATGAAAAAGGGGTGTAGAAATACTCACATGATATATATAAGGTGTTGACAAGAATTTAAACGAGGCTCCAATGTTTCTCTTACAAGTTGCCTAAGTGTATATGTTCCTAGATTAAGTTCGATAATAAGATTAATAATGAGACATGAACTGGGGTTTCAATTGGAATTCGAGGGTTTAAATAATTATGTAAAATAATAAATCGTTTTTTATTTAATAAAGATAATATAATTCAATTAAGTTTATGTTTAAATAAAAAATGTCTCAACAATTTTAGTTATTGACTTAATAGGAATTAGGTATAATATGGGGAAAGAAATAATTAATTTAATAATTAATTATTTAAAACTTGATAAAGAGAATTAATTACATATTTAAATGACTTGTAGGATAACTTATAATTATTAAATCATTTTAAAAAGTTTTTAAACCTTTAAATGATTTTTATAAAAGCATTACAATATCTAAAACCTTAAAATAAGAATGAAAAATAATAGAAAATTTTATTATTTTATTAGTTTCAAGAGTTTATAGAAAAGTTATGAAATAAATTTATTAATATGATATAACATGCTTAAATGATTAGATGAATGATTAAATATCTCTTTAAATAACCATTTTTATAATTAAACATTTAAAGTACTTGAAATATGTAGTTTTGAAGTATTTTGGGAATAATCCAAGTTTGGACTATAGTATATTTATAACATATAAATGACTTAATAATATTTTTATAAACTTTTTATTCTTTAACAAATATTTAAAGTCAAGAGTTATAAGTTTTATAATATTAATATTTTCTAAAATATTTTATTTAACAGACTAATTTTTTATTTAGATTTTATAATAATTTTCTAAAAATAATGCACGAAATCTATCAAACAAAACAAAAAATTCTTGGGAGAGGCTCGGTTCGAACCCGGGACCTTCTGCCCATGTAGCATTGTTGTAACCGCTGAGCCAAAGCCCAAAACTTGTTTTAATTTACAAGTTAATTATTAAGATTCATACTTCTGAAAAAACTCCCAAATTAACATGAACCCTAACTTGATTTGATCCAAATTGAACACAAATTCGTAGTCGTTAACACGATCCAACTTAGGGCTTTTGATCCCTAAGTGAAATCAAGTATAAGGATGTGTTTAAATTACCCGAATTGAAGCGAAACTAACGTGCACGAAAGAAGAACAAGTTGTGACTGCGTTGATGTGTTTCAAGGTGCAAACGTTGATGATAACTCAATTAACCTTAAGGTTAGCTTCGTGTGGTGTTCTTGATGCAAAGCCCCTTGTCAATTTCAAAGATTGAAGCCCAGATATTGGTGTTCGAGTGTGGTGTAGGTTGCTGTAACACCCAGTTATTTAAAAAAAATACAAGACTTGAAGAATAAATGAAAGAAAAGCAATAAAGTCCAAGTGGAAGGACTAAAAGTGTCCAAAAGGACAAATCTCTGAAAAAGTTGGTGTAAAGGTGGGCATCGCCACCCTCACTTCACATCACCATTTTCTTCGGTTTTAGAGAGAGAGAGAGCAGGGGAACTCTCGGCTGAAGAAAAAAGAAGAACAGGAGAAGTGGAATTCAAGGTAAGAATTCATGGTATTTAAGTGTTTATGACGGGTTTTATCCCGGTTACATGCTTATGTGCTTATGTGTTTGTGTATGTGCTCGGGTATGGGTGTTTGGTGTTATTTTTAGGTGTTTGAACTCAATTGCAAGCTGGTTAGAAAGGAAGAGACACCCAAGTTGCACCAAGTGAGTTTTAGACCCTCGGTTTTTACTTGTTTTAAACTATCTTTGGGGCTGAAAATGTATTAAATCGATTTTCAAAGCTTATGTATGTTTACCCGTATGTATTGTGCATGTTGGATGTTGATTCTTGAATGCATATAGGTTATTCTTGTTTAGAATAGCCATGTGAAGCTTAGAACAGATGGGTTCGATGATTGGGTTTGAAAACATACCGGGAACATGTCACACAGGAGGTCCATGCGCCTAGATAAGGCTCATGCGCCTGAAAATGCCTTAGAAAAATTTAAGTGTAATCCATGCACCTGAACAGTAGCCCATACGCCTAAGATTACCTTAGAAATGTTTAAGTACTGCCATGTGCCTGAACAGTGGTCCATGCGCCTAGAAATATAGTCGGACAACTAAGTGTAGGGCCATACGCCCCAATAGTGCCCATGCGCCCAAGTCGCTCATGCGCCTAAGTGTCCATGCGTTCGAATAACTCATGAGCCTAAGTGTTCATACACCCCAATAGTGCCCATGTGCCTGAATAGTTCATGCGCTTAAGTGATAAAATGATTAAGTGTTGGCTGATGCGCCTATATAGTGATGAAACGCCGAAACATGGCTCATGCGCCCAAATAGTGCCAAAGCGCCTAAGCACTTAGAAATTTTTACAGAATTTTCTGGGAGTCTGTGCTTTTAGGGTTTTGATCGAGGGTTGTTGGGGCTTATTGATGATGATGTTTCTTTTAGGGTTATGATTGTTCCTTATTATTATTATTGCTATTATTATTACTTATAGTTTGTGACATTACGTGGTATGTTTATTATTGTAATGTAAAGTATATCGTAATAATAAAGAGAAAGAACAATAAAGAAAATAAGAGGAACATTAATGAAAATGTTAACAAGTCTTGCAAGCTTACAGGAGGTACACGACCATGTTGTCGTTAGCTCAACTGTGCTACGGGTTAGCTACCCTATTATGCACACAGGGCAAATCAATTGAGATTGGCAGTACCTTTGTAGCGTGTCCTGGGTGATTGGGTCGACCTTTTACACAGTACACAGAACCCTTTCGAGGGATATAGTTGACCCTTTTGAGGGAACAGTTGACCCTTTCGAGGGATATAGTTGACCCTTTCGAGGGATATAGATGGCCCATCACCTGTTTTCCATCGCGCATACAATTGGGGTATTGCTCATTGGTCCATATAGAAAGTGAAAGATAAAGAAAAAAGTTTACAGAACAGACAAGGCATATAGTAAAGAGAACGAATAGTATTTGTTCATATAGTTAATGCGTGCTCGCATATATAGTACAGAGTTGTATTTTACAGAAAAGGGTATTTTCATATGCAACATACAGAAAGTATTTTATTACTTATAAAACTAGAACTCACTCAGCAACGCTGACTTTTATACATTTTCAGTTGGCAGGTAGTTATTGCTGAGTATGGCACGAGGGTGAAGCTACTCGGCAGGGAAAGACTGGCATCCATTCGTATTCTATGTCGCTGTTGTTTTGTAATGCAGTAAAACAATTCTTTTGTAAACAGTAAAATGATGATGTATTGCTTAACAACAGTGTTCTAAATGAAATGAATGGTTTTTGATAAATCATTTTTGCTGCTTAAGTTTGTATAATTATAATGTTTTGTGTTTTAATTGCTGTGATTGACCAACTGTGAGGTGCCCGGGAATGGGGCCTTACAGTTGCGATTGAAGATGAAGATAAAATTTGAGGTTTGTGTTTGTTTCAGGTGTAACAGAGAGTGGTGGACGCTTAAGATTAGTTATAGGATGGTTTATATGTTTTTAATTAGATTATTAATGAGGTTAATGCTCGAACGGCTAAGAATGTCACACCCTCAAAATCCACTTGCGGAGTTTTACTGGGAGGCGTGTGAACAAACGAGGATCACAGTCAATAATTACTCAGAACGACTCTATATGCCATAATTTAAATAAATTCAACCAAAGTATGAACTTTAAACTGTGCGGAAGCATTTTGAAAAACAACCCAAAGAAATAAAAGTGTATACTATGGCAAAACATGTGCCAACCAAAAGAGTAAACATTAATCATTAAAATGCTATAAATGTCTGAAGACCGAGTCTTAGAATGCAAGTGAACCATGTAGTGCCCCTATGGCAAGCAAGCTAATAACCTGAGAATAGCATACTAAAATGTCAACACAATGGTTGGTGAGTTCAAGAGATATTCAAACATAAACAGTTTAATAATAGAGATATAAAAGTAGTGCATTGTACCAGATAGCTAGTCCATTAACAATAAATATTATTTCATAGTGATTTCGTAATTGAAGCTGACTGTGTTACGTTGTCGCCTCCTGTCATGACTTAACAGGTCTTGACAATGTTTGTTAGGACAAATTGCACCCGGTTGACCTCGAGTCACACAGGTGGGGCTCGTCAGACCCAGTAGTACTACCCAAATTTCCCCGCTATTCAATATTAACAATTCAAAAGTGTGAGGACTTTTCCATGATATCAACACTATATAATATTATACACAACTTGAATATATAAAGCGTTTGGGATTTACCAGTAAGCTATCTCCCCCAAAAGAGATTAAATAAAGAGTGGGGTATGAACTCACGTAATATGCGTATAGATACTTAGAGTTTGACTTGACAAACAGAATAGACAGACAACCTTCAGAGGTTACCTAGATCATATAAGTACATGAGTACGTGTAAGCAAAGAACATGTGAAACCCTAAGTACACTACAACCAAAGAATTAATATTTCAGAAAAAAAACCAGAAATGTTTGACCCAGTTGACCCGTTTGACCCGTTGGTGACTTTATGTGTTGTAAACCATTCAAGTAACCATACACATATATCATACATAGTTAACATTCAAATAGATCATATGTATGCTATATTAACCAGGTGTATCACTTAGATCATCATACAACCAAGTATCATACAAGTCATGCGAATCTAGAACATTAACATATCCACTAGTTATAACACAACTAATATGCCACACAAAGATCAAATCACGCACCACATGCCATGTGAAGCCACTCACGACTTCACATCCTAAACCCTGCTAATCCTACCAAGTAGGGGCCTCAGATTCGCACGCGTGTATGATGATCATTGTTAGGATCTCAGCCTCTAGGTTTAATCGATTGAACAGATATAGCAGCGGAATAGCTCAGAATTAAACAAATTCAAGCAAGAACATTCGATATAAAGCGATAAAAGAATTTTGTTATAGAGAGAGAAATATCAGACAAAAGGAATATTGCATTAAGATTGTCGGCCTCTAAGGCACGATAACAGGTGAGTCATCTTTCCTTATAAAGGAAAGAATGACGTAGGCTGATGTCACCTGAAAGTGACATGTAACCGTTTTATAACTACTGATGTTTAACAACTACTGATGATGTCAACAACTGACATCTTCTTACAAATGTTCCTAAGTGTTAAACATCTTATTTACAACTACTGAAAAACATAAAACTACTGATACTACAACAACTGAAGAACAACCTCTTCAGTTGTTTACAAGTACTGAAAAGGAAACAAAACTACTGAAAAGTAAACAAACTACTGAAAGAAAAAGAAAACTACTGATGAAGAAAAACCATCACAACAACTGAAGAAGCCCTCTTCAGTTGTTGTCATCAGCTGTTAACATCAGCTGATGTCTTCAGTACTTGTACATCAGACTTTGTCTTTCAGCTGTTGATCTTCAGTCTTTGTCTTCAGTACTTGTTGAAGTCTTCAGACTTTAGATCTTCAGCTGTTGTCTCAGTCTTTGTCTTCAGTACTTCAAACGTACTTCAGCAGTTGTATTCTTCAGACTTTGTAGAACAGCTGATCAGGTCTTCTTCAGCTGTTGTGATGTCCTGTGGGACTTAGAGGTTTCTCTGATCAGGCTCATTGGTTCTTTTGGTCCAACAAACTCCCCTGAACCAATGCAGCCAAAACCTCTAAGTTATTGACGAGTCCCACTTATTTTGGCAGATAGATTGGTCTTTTTATCCTCTTGATCAGATGAGAAGTGACCCTTTTTCAGCACCGGCCTGGGAAGAAGTCTCTGATGATCTGTTTGGCATGATATGGTTGGGAGCTCTGTATTGGGGACTTGGACACCGAGCTGTTATCCCAACCATGAGATCTACTTCCCGTGTATCAGCCTATATGATTCCCTGGTGTAAGCCCTTAGAAACATGATCTGCTCATCCATTGTCAGCACCTCGGGCACACCATCAAATAATCCTTCTCGACCATACACTTCAGATATGTACTTGGCCTGTTTTCCATTCTTGAGCTCAACCGTGGTTATTTGTCTATAAGCAAACTCATCTGGATGAGTCCCTTCTAAGAGCAGGTTGAGCTCTTCTTGTTTGAAGTTTTCAAGTCTTTGTAAACCAATCCCTTCTTTATGATTTTGTTCTCCAACATCTTTTGGGGTGGTTGTTTGGCTTCATAGGCTTTCTTGAACTCTTCAACAATTTCCCAAGGGGACACTACAAGAACCACAGTGATGTCTTCGTCGACAACCCTCTTCACTTGGCCCTTGTATTTTGAAGGAATTTCTTTCTTGACAATTCGGTGTGCCACCCTAGGATCAGGCCATATCCTTACTTTTTCCCTTTGGTATTGAAAGGTATTAGCAAGGGTGTACAATCTTAATACTTCTTTCTTTCTTCATGCTAATCATTGAAGAGGATGTGGCATATGCTTTGTCAATGCTTTTCAGCATTTCCTCATCATGTCTTTGCATCTGTTCCTCTTCAATCTTTATCATCACATCATGCATTTGAGAACAGGAGTGATGGACATTGGTTAGCCTTAGGCAAAGTATAACTGCAGAGAGTGGCAGTCTGTCTTCATCCTCCTCTTCATCTTCATCAGGCCTCAGTACCTTTCTTTTCTTTTGTCTAGGTACATCACTGGCAGTGGGTTTTGGGGGTAAAGGATTTGGTTTTGTGGGTTGGATGGTTGGTTTAGAGGGTAAAGGGGTTGTTTTAGTGGGTTGTGGAGGTAGTGATTTTGAGGATAGAGGCTTTTCAGACTGTTTTAGCATTTTGGCTGTAAGGGAGGCTTTAGTAAATTTTGTCAGTTCTTTTCGGTTCCCAACCCCAGCTTCATTCAATGCCTCAATCACTAAACCTTTGGAGTATGCTTCAGACGAACAAATCTTGGTGGTTATTGCCAAGATGTTGTCCCTGGTCCAGGCCCTTATTTCATCAGAGATCTTCCCAAGTATTTAGCTATAAATCTGATCATTATCTCCAGCCTTTCTCTTTCTAAGGCATCATAGCTAGCCCATCTTGAGTTGATCTCCTCTGTTTCCAACCTTCTGATCTCGGAGTCTAGTTGTTGGATGTCAAAACCCTGCCTATATAACTGTTCAATGATTTTATCCATTGAACGGTTATGGTTGGCATCAGCTTCTTTCACCATATCATTCAGCTCCTTCTCCTTCTCAGACTCTCCTTTCCTCTTTTGATATGTGACATGAAAGTCTTTTTGACTTTCATTCACTTCAGCTCTCTTCTCACTCTCCTTCTCCTTCTCATTTACCTTCTCTGATTCTTTCTCTCCTTCTCCCCATCTGTCCTCTTCCTTTTTTTTTTCCTTTAACTAACTGACTCTCCCCCTTTTTGGTTGCATTGGGTGCAAGGGTTTGAGCAGTAGAAAGTGATTTGGTCACCAACTCCTCCACCAAGGGTTGTATTATTGTAGGAAGCCTCTCATCAATGGCTTTGATCACTATATCTGTGATCATGGGAGTGATGAGAGGTAGGGATTTTTAAGGTTAGCAACTGATTGATCAGGATGGTTCTGTTCCTGAGAATCAGTGCCAAAAGCAGAGGCTGGTGGTTTGGAAGTATGTATTGGCTGAGTGTTTAGGGGACCTTCAGAAGAGGTGCCATCTGTGGGTGTATTGTGGTGGCAGATGGACTTTCATCCTGAGACATCTTGGCCAGCAGCTCTTTGAGTCTGCTAACCTCATCCTCTAGGATGGTGTTTTGAGCAACTACATCATAGAAGAAGCTCAGGTCATCATCAGTTGATACTGAATCACCTGACCTCTGACAGAGTCAGGATGAACATGCCTTGAGTGTAGATCAAGTATAGCATGTGCCCCTTGTTCTTGGTTCTGGGGACTTCCAGCCTCAGGACTATGTCCTTCATCAGCTGTTGCCGCTGGTGAGGTCTTAGAGATGTTACCAACTGCACCCTGATCATTTGCTGAGTCAGAGGCATGGCAGCCTCACCAGTAGTTCGCACCCCCTTGTCTACACTAGAAGATGGAACATGATAACCCCTGTGCTGTGGGTTGACAGAAGCATTGTGATCCTCCCCTCAGATGTTGAGGTTATCCCAGTAGTATTGGTGTCTGGTGGGGGGTGAGGAATGCAACTGCGTCAGCACTTTTGCAACAATTATTGTAGGGCTTTGAGGGGCGGTTGCATCAGGAGAGGGTGTGGAAGCAGTGTGCACCCGGGACGAGTGGTGCTCTTCAATGGTAATCCCCTCAAGTGAGGAGGATCCCAGCAGTGTGGCTTCCCTTTGAATGGTTGCATCAGGTTCCTTTTGAGAGGAAACCTGAGCGGCTTCGGTTGGTGGAGTCATAGTCTCTACTGGGGTTATTTCCAGTAGAGATAACCTGCTTTGGTGCTGCAGGAGCATCCTCAGGGGACTCAACTCCCTGAGTAGCCTTCTTAGGCTTCTTCTTTGTGGGTTTGGAGGGGACTCTGGATGTGGAAGTGGAGGCTGTGGGTTCCAGCTGCGTGGGTTTGCGCAGCTTGGCAGCCTGTTTGAGAGTTTTGTCAGTGTTGTGTCGGGAGTATACCTCCGGCAATACAGCCAAAGCAGGGACTCCCAGACCAACTAGTCCCTCAACATGAAGCTGATCTCTATTATGGCCATTATAAACCGAGGATATAGTATCCAACGGTTAGAAAGTGGTTTTGTGGCCATATCCTTGATTTCAAGAAAAATTATTTCAGAAAAGTTTAGTGGTTCTTGTTCAAGGATAGAGAACAGTACCTGTTGCCATCTGGAAGACAGTTGATCCCAAGAAGACGTCTTCGAGGCCAGGCAAACATTTACCATATGAAAAATCAAGCGTTCAGCATCTGGAAAATGTTTCTTCAGGATGTCGAAGCACTAAGATCACCTTGATATCCATGTTGTCCAAATGAAAGATCAAGTTGGCTCTTAGGATATCCAACAGGGTAGGCAGCATCATCTAATAGTAATATCTGGCGGATGGTAGCAGTAGAGATGACCACCTTATGAGAGTTGATGGACGAATGGATAGATTCTCCATTAACAGTTGCATTCGTCCAACACTGATGTAGCGAATCGGCATAAATGATTGGATTTAGGAGGAAAGCCGTTTTCAGTGGTGATTGAACCATAAGATCTATAGCATTATCGAATTTGGTCCAGAAGGGCGATTTAGTGAGGTACGCGACACAGTTGTGTCGAGGCTTGAGTTGCATGGTCGCCATTAATGAAGGTGAAAGGTTTTCAGAGCTTTTGAAATTTTAGGTCGTGAGAAGAATGAAAAACTCTGAAAGAGGGATCAGATATATATAGGGTACGGTTTATGAAACGACTGAAGGTTTTGTGTTAGTCATCAGTATTTGAAACAACTGATGACGGTATGAACTTTCAGAGGTTTGAAACGACTGATGGTATTGGTGTGGTCAGCAGTTATAAAACAACTGAAGACATGGTGTTTACAATCAGACGTTGAAACAACTGAAGTCTCTGATTTAGGCATCAGTAGTTTTAAAACTACTGAAGACAAGTTGGACTTCAGATGTTGAACCAACTGAGGACTTGGTATTAGTCATCAGTAGTTGTGAAACTACTGAAGACCCTGGTTGTGCCATCAGTTGTTGTAAACAACTGAAGACTTGGTGTTAGTCATCAGTAGTTGTGAAACTACTGAAGACATGGTATTGCTTCAGTTGTTTATGAAGAAACAGCAGTTTGTGAACTACTGAAGAGAGAGTACTCATCAGTAGTTGTCGTCAATTCAAAGCCTTTCAGCTGTTTCATACTGTCCTCAACACTTACTCATCAGCCTTTTTGCTGTTTTCAGTTGTTTCATAGGACATCAGTACTTATCTGTTTCTACTGATTTCAGTAGTTGTAACTACATCAGTAGTTTAGAACAGATAAAGTACAGTACTTAAGCATTTAGCCTTCAGTAGTTATAAAAACTACTGAGGGTAAAATAACTCATCAGTACTTATATGTGACATGGTTACCAATGATCATCAGTAAGTACTGAGATCATCAGTAGTTGCCACTTATTCTAGCTGCAGCATACCAAGCCTTAACACCAGGTTGTGGAAAGTTGAACTATCCAAGGCTTAGTAAAAATGTCTGCAAGCTCATCAGCACTAGGCACAAACATAGGATTAATTAGACCCTTTTCAAAACAATCTCTTATAAAATGATGTCTAATTTCTATATGTTTAGTCCTAGAGTGCTGGACTGGATTTTTGACAATGCAAAGAGCTGAAGCACTATCCATTAATAATGGAGTCTTAGTCTCTGTAATGCCATAATCCAAAAGTTGATTCTGAAGCCAGAGTATTTGGGATGTACAACATGCAGCAGCAATGTACTCGGCTTCAGCAGTGGATGTAGCAACAGATGTTTGTTTCTTACTCTGCCAAGAAATCAAACAGTTGCCTAGGAATTGACATCCACCAGAAGTTGATTTCCTGGTCAACTTACACCCTGCATAGTCACTATCAGAGAAAGCAACTAATTTGCAAGAATGTCCAGTGGAATACCATAAGCCTAGAGATTGTGTACCTTGCAGATATCTAAAGATTCTCTTGACTGCAATCAGATGAGACTCCTTAGGTGCAGCCTGAAATCTAGCACAAACACATGTAGCAAACATAGTATCTGGTCTAGAAGCTGTTAAATACATCAAGGAACCAATCATACATCTGTAAAGAGTTTCATCAACATCTTTACCTTTCTGATCAACATCCAATTGTGTGGTGTTGCACATGGGAGTAGAACAGGGTTTACAGTTTTGTAAATCAAACTTATTCAAAAGATCTTTTGTGTATTTAGACTGATGAATGAAAATTCCATCAGCTTTTTGTTTGATTTGCAAACCTAGAAAGAACTGTAATTCTCCCATTGCACTCATTTCAAACTTCTGTTGCATTAAGGTTTGGAAATCCTCACACAATTGGGATCAGAGGATGCAAATATAATATCATCAACATAAATTTGAACAAGTAGCTTATGCTGATCCACCTTCTTAATAAATAAAGTTTTATCTATGGAGCCTCTAGTGAAATTATTCTGTAGAAGAAAGTTTGATAAGGTCTCATACCAGGCTCTAGGTGCTTGTTTCAACCCATAAAGAGCTTTATCAAGCTTATACCCATTCTGGGTGCTTATTATCCTCAAAACCTGGTGGTTGACACACATAAACTTCTTCTTTTTGTTACCATATAGAAAAGCACTTTTGACATCCATTTGAAAAACTTTAAGATTGTGGAGTGCAGCATAGGCTAAAAACAATCTAATTGCCTCCAGTCTGGCTACAGGGGCAAAGGTTTCATCATAATCAATACCTTCTTCTTGTGCAAACCCCTGCACAACCAGTCTGGCCTTGTTCTTAACAATTAGCCCATTTTCATCAGTTTTATTCCTAAACACCCATTTAGTGCCTATTGCACACTTACCTGGGGGTAGAGGAACAAGCTCCCACACTTGCTGTTTTTTGAACTGAAGAAGTTCAAGCTGCATGGCTTCAACCCAACCATTGTCTCTCAAAGCTACATGATAGTTCTTTGGCTCTAGCTGACTGATGAAGAGAGCATAGAAGCAGAAATTGGACAACTGGCTTCTGGTTGAAACACCAGCATTGATATCACCAAGGATTTGAGTCATTGGGTGATTTTTCAGCTCTTGGTAAACAATCAAATCTGTGCAAGTGTTTGTAGGACCTTCAGCAGCAGCAGATGTTGATGCAGATTCTTGAAACCATGAAGATGGTGGCAACTCAAATGAAGTTGAGGATGCAGAAATCTCATCAGCATTTGTTGTGGATGGTGCTGCTGGAGCTATAGGAGCATCAGGTTTAGAGGACACAGGCAGTTGGTCACTAAACCTGAAGAGGTGATTACTACTATCATCATCATCTTCAGTAGTAACACCAGGTGGTGAACTGTTGACAGGAGCAACAGCAGGAGATTGATAAGGAAAATATGCAGTATGTCCAAATCAAAGAGCTCCACAGGGCTTTGTGGAATCTTGTCCTTTGGAGATTCATTGAACTTGACATGTAGAGTCTCTTCAACCATCTTTGTTCTGCAGTTGAAGACTCTGTATGCCTTGCAAGTTGATGAATAACCAACAAAGTACCCTGCATCCACCTTAGGATCAAATTTCTGGAGCTGATCCTTTGTGTTGAGAATGAAACAGGGACACCCAAATGCTCTAAAGAATGAAATGAGAGGGGCCAAATGATGTAGAACTTCATATGGAGTCTTCATCAACCTCTGATTTATTAGCACTCTATTCTGCACATAGCATGCTGTGTTGACAGCTTCAGCCCAAAAGGTCAATGGCAGTCCAGAATCAGCCAACATAGACCTTGCAGCTTCAATGAGGGTCCTGTTCTTTCTCTCCACAACTCCATTCTGTTCAGGAGTTCTTGAAATACTAAACTGTCTCTTTATTCCCTTGAAAGGAAGAACTCATCAGTGTATTGTTCCTGAATTCTGTTCCATTGTCACTTCTAATACACTTGACTGAGAGGAATACTGCTTCTCAGCATACAACACAAAGTTTATGATCTTCTGTGCAGCTTCATCCTTTGAATGTAGAAAGAAATTCCATACAACTGGAGTAATCATCCACAATTACCAGACAGTATTTCTTCTTGCCATGCTCATCACTCTCACAGGACCAAAAGATCCATGTGAAGAAGTTGTAAGCAGGCAGTGGACTTTGGTTCTTCAATAGGTGGGAATGAAACCTTGTGCTGTTTTCCTTTCAAACAAGCAGTGCAGTTGTTGTCACACTTGAACTCCTTCATAGGCATTCCCCTTACTAAACTATGGTGTATCAGCTGATTCATGTTCTTGAAGTTAACATGTCCCAGCCTTCTATGCCATAGATTAGATTCTTGAGGAGAGGCCTTGGAAAATAGGCAAGGATGACCTTTGAGATCTATTTTCTTGGAAAGATCTAAGGCATACACTCTTCCTGTCCTGTTGGCCTTCAGGAGAGTGTGAGCATCCAATACCTTGTCAATCAAACTCAGAACTTTGGATGACAGAATCCTGCAGTTCTGGCTTGTGAAAAGGGCAACATGGCCTTTGTCACACAATTGACTGACACTCAAGAGGTTATACTTGAGATTTTCCACATGGTTGACATCATCAAACTTTATTTCCCCATTGAAACAAAGCCCTTCCCGATGATGTAACCTCTTGCATCATTGCCAAAGGAAACAAAACCCTTCCTTCCTGGAGAGTAGTCATTAAGAAGTGAGTTGTTCCCAGTCATATGCATAGATCCCCCACTGTCTACATACCAAATGCTACTTTGGCATGTTGAAGAACCTGCTTAATAAACAATCTGTTAGTTTTGGAGACCCAAACCTTTTTGGTTTTGGGCCTGGTTTCATCAATAGATGGTAAACTAACAGGTTTATTGGACACAACAGCTTGAGGTGAAGGAGATGGTGTAGAAGAGGAATCCTTTGGCTTGGATCTCCTTTTCTGGGGTTTCAACACAGGGCCATCAAGTTGGTTAACTCTTCCCAACAGATGTTGAACCATCATTACCAGCTGTGTCTGATTCTGGGAAAGAGCTTTCAGCTCTTCAGACACATTGGTATTGGTGTTTGATGAGTTCTTGTGTTGCACCATCTTCTTTTGAGCAACCTCAGCTGTTGCCTGTTGCACTCCTTCCCTTTAGATTTCTTTTTGGACATAGGAGTAACAGGATTTGATGCTGCTGGTACAAACTTGGACTCAAACTCAGTTTTCATTTTAGCCAAGTTTTCTTTAATTTTCTCCTTTTGTTTGAGTTTGGATCCCTTTTTGTACCAACAATCATCTGTGAGATGATTGAATAGACCACATATTTCACATGGTTTCTTCTTCTTCATCGTCTGTTGATCATCAACTGAAGGAGATGAAACTACTGAAGACTTGCTCTTCAGCAGTTTAGAAGCACTTTTTGCCTTCTTGTCAACTCCCTTAGTAGGCTTCAAATCCTTCCTACTGACAGTTTTCTTCTCTTCAGTGCTGTCAGTCATTGGATTTGAACTCCAGATGTTATCCCCTGCTCTCCAGTACCTTCAGTACTTCTAGGGATAACACTTGGGTTGATCAACTCATTGATCATGTGAGTGTCAGTAGTTGAACCATCAATATCAGCTGATAGGTTCACAGAGGGATTACTACTGACTTCAACTACTGATGGTGCTTTATCAAGTAGTGAATACATGATGAGGTGGATTGGTCATTACTTTCTCCATCAGATTCTACTCCTGCTCTTGAAGCAAAATCTATAGGAGGAGCAGTGTGATTATAACCAATTCCAAACTTCACATTGGAAGCTGTTTGCTTACTAAAAAGCATTTCAAAGCCCTTGCAAGATTGTACCCATCGATCACACTCTACTTGGGTGACAGCAAGAGTATCTTTGAGGTCTTTGTACTTCTCTAAGAGTACATCCTCCCTAGCCTTATCCTTAGAGATTTGGCATTTTAATTTATAAATCTCATCAGTTTTCTATTTTAGCACAGACTCAAACTCAGCTTTATTTTTGGAAATTACTTGTTCTAGCTCTACATTTTTATTGATTAAAGCCACATTTGCTTCTCTAATAGAGGCAAATGTTGCTATGCAAGTTTCAGAACATAATTTGGCCTTAGCCTCAGAAGATACCTGTGATACCTGTGTTGAAGAGGTACTTGAGGATGATCCATCAGAGGATTCCAAAGTCATGAGAGCTAGATTTCCAAAAGGATGCTCACCACCATGTTGACCAGCACCTGAGAACAGTTGTTCATTACCAGACACATCATCTGGTAAACTGCTCCAGTCAACAACTCCTGGTGTGAAGAAGCTGTGTTGTTGAAGTTGATTAGGTTGATGAGATTGGGATGGTTGAGGCTCAGGGAGTGCATGTGGTTGCTGAGCAGTGGTGCTTGAACCTGGCCTGGTTGTGGCATGTAATAGCAGGGGTATGGATATGGCATTGGCCCCTGTGGAACAAAATATGCAGGAGATTGTGGTTGATGATGATAACCAGAATTGACAGGTTGTTGCCCTCTGTTCTGTTGACTATTGCCAGGTAAGTCACAAAAGGTGCAGGAGAGTTAGATCCAGATGATCTACATTCTCTTGCAAAGTGTCCAAGCCTGTGGCATTTATGGCACTTCAACTTACTCTTGTCAAAACCAACTTTGGTTTTGCCAGAGAGTCCTGGGAATTTCCTTCCAGTTCTTTTGTAGAACTTCTGAGATCTGATATTTATCAAGGCCATTTGGCTCAAATATCCATCTCTTCTAAGTCATCATCAGCAATCCCCTTGAGATCATCCATGATGAAACATAGATTGTCACTATTACTACCAGCAGAATAACTATCAACACTCACAAAGGCAGGCTCAGAAGTGTTTGTAGAGAAATCAATATGCTCATCATACTGGCTTTCAGATGACGCATATTCTGACTCTTGATGTCCAATCAGGGCAGTGTTCCCTTGGACAAAATCCTCAGTGAGCTTGCCAGATGAAGCCAATTTCCTTTTCTGCTCTATCTCTCTCTCGAATGTAAGCATTTCCCATGAAGTTGGGTGAGAGATAGGCGATCAACATCAGCATTTGAGCGTAGAACAATGGTATATGTGTTCTATCTCTCAGGCAGTGATCTTAGGAATCTATGGTTCATCTGACTCCTGGTATATTCATGTTTAACCCATTTTAATTCAGAGATTAAACATGAAAACCGTCAAATTGTTGAGTCAGAGTCTCACCCTTTCTATGAGAGAAAGTCTCATATTGTTGGGCGAGGATTTCCCTGTTGTTTGCTAAAACCTCATCAGTACCACCAAATTGTTCTTTGATGGCTTTCCAGAGGTCATGAGCAGACTCACAATGCAGAAGCCCAGAGTAAATCTCATTAGGAATAGCCATAGCCAAAATTCCATGGGCTTTTGCATCGATTTCAAACAACTTCTTGTCCTCATCGAGTAGTATTGCTCCTTCTTCTTTGGAACCAACTGGTTTGTTTCCGGATCATTCACCATTGGCTTATGTGGTCCATGTACCACAGATGTCCAACAACCTGAGCTATGACAGACAGGTGATGGAGCAATCTTCTTTGCCAAATGTTATACTCATTCCTCACCAAGATCGGAGGCTTAGTAGAGGATCCAGTATTGAAGGATCATTCGAAGAAGTAGTCATTGTGGAAAATCAGACAGATTCAAGTAAAATCACAATAAATTTAGCTCAGAACCACACAAAACCTCAAATAAAACGGCCAGAAGCGATACACTCTCAATCTCTATAACAGATCCTTGCGAATTTGCTAATTCGATCAAACTTAGAGCGATTGAACAGTTTCAATGATCAATTGTTAGATCGATCAATGATTAACCGGCTCTGATACCATTTGTTAGGATCTCAGCCTCTAGGTTTAATCGATTGAACAGATATAGCAGCGGAATAGCTCAGAATTAGACAAATTCAAGCAAGAACATTCGATATAAAGCGATAAAAGAATTTTGTTATAGAGAGAGAAATATCAGACAAAAGGAATATTGCATTAAGATTGTCGGCCTCTAAGGCACGATAACAGGTGAGTCATCTTTCCTTATAAAGAAAGAATGACGTAGGCTGATGTCACCTGAAAGTGACATGTAACCGTTTTATAACTACTGATGTTTAATAACTACTGAAGATGTCAACAACTGACATCTTCTTACAAATGTTCCTAAGTGTTAAACATCTTATTTACAACTACTGAAAAACATAAAACTACTGATACTACAACAACTGAAGAACAACCTCTTCAGTTGTTTACAAGTACTGAAAAGGAAACAAAACTACTGAAAAGTAAACAAACTACTGAAAGAAAAAGAAAACTACTGATGAAGAAAAACCATCACAACAACTGAAGAAGCCCTCTTCAGCTGTTGTCATCAGCTGTTAACATCAGCTGATGTCTTCAGTACTTGTACATCAGACTTTGTCTTTCAGCTGTTGATCTTCAGTCTTTGTCTTCAGTACTTGTTGAAGTCTTCAGACTTTAGATCTTCAGCTGTTGTCTCAGTCTTTGTCTTCAGTACTTCAGACGTACTTCAGCAGTTGTATTCTTCAGACTTTGTAGAATAGCTGATCAGGTCTTCTTCAGCTGTTGTGATGTCCTGTGGGACTTAGAGGTTTCTCTGATCAGGCTCATTGGTTCTTTTGGTCCAACAATCATAATCATAATCATTAACCATGTTCACTGCATTCAACAAACATCACAACAATCCATTTCCAGTCCCAAACATGATGTCCTAACTACTAACCAACATCAACATCATACATGATCATCAAAGCCCAAACATCACCCATGATTATCCAAGCATCCCATACAACTAATTTAACATGTTCTATCACATTAGAATTCATCCGTGAACTTACTAACATGCTCCTAACATCCCAAACATGTTCAAACTATCATCTTTCACATTTTGCATAAATAAAGTTTTCCTTTTGGGAAAGCACATCCCAATATCTATTAAACATCCAATGCATTCATGAATTCATCAATAATATACCAATTCAAGTTCATATCAATATCTAAGCATGATCAACAACATCCAACATCATTCATATCCTAAAAAGTTACTATCTTTAGTAATGTATGAACTATAACATGTGTTCTTGAATTCCCAATGATCACAACAACAATCTAACATCTAATCATCACCATGAACACATCCATAATATCAATTCATCAACAATTCAACATTACATGCAAAATAAGTTACTATTATTAGTAAGCTATGAACATCAACATCATTCAATCAATTTCTTGCAAAATCAATGTAACCTAGCATTCATACAACCTGTTAATCATCAAACATTCATCAAACAATCATCATTCATCTATTATCCTACCAATTTTCGAATTAGGGTTTGCTTCCAATCAAAGTCCATGATTAAACCACTAAAAACATACAATTCAGACATACTCGACGTTAACTAACATGTAATCAATCCAACTAACATACTAACATCATCAAACAACCTCAAATTCGACCCCATGAAGACCCATTCACGATTTTAGGTTCGGCCACCATGAACAACCCACGAAACCTGTAAAAATCTAACCTTTAAATGTGTGTTAACTTGCAATTGATGATTCCCATGAGTTGTATGCCTTGAAATTGATCCAAACCAATGCTTTCTTGATGATTCTAGGCTGAATTCGAATGGGAAAGGGGAAGAGAGGAGTGTTTGCGGCTGATTTAGGGTGGGCTAGGGTTTGGGATTGTTTTGTTTAATTTTAATTTCCATATTTACCTTTAAGCCCTTGTAATTTGTATTTTATAAAAACTAGGTTTAAACTCTTTGTAAAGTGTTTTTAACTTAATAATATAAAGATACAAACTAATGAATCATTATATATTTTATCTTTATAAAATACAAGACTTACGAATAAATAGGCACGTTTCCGCGTTACGCGATTAATTTTCTAATTAACATTTTAAAACATGCAACCACATAAACATAACAAATAATCACATAATGAATTATATTCTCATTAATTTAACATTATTCATTATTATTAGGTCACCAACGTTAAACGACAACTAGTGTGTGTTCACGACACGTGTATGCAAGACTTAATGGAACTAACGGAGTTTGGTAACGGAAATTTACCGGATGTCATATTATCCCCATGTTGAAAGAATTTTCGTCCCGAAAATTGTGTTACATAGTGAGAGTGTTCCATCACTGGTCTGCTGCATTGGCACACAGAAATCGAAATCAAGTGAGTTTTGGATGAGTTGTCACATCATCCCCATGTTGAAAGAAATTTCATCCCGAAATTTAAATCAATACCTTCGTCTGCTGGCATCGTCCTTTCGAATAGTTGAGGGTACTTAAGCTTCATTTGATATTCTCATTCCCATGTGAATTCCGGTCCACGTCACGAATTCCAACGGATTTTAACAATGGGTATCTTTCTTTGCTTAAGTGTTTTCACCTCACGGTCCATCACCTCAACTGTTCTTCAATAAAACGCAATTGTTCATCCACTTGAATTTCCTCTAGTGGTACGACCATTGTTTCATCAGTTATGCACTTCTTCACGTTTGACACATGAAATACATCATGGATTCCACTTAGCGAATCAGGTAGGGCTAGTCGATAGGCTACTGGACCTATTCTTTCCACTATTTCAAATGCTAACATACCTCAGATTTAGTTTCCCTCGTTTGCCAAACCGAACTACAACTTTCCATGGTGATACTTTCAACAAAACCTTGTCACCAACCTGAAACTCTAAAGGTTTCCGTCTCTTGTCAGCATAACTCTTTTGCATGTCTTGCGCTGCAGCCATACGGTTCCGTATCTGTACAATCTTCTCAGTTGTCTCATGAATTAACTCGGGACCTGTTAGCTGACTATCACCAATTTTTGCCCAGCAAACTGGTGATCGACATTTTCTCCCATACAACGCCTCGAAAGGTGATGCCTGTATACTAGTATGATAACTGTTGTTATAAGAAAACTCCACCAATGGCAGGTGAATTTCCCAGTTATTCTGGAAGTCAATCACACAAGCGCGTAGCATATCTTCCAACGTCTGTATGGTACACTCACTCTGGCCATCGTCTGTGGATGATATGCATGTATATATCACCAACCGTGTACCCAAATATTTCTGCAATGATTTCCAGAATGTGACGTGAAACGAGCGTCACGATTGGAAATAATTGAGATCGGTACACCATGTCTCGAAACGATCTCTTTAAGGTATAGTCGAGTTAATTTCTCTCTCTTTTCGTTTCCCTAATTGCAAGGAAGTGAGCAGACTTTATCAATCGATCCACGATATCCCATATCTTGTCACAACCAGTACTAGTCCGGGGTAGCTTAGTAATAAAATCCATGGAGATCTGTTCCCATTTCCACATTGGTATCTCAGGTTGTTGTAACAGTCCGATGGTTTTTGATATTCCACTTTTACTTTTTCAGGTCAAACACTTGCTCACATATGTAGCTACATCCGCTTTCATTTTAGGCCACCAATAGTGTGCCTTTAGGTCATGATACATCTTGTCGGATCCAGGATGTATAAACACTTAGATTTGTGTGCCTCGCTCATAAATAAATCTCTCAGATTTCCAAAAACAGGCACCCAAAGTCTATCCATGAAATACCGAATTCCATCCTCTTTCACCACTAGCTGTTTATCCATTCTCCTTAACGACTCAGAACCAATATTTTCTGCTTTTAAAGCTTCTATCTGTGCCTCCTTAACTTGTTCGGGCAGTTGGGTACTGATAGTAAGCTGTAAAGCTCGCACCCGTCGGGTTTTAGATGTTCCCTTCCTGCTTAGGGCATCGACAACTACGTTCGCCTTCCCGGATGGTACTTAATAGCGCAATCATAATCGTTTAATAGTTCCACCCAACGTCGTTGCCTCATATTCAACTCTTTTTGCTCGAAGATATGTTGAAGACTCTTGTGATCGGTGTAGATAGTGCACTTGGTACCGTACAAGTAATGTCTCCAGATTTTTAAGGCAAAAACCACTGCACCCAATTCTAAGTCATGGGTGGTATAGTTCTTCTCATGAACCTTTAGTTGTCTCAAGGCGTAGGCTATCACCTTATCTCGTTGCATCAAGACACAAACCAATCCTTGAATAGGTGCATCGCAAGACACCACAAAGTCATCTGTTCCCTCTGGTAATGCTAATATCGGGGCAGTACTGAGTTTTTGTTTTAATAATTGGAAAGCTGATTCTTGGCTCTCACTCCATTTGTATGTCGTTTCTTTGTGAGTCAAGGCTGTGAGAGGTTGCGATCTTAGAAAACCCTTCTATGAATCGTCGGTAATATCCTGCTAATCCCAGAAATTGTCTTATCTCGCTCGCGTTTTGGGTGTAGTCCAATTCTTTATCGCCTCAATTTTGGCAGGATCGACATGTATCCCTGTCTCATTAACAATATGACCTAGGAATTGCACTTCTCTTATCCAAAAGTCACACTTTGCGAATTTAGCATACAGCTGCTCATTTTTCAACAGTTCCAAGATCATTCGTAAGTGCTCTTCATGCTCCTCCTTCGTCCTAGAATAATTAGTATATCATCGATGAACACAATGACAAACTGATCAAGATAAGATTTGCATACGCGGTTCATGAGTCCATGAACGTAGCAGGTGCATTGGTCAACCCAAAAGGCATGACCAAGAACTCATAATGAACATAACGAGTACGAAACGCAGTCTTGGGAATGTCTTCTTCTCGAACTGTAAGTTGATGATAACCAGATCTCAAGTCAATCTTGGAATAATGGCTTGATCTTTGGAGCTGATCGAACAAGTCGTCGATACGAGGTAAAGGGTATCGGTTCTTGACTGTTACTTTATTTAACTCTCTATAATCGATGCACATCCGGAATGTGCCATCCTTCTTCTTAACAAAAAGAATAGGATCTCCCCAAGGTGATGTGCTAGGTCGAATAAAACCCTTATCCAAAAGCTCTTGAAGCTGTGATGACAACTCTTGTAGCTCGTTTGGTGCCAATCGATAAG
The DNA here is from genome assembly GCA_025506515.1 of Flaveria trinervia. Classification (NCBI taxonomy): domain Eukaryota; kingdom Viridiplantae; phylum Streptophyta; class Magnoliopsida; order Asterales; family Asteraceae; genus Flaveria; species Flaveria trinervia. The sequence goes on along the minus strand of CM046447.1, from coordinate 1,762,134 downwards.
GTGCCCTAGCAATCGGAGCTGCGCCGAGAGTCAACTCAATCTGGAATTCCACCTGGCGGTGACGTGGTAATCTAGGAAGATCCTCTGGAAACACATCCGGAAAATCACGTACTATGGGAATATCCTCCATTCTCCTTTCTTCTGCCTGCTTATCGGTTACAAGTGCTAGAATAGCCACACGACCCTTTCGTAATAACTTTTGAGCTTTCATGTATGAGATGATGCCTATCACAACACCACTCCTATCACCTCTGACGGTAAGGATTTTTTCATCAACAGGGATTCGTATGATCTTCGCAGGACATATGACTTCCGCTTGCTTGTTAGAGAGCCAATCCATGCCTATCACAACATCAAAACTCCCTAGCGTAACAGGCATAAGATCTATAGCGAAAGTATGACCAGCAAGTTCTATCTTACAGTCTTTAAGGATATGCGTTACATGGATTTGTTTACCATTAGCTAATTCCACAGTGTATTTAGATTCTAAAGCAGAGGGTATATCACTTAAAAGACTACAGAACTTTAAGGACACAAAACTCCTATCGGCTCCAGTATCAAATAGTACCGTAGCAAAACAACCATTAACAGAGAATCTACCAGTAACAGTTGTGGGATCATTTAGAGCCTCACCTGAGCAAATGACAAGGCTCTCCCCTTGGCTCCATCTTTATTGCCGCCATTACCAGTACCATTTCCACCGTTGTTGTTATTACCTTTGTTGTTGTTGTTATCGTGGTTGTTGGTGTTGTTATTGTTGTTGTTGTTGTTGCCATTACCGTTTCTCCTTAGTTGTGGGCAGTTCGCTTGTAATGCCCTTCCTTCCCACATTCAAAACAACCCTTGGGAGTTTCTTGAGGTTGTTGTGGCCTCTTTACCAGCTCACCACGACAATCCTTAGCAGCGTGTCAAATTTTTCCACAACGTTGACACTTGAAGCTATCACACCTTCCCACATGATGGTAATTACACCGAGTGCACTTCGGATGTCTACCACCATAACCATCGGGTCCTTGATTATTTGCACGCTTGCCACAATCTGTCACACCCTCAAAATCCACTTGCGGAGTTTTACCGCGAGGCGTGTGAACAAACCAGGATCACAGTCAATAGTTACTCAGAACAACTCTATATGTCATAATTTAAATAAATTCAACCAAAGTACAAACTTTAAACTGTGTGGAAGTGTTTTGAAAAACAACCCAAAGAAATAAAAGTGCATACTATGGCAAAACATGTGCCAACCCAAAAGAGTAAACATTAATCATTAAAATGCTAAAAATGTCTTGAAGACCGAGTCTTAGAATGCAAGTGAACCATGTAGTGCTCCTATGGCAAGCAAGCTAATGACCTGAGAATAGCATACTAAAATGTCAACACAATGGTTGGTGAGTTCAAGAGATATTCAAACATAAACAGTTTAATAATAGAGATATAAAAGTAGTGCATTGTAACAGATAGCTAGTCCATTAATAATAAATATTATTTCATAGTGAATTCGCAATTGAAGCTGACTGTGTTACGTTGTTGCCTCCTGTCACGACTTAACAGGTCGTGACAATGTTTGTTAGGAGAAATTGCACCCGGTTGACCTCGAGTCACACAGGTGGGGCTCGTCAGACCCAGTAGTACTACCTAAATTTCCCCGGTATTCAATATTAACAATTCAAAAGTGTGAGGACTTTTCCACGATATCAACACTATATAATATTATACACAACTTGAATATATAAAGTGTTTGTGATTTACCAGTATGCTATCTCCCCCAAAAGAGATAAAATAAAGAGTGAGGCATGAACTCACCTGATATGCGTATAGATACTTAGAGTTTCACTTGACAAACAGAATAGACAGACAACCTTCAGAGGTTACGTAGATCATATAAGTACATGAGTATGTGTAAGCAAAGAACATGTGAAACCCTAAGTACACTACAACCAAAGACTCAAGATTTCAGAAAAAAAACAAACATGTTTGACCTAGTTAACCCGTTTGACCCGTTGGTGAGTTTATGTGTGGTAAACCATTCAAGTAACCATACACATATATCATACATAGTTAACATTAAAATAGATCATATGTATGCTATATTAACCAGGTGTATCACTTAGATCATCTTACAACCAAGTATCATACAAGTCATGCGAATCTAGAACATTAACATATCCACTAGTTATAACACAACTAATATGCCACACAAAGATTAAATCACGCACCATATGCCATGTGAAGCCACTCACGACTTCACATCCTAAACCCTACTAATCCTACCATGTAGGGGCCTCTGATTCGCACACGTGTATGATGATCATAATCATAATCATTAACCATGTTCATTGCATTCAACAAACATCACAGCGATCCATTTCCAGTCCCAAACATGATGTCCTAACTACTAACCAACATCAACATCATACATGTTCATCAAAGTCCAAACATCACCCATGATTATCCAAGCATCCCATACAACTAATTTAACATGTTCTATCACATTAGAATTCATCCGTGAACTTACTAACATGCTCCTAACATCCCAAACATATTCAAACTATCATCTTTCACATTTTGCATAAATAAAGTTTCCCTTTTGGGAAAGCACATCCCAAAATCTATTAAATATGCTATGCATTCATGAATTCATCAAAAATATACCAATTCAAGTTCATATCATCATCTAAGCATGATCAACAACATCCAAACATCATAACTCATCAATTCATATCCGAAAAAGTTACTATCTTTAGTAATGTATGAACTATAACATGTGTTCTTGAATTCCCAATGATCACAACAACAATCTAACATCTAATCATCACCATGAACACATCCATGACATCGATTCATCAATAACTCAATATTACATGCAAAATAAAGTTACTATTATTAGTAAGCTATGGACATCAACATCAATTCATCATTTCTTGCAAAATCAATGTAACCTAGCATTCATACAACCTGTTAATCATCAAACATTCATTAAACAATCATCATTCATCCATTATCCTACCAATTTTCAAATTAGGGTTTAACAATCATCATTCATCCATTATCCTACCAATTTTCGAATTAGGGTTTGCTTCCAATCAAAGTCCATGATTAAACCACTAAATACATACAATTCATACATAATCGACGTTAACTAACATGTAATCAATCCAACTAACATACTAACATCATCAAACAACCTCAAATTCAACCCCATGAAGACCCATTCACGATTTTAGGTTCGGCCACCATGAACAACCCACGAAACCTGTAAAAATCTAACCTTTAAACGTGTGTTAACTTGCAATTGATGATTCCCACGAGTTGTATGCCTTGAAATCGATCCAAACCAATGCTTTCTTGATGATTCTAGGCTGAATTCGAATGGGAAAGGGGAAGAGAGGAGTGTTTGCGGCTGATTTGGGGTGGGCTAGGGTTTTGGATTGTTTTGTTTAATTTTAATTTCCATATTTACCCTTTAAGCCCTTGTAATTTGTATTTTATAAAAACTGGGCTTTAAACTCTTTGTAAAGTGTTTTTAACTTAATAATATAAAGATACAAACTAATGATAATCATTATATATTTTATCTTTATAAAAACACAAGACTTACGAATAAATAGGCACGTTTCCGCGTTACGCGATTAATTTTCTAATTAACATTTTAAAACATGCAACCACATAAACATAACAATAAGCACATAATCAATTAGATTGTCATTAATTTAACATTATTCATTATTATTAGGTCACCAACGTTAAACGACAACTAGTGTGTGTTCACGACACGTGTATGCAAGACTTAACGGAACTAACGGAGTTTGGTAACGGAAATTTACAGGATGTCATAAAGAAGGTGAAGATGTTTCGTTTAAGTGTTCGATTAACATAGTAACCGGTGATTAAACATGTTTAATTGGTGCATTCAAGTTTGAAGTGGGTTCTAGAAAGGATGGGGAACGGTTTAGGGTTAAAAATCGATTTAATTTACGTGTTTTTGGGGTCGCCGGAGCCGCGCCGGGGCTTGCCGGCTAGCGACCGGGAAAACGGGGGTGAGGGAGGGAGGTTTGAGTTAATTACACATATGGCCCCTGGAGTTTGATAATTTATTATTTTATGCTACAACTTTTATTTTAAGTTTACATGAATTACAATTTAAACCTTAAACTTATAAAACTAAATAATTAAATTAATTATTTATTTCAACATTAAATTTCATAAGACTTTATAAGCTTATTAAAAGTTATTTTCTAACTTAATAAATTTTTAATAAAACTTTTCCATTTAGATATTTATAGTAAAATGATAATAAATCTTATAACTTTATGAAAAGATTTATTTCTAAGTAAATTATTACATGTTGTTTTAATTAATTTAAAAAAAAGAAATAATTCACAATAAATGTTGTATTTAATCCATAAAACCATTAAAATAATTAATAATGGAAATTCAAATTGAGTTCGGGTTTAGGGTTTCAACTCGAAAAATTGCGGATGTTACAGTAACTGAAACACTTTGTCCAGCTATTGTTTCAAGTTCATTCAATGAGGACTGATTGAATGAAAGAGAAACATCATCAATTGTTGGCTGTGAAGTAGCATTAACAGTTACCTGTTCCTTCAAAATGCTACGTCTTTCAGCTTGGTGTTGTGTTGGATCACCTGATGAGTTTAATATCAACAGGTGTTTACTGGTTAAGGCTTCACTATTTTTGATATCGTTATACTTTCTGATCTGTGAATAGTGGAAGCTTGATTTGTTGTAGCTCTTGGAGAACTTGGATGAGGTTTCGATAGCTCAAATAGTTGATCATCATCAGCAACATCAGCATTATTTTGAGCACCTGTTTCAACTGACACATTCTCACAAGAAGGTTTAGAATAGTTTGGAAATAATTCTAAGTCAAAGATATGATCAGGGCCATTCCCCCTAACACAAGAAGTGTGCTAATTCGCAACAATATTAGAAGATTCCTCAAATTGTTGGTTCTTAATGTTGTATACTCTATAAGCTTTGGAGCTAGAAGAGTATCCAACAAAGATAGCATCATCTAACTTTTCAGCAAATTTTGCCAAATTGTCCTTTGTGTTAAGTATGGTACACCTGCTGCCAAAGGACCTTAGAAAGTCAATGAATGGTGGCCTCTTGTCCATAGCTTATAAGGGGGTTTTCAATGTGGCTTAACTAGAAGAATTCTGTTCTGACATAGCATGCAATGCTTACTGCCTCTGCCCAGAATGTTAGAGGTAGTTTGGAATCAGCTAACGTTGTTCGAGCAGCCTTAATAAGTGTCTTGTTTCTCCTCTCAGCAACACCATTTTGTTGAGGAGTTCTGGGAGCACTATATTGTCTGGCAATCCCTTTTGAGTTACAGAATAAGTCAAGAATGAAGTTCTTAAACTAAGTCCCTTGATCACTTCTAATAATCTTAACCTTCTGATCAATTTGATTTTCTATTTTAATAATAAAAGATTTTAATGTTTCAGCAGTTTAATCTTTAGTTCTAAAAAGGAATACCCATGTAAAGTTTGTAAAATCATCAACTATCCCAAGGCAAAATGATTTCCTTCCAATGCTCATTATACTTATGGGACGAAGGAGATCCATGTGCAATAAGTGTAATGGAGTAGTGATGGAGTTAACACTTTTGGATTTATTAGAGGTCCTGTGTTGCTTCCCTTTCAGGCATGCAACACAGTTGTCTTTGCAGAAAAATTCTTTTTTAGGCAAACCATGTACCAGGTTATTTTTAGTCAATTTATTCATTGTCTTAAAATTTACATGACACATATGTTTATGCCAAAGTGTTGACTCATCACTATCAGCTTTGCAAAGAAAGCATGATACTTCACCCATTGGGGAAGCATTGTTCATATCCAGCTTGTACATATCCCCTTTCCTAGGAGATCTAAGAAGCACCAATTCTGGAGGAATGGTCATCCCTGGTTTGAGGATAATGCACTCATGCTCTGTGAAAAGCATTTGGTGATTTTGATCATAGAACTGAGAAACACTTAACATATTGTGTTCAAGATATTTGACAAAGTTGACACTTAGCATTGGATATACTCCCTTTGCCAGAAATATATCCTCCGGCCTCACCTCCAAATTGGACATGACCTCCATCATAGTGTTGAAACTGTTGAAGGAGAGATATGTTCCCTGTCATGTGCATGGATCATCCAAAACACTATCCACAATTTAGACATTGTTGTTCTTGTCATATGGATATCCCTGCACATAAGATGAGATTGTTAGTTTTTATTGGAGACCCAAGCCTTGTTGGTCTTGGGTTCCTCCAAAGATAGTGACGTAATTGAACCAAAAGTAAGCATGGGGGTTCAATGGATGTCTTTGAAAAAGTGGTTTGGACTACAACATCTTCCTTGATCTTCCAATCCATCCTTTGGTTGATCATAAAGGATGAGCTTGTTGAAGCTTTTGCAGCGTGGCATTCTTCTGAAGCTTCTTTATTTTCGGAAGAAACCTTCACCACCTTTTCTTCTGAACCAGTCTTCTTCTGGGATGCTTTCAAGGGAGCTTTCTTGTTCTTCTGAACTTTAGTAGTTTTTTCTTCCAAAGCCATTTTCCCTTCGGAAGAAGGAGTAGTCTTCCAAAGACAATTTGGCTTCAGAAACTAGCTTTCCCTTTTTCATCACTTGGACCGTTTGATAAGATCTAAATGAGAGACCTTCCCTGACTCCTTCTTTTCTAACATTATTTGCATAATGTGTGCTAGTAGGATTGTAGTAACAATATTTAGCAATGTGGTTTTGCAGACCACACATTATGCATGCAATGTTAGTCTTTTGGGAATGTGAGGGTTGCTATTTCTTGGGCTTTTTCTCTTCATTAGCAACCTTTCCCTTTAACTTTTGATCCTTTGATAGGACATGAGTGTTGGTACTACACTTCTTTCCTGGATCAGAAGTACCTACCACTTGGAATCCAGCTGAGACAAAGACACCTTTTTGCTTTGGGTCAATTTTCAGTTTAGACTCAGCCACTTTCTTGGCAGTTCTTCTAGCAGCTTTAGCTCTGCTTCTGCGGGCTTTAGTGGTAAGGGTTTGATCTTCACAGGAAGAGGTGGGCGGATTTACCTGTTCCTTCCCTGTGGTGGCAACTATTCTTGCTTCATCCTTCAACTCTAGTGAAGAAGGGTCGGTAGTTGGGACATCTAGGTGGTCTAACTGACTCAAAAGAATGTGGCGGAGCAATTTCATTGGTCCCCAACCCTCTTTTGTTCTGATAACAGAGTTTGGAGTGGGAGGATGATACAAGAATAGCTTGGAAGTTCTACTCAGAAATAGTATGCTTTGTGGCTTGAGCGTCAGCAGTGACAAGCTAGGCTTGAGCCTCAGACAATTTCGATATTAGATTCTTTATTTGAGTCTTGTAGTTGGTGTGCTCATGTTTTAATAGGGACACAGTTTTCTCTAACTTCTCAATTTTCTTTTGGTAGTCATATTCAACCCTTTTAAAATCAGATTTTAAGATATATAAAGACTCAATATCAGATCTAATTTCCATATCTTAATCCTTATATAATTTAACCTTAGCTGTACAGGCAAGAGTACAGACAATCTGTTGTAGCTGTTTCAGTTGACTTTCCAGTGGGCTTTGAGGTTGAGGGATATGTGGAGACATGTGGGGTTCCTAGATTGGTCTTGGGAGCCTTGCATTCCCTTGCAAAGTGACCAAGTTGGTTACAGTTGTAACATTTGGCCTTGGTCTTGTCAAACCCAAACTTGCTGGCAGTTGGTTTTTGAGGGAATTGCCTTCCAGTTCTCTTGAAGAACTTCTTTGCTCTGTAAGTTAAAAGAGCCATCTGTTGAACGATGTCCACATACTCTACATTATCTGGACTAAAATACTCTAGATCATCAAAACAGTATTGAAAATCACTAGAGTGCCCACTTCCTAAGACAAAGGCACAACTGTCCTGAAAGGAGTTGTGCTGAGCCTGTTGAGACCTTGGAGTCTCAGGGAAAGTGATGTAAGGTCCAGAAGAGCAGGATGGCTGTTGGTGTAAGTTAGGTATTGCTGAGGTTGTGGGGGTACTGAGCCTTCAGCAGTCATCAAGGCGTTGCTAGCAGGAAGGCTCAGAGGTCTGTTTTTTGGTGGCCCTTCTTACTCTCCATCTCTAGGTGATCCATTCGTTTTGAGCCTCCAATTCTTTTAGAAATGCTAACGAAGTTCAATGCTGCTGACGAAGGGAACTAGCTGAAAGGTTATCAAAGGCAGGCGCGTAACACAGGCAGACTCATAGGAGAAGGCTGTACATGTAAATCCCAACTAGAGAGCTCCTTTTCATTCGATTTCTATACTCTAAAGTAGAACTCGACCTATTTGGAAAGAGCTACTTTAAAGCCTATTCTGTTACTTTTTAGGAGATTTTTATTTTTTATAGCGCTGTAGTTAAATAAGCAGTCAAGTTCAGGGGACGGAGTTCAAGGCGAGTAGTCTCTGGAAGTAGGTGATATCCATCAAGGATGCCATAGAGTTCAGTCATAGTAAGAGTGTTCAAGTTCTCTATCCTCTTGATAGAGACACAGTAGAATGTCCACTCATTTAGAAGAGCACTCATGAACTTTCTAGTGAAATTTTGAGTTCAGGAGTGATCTTCACATACTGAATTGAAGAAATAAGATCCATGTACCTGAAATACTACTGGCTGAGGGTCTCTCCAACAATATAGGTGAAGTTCTCAAACTGCTGCTTCAGTGACTCCTTCATGGAGTTATTCGAGCTTAAATACATTTGAGCAAGGGCATCAAACAAATCTTTATAGACTTACAATGTTCAAACCCCACCATGATGGAGTTGGGTATTGCAGTCATTAGAATAGTCATAGCATTGCTGTCGATGTCCACTTTTTTCAGTCCTCATCAGAATAATCTTCAACAACTTTTTCTATCATGGCACCGTTACCGCCAAGTGAAGCCACCTAGGGTTTGTATGGGCCGTTGACAATGGTGTTCCACATTTTGCTGTCTTGATATTTGGTGAAGCCTTCCATTCTTCTGCTTTAAGACCTGAAGTTTTCAAAAGTAATGATGGGAGCTTTGGTCATAGTTCCCATCTCTACTTCTGATTTGTTAAGAGCCATTTTTTCGGAGTTATAAGGAGGAGTGAAAAACAGGTTGATTTGGATGGTTAGATCTCACCATCAAGATCCTAAAAAGCTCTGATACCAATTGCAGGATCGGTCTGTGTCACTAAACACATGGTTTTCTCTCAAACTCACTTAAACAACACTCTCGATGAAGGCAGAATCTTTAAGAGTTGATAACAATATAATAAGTAATAACAAAACACAAGAAGCAATTTTCAAGGTACTTGTATATATTGCTTCTCAACTCAAATATTACAAGACTCTTACAAGCATGTTCTTATGAGTTACAATGAGAGACTATATATAGTACTACCTACAACTCGATATACTTTGATGCCAGCTGGAATCCTCTAACTAAAGCAAATACTACAAAGCTATAGTTGAAGGTATCTCAGATAAGACTTTATCTTAGATATGGTAGTCAGGACATGTCCCTGACTTACCTTTTGTCACCAACAAAATTTGGTAACTTGTACTATCATAAAAAGGTGAACAGTGGAATAAAGTATGATCAACTACATGGCTCTTTGAGAAAATGCTATGCAGTATCAGAGGTCTACAGTGGAGTGTCA